>OX422223.1:1307500-1952500 GCA_949130495.1 Sambucus nigra
CCTCCACCCCAAACTCATCGGTATCAGACTCTTGGCCAGTCAAAGAGGGAGAAGCAGCACCAGCATCACTCCCCTTCTTTCTATTAATAGCTCTAGTGTTCACAGGAGAAGGGGGTAGAGAAGCAGTAGTGGCAGGGACAAAATTAGACACATTTGTGTCGGGGTGTTTCATTTTTCTTATTGCAGAGGCCTTTTCCTTACCTCTGCTCTTGGAGCGGGTTAAGGACTTGGGGGTTGGAACCTCGGTTGATGGGGGTATAGAAGACTCGTTAAGCAGGGGCTTCACCAAAATAGGAATAGTCTCCTTAAGAGGTGGTTTGGAGGTGGTGCTGAGAAACCAAGAATCTTTTTGTGTCCGCCTAACCAAAAATTAAGCTTTGACATACTTGACGGGGTTGGTCTCTCATGGGGGATTCTCTCATGGGGGATCGATCACATAATTATGGATTGAAAGAATCTTCCACTGCCAGAATAGAATCCAAGAGTTAGTGAATGAAGGAGCGCGATCACAGGGAGGCACATAAAGCCCCACTAAGCCACCTAACCAGTAGAACAACCCTGGGGGAGTAAAATTGGTGCAGACCTCTAAAAACAACTCTGAAGGAACAGTGCATGAAATAGGAAGGGCAATATGAACACCCTGATCATAACCAAATTGCCTCCTCGCCCTATCAGAATGATAAAATTCAGCACATATGCCTAACTCTGTATAGGAAGGTAAAAGTCCAGGTAGCAGCATCGTCACCACGTTGATATGAGGCCAAGTAGAAACAGACTCCAAGTCAGAAGAACAATAGAAGGTACCGCCCTAATGAGGAAAGCAGGGCCAGCTAAAAGCACCGTCAGGACGATGACTGTAGGGCAAAACAGGAACTCTGTAATATCATCAATCAATGTCCCAAAGGGTTTTTTAGGGACATTTTTGTGCCATCTCAAGAGATGAGCAGCGTCGCTATGACAAGCCTGGGGCTCAGAAGCCAAGTGAGGGAAATGCTCAAATAAGAAGGCCATGAGGAGAATAGAATTTGCAAAGTTGGCAGCATCATAGCAGCCGCATGACCTCTCCACATCCACATGTGCTCGATCCATCCAAGTATACACAGAACATAATGTCAGGGTGGCTATAGGGACTGACCTACCCCGAGACAATCTAACAGCCAACTTGAAAAGGTGCTCACGAGGAGAATCTTCAGGTCTACCCGGAAGCAAGAATCGACTCAAGAAAGTTACCAGAAAAGTAGTTAAGTGGGCGCGAGATTGGAGCTTAGGTCCATATTGACTCTTGGGGACCGCGGTAGAATTCTCCCCTTTTTTGCAACTGCTCAAAATCTCTAAACCAATACCTCTGCCATTTAGTGAAGGAATGTTAGGTGGAACCCATTAATTTTATAGCTATGTATTTCGTACATTCCCAAGGGGCTGTGTGCAATTCCTCCACCATCTCCCGCTCAAGCGGGTCCTCATAACAGTCAAAAAGGACATAATGCCCAAAAAAGGGAAGAGCATATAGCTCGCATACATCCTCCAGCGTAATAGTAAACTCCCCCCACCCAGTCACAAATATGTGGGATTCTCTACTCCATGAGGACAACAGAAGATTGAGAGAGGAGTTGGGTTTAGCTAGTGTACAAGACCTCAAAGTGTCGATAGCGGTAAGAAGCCCTACTTCCTTAAGACAGGCGTTGTAAGCAGGGACACTTAGAACATGATCAACCCAAGCAGCCCATTCATCTAAAGGACCCCCCGCAGCTCGAATCTCAATATTAGAATAAGGAAAGTCACCGCGGTCAACGCGGACTCGAAGAATAGAATCAGGAAAAATAGTGGGAAGGACAGTAGACTCACATAACCCCACATGGGGTCGCTCTGAGATAGCACCAGCACAATTTTCTTCAAACTGTGCGAGAGAGGCCATAAAACTGTCTGTTGATCCAAAAAAAGGAGCGTTACCATAAATACCAAAATCCCACCCCTGGTGAGTGTGCATGTAATCCTCCCATGCTTGAGAAGAGGAAGAAGTAGCATAAGAGCTATCGATAGCTATTGGCTCTAGGATAGAACCCTCAGATGTAAAGTCAGCCCGCGAGGGAACTCCCACTCCTATCAGTGGAGAGAAACCCCAAAGGGTCCTTCCTCTAAATACCAAGTCATCAGCATGTAAGGAACCCACCCCCGCAAATGGCGATTGCGGGGAGCCCTTGCTAACGAGAAAACCCATACCAACAAACACTGTCGTCGAGGCACCCTCAGAGGTAAGGTCAAGGTGCGAGGAACCCATGAGCACAAATCTAGTGCACGAGGAACCCATTAATAAAGAGGGTCGCAAGGAACCCCTACTCATATACATCATAAACGAAGGAATCTGGGAAATAGACCCATCAGGTGAAGCTGGGCCCTCAACTGTTTAAGATCGCGAGGAACACCACATGATGAATGACCCTTGCGAGGAACCTTGTACTTGCGCGGAACCCTCAAATACAGGGTCGAGGCGCGAGGCATCCACACTTAGAGGCGCGCCCTCCATGTCAGCGATATCATGCAAGGAGCACAATATTGAAGAGGGCCGCAAGATACCAGTTCCTAATAGTACACTTCCTATGGTGACGATGGGTGGCGAGGATCCCCCACAAGCATTGACAGTCGGAGAGGCACTCTTAGATGTAAAATCAATGTGTGACATACCCTCAGAAATGAAGCCAACAAACGAGGGACCCCTAGGTTTTGAGCTTACACTCGAGGGACCCTCAATCCACGACAGTGCTTGCTGTGAGGAACCCGCGGACGAAAATGGTAGTGAGGAAGAAACCCTAGAACACGAAAAACCCTCAGACCCCAAATAGCTGGCGGCAGAAAATGTTGTTTGAGGAATAGCGAACGAGCTGCCTACTCTAAGAAAATGAGAATCCGAGGAAGCCCCTAGCTGAAGGGGTCATGAGGAACCCAAGGTTGATGTTAGTAGGGTATGGGCGAAGAACCCATTAGCGGCGATGGACCACAACTACGAGGAACCGATAGCATACCCTGGTTGTGAGAAACCACCATGCCTCCTTCAACTACTTTTGACCGTGACAAACAATCAGAACCTTCCCCTATCATAGATACACCAGACGTCATAGTCACAAGTGGGAAAATCGTTGGTACCACTGATCCAAAGTCCCTGGTGGCAAAAATGCCAGAGGGGAAAGCGTCTGAACCGTCTGGTGCCATGGTTACAACAAGGATAGCACCATCAGCCATTGATGTAGAAGAAATGGAAACTACGATAGGAACCGACCCTATCATAAGGGGGACGACGGTTATAGTAGTCATGGAGGAAATATGGGAGTTGGTTGATACCATTAGTGGTGTTTGAAGAAAATGAAAAAAGGGGGACTATGGTATCTTTGGTTGAAAAATGTAGTTTCTCTCACTAAAAGCTCAAAATATCTCTGAGAATGTTCTTAGAGAAGATGGAAGCCTTTGTTATTAAAAAAAGTGAAGGGGATTTATATTTACACGAAAATGGGAAAACGTGCGGAGATGTCAAAAGGCTATAATTATTTTTCCCAAATGATGAGACGATAGTTCCCATACTGACGCGTGGAGTCTCGAAAACCCAAAAACCTAGGTTGAAGGGACAATGCATTTAATGAACTTAAGGGTAAAAGTCGAGGAGCTCCTTGGGTCTCACGAAATCTTTTTTTTTAAATGACAACTAAATTTATGGCGTACAAAGCCTTTTGGTCTACCCAAAACAAAAGACTTTGCACGAGGGGCTAATATAGAGGGGTGCTCCAAGTCAGGCTATTATATTTTGGGGTGAGGGTTCCTCAAGAGCCATTGGATAAGGAACACCCCCACAGGGTTCCTCAACAGCCAGATATCACGTTTGAGAAAGAACCCCTAGGGTCCATCGCCATAAATTGACATTTGAGAAGGAACCCCCACAGGGTTCCTCAATAGCCAGATATCACATTTGAGAAGGAACCCCTAGGGTCCCTCACCATAAATTAACATTTGAGAAGGAACCCCCATAGGGTTCCTTAATATCCAGATATCACATTGAGCGGGAACCTCACCTAGGTCCCGACTGAGACTCACATCGAGTGGGAACCCAACCTAGGTCCCCACAGAAACTCACATTGAGTGGGAACCTCACCTAGGTCCCAGAAGAAACTCACATTGAGCAGGAACCTCACCTAGGTCCCGATAAAAATTCACATCGAGCGAGAACCTCACTTAGGTCCCGACAGAGACTCACATCGAGCGGGAACCTCACCTAGGTCCCAACAGAAACTCACATTGAGTGGGACCTCACCTAGGTCCTGGAAGAACTTCACATAGAGCGGGAACCTCACCTAGGTCCCTATAGAGACTCACATCGAGTTAGAACCTCGCCTAGGTTCCGGAAGAAACACACATTGAGCAGGAAACTCACCTAGGTCCCAACAGAGACTCACATCGAGAGAGAACCTCACCTAGGTCCAGGCAGAAACTCACATCGAGCGGGAACCTCACCTAGGTCCGGATCGAAACTCACGATAAGTGGGAACCTCACCAAGGCCCCGGTAGAAACACACATTGAGAGGGAACCTCACCAAGGTCTCGACAGAAATCCATAATAAGAAGAAACCCTCGGGAATGATGGAGTCGCTGCCATAAGCAATCCCTCACTATCAAAATTCATTCTTTAATAAATAAAAGTACTAACGCTTACTTTTCTAGTAGAGGTAGCCTAGTTGAGCAAGAAGGGCTCAAGTAGACTAGTTGGGATCTTTTGGGAGTTTTATATTGGCGGATGACGCAAGGTTTGTTGAGCAAGACTCAACCACTCAGCACTTTAGGATTAAGAGAACACTAGTAGGAAGCCCCAGCACCTCACACATCTCACACTTAGTCACAAGTGAAGTGTGCAACCAAAGGGCTGCTCACAAGAAATAAATTTTATAAAATGATTTTAGAAGGGAGGGGTCCTCCAGCCCCCTCTCTCTCAAGATTGACAGTTTTGGAGAAGGGGGTCCTTAAGGCCTCCTCTCTCAAGTTTACATAGTTTGTACCACAAGTTAAAGTTTTAAAAGATATTTACCAAATCAAATATTTTGTCTCTACCGGGAGACATATTTCCTTTTTTGGGCAAGGTCAAAGGGAGGAGATAACACATTTTGCACTGTACTCTGCAAAAATCACACCAGACGTCCTAGTATTCACTCCCTGCTCTTTCTCTAAGTGCTGAGCACCTTGTTCTTTCACTCCCCATTCACAACCATTGCTCTCAGGAGTTTCTCTTGTGGAAAGTTACTATTCTTGTTGTGAAGTTCAACTTCTTGCAGGGAGTGAGTTCCATCTTGATCTCCATTCTTACCAAAAGAAGAAGGTTGTATCAAAATCTGCTCCAGAAGTGCTTGAGAACCTTGGAGGCAGCGTCCATTGGAGTGGCTCACACCTCACCCTTTCCAGATATTCATAGACCCCAGTCTCACCGCCCTCCTACAATGTATTTCTGTATTTACTTGTGTGATAACTAAATGATAGCGTATAAATTTATGTTATGTCGTAACTAAATTAAAATGACGGGTTTATCGATATTTCATTCAAGACACACAAACAGAGTTGTGTTGGACATGAGATGGAATATAATTTTAGGTGGCTCAAATATTAGTTTTGAGTGCGCTTATGATCCAGAATGGTTCAAAATAGTTCAAAATAGGTACTCGGGGGGGGGGGGGGTACAATTGGGTTTTAGGGGCTTTATAGACTAAATGTGAGCCGTAGAAGGGTATACAGGTCATTTTACTTAAGGGGTATGACCCTATTTTGGGATTACAATATTTTAAAGTTATATTTAATCTAGGTGGATAGAGGGGGGTTTTTATCCATCCACCTAAAGAGGCTAGGGCTTGAGAGAATGGGAGAAAAGTGAAGGGAAAGGGAGAAAAGAATAGGAAAAGAGGATCCGAGGAAAGAGCCGTCATTTCTTGGTTAAAGAACGTCCTCAATAGAGGAATTCCAGAAGAGAAATCTCAAAAATCCATCACTATAAAGGTAAGTAATTAATTTGCTTTAACATCCATATCAGTTTCAATTTTTCATACAATTTAGTGTAGAAAAACACAAATTTTGGGTTGGGAAAACTATATAAATCCGAGTTTGTGATGAAGAAAATGGTAGGACATAAATCTAATGATAATTATATGTTGAATCTGATGTTAATTGAATAAGAAAGATAGATTCTTAAATGATTTATAAGAGAAAAGATCGAATCTTAAAACTAGGGTTTTACTATTGTATGATTCTTATATAAATTTTTATTGGATGAATTAAATGTGTTTTCAGGATAGTTTTCAGGTAGAAAATTGTCGATTTACGTTTAGGAATGGAATATAGTTCATATATGGGGGTTGGTGAAGGTATTGTAACGACTCGACTCGAGTGTAAGTCACCGGGTAAATCAGCACCAAGTCAATGAGTTAATAGGGGCAGGGGGAAGATCCATTTACTTTAATTAAGAAAATCCTTTAATTACTCCATTGATTAAGGACTGAGTTTATAATTTTTAAACTGGAAAAATAAGTGATCACTTTATGTATTTACTCAATTTAGAAGATTTATTTGTAAAAAAAATTCTATTTAATTCACAAGACTAAATAAATTAGAATTAAACTAAAATCAACCATGTATTGTTACATTCCATGGCCCAAGGCCCACATAAATGTGCAGAAGTACCGAATTACTAATGTTTAAATTGTAATTTTAAATAAATTCCAGAGCCTCTAATGACATTGGTTGCCCACCGGGGCCTTACTAGGATCCTTTATGGCGTCCCTACTCGATGTAACAGGGGTGGGGGTAGGGGTTTTAACATAAAAAGTAAGGGGTGGGCGAACGCTCAGCAGGGTGGGTAATACTAAGCTATATGTTTTCGATAAAAATACTATACATATAACATGTATTTTAATCAAATCCGAAAATATTTAGCAATTTATCAGTATTAATAAAACTACTATGAAATGCACCTGAGCGATATACTCACACACACACTTAACCAATTTCATAATCCTTTACCGAGTCAAGAGACTAATTATTCATATTTATTTCTTTAGTCTCATTTCATTAGATTGCTTTCACTTAAATTATAAGTACAACTAACATAATTTCATTTCATTTATCTTTTCTCGAAATTGTCAAATATCAATATACTTTAATGGGCTCTACACCATCATCTATGCTACCATTTGTTATGGCCAGTGCTTTTGGCTCCAGGCCCTCCTTAATTATCCCGGTGTCATTCGAGTCCAATTTAATACCTGTTAACATTTTATCTATGTAACCCTGTACTTTTGGAGAATATGGAAAGTAATTAAATTGGTGAATTATAATATGTAACACTCCGTACTTTTGGAGAATATGGAAAGTAATTAAATTGGTGAATTATAAATTTATTTAATTTGGAGATATTATTTAATTCGATATGCTAGATTGAATTAATTCGATTTAAGTTTAAATCGTACGCGTGCCTCATTTTGAGGTGGAAATAAGATAATTTTTGAAGTAACTCGGATCGCCATTTTGAGGTCACTGTTGGTTCCGATTGGTCAAAATAGTTGGAAAAGTGGACCCGGGTGTATAGTTCGGGTCCCGGGTCATTTTGAGGCCAAACCAGTACCTATTAAGGGTGTTTTCGTCATTTAAAAAATAGAGGTTTAGGGACCTAGGAAAATTAAAGCCCTATGTATGATAATTAGAGTTTGGGTATTAGGGATCATAACACACAAAAGACAGAGAGACCAATTGAGACAAAAGAGAGAAAATTCTCAAGGCTAATGGAAGAGACTTTGAAGAATTCAAGGTATTCTTGCACATCAAACCACTTGGGGAGGAAGATTAGAGGAAGAAACAACCCCACACCAGCATCAATGATGAAATTAAAACCTACAACAGTCAAGGCAAGTTGTTTATATGCAAAAATAATTGAAGTTATAATACCCATGTGTAGGGATTGATAGATAACCTGATTGTGTTGAATAATACTTGAAGAAAAGAATAAATTGAATGCATGTGTGGGATAAGTTGCATGTAGATGTATCATAATCCGTAGAAGGCTTGAAATTAGATGAAATTATTATTGCTAATACAAAATTAAATCTGGGTTTGGGAGGATTAAACAAAAAGAAAAGAAATATATAGGTTGTTGTTTATATTTCGGTTTATGATGAATATTGGGTTAATTCTGTAAGATTTAATGATGTATTTTACGTTAGAAATAGTCCCCATGCATATAAATGAGGTTTGGTTGTGTTTGGAGAAAATTCAATGAGGTTTAATGGAAGTTTGTATTGAACAACAATGGAGAAGACGAAGTTACAATAGGGAAGCACCTGTTCGATCGATCGATCGATTTACCAAATCATCGATCGATCGACTTAAGATGATTTGGGGTTCTTTGGTTCGTTGAGTTTCTTTTGATTACCAAAAATGGAGGGGAACCTTGAGGGTGATATTATACCCATGTAGGAACCTGACAAGGACCAATAGGGGTATAATTAAGTTCCGCTAAGGCCGTTGAGTGTAAGTCTTAGAATAAAGACTCATAGGGATAAACCGATCAAGTCGTGTTTTAAAAAGTTTTAGGATTTGAGTTATGGAGAGAAAAATAGTCAAACCCAAGGTTGTAGACGAGTAGGTTGAGATGGTTAACTACTAAAATTATTAAAGAGGTAACTAGGACCTTTAGAGCTATGTGAACACTAAAATTATCATGATAGTGAGATAAATAGTAAAAGAAAAAGTGCGATAAGTATGTGAGAGATATATACTACGTACAACATTATGATAGTTAGGTTGTGTGCATACCTACTAAATTACTAATAGGTGGAGTGAATGCCTATCACATACTTGCATGTGATTTGATTGACAGGTTCGAGGAGACATTCGAAACCATGTTCGAGGAGACATTTCAAACTACACTCGATGATCACTCACACTTGTCCCACACCACTCATAGTTGATCCATGCTTAGGCTCACTGATCACACACTCATTTGTAGTTAATTAAAAATCACTCACTCTCATGTATTCCTGCTTAGTATAGATTTACTTTTTCTTTTACTCCATGCTTAGCATAATACTCAATAAAGATACTCCAAGATACTAATAAAAAATCATGCATTTTTGCAAACTACATCACCAAAGAGCATTGCTATTGACCAAATTTTGACATGTAACAGGGGGGTCACTTTGTGATGGGCGCTGGTTCGGCAGGTCGCAGTTAGCCTAAGCGATATGACTATCACCTTCCATTAGCCAAGTACCTTCAACATATATCGAATGCTTCCCCCGCATCATATCGATCGACCGAAGTCATGAAGGGAGGTATATCGCAGGGAACTCATTCATGTACATCGAGTATATCGAATTCTCTCTCACACGTACTGTCCTCACGAGGTATATAGTGAGACAATTCATATACACTCAGGTATATCAAATGTCTTATCCACACGTACCGATTACCCATCGTGACTAGTTAAGCAAAACCCTAGAGAATCAGTCAGCAACTTTATAGCCAGAGGGAGAGAAAAAGCAGCTACCATCATCAATCGGCCTTCAGAAGAAGAATAGGTCAGCATCGTTAAGAATAATTTCCTTCCCCATGTTCGAATAACAATGGGAGGATAGTATTACCCTCATTTTCAAGCTCTACAAGAAGAAGGGGTGGAAATCGAATAAGGTCTTGTCAAGACAGAAGTGGAACCAATGAAAACCTATGGATAGTTCACTCCTCGAAAGTTCGACAAACCTACCAGTACCACAGTCTCAACCATCAATAACATTTCTCAGCCTGTTGTTTCATGGGCACCAAAGAGTCGCCCTAACCTAATTCAAAAATAATTCACTGAGCTCCATGCTCCTCTGTCCAAAGTCTACCAGGCCCTCTTGAGCTGAAACCTGATCAAACCATTAGATCCTCGACCATTACCGAACCCACTTCTGAAAAACTTCAAACCCGATGCTCACTGTGACTTTCACCAAACTGCTGGCCACACCACTGACCAATGTTTCCATCTTCGAAACACTATCCAAGGCCTGATTGACTGGGGTTTCATTATCCCACCAGCTAATCCCAAGACAAATACTATCCAAAATCCACTTCCAAACCATACAAATGCCGTCTTGCTCGAAGAAAATACAGACTTCGATCCATCCGCCCAAATCGCACCAGTCATACCCATATACTCTCCTAAACCTCTCCAAATATGTCCATATCTCCTCTTACACCCTACCAGCATTGTTGATCAAGCCTTATCACTCCGTACCAGAGCATGCACTGTTGTCCGTACCCGTTCCGGAGAAATAGAATTAACAGAAGTATTAAACCAACTCCTAGAATTTGGGCTGAAATTGCCCTCCCAGATGACCATCGACTGTTAGAAGTTCAGTGGATTATTCTTAGAAGCTCAAAAATGGGCTCGATAATCAGATAACTGGATGGTGGCAACCGATGAGGTCTGCTTAGATGATATGGTCCAAATTATAGCGAAATTTATTTCAACAAACTGGTAATGTTTGTAGTATAGTCGAAGTGCTCAACGCTTTGAAGTTACAAGGGCATCTGGTCCCTGGAACTCTACATCTCTCTGTCGAATGGGAAGAATTATACAAATAAGCTGTCAAAGTGGTAGAATGAATTGACTTTACATGGAAAGATAATATCGTTTCCACCAGATAGGGGGATCGTTTCAAAATTCAGATGAAGAACTAGATTCAGAGAAGAATAGTTTGATAGCCAACATATGCATAATGATATCCTTTGAAGAACTACTGGGAGAGATCAACAAAGACACCAAACAGCTCGATATTGATGAGGAAACAAGGTTTCTATTCTTCTCATCCTCCGTGAATCACATAACCAGGCCTGGAAGACATTATCAGATCCAAAGTTTACAACCATCAATAAGCAATAAGGAAAAGGGTGTTGAGAGCCTCCCTATGCTAGAAATGACCATCATGGAAAGCAAGATCCTTGACCAACTGAAGAAAAACCAAGCTAATATCACTTTGTGGGGACTCTTCATGTCTTCCCAGTTACACCGAAATGCTCTGATAAAGCTACTCACATGACCTACAATTCCTCCCTCCACCACACCGAAAGAAATAGTGAACCTTATCAGTTCCCTAACCGCTACTCGAATGCTTTCTTTCTCTGAAGAAGAAATCCCTATGATTGGTCCCAACCACAGCCATGCTCTCAACATCTCTATAGAAGTTATGGGGAAAATTATCCTCCTCTCTCTTATCGATAACGAATCAACTTTGAATGTGTTCCCATTAAGAACTCTGAACTATCTAAGATTGAAAGTGAGAGACCTTGCTCCAACCTCTGTTACCGTACATGCCTATGACAATACTCATCGAGGAGTAATGGGATCCATAAAGCTTGCAATAGGGGCTGGCCCTATTACCCTTTGTGGAATTCCTAGTCATTAACATCCCAACCTATTTTAACTTGATACTTGGACTATCGTGGCTCCATAGCATCAAAAGGGTGTCCTCTTCCCTCCATCAAAAGTTAAAATTTTTCGTGAACGGTTAAGTCATCACCATCTTGGGAGATAGTGACAATACCGAGAATGCAAGCACTAATAATTCGGTACTCAAAATATAACACAGGGTGAATGATGTGCTATTATCAGGCTTTTGAGATGAACCACTTCTACTCCCACCAAGAGACAATTTTAAAAATAGGGTTTGTTCAGAATACGACCCCCATGGAAACGTCAACGTAATCCAGATGTTCAAAAATATACATTTTTTGCCCAGATTGGGGCTGGGACAAAGACAGCAGGGGATAACTAAACCTATCGTGCTGAAAGAGGCCTTTCCTCCCCGTGGCTTAGGGTACCAACCATCAGAAGAATAAGTCATATTGATATGACAACCTCAATTGAAGAGAAGGTTAAAATGCACTAGAACAATGTCGGGAGATTCCTTAAATGGAAGATTCATCAGAGAAGGTGAAGATTTCCCCTTCTGCGATTTCCCAGAGCCTTGGTATGACCATGTAAATAAAAGGATGAAACCTGAAATGGAGATCTTCTTTCAGGACAACTGTCCATGTATTGAGAGTTCTCAACATCAGGTGTAACCACTCCTTGAAGAGACCATAACTGATACTAAAGATTATGAGGGCGGTGATTTTGAGTTTTCCTTCAACCTATGGACACTAGGGCTAGCACTCTGTATGATCCACTCAGGAGCTATACCATAAAATCGATCATACCTAATCAAAGATGCTGATGCACCTCTCCTCAATTGGTACGTTGCACCTGTGCCACATGCTGATATTCAACCTAACCCTAATGTCTACCCACTTTTTTATTTTTATTCCCCTAACTCTAATATAATCGAGACCTCTTTTGATGAGGTTTTCAATGTTTTTTTTCCTATTAATGAAATAAACAAAGATTTTGAGTATCTTACTGTGCCTTACATTAACTTTCTTGACTCTAATCAAACTCTTGATGATGATGACTTTGCAAATGAAAAATTCTTAACCAGTCAAAATAAGTTTAATAACAAATAACATAACCGCGTTCAAGTTAATGAAGATGACAAAACCATTATTAATCTCGCTTCTAGTAGCCAAATACACGAGATAAGCATAGGGGCCACCCTCAATGAGCATGAGAGTATAGAACTAGAAGAACTACTGAGGGAATTCATGTACGTCTTTACATGGTCTTACGATAACATGCCCGACATCGATCCTGAGATAGTGCAACATGAGATTTTGACACTCCCTAAATGTAAACCAGTCAAGCAGAAACTGTGAAAGCTTCGTACCAAATGGTCGTTTAAGGTCAAAGAAGAAGTAATCAAGCAACTAAATGTGGGTTTCATTCACGTGATCGAATACCCCACATGGTTGGCCAATATCGTACATGTGTCGAAATCAAGAGGGAAGGTTCGCATGTGTGTCGACTACCGAGACTTGAACAAGGCTTCCCCAAAGGATGATTATCCATTACCCAACATTGATATGATTGTGGACAATACAACCAGTCACGCGTTCAAGTCCTTCGCTTGATACAACCAGATCAAGATGCACCCAGATCACCAAGAGAAAACTGCATTCATCACCCCTTAGGGAACCTTTTGATACATTGTCATGCCATTTGGTCTAAAAAATGCAGGGGCTACCTACCAAAGGGCAGCCACAACCATTTTGCATGATCCGATTCATAAAGAAGTTAAGGTCTACGTGAATGTTATGATTGTCAAATCTAAGACTAGAGAAGGTCATGCTCCCACTCTCCGAAAGTTATTCGAACGGCTACGAGAGTATCAGATGCGACTCAACCCGTAGAAATATGTCTTCGGTGTTACCAAAGGAAAGCTCTTAGGATTCATGGTCAGTGAGAAAGGGATATAAGCATATCCTGCCAAGATAAAAGCCATCCTTGAGATTCCAGCCCATCAAACAGAGAAAGAAGTATGAGGATTCCTTGGGAAATATCAATATATCAGCAGGTTCATTAGCCAGTTGACTTCCATCTGTGAACCCATCTTTAAACTCCTTTAAAAAGATTCAACCAAAGTTTGGAATAAATCCTGTTAAGAAGCCTTCAACCGAATCAAGGAATACCTAACCCAACCTCAGGTACTCATGCCACCACAGCCTAGTCTTCCCCTACTCCTTTACCTAATCATAGCAGACACTGTAGTTGGGGCTTTGCTAGCCCAATACCTTGAAGAAACCCATAAAGAAAGAGCCATTTACTATGCCAATCGTAAGTTAACCAGTTACGATGTTAACTAAACCGTTGTAAATAAAGCGTGTGTTGCCCTTGTCTGGGTCACCCAAAAGTTACGGTACTACATGAAAACCTTTCCCATCAAGCTAGTCTCTCGAATGGATCCCATTAAGTACCTGCTCGAGAAGCCTGCTCTGTCTAGCCGAATGGCTTGTTAGTTGATGTTGTTGTTCGAATTTGATATCACATATGTCACACAGAAAGCCATGAAAGGAAGAACCATCTCTGACTACCTTACCGATCATCCCATAGAAGAAACCGATGTTTAGGTTTCTGAATTCCCTAATAAGAATATCCTTTGTACATCCCAAGAAGATTTATGATGTCAAATGTTCTTTAACGGCGCTTCCAATAAGAAAGGATATGGCATTGGGATCCTTCTAATTGCTCCTGATGACTCCCACACTCCCATTAACATTAAGCTGAGCTTCCCTTGCACCAATAACATAATCAAATATGAAGACGGCACAGTAGGTCTCAAAGTTTCTCTCAAGAAAGGAATTCGATACCTCGACGTCTATGGGGATTTCGCCATCATCATCTGTCAACTACTCAGAAGATGGAAAGTCAAAGATGAGAAACTCTTACCATTCCATGCCCACCTAGAAGATCTTGCCTTCCAATTCCAAGAAATAACCTTCCATTACCTTCCCCGAGCAAAGAATAGCCTAGTTGATGCCCTTTCTACCTTAGCATCCATGATCAACATGCCTAAAGGAACAACCATGGCTCCTCTCCTGATCTCAAAACAAGACAAACCTATGCACTGCTACTATATCGAGCTCAGCACAGAGGAAGACTCCGACATGGTAGGCTATATGTACTATGAGATTGGGCGCCTCCTCAAACATGGTAGGTATCCTCAAGGTTCATATAAAAAAGACCGAGCAACCCTCTACAAATTAGTTGGCCAGTACATCATCTATGATAAAGCACTATTTAAGATAAAGTTCAATGGAACCCACCTACACTACGTCGTAAGGGCTGATATTAAAGAAATAATGCAAAAAATCCACAACGACGAATGTGGAACCCATATGAACGGTCATATGCTCGCCAAAAATATCATCTGATAGGGTTACTATTGGACTACCATGGTTCAGGACTGCACAACCTACGTTCGTAGATGCCTAAAATGCCAGTAGTTTTCTAACCTACAACACCTGTCCCCGCAGGAATTATACAACATCACCTTTTCATGGCCATTTTCTATCTTGGGCGTCGACATCATTAGGAAATTTACACCCAAAGCCTCCAATGGGCATGAATTCATCTTGGTCTCCATTGATTACTTCACTAAATGGGTCAAAGCTGAGTCATATGCAGTTTTCAATGCCAAGAAGGTGGCCAAGTTCATCAGAAAGAACATCATCTACCGATATGGGGTCCTGCACGAGCTTGTGTCTGACAACAGGATACATTTCGAGGCAGAAGTCACATAAGTGGTCGACGAGTATGGGATCCAGAGACACAAATCTTCTCCCCACCGACCCTAAATAAATGGAGCCATCGAATCCGCTAATAAGAACCTCAAATATATCATCAGGAAGATGACCGAGAGTTGTCGAGACTGGGCCGATCGAATCCCTTACGCCATCTGGGGCTACCGCACTTCAATTCAAACCTCTAATGGGCTACCCCTCACTCTCTAGTCTACGACATGGAAACAGTCCTACCCGTAGAGCTAAAAATCCCTTCGTTGCGTGTCATGCGTGAAAGCAAAGTCAGCGAGGAAGATTGGCATTAGAGCCGTTTTGATGAGCTGTCCCTATTTGCGGAAGGAGACTAAAAGCTCTATACCATATACAAGGGTACCATCGTCGAATAGCACGATCATTCAATAAGGACCGATGTGTCTGAGCAGGGGATCTAACCCTCAAAGAAATAATAGAGCCCATCTGCGACCCTAGAGGAAAATTCAAGCCCAATTGGAGTGGCCCCTACGTTGTGAAGAAGATCATATCCGGCAGCGCCGCTGTGATCACCGACCTCGAGGAGAAAAGATGGCTCGTCCAGTCAACTTCGACCGTCTCAAAAAATTATATCCTTAATCTCGACACACTACGACTCTTCTCACCTCCCTTCTGTTCTAAAAAAAATCTTTATTTCTCTCTATCAAGAACCACGTGGGCCCGATCCTATAAAAAAACTTTTTTCTACAAAACAATAATTTTTCAAAATCTCGAAAGGTATGTAGGCAGCTCATCCATATAACACGAGTGCGACCCCTTCTTTTTCACAAAACGCTATTCTTTTCTTACCCCCGAGAACGACAGTTCATTTAACATATACATGAACAAAAGGATTATGTATGCGTTAGAGATTGGTATAGATAATTCAAATGCAAAAATCATCAAAGGGCACAAATAAATTATCAAAAAATTATTTATTTCATTATTTGAAATTTGGTCTGATTACATAGCATAAGGGATCAAATGACTTCCCTTACCAACCTGCACCTACTTCCCTAAAAAAATAAACAAACCCCATCACACCTTAAAATAATCTTATTCCACAAAACAAACCCACATCATATCAAAACCCCCACAAAACTCTACCCACAGCTTCCAGAAGAACCAACCTCATCATCATCAACATCCTGACGTCCCCAAACTTCCCCTACTTGATGAGAGTGCCGCTGACACTCCATTGCACGATAAGCCCGGCCCAGCCTGGAAAAAACCGCAACACCTCCCTCCATCGTGTCTGAAATGACGAACCATTTTTGGCAACTACTCTCCTCCATAACCACTTCATGTAGTCCCCTGAGACGTGCCAGACTCGCCCAGCAGAGTGAGAAGGACGGGTCAACAGACGATGATTATCCCACAAAGATCCTAGCCGCATGCGCATGCGCTCTGTCATATCCTCCACAAGAAAGAAATCCAGTGTCCGCAGTGGCACAACTTGCTCCCAACCATACTGACGCAGAAGTTGCCAACGGAAGTAAAAAGAAGTCTGTCTAAGATCGCCTAACTGAACATATTGGTAATCCTCGAGTTCCGGAATGGGCAGCAAGCACCCCTCCCCCCACCATGGCACATACCAACGCAAGCACAGAGCCCCGTGCTCTATAAATGAGTTCTTCAAGCTCTTAAAATCCAGGCCAACGTCACGGCAATGGGATGAAAAGAAGTTTGCCACCATCGGCAGAGGGTACTCAGGATGGGTAGCTAGACAAAATCTCTAAGAAAGCCACGTGAACAGCATAACGGGTCTCCCCCTCAGAAAATCGGAGCAATCTTCACGCAAAGCATCTAGGCCATTCAAGCCTGTCAATGGATCGAATTTTATTCGAATCTGAACCCAATCCATTTAAGTGGATATGGATAATGACTAAAATCCGATTATCCATTTATTAAATGGAGTGGATTTTGATTCATGTACTCTGATCCAGTAATAATCCGATCCGATTAATATTTTAAATATAAATATATATAAATTATATATAATATAATTTTAATTAATATATATCCAATTTAATAATATTTTGAATATATTTTAAATATATATTATAATAGTCAATATCTGTTTTTTGGAACATTTGCAAAATAAATTTATGAAATATGAGATGAAAATAAAAATGTTGCAAATCAAGTTTAACATAAAAGGATAATCGAATAATCGGATCCGATCCAAATCCGTTTAACCTAAACGGATATGGATTTGAATTTTCCTGATCCGATCCGATTAATAAACGGATCGGATCTGAATCCGTTTAACATAAATGGATATGGAATTGGATTTGCCTGATCCGGTCCGAATCCGATCCGTTTACAGGCCCAATTTAGGGTCTCCGCCAGTATTACCGCTATAGGATTGCGATGGTATGACATCCATGCTACGATAGCCGCCAGTTGGGGGTCGACCAGTAAATCCCCAGTCACAAGAAGCAACCTCAAAGTTAGTCCTAGAACAATGGCTTCGACAAAGCTAGCATCGCCAACACCCTAGAGACGCACCGAATGTAACACAGCAGGGAGAAAAATTATCCCGCCAATAAACAAAGGCCTAGCAACTAAAGGTCATGGCGAAAAATTCCTCATAGGTCAGACAGACTTCGTCCAATCCGAATCGAAAAACATGGTCCTCGGGTACCAGAATTCGGCTGCCACCATCAGCATATTCCAATCTATGTACCGATTACGCCATAAAGAGACTCGACGCATATGGAAAGCATCGTAGTCGACATTATAAGAACACATCGCCTCCTAGGCTTCGTGGTAGATGGTGAACTCAATACTACCAGGGAGAGACATCTTGTAAGGAGATATTGAGCAAATAAGAATATGAGGAGAATTGAAAGTGTGAGGAGAAAATCCCCATACACACCCTTATTTATACTTTAAAATCAGCAAACAAGACAAGTGACCTGCAGAAATCGTAGGACATTTACCCCACCAAGGACCAAGCATGTTCAATCAAAACTTTGAGTTGATTGGACTGGAACCTTATGCCGATAGGCATGACAGGGGTCATGCCGATCGGCAACCCCCATTTTGGGAAATTCCTTCTTTCCATTTTTGTCAGAAATAAAAAACCATCACAAATATTTTTTTACTTCAAGAAATTCAGATTTCTTTACACTTATGTTTTACTTAGCCCCTTTCAAATAAAATCCTTCTCAAATTTAATTTTCAAAAATTCTTTTTACGGTCTTAGCAGCAAAGTACAAAAAGAGCATTTCACATTCATTCAAAAAAATTCATTTGCATATATATATTTCTGTGTTACAATAACATTTTGCAGGAAGCGCAACAAAAAATAAAAAAACACCGGGATTCAGCCCAAACCACCCTCTCTCTCTCTCTCCTCTCTATCTCTCAACCTCTCTCTCGGAGCTCCCATCCCTACAACGCGCTCTCTTCCCCCTATGATGAGACGATGTTCTGCCACTTCCTGAACTTGGCCCTTCCTTAGACGAGGCAGACGACACGAGAAAAGAAGGTACCGAAATCGCATTCCTAATATAAGCCTTCATCAAGGAAATCCCTTCTCTAATGTCCCTCAGCCAGGTGGTGGAAAAACTGATGCGCTGTGAAGAAAACATATAAGTATGAAGAAAAGAGATCAAGGAACTAAGAAACTATAAAATCACAAGGTATACCTCAGGACGAAGGACCTCCTCTATAAGGCCTAGATCCTTTGGATCCATCTCATGGGGATGCAACTGCAAGTGAACCGATCCCCCGTCAGGCCACCAGATGTTGTAACCAGGCGAATGCAATCGCACGAAAACCTCTGACATCGGCATCGCCACTAACGTAGCCACACCACCCGCGCTCTAGAGGACCCCACCTGCTGACTCAAACTTGCCCGAGGTAGAGGCATCACGTTGTATATGCTGGGTGGCATCAGCCAACTCGAAACAAAATCCATGTAATCGTATGTCACTGCAGTGTCAGTGTATAATGAATATGACTCACCCATCATCACCGCCACCCGAGCATCCTCGGACATCTCGTATACCCACCTCATGAACATAGGGGGCCTCACCAGTGGCACCGCAATCTCATCCTCCACGATTTTTTGAACCACCCTCTCCCCGAGGTACCAGGAATAACCAAACTCATGCGTCAGCAACCATCGCATTTGCGCGTGTCACCCGATAACCCCAGTGTGCTGGATAGCCACCCGCAGGGGTAAAAGAACAAAATATCATTATCAAGAAAGGTCGTCAAAGGAGAAGACATTTACAGAAAGGGACTTACATGAATGCTAATCAGGTCATTCAAGACCCGACGCACCACCTACAGGGATAGAGTCTTCTTCGACCGCCGGTTGGAACTCCGCCACTGATACATCCTACAGAAGTCCCCCACAGAGTCATCCTTCAAGGAAATCAGCTGGGCATTCGACCCAATCACCTCCTAAAACCACATCTGCCAATGATAAAAGATCAACATTGAAGAAAAATGCATGAAAGGAAAATGCGAATGCACAAAGTAAACTAATACCTCCAAAAGGTACATGGCTCCCGTGAAAGTCTGTCGGCAGCACCGGCTAAATGCATCCAAAGAATAGTAGAGGGTAACCAAGGTTAGGCTCCCCCAGTCATAAACAGGGATGCCCGAGAACACCCTCAGGTATGACAGAAACCACAAGTGGATGATATATCCACTCATCTCCACCAAGAAACCACCCAACACCAGCAAGAGGAATGATCGGGCCATCTGTCGCACCAGCTACCCCTCACTCTCATCAATCCTCCTACTCAGCAGAAGCTCCCTTAACAGGGACAAATGGTGGGAATACCCCGAAATAACCTTCTCCACATCACCTAGCATCGCCACCACCGCCTCCGGCATCACCCACAGCGTCCTATCCACCTCGATCTGCACTCCCTCATAACCTAAACCCAACAACTGCTGAACATCAATGGGATTCAGTGTCATCCCCCTAAAGCCAAAATGGAAGGTGTGGGTAATGTCCCACCTCCTCTCTCTCAGAGCACACAAAACATCAGTAGAGCGGGGTGTCTCATCCAGAATAGACGTGAGCCTCCCAAAGCCGTATGAAGAAACCATCCAGTGCACCATAAAAGGAAGGTTTTCCCAAACATCTCGCAGCCCCGTCGTCCTGCGGGCACGAATCGTCGACATAGAGATGTCAGACTGCTAAGAAAAGGAAAAATCATTGCCAAAATAAGAAAAATAAAGAAAAAGTGTCCTAAGAGTCATTCAATACGTACTTAGCCCCCTGGGTTCATCACCCTCTAAGAACGATGATGCAAAGGCTCACGCAGAAGAGTATGGTCATTGACTACCAACTCAAAAGAGTCAAAAGAATTCTGGCTACCCAATGCAAGAGGCACCCTCGCCTCGCCCTCCATTCCATCCCTGCTTAGTCGTCAACATTAAGCTAAGCCATGTGCACAACGCTGTTTGAGAAATCAACCATTTTTGGATGCTAGAGCAATTCGCGGAAGTCGTTAGAGCGAGAAGGAAATAAAAAAAACTGTGCAGAATGAAGAGAACCTGCCCCTTTTTATAGGAGGTTAAAGGTCATGTCGATCGATAGCACCCTGACCCATACCGATCGACACTGACCTTATACCTTCTCGAGGCAGCCCAAAAGATTGTGCCACTGCCAATCAGCACCTCTTCATCCATACCGGTCAGCACCACCCCTTAGATTTTGTACAATAATTTTTGGAAAATGCCGGATAACCCTGAAAAAATCCTGAAAAATTCCCAAAATTACCATTTGGTTCTTAGAACCTTTTTCACCAAGAAAACCTTTATTTTTCTTCCCAACGAAATTTGAAAACTCTTTCTCCCCAGTAATGCCTCCAAAAGGCGCCCGCACAGTACATCATCCTCAGCTAAGAAATCTTTGATCACTTCACATTCCCCAGTAGAACTCTTGGACATTCCCTAATAATTCTCAGAAGGGTAAGCCCCTACTCTTGGGTCAAAATTAACCTCGGTCGCTGAGTCAACACCTTCAGTTAGGTCAGAATTGACCTCAGCTCTCAGTCATCACCTACTATTGGGTTAAAATTGACCCCGATCGCTGAGTCATCACCTTCAGTTAGGTCAGAATTGACCTCAGCTCTCGAACGTCACTTGCTCTTGGGTCAGAATTGACTGCGGTCATTGAGCCATCACCTTCGGTTAGGTCAGAATTGACCTTGGCTCTCGGTCGTCACCTACTATTAGGTCAGGATTGACCCCATTAGTTGAGTCGTCACCTTCGATTATGTCAAAATTGACCTCGACTCTTGATCATCACCTTCTCTTAGGTCAGAATTAACCTCGGCTTTGCCTTCATCCTTAACTCACAGTTGGTCACCCCCAACTTTCCCCCTCTTCTAAAATATCATGTGGTGTTGATTCGACGGCTATCACTTATTCCAAACTCACCTGTCGAGGGGATCTGTAGACACTACATTCTAGGACCCCCCTAAGTCTCTCCTTAGGTCCCTAGAACCTTTACCTTTTCACTGCAAACACTAGGTCGCACTATAAGTACCGATCTAGAGGCCACCGAGCACCCCCGGGCCCCATTTGACCCCGATCAATTCTATCGTCAGAGTGAAATACCTTTGAATCCTCTAAGGTTTCCAAATACCCTTTCCAATGGTCTGCCCTGTGCATGAATTGGCATAACAGTTCAGACGAACGAACCAGTTTACTTCCAAAAATGATTTGGAGGCCACCGGGTGCTCTTGGGCCCCAATTTGACCCCAATCGTCTTCGTCGTCAGAACAAAATCTCTTTGAATCCTAGAAGGGCATTGAAACCTCTTTCCAATGGTCCACCTCAAGCGCAAAATAGTGTAACCGTTCAGACGAACGATTAATTTTCCCCTAAAAATTGAGTCGGAGGCCACTAGGCAGTCCCGGGCTCCGTTTGACATAAGTCAACTCTTCAGCTCGAATGAGACTAAATGAATCTTTGAAGGGCACTCTATACCCTTTCCAATGGTCCACCCCATGCATGATTCTGACCTATTAAAATAGACAAATGATTCATTTTACTTCAACAGGTCATCGGATGGTTTTGGGCGTCGGTTGACCAAGGTTAACTTTTCAAACTGAGAACAACTCTTTGGAATGTCGAAGTATATCTCCCAAAATTTCCAACGGTCCACCCCGTGTGCGATTCTAACTTACCATGCAGAAGAATGACCCGTTTTCGTCCGATAATCTCCCGTCCAAAGGATCGATGTGCGCTTCCGGGCCATATTTGACACAAAGTAAATTCCCAGACCTGGGAGCGGTACAAGGACTTTTTAAGGTCTTTATAATACCTTTCTAACGGTATATCCTGTGCACGATTCGGATCAACGAAATTCATTCTACGATCATTTTCCCAGGAGGATCTGCACAGGGATGCTAATTGGCATGTCTCTGGACCTGCCTATCCACAAACTACCTAGGGGAACCTGCCGATAGGCATCCCTAGTGGTAGGCCGATCGACACCCCCTTGTCCCTCTAAATGCCTTAAGATCAGCACAAAAGAAGATACATACAACAGATCTATCAGCATCTGCAACATTCTCTCGAAATCAGTGAAGTTATCCTCATGTGAAGTTTCATTCAAGTTTA
Source organism: Sambucus nigra (assembly GCA_949130495.1). Classification (NCBI taxonomy): domain Eukaryota; kingdom Viridiplantae; phylum Streptophyta; class Magnoliopsida; order Dipsacales; family Adoxaceae; genus Sambucus; species Sambucus nigra. Next base: position 1,330,340 of record OX422223.1, read on the forward strand.
GTTCCCATCCCTCTCATACCCAATTTAGCAAAAACCACATTCTCCCTCCTCCAACCTTAATTCTACATCCAAGGGAGTTCATCCAAGATCGAAGTTCAAGCTCCGAAGAAGGTCTAATCCATTCCCTTCCCTTTACATTTCTTAATTTTACATAAGTGTCTTTAGATTTATAATTTAGTTTTTTCACTTTACTTCATACGTCTTAATATCTACACTTTTATTAGTATATTGCGCATAATTTACTTTCTACAAAAAATCCCAAAAAAACAAAAGAGGGTATACTTATAAATTCCAAACGGGATTATTCATCACACTTTTAAAACTAAAAACACATTTTCTACATATATATATATATATATAAAATAAAATCCCGTCCGGATTTATGGGGTAAACCCCACCCCGTGTTTTTTTCGAACTACGTGGACTTTGATGCCTTTATTGGCTACGTAGGCATTTTTTATTAAAATCTGAAATTCGAGTCCAAACACTTCATTTTCCCCAACTCTTTCCCATTTTTCCAAAATTCTACATTTTCTCTCTCTTGATATATAGATATTATATTAACTAACGTCTCATCCAACACATATTATCATTTCATTATAATGCTTCATTCTACCTTTTCCATGGTATGAATTGAAGGATTTTGATTCACATTATATATACATGCACACACATTTCACGGAGAAATAAGGGAAAGTAATAACACTAGACCATGAGAGACCGAAAGGGAGGGATGGGTTCCTAACACCTTCCCATTCCGTAACTTAGCCCTCGGACCTTCGATTTATTGGTTTCGTATGTATCAGTATTGTCCTTGAAGCCACCCTTGAGGTGGCAACATGTTCTTTTGCCTGTTTTGAGAAAAATAGGTTGGCGACTCCATCTCTCTACATTTACATCGAGGATGGTCGAAGCATCCTTTTCACGAGGGATGTGAGACCGCGGTAGCAACTTCCTCCTCCTTCCTTCGAGGGAAGCTCCCCACTTTTTCTCCCCCACGGAGAGGGAAAAATGGAGCAAAGGAACATCACCCAGACGGGACCCCCGGGATGGCCACAGCTACTCTCATGGGCCATATTGGATGGGTCCCCACAATATCTATTCATGGCTAAGTGATGATCCAATGGTTCTTACTCACGAAATCATTGGTCTTAGCTTAGGATCTTTATTGAATCATCATGGTTTTATTATGAATCTTAGGTTTGAATTGATTCATAGGATCTTAACAAGAGAGTTCTTATCAATAATATAGAAAAAAAGTAATGAATAATAATCTGAAGTAAAGTCATAAAAAATCAAAAATATTATGTGAGTAGTAAAGAAAAATCCTCTTCTCATATTGAGTGTTATCTCTCAAATATTGAGTGTGTAAGTGTATTTTTTTTATCTATGAATTTTTGGGGTGGAGTCATGTATTTGGGATGAAGGGGTTTACGGAGATGTTCTCAAGTTGAATGAATACTTTAGCTATTTGAATGAAGACTTTAATGAAAATTCTTTTTCTGTCTGAATTTTTTCAGTGTGATGGTCTTAAATGTTTTAGTAGGTTTCTTAATTTATATGTTTGCTTCACGTATTAGTAGTGCACTATATTTACACTTACAATATCCCAGTTATAGATTCTAATATGTTATGCTTATTAGGTTTGTTAAAGTATATTTTGTATAAATTTATAACGTGACATATTATTGTATAAAATGCTTAATGTTATATATTAAGATTTCATAATCTATTTCATGAGTTGATTTTGAATGTTTTAGGGTGTATTTTACGTTGTTTTTTGTGTATTTTTAAAAATAACATTCTATTTCATAACAATTTTTATATATTATTTTAAAATTAATTATCATTTATTTAAAATAATATTAAGATATTCACACACATTATCCACCATCAAAATATCGTTCTACTCTGTTATATATGTTTTCAACATGCCTTAACTATATTTTCTTTTAAAATGTGAGTATCCAAAAATGATCTTTTTACGGCCACGCGCAAGCTAGTAATATCTCAATTTATGTAGACAAAAATAATGAACATAATTAGAACCAACATACGCATGGCATTAAGAAATTATATGCACCACTTTTTAACTTTTGTTAGGGACAAAATTTGCAAGACCCACTATTTTGCAAGGAAAAAATTTAGATTTTTTTCAAAAAAATTCAATATTGTTAACTAACATAGATTGACCTTTACATAAGCAATGATCCAATATAAATATACATGAAATTTAAAACATGGTGCAAAGAGCAGTTGGTTAGTAGCTATCTCGTACAAAGCTAAAGTCTTTTTCATAATATCTCCGCATTCTCTAATCTTGCCAACATGAATAGACTATGGCACACGGATATGTCAAATATAAAAAATTTAGGACACAATGCATTTGGGACACACGGAAAAAAAAGGTTGTACCTAGGGCACAAAGAACCCGCTTAACTATAGGGTCTGGGAGAGGGATGTCAGTCGACCTTATCCTCGTATATGGAAAGGTTGCTCCCGTGTCTTGAATCTGAAATCAATCGTATCTTGGGCGAGGGAACTTGCCATCACACTAAGATATTTATTTTAATATTTTTATATATAGTGGATATTAAACATCACATCAATATTAAATTATTGTATATTCCCCAATATAAATACATCTTTAAAAAAAAAGACTATTTTTAGGTTATCCCACCTAGTCCTTCAAACACCCATTTACCCAATACTCTCTTCTTTTTAACCGTCTGCACTAGTGGCACCCCCTACTGGCGTTGGAGGTCCGATAGTGGGGTAAGCATGGGTAGGTGAGGGGAGGTAGATAAATGGGTTTGTGTGTGTCCTTGTTGGTTTTTGAGTGTTTTTATGTGGTGAAGGTTGGAACAAAATAATAATGCTTGAACTAAACATTTATTAGAAAATTATTGAGCGGCTTTTGGTCGAATAACCTAATACTAAATCCTTAGTAGCATCCAAAATGCAGAAATAAAAATAAAACATTAGCTTCTTATATCCGTTCTAACTATTAAACATCATATTGATACTAAATTCCATACCAATAATAATCAAAATGCAAAAATACATATAAACCATTAGAGTATTAAAACCATTCTAGACATTAATCATCACACTAGTATGAAATTCCATACTAGTAACAATTAAAAGAAAAAAAATCATCCTAAACATAAACAAAAGGACTTTGAACTCCAATGGGACAAAATATGTTCCTAATGATAATAGGAAATTATACAATCAACACTTCACAAATATAAATTCATTTCAAGTTTCACATTTTAATTAACACTGAGGAGAAAGTTTTTTATTCCACGAATTGTTATTTGTGAAAGAGTGTTGAAATGAAAAGGTTTAAACCCTAATACGTTCCTTAAGTCTTTAAAGAACCATTAGAAAGATAATTTCACAAAGTTACCCCATTTTTTAAATAGTTATTCTATTTTATCCCATGCCGTAAACCTCCCATGTCCCTCATGTGTCCGCTGTTTTTTAATGTCATTTATGTCCGACACACCATGCTGTATGTCCGATACGTGTCTTACTCGTGCTCGTGTCCTTTAAGTGTCCGACACACATATGGGGCCGCTAGGTAAATGTCCACACATAATGAAATATAGTGTACTAATGTTGTTCGGTTCTCCACAACACACATATTGCATGATTTTCCAATAATTCACTAAGAAATAACACATATTTTAACCATACAATATATATAACTATTTCCCACTAAATTAAGCTAGTTTTTTTTACATATTTCAGGTCTGATTGCAAATTACATTTATTTTGTTTTATTATTTGCAATTAGGTTGCACATTATACATGAAACTTTGTTTTTCAGCAATTCATGGATCAAACCCCACCACTATTATATTAAAATGCACTAACAATTATATAGTTGTTTCTTCAAATACAAAATAAAAATTGAAAATATATTGAAGGAAAAGACATATAATGAGGTCTCAACCCAAAATGTATCCATTAAAATTTGACACTCCAATGCTCATGAAGGTGATATCGCCCTTCTATTCTGAACCATTCATTTATAAATATTCAAATATGCATTCAGACATTCTTATGCAATTATAGGAGTAAGACAAATTAACATATAAACTAATTGCGGTTTAATCTGTGAGTAGTGGTGGTAAAACTATGGATTTTGCCTAATTTGTGTAGGTCAAATATGAGTTGGGACAGATATGGGTTGGGGTAAATATGGGTTGGGCCAACCCATTTTTTTTACTAAAATAAGTATTACAATTCCAAGTATATGTAAAAAAACTTATATTTTACTCATAAATTTTAAAAATGAGTTTCACATTTGACTTATAACTTTTAAAATTTGGCTCTGTATTTGATTCATAGCTTTCAAATATATTTGATTCATATCTTTAAATATGGGCCCCGTATTTAAATGACTGGGCTAATATGGGCTGCTTTATTATTTGTGCCACATTTTCCACAAATATATGTGAGACTGCAATTGCTAAGACTAAGCTCTAGCTTATATAAACTTGGATGATATGAAGTTGAAAGCAAACTGTAAGCAAAATTCCATTCTACTAAAAACTTATAGCATCATGAAAAATTAGGCCGAAAATAAAAAATGTCAATAATGTAATAAAGTATCACAATGAATTATTATTAATTCTATATACTAGAAGCATATATATGATGTGTCTAGTTTAAGTGGAAGATCCACATAGTTATATAAGGGTGGAATTTTCCCCCTTTACGTTTAGAAAATATCAAAAGAGTAGTAAACAGTTTAATTTAAAATTTCTTTTAAATTTTAGTAATATATGACTTTGAACCCTTAAATTTTATAATATAAGTTAGTATTAGGCTTTACTCCCCACCGCCTAACTAGATTCTAGCTCCGCGCATCTGGTTTGCTTGATTTCCAAAGTTAAAAGAACATGGTAATAAAGTTTCAGAGCAGAAGGACCACATTTAACACGCGGTGCTAAAAGTTAAAGGCCCTCCATTATGCAAACAATCCTAATTCAATAAACAAGGAACATTGACAAAAAAAAATTAACAACACACTAAGGAAGTAATACATAAATGTCCACATCGAGTTAATTGCAATGTGCTACAACATCATATATTCAGTGCGTATATCCACATTATAGCATTATAACCACAATAGCAAGAGAATATGGGGTTACATAAACCAATGTTTCCATGTCTCAATTGAAATAAGCTTGAGCTCAAAATACTAAAGAGTTAGCTAATACAAAAAAATAAGAACATAATGGTGTGTAATGTGACCTAGGCACAATATTCTTACCAAGTGAAGTATCATGTACACTATCAGTATCATCATATTTATAGGTAGAAGAAAATTTGATGAAATTAACTTCCCCTTTTGAAGAATCACTTGTATGAACATTTATTTAAATATACGATGTGATAAGTAATACCAACATATAATAATCACCCTTTAAGGATCAGAGTTACCTTCCAAAGATAAGGAACATCCATCAAATAATAAAATGTTCCTATTTTAAAAATGAAATACTCTTAATGAAAGGTTCTTCCAAAATATTTTAAATTACCTAAAATATCTCTATTAAGAAAAAGAAAAGGAAAGCAAACAAAACTCACCTAAAGTGGAATAAAGATCCATAGTCAATTGGGTTGATCATTGTTTACATTAAGGCAATGATCATTGTTCACTCAAGTTTGAAACGCAAATATTAAATTTACCACAAGTTTTATAGCTACATTTAAAAATATCTTGATTTATAAAAGCGAAAGGGTGAGTGAGAATATTAAAGTGATAGTGAGAGTACTTGCACAGATTTTTGGTGGTGACAATGGTTTCTCTTGGTCAATTAAAGTTGTCCGTGTGCAAGGATAAGATATGGAGTTGCTCTTCTTATCCCTTTGACTACCATGAAGGAAACAAAAGTAAACACGAACCCAAAAATGACCAGATCAGTTTTTTCATTCATCATCAAATTCATAAACCTCTCTAAATATTCGTAAACATTCAAGGACTAGTTATTGAAAGAGGACTCAGAGCAAAGATAAAAAGTGAAATGATAGACTTTTGTCCGGGAAACATAGGGATTACAGAAGACATTACAGAAGCAACCATCAAGTGTACCACAAAGTTACTGGGAGATGTTTCACATCGAACATTTTTTATTCCCTACCAGATTAATATAATTTCTTTAACTACTAAAATTTTCACACGAATAGGCATTTATTTGTATGTGTTTTGTCAGAACGCTACTTTCCTTAATACAACCTTATCCATAAGTAGTGCAAGTATATATGTGCGACGTTTTTTTACCTTACATAGCTTTTTTCTTTTTTTTTGACGTGTCCAAGAATATCTCCGGTTTTCCCTTTAAATCTAACAATTACAATATTCTTGGGGTTTAACCTTCAGTTAAGCTTCTTGCTGAGATACATGGATGTCAATTCATGCATTCCATTAGATATGTCGTCATTCTTTTCATTAAAGAGAGGATGGTGTTTCAGTTCAGTTGCTGAGAAATATCTAAGTTATAAACTAGATTTCAAAAGATACAAGGTTGGGAGAAATAGAAGAAAACATTGAGATAGAGTAAAACTGACTTCCATAAATACACCTAGAGTCATATGTAATACTCTTCTATTTCAAAATAGTAGAGACTTCGGATATTTAAGAACTTTTCATGTGTGGTTTCATTTCAGTTAAGTTTGTAAATAAAATTGGAACCATTACTCGTATTCATATATTAAATGTCAAAATTCTAATATGACCTTTCAGACAGGTAAATATAAATTAGTGCAGCACAAATCTTATAATATTGCACTAACATTAAGAACCATGTTGGGGGACTTCATATAGAATTGATATTATGGTCAACAAGTCGGTTGGAACAATGAACCTCTTTAAAGAAAAAATCCCTCAGTTAGATACTGATTTTAATGAATAAATGCTTAATGCTAGTCCTAGTGCCACTGAGCTTAAAAATGTTAATTCCTCCCTTATGCTTGATGTCTTACCATTTCTCTTCTTTCAAAATTGCTGGGACATTGTACACACTGAGGTCATTAACACCACCACCGGGATTTTAAAAAAACGTTAAGCACCCTTAGTCATATGAATTTATTTTTTTACTCACATATATGAAGCATATAAGCTTTCTAGAATGGGAAATAACCAACTAGGATTCAAATTTCAATGGTGGTATCATGTCCCAAATGAGCTACACAATGTCATTGTTGATTCCAAATTTGACAGTCTTACATGGACCAGTTACAAGCCAACACGTGGCATCCTATATGGCACAAATCCTAGTCAGCTCAGATTATCCCCCGGGGAACTAAGGAAGACCCGACCAACTAAGGTGGGGAAGCCCGAACAACATGGGAGCCGACCCACAGGGAAGCCCGACCAATAGCAGGAATGCCGACCAACTTGGGCAGCCACGTGCCAACAACCACATACTTAATATATTTATGTTGTGATGTAAATGCCTAATTTATAAAGGCATTACATCCTTTCACATTACGAATCTTGACACCCCTCAAGGGTATAAAAGCATTGTAACACCCTCATTAGAAGGGATCAAATTGAACCGAACTAAATAACTTGGGTAAAACCCTAAGGCAATTGGCAATACCGTAACAATGGACATAGGCTTTTCCTTAAGTGTCGAACCACTTTGAAAATCCCTTGTGTCTTATTGGATTATTCTTATTTTTATCTGTGATCAATTAATTAACCTAGTCTAGTTTTTTGCATCAACAGATTGACGCCATCTGTGGGAACGACTTGATATATCATTTTCACAAAATCTTTCATACATGGCTGATAATATTGAAAATAGTGTCAGGAATGAGGGTATTCCACCCTATCCATCTGCTCCTCCAAGCAATACAGATTTGATGGGAATTTTGTCTAGTTTAGTAAAGGACTAAGAGGGTATGCAGGAGATGATACGATAATTGGCCCAAACCCTACAAGGTGGCATCCCTGCCCAGTCTGCCCAAAGAAGCATGCAACCACCTCCACCAATAAATGGTAATCACTCTAGGACATCTGGAGATCCATCTTATCATCCATGAGTGACCTCTTCCATTAGTACACCTTATACTTATGAGGGATAATCTTTTACTCTAGAGAGGCAAAGTGCCTTGGAAAGGCTCAACAGGGGTTCTGCCTTTGAGAGATTGGGACTTAAAAGGAACGAAAATTAACAAAGGGTTACGTCGGGTAATTCTCGATGACTAATTGATCTTTGGGAAGGTTCAGCCCAATCCAAACACAATGCCCTACGAACTACTCCATTCGAGCAACATTCCCAGGAGGAAAATTCTGCACAGACAGTTGGTCGGCAAGAGAGAATTTCAATAAACAAATTTACTGCAGGTAATGCTGAGACTTGGAAAGGTTTAATTTTAACGCTTGAAGGATAGACTAGGAGAAATGGCTAAGGCCAGAAATCCTTTACAAAGGACTTTTCTAAAAGTATCACCTTTTGTCCAAGAAATTGTGGATTTCCTATGCCGACCAAGTTCAAAGCACCTATGGTTACCCCCAAATACAATGGAAAGATGTATCATATTCTTCATATAGAACAATACCAAGCAGCTGCAGACATATATAATGTTCTTGATGAGATAAGATGCAGAGCATTTTTAGGAACCATTACTGGATGTGCCCAAAGTTGGTATAATAGTCTTCCTTAGGGATAGATTTGCTAGTTTCCTGTAGTTAGTCTAGCTCTTCATTGGAAATTTTTGCTTTGGAGCAAAACCAGTAAAGAGGGTGTCTTATTTGCTAATTGTTAGGAAGAAGGTTGGTGAGAGTACAAGGGATTATATCACTCATTTTAATAACCAGAAATTTGTTGTTGTTGATTATAAGGAGAAGACAACGATCACATCTTGATGAGTGGTTTTCTCCCCGAAAAACTTTACTACACTTTGGCCAAAGATCCACCAAGGCGATGATGGATTTGATGGCTAAGGCCATTAAGATAATGAATGTCAAGGAATAAATGTCATCTAAGAAGAGCACATATGCTAAGACTGAAGGCAAGTCGGATAAAAAGGAGCACAATAACAACCATGATCACAAGGATTCTAAGGGAAAGGATAAGATGTACCTGCTAAAAAAGTATTCAAATTATAATCCATTAAAGGTAGACATCTATCTTGTATTAGATGAAATTAAACATAGTGATTATCTAAGTTGGACGGAGAAATTGAAAACGCCTACAGACAGGAGAAATAAGTCCAAGTATTGTGAATTTCACAAGGATTATAGGCATACGACCAACAGATGCATTGCTTTGTAGAATGAAATTGAAGTACTTATTCACCGATGAAAGATGGAAAGGTTTGTGCACCAGACGAAAGGGGGAAGAGTAGGTCGACGAGGTTGGCATAGGTCCAAATATCCTTACAAACTTAGAGATGATAGGAAAAGGGATCACGATAGCGACCCCGAGGATGACCCCGACCTACCAAAGAGGCCAAAGTAACTTGAATGGGAGGTATTCACATTGAGTTTTGGTTCATTTGATTATAATGTTATTACAGGTAGAGATGCAAGTAGAGGAGATCATATTACAGAAAGGAAGGCTTACCTCAATGAGGCTCAATCATGTTCTTATATTCAACGTATTAACCTTGTCGAAGAAGATAGGCCGAGGAAGGTAAACAGAGATAAGCTGGTAATAGGCTTCTCAAAGTATGACTTTTCTAGTGTGTTATATCCACACGATGATCCCCTAATGGTGAAAGTCAGGATAGAGGATGTGATAGTGGCAAGGGTGCTAGTAGATAAAGGCAGTTCGATTGATATTATATTTTACCCTTACTTTGATAGCTTAATCTTGAAGCTCAGTCAGTTAGAGCCATATCATAGTCCGCTTATTCGGTTTTCTGGAGAAAATATGTTTCCATTAGGAACTATAAATTTGATGTGTTGATCGGGACCTAGGAAGTAAGCAGGACAGAAAGGGTGAGATTCTTCGTCAAGGATTAAAATGTCCACTCAGCCTATCATATGATCATGGGAAGAGTTGGGCTCAAGAAGTATGAAGTTGTTCCTACAACTGTGCACCAGTGCCTCAAGTTCCAGACCAACATTAGCATTGGAGTAGTTAAAGGAGACCAAAAGGTAGCTCAGGAGTGTTACTATTCTTTTGCCAAGCAAGAAGATTTGGAGGAGATAAAAAAAAGAAGACAACTACCTACCAGATGGAAATGTCAGAGAAAAATGGAGATTCTAAAGTTGAAACCCTTGATCCCAGAGAAGAATCAGAGCTAGTAAAAGGATAGTGATGGAGGAAACATAAAACATTATGCTTGACGACGACAAGCTAGAGAGGACAACCCAGTTCTCAAACAGGAGTTGATTAATTTTCTAAGACAGAGAAAGAGAGTCTTTTCATGGAGTCATGAGGACATGCCTGGTATAGATCCAAATTTTCTATGCCATGATCTCAATGTCAACAAAGTTGTTAAGCTAGTGAAGCAGGGTAGGTGAGTTTTTAGTCCTGAAAAAAATCAGGTCATTCAAGAAAAAGTTAAAAAGCTGTAGAAAGCTTCTTTCATTGAAGATGTAAAGTTTCCAGATTGGTTGGACAAAATGGTTATGGTTAAAAGGAAGAAAAAAAATGGAGAATGTGTGTAGACTTCACCGACTTGAAAAAGGTGTGCCCAAAAGATCATTTTCCTTTTCCAGGAATTTACCAGTTGGTTGACACCTCAGGTTATGAGCTCTTAAGCTTTATGAATGCTTATTCTAGTTATAATCATATCAAAAAGAAGCCAGAGGATAAATATAGTACTTCTTTCCTCGAGGAACGTATTGTAACAATATAATGCCTTTTGGTCTTAAAAATATAGGTGTTACCTATGAAAGGCTGGTGAACAAGGTGTTTGAGGAGAAGATCGACAAAAATATGGAGGTATATATTGATGACATGCACACTAAGAGAAACAAAGTTATTAATCATATTACCTACCTTAGCCAGAAGTTCGACCAACTAGAGATGAGGTGACCCCGAAGATGCGGGTCGGTGCGCAAAGACTTTATATGCGGAAGTAAACTATTGTTGAGTAAACACCTTAAACCTACGAGTTTATATGAATGATGCCAAGGGGGGCCAAATTAAACTTTTACTTAATCTGATTAACTTTTATGAAAATAATTTTAATTTTCAAAGTTAATTAAAGTCCAAAACAGATTCAATATTTAGGCGAGTTTCTAATTATTTAGTCCTACCTTTTCGTGTGAGGTGAAATGCAAGAAATGTACAACACACAATATTTATTTAACGTCGCAAAAACCCTTCCCCGGGAAAAACGACGAAATCCTATAGGATTTACCTAAACTACTTCCACTAAAACAATAAAAGAATAGGTACAAGTTACAAACAACAAACTTAACAATTAAAGAAGAATGATCTACCTATTAACCCACACGACCAAGTCTCTAGCCTGGTTCCTTATTCAGTTCTCTCTTTAACTTGTCCTCACTTGTTTTTCCGTTCTTCACTTCTCAGCCTCCCCGTTAACTTCTTTAAGCACAGGTTGGCTCAGTGCCTATTATTTACTTTCTAGTGAAGTGTGTGTGATGCAACAGAATATATATCACCTATATCTTTGCAAGTCTTGTGTTATTCAAACCAAGTCATCTTGACTTTGAATACACTTTTGAAAATCTTTCTTTTCTCTTTCTTTAAATCTCGAACACTAGACTTGTTCAGATTTTACACAAACAAAGATGTGTCTACGTGAATACAAAGTGAGTGATATGTGAGTGATATGAGATGCAAACAATTTCTGAAAATCACTTAAACAATCAAGAAATCAAGTTCACATAGATATATTCTAGACTGAACAGAAATAAAACATATCAAGCATACAGTCAGAAATAATACAAACTGTTTATAACTATTTTAGATTAAAATGATTTAATCCAGTTTAGTTCAAGTTCCAATAAGTCTGAACAGTTCAGGTTCTTGATTAGGTCCAGTATGTTCTTGTTCTCAGTCCAAGTCCTTGGTCAAGTATACAGGTATAAATATGTTTAGTCCAAGGTCATATTTACAGTATCAGGTAATTCTGTTCCGGTTCACAACTCGTATTAGGTTTAAATCTCTAAACCTAGAATCAGTTGTTCTTTAGTGTAAATCAGATTTCCAGAAAAATCAATTTAAAACAAAGTGTTTTAAATGAAGTAAGATCACTACTAGTTCTAGTGTGTGTAGTGTTTATAAAATATATTCCAGTACAAGAAAACAAGAACGATAGTAGAGAGACTCACAAAATGATTTTTCAAGATGAAAAATCAACTGATTTGGAAATGCAGAATTTCTGAGATTAAAAACCTTCCATTCTTGCATCCACAAAACGACTTGAAGACTCAGCAATGTTTTGTAAAGAATACACACAATATTTCTCTGAAAATACTGGTGTTTAGTCTCTCTCTCTCAGAATTAATTTTGGCAGAATTTATGCTCAAAAACGAATTTTCTCGGGTTGAAAAAAATGAAGGCACAATGTCTCTATTTATAGAGTGCACAATTGTGTGCTGATAGGTGTAAAATAGAATCACAGGGATCACTAAAGAATTACACAGAACCGTTGATAAAAAATAGATCTTGTGGCTGAGAAAGAAACACAAAATGTTCCATTAAAAATAAGACACGTATAAAGCAAGCTGTTACACACTAACAGAATAATAAACAAAACGTTTATTAAAACACAGTCGTTTTGTAAAAGATAAAGCCAGCTGTAAAAACTGACTGCGTACCAAAGACGCTACAAAATATTACTGTTACACCAAAAATAAAACTGCATCGTTTTAAATGAATAAGAAATTAAAAACAACTTTTTGTTTTGCGTAAAACCGCGGGCGGTGTGAGCCAGCTGTGACGCACTAAAAACTGTTATCGTTGTAAGTAAAATGCCGCGACGTCGTTTTTAAAAACGTAACAAAACCAGTTACGGTTTTAAACAAAAACCGTGGGCGTAAGAAGTACAGAAACAGGGCAACAGTTATAGCGTTATAGCGGTCCAATCCGTCAGCAAACCTTATGGGTCAAATCGTTAAAGGGCACGCCAACAGTTAAGGGAAAAGCCACACACGTATAAAACAATAAAGCTACATGCCAACAGCTAATATATAAATATATATATATATATATATATATATATATATATATATATATATATATATCGACCAACTGAAAATTCTATTAGGCTATCATATCTTTAAGATAGAAATACTATGCAAGTAAGATGACATGCTAATGTCAAATCTGCCAATCCTATGGGGTCAAATCGACAGGTCTTTTGGCTAGGTAAGGGAAGAACTTATGAGTATAATAATATACACATATATAAACATAACATACATATATGCGGTCAAAAATGCCAACTGCCAAATACTATATAATGACACGCATGCACATGAATCTTTATCATACACCCATATATATGAAGCGATACACGCATACATAAAAACATATATATATATATATATATATATATATATATATAAACACGCGCATACATTAACAAGAGCATACATACGCATGAATATATATATATATAAATCTTAGCATACAAACATATATATATACACATGGGTACACACGCATACATAAACTGTAAATATATATAACACGCACATGCACAGTTAAAATAAAATAACAAAATGTATTTTCAACTTCAAAAAAATGTTTTGCAATTTTTATTAAAAAAATATATAGTGTCAAAACTTATTTTCCAATAAATATTTTTCTAATAAAAATTTCAAATAAAGTTTTTGAACTCAAAAATAATTTTATTAGGACGAAACAAAATATTATCATAAGATATGATAAAAATGCAAAATGCAACGTGGTGTCGTGTCCTACGTGACAGAAATTCCTATGAGCCATAGAAAATGAAAAATACCTTTCTCTGAGATGGCGGACTGAATGGAGTGCACATTTGATGTAGATGGACAAGGAGAGCTTGGAGTCGATATGGGGACACGCAATCCTAAATTACAAAAATGTTTTGTCAAAATTCCAGTCCAACTAGATGAAGTCCTATATAGCTAAAGCACGAAAAGCAAATCCTAGGTGTGCTCTATATAGGGTCTTCAAACTCCCCCATTGGACTAATTTTGACAAAACCCTTGAGTACATCAAATGATATACTAAAAAAAATAAATCCTAATATGTCCTATATAAAAAATATCTATCTACCAACCCACCTAGAAAAAGAAAAGACACAACTTGATCGGATGCACGGTTAAGAAAACCTGCAAAACATAAATACACAATCTGCCAAGAAATCAAGTTAGTAGCATTTATTCTACCAAAATATGAAAATGACAGAATCAATTGTGCAGAAATTATAAGACATGATACGTACGAAAAATATCAACAACAAAGGACAAAAATATGTACTCAATTCTCCCCCATTTTGTCTAAATTAGACAATGGAAAAGAAAGAAAAAAAAGAAGAGTGCATAATCTGCAAAATAAGCGCATCCTACATTACACATGGCTTTAAGAGATACCGGTTATTAGTAGGTACCTTTATCCTAAAACCTCGGAGATCTAGTATACAAAAAGCAGATTAAACACAACTAATTGTCGAGTACTGTCATTCCAATCATATGTCTCAATTTCTCAAACCGAGATTTATCTAACGGTTTAGTGAGCAGATCAGCTAGTTGATTTTCAGTAAGAATATGTTCGATTACAAGTTCTTTTGCTTCAACCAATTCTCTAATAAAATGATGTCTTATGTTGATGTGCTTAGTCCTACTATGTTGGACAGGATTTTTGGCAATACAAATGGCACTTTCATTATCACAATAAAGGTGTACTTTGGACTGAATAATACCATAATTTGATAGCATTTGTTTAATCCAAATTAGTTGAGCACAACATGCACCAGCAGCAACATATTCAGACTCAACAGTTGATAAAGTTACACTAGTTTGCTTTTTACTAGACCATCCAACGAGATTCTGTCCTAAATAATAGCAACCACCCGAGGTGGAACGACAATCATCCGTGATACCGCCCCAATCTGCATCCCAGTATCCAATTATCTCACAAGAAGAGTCATTGGTATACCAAAGTCCAAACTCAATTGTGCCTTTAACATATTTTAAAATATTTTTAGCATAAGTGAGGTGAGACTCTTTCGGACTGGATTGAAACCGCGCACAAATACAAACAGCATACTGAATATCAGGTCTAGAAGCAGTTAAGTATAATAAACTACCAATTATGCTACGGTATAATGTGGGATCTACATCTGGGCCACTATCGGATTTAGATAATTTAGTTTTTAGAGCCATAGGTGTAGATGGAATTTTAGCATTTTCAAGTCCAAATTTAACAAGTAAATCCTTAGCATATTTGGATTGTGAAATAAAGAGGCCATCACTTTGCTATCTTATTTGAAGTCCTTGAAAATACTGTAGCTCCCCCATAAGTGACATCTTAAATTCACTACTCATGTCTTTGGAAAACTGTTTAACTTCATTTGGTGAGGTTGACCCAAAAATGATGTCATCTACATAAATTTGAGCAATCAAAATGTCATTTTTATTAGATTTCTTAACAAAAAGAGTTTGGTCAACACCTCCTCTAACAAACCCCTGTGAAGATAGAAAAGCAGTCAATCGTTCATACCAAGCACGAGGGGACTGTTTTAAACCATATAAAGCCTTCTTAAGTCTATAAACATGATTAGAGAGTTTGGGATATTGAAAACCTTTGGGCTGCTCAACGTATACTTCTTCGGAAAGAATATCATTAAGAAAAGCAGATTTTATGTCCATTTGAAAAAGCTTAAATTGTAAGTGACAAGAAACAGATAGAAGCAATCTCACTGATTCAAGACGGGTAACTGGGGCAAACGTCTCGTCACAGTCTATTACTTCTATTTGAGAATAACCATGTGCTACAAGTCTAGCCTTATTTCGAGTGACTATCCCTTTTTCATCGGTCTTGTTTTTGAAAATCCATTTTGTACCGATTACTTTGATATCCTTGGGCCTTGGAACTAAATACCATACGTCATGATCCGTGAATTGATCTAGCTCCTCTTGCATCGCATCAATCCAATATGAATCATTAAGTGACTCATTTACTGATTTTGGTTCCACAAGGGATACAAAAGCAGTCATATGAGCTACTTGACGTAATTGATTTCTAGTCCTCACGGGCGCACGAATATCACCAACAACTTCGGCGGAGGGATGATCTTTTGAAACCCAGTTAGGCACAGCAAGGGTTGGTGCTGGTAAAGATTCATCTTCTGTCAGAACTGAATCATTTAAAATATTTATATCCAAATCAGTTTCTACAAGTGGATCTTTACTAACAGGTTCAATAGTGCTATCAATTACAACAACATTAATAGACTCTACAATGGATTTGGTTCTTAAGTTGAAAACTCTTAAAGCTCTACTATTCTAAGAATAGCCAAGAAAAATGGATTTATCACCTTTGGCTTCAAATTTTGAAAGATTATCACGATCATTGCAAACATAACAAATGGAGCCAAAAGTACGAAAATATTTAACATTGGGCTTTTTGTTGAACCAAAATTCGTAAGGGGTCATTTTGGTATTCTTCCTAAGATATACACGATTGATAATATGAACTCGAGTAAGACAAGCTTATTCCCAAAAGTATAGAGGTAATTTTTTAGCATGGATAAGGACTCTAGCCATTTCTTGTACAACTCTGTTTTTCCTTTCAACCACTCCATTTTGTTGAGGAGTTTTTGGAGCACTAAGCTCATGAGAATAACCATCAGAGGAATCATCCCAAGTTTTTGTAATGTTTGCCTTGATCTTTTTAGGATACTTTGACTGTGGTTTGGATCTACATTCAGCAATAAAATGTCCAAGTTTACCACAATTGTGACAAGCCATTTTCGATTTATCAACCTTACTAGTAGAACTATCATGATCAGCCTTTACTTTAGAATTTCTGTTATGGGGTCGATTGGCCTGACGAGATTGATTATTCTCTTGCATACATCTTTTAGCAATAGAGTTTCTATGATTCAAGAGTTTCTTAAATTGAGAAGACATAAGTGCAAGTTGATTGTCAATCTTATCAATGTCATCCGACTCAACATCAGAATCATTATCAGACTCAGATTGTTGCTTAACTACCTCATGTTTGTATTTATTAGGACAGGCAGTTTTAAATGCAACTTTAGAAGAATTAGTCAGATCATTCTTAGCATAAGAAGTAAGAGTCTTTCTAAAAGTTGTTTCAAGTTCCATAGTTCTCAATTTAGAACTAAGCAATTCAGGCGTAAGAGAAGGATCATCCATTTCATCAATGATATAACGTTTATGATCAAATCTAGGGGAAAGGGATCTGAAAATCTTAGCACACACTTCTTGATCAGTATACTCAACATCATTAGCATGCAATTGGGTAATAATATCAGTCAAACGCATATAGAAATCATCAAATGGTTCGTTATCTTTCATAACAAGCATATTGTACTGTTGGATAAGCATTTGAGTTTTTCATCTTTTTACCCTGGCATCGCCTTCATGTGCTATTACTAAAGGATCCCAAGCATCCTTACTAGTAGTGCAGTGACATATATGTTTTAATTCATTTTCACTTACACTCATGAAAATCGCATTCTTTCCCTTATTATTGAAATTGCTTATCTTTTTCTGATCAACATTCAATTCAGCGGTTTTCAGTTTTCTAAAGATAGTGCTACCTTCTGCTATAGGAGTAGTGGGGTGTTTATAACCATTTTCAATTAAATCCCACACGTCATCTTCTAAAGTGCCTTGAATAAATGCAACCATTCTGATTTTCCAGTATGAAAAATTTGAGCCATAAAAAATAGGAGGTCTGCTAAAATTACCAAGCCTAAGTAATTGACTTGAATCATCCATTAAAACAAGGTGAAAAGTGTTTAACAAAAGTTTTGAAAACGATCTTTAAAAGTGTAGCTCTGATACCACTTGAGGTGACCCCAAAAATGCGGGTCGGTGCGCAAAGACTTTATATGCGGAAGTAAACTATTGTTGAGTAAACACCTTAAACCTACGAGTTTATATGAATGATGCCAAGGGGGACCAAATTAAACTTTTACTTAATCTGATTAACTTTTATGAAAATAATTTTAATTTTCAAAGTTAATTAAAGTCCAAAACAGATTCAATTTTTAGGCGAGTTTCTAATTATTTAGTCCTACCTTTTCGTGTGAGGTGAAATGCAAGAAATGTACAACACACAGTATTTATTTAACGTCGCAAAAACCCTTCCCCGAGAAAAACGACGAACTCCTCTTGGAGTTTCCTAAACTACTTCCACTAAAACAATAAAAGAATATGTACGAGTTACAAACAACAAACTTAACAATTAAAGAAGAATGATCTAGCTATTACCCCACAAGACCAAGTCTCTAGCTTGGTTGCTTATTCAGTTCTCTCTTTAACTTGTCCTCACTTGTTTTTGTGTTCTTCACTTCTCAGCCTCCCCTTTAACTTCTTTAAGCGTAGGTTGGCTCAGTGCCTATTATTTACTTTCTAGTGAAGTGTGTGTGATGCAACAGAATATATATCACCTATATCTTTGCAAGTCTTGTGTTATTCAAATCAAGTCATCTTGACTTTGAATACACTTTTGAAAATCTTTCTTTTCTCTTTCTTTAAATCTCGAACACTAGACTTGTTCAGATTTTACACAAACAAAGATGTGTCTACGTGAATACAAAGTGAGTGATATGTGAGTGATATGAGATGCAAACAATTTCTGAAAATCACTTAAACAATCAAGCAATCAAGTTCACATAGATATATTCTAGACTGAACAGAAATAAAACATATCAAGCATACAGTCAGAAATAATACAAACTGTTTATAACTATTTTAGATTAAAATGATTTAATCCAGTTTAGTTCAAGTTCCAATCAGTCTGAACAGTTCAGGTTCTTGATTAGGTCCAGTATGTTCTTGTTCTCAGTCCAAGTCCTTGGTCAAGTATACAGGTATAAATATGTTTAGTCCAAGGTCATATTTCCAGTATCAGGTAATTCTGTTCCGGTTCACAACTCGTATTAGGTTTAAATCTCTAAACCTAGAATCAGTTGTTCTTTAGTGTAAATCAGATTTCCAGAAAAATCAATTTAAAACAAAGTGTTTTAAATGAAGTAAGATAACTACTAGTTCTAGTGTGTGTAGTGTTTATAAAATATATTCCAGCACAATACTTACACAAACACTTTAGATCTAGCACATAACAAATCTGAAATTACAAGAAAACAAGAACAATGGTAGAGAGACTCACAAAACGATTTATCAGAATGAAAAATCAACTGATTTGGAAATGCAAAATTTCTGAGATTAAAAACCTTCAATTCTTGAATCCACAAAACGACTTGAAGACTCAGCAATGTTTTGTAAAGAATACACACAAGATTTCTCTGAAAATACTGGTGTTTAGTCTCTCTCTCTCAGAATTAATTTTGGCAGAATTTATGCTCAAAAATGAATTTTCTCGGGTTGAAAAAAATGAAGACACAATGTCTATATTTATAGAGTGCACAAGTGTGTGCTGATAGGTGTAAAATAGAATCACAGGGATCACTAAAGAATTACACAGAACCGTTGATAAAAAATAGATCTTGTGGCTGAGAAAGAAACACAAAATGTTCCATTAAAAATAAGACACGTATAAAGCAAGTTGTTACACACTAACAGAATAATAAACAAAACGTTTATTAAAACACAGTCGTTTTGTAAAAGATAAAGCCAGCTGTAAAAACTGACTGCGTACCAAAGACGCTACAAAATATTACCGTTACACTAAAAATAAAATTGCATCATTTTAAATGAATAAGAAATTAAAAACAACTTTTGGTTTTGCGTAAAACCGCGGGCGGTGTGAGCCAGCTGTGACGCACTAAAAACTGTTATCGTTGTAAGTAAAATGCCGCGACGTCGGTTTTAAAAACATAACAAAACCAGTTACGGTTTTAAACAAAAACCATGGGCGTAAGAAGTACAGAAACAGGGCAATAGTTATAGCGTTATAGCGGACCAATCCGTCAGCAAACCTGATGGGTCAAATCGTTAAAGGGCACGCCAACAGTTAAGGGAAAATCCACACACGTATAAAACAATAAAGATACATGCCAACAGCTAATATATAAATATATATATATATATATATATATATATATATCGACCAACTGAAAATCCTATTAGGCTATCATATCTTTAAGATAGAAACACTATGTAAGTAAGATGACATGCTAATGTCAAATCTGCCAATCCTATGGGGTCAAATCGGTAGGTCTTTTGGCTAGGTAAGGGAAGCACTTATGAGTATAATAATATACACATATATAAACATAACATACATATATGCGGTCAAAAATGCCAACTGCCAAATACTATATAATGACACGCATGCACATGAATCTTTATCATACACCCATATACATGAAGCCATACACGCATACATAAAAACATATATATATATATATATATATATATATATATATATATATATATATATATATATATATATATAAACACACGCATACATTAACAAGAGCATACATACGCATGAATATATATATATATATATATATATATATATATATATATATATATATATATATATATATATAAATCTTACGCATACAAACATATATATGTACACATGGGTACACACGCATACATAAACTGTAAATATATATAACACGCACATGCATAGTTAAAATAAAATAACAAAATGTATTTTCAACTTCAAAAAAATGTTTGCAATTTTTATTAAAAAAAATATTTAGTGCCAAAACTTATTTTCCAATAAATATTTTTCTAATAAAAATTTCAAATAAAGTTTTTGAACTCAAAAATAATTTTATTATGACGAAACAAAATATTATCATAAGATATGTTAAAAATGCAAAATGCAATGTGGTTTCGTGTCCTACGTGACAGAAATTCCTATGAGCCATAGAAAATGAAAAATACCTTTCTCTGAGATGGCGGACTGAATGGAGTGCACATTTGATGTAGATGGACAAGGAGAGCTTAGAGTCGATATGGGGACACGCAATCCTAAATTACAAAAATGTTTTGTCAAAATTCCAGTCCAACTAGATGAAGTCCTATATAGCTAAAGCACGAAAAGCAAATCTTAGGTGTGCTCTATATAGGGCCTTCAAGAGAAGCATCAGATGAAGCTGAAGCTGACCAAATGTATCTTTGGCGTACGAGAAGACATATTTCTCGGGTATATTATCAATCAAAGGGTAATTTAAATGAATTCGAATAAGATCAAAGTACTGATAGAGATGTGGTCCACGACCTAGAAGAAAGAAGTATAAAGGCTGACTGGAACGATAGCAGCGCTCAATATGTTTGTGTCCCGAGCAAATGACATATGTTTAGCGTTCTTTAAGGTGCTTAGGAAGACCTTTGAATGGAACGATGAGTGTGAAAAATCTTTTCAAGAATTGAAGAAGTACTTGGGGTCACCACCACTTCTCTCCCGACAAGTTTTGGGAGAAAAGCTTTACTTATATTTGACAGTTTCAAAATCAGCTGTTAGTTCGGTTGATAAGGTTGGAAAATAGGGTCCAAAAACCTATTTACAACACTAG
This sequence comes from Sambucus nigra, assembly GCA_949130495.1. Classification (NCBI taxonomy): domain Eukaryota; kingdom Viridiplantae; phylum Streptophyta; class Magnoliopsida; order Dipsacales; family Adoxaceae; genus Sambucus; species Sambucus nigra. The sequence goes on from OX422223.1 coordinate 1,351,970, forward strand.
CAAGGCTTTTAGAGGAGAAAAGATTCGATATCCCAAGCTGGAGAAGCTATCGTTAGCTCTGATTGAAGCAAGCAGGAGAATGAAGCCTTATTTCGAAGCCCATACCGTTGTGGTGTATACTGATTTACCACTCAGGTCGGCTTTGCATAAGCCTGAGAAGTCGGGATATTTGATGTACTAGGCTATAGATCTTGGGGATTATTGTATTATTTATGAGCCAAGGTCTTGCATGAAAGGCCAAGTTATGGAAAATTTTATAGCGAAGTTTACTTACTCGAATGTGCCCAAGCAACTGGGGTTTATTATCGAGTAACAAGTAGCAGCTGACGAAGTTACTGACATTGCTCCCGATCAGCTTGAGACCAGCATGAGAGAACAAGATATGGCCAAGAGTTATAAAGACGTGAGAGATAAAAGCTTTCACAACGAGAATTTATCAAACCAAGCGTTTGATGGAAATATTCCCTTATGGAGTTTATACGTAGATGGATCATCTTGTGCAAATGGGTGTTGTGCAGGTATCATTCTTAATACCCCTAATGATATTAATATAGAGTATGCATTGAAATTTTAATTCTAAGACTCCAATAATGAAGCTGAATATGAGTCATTGATTGTGGGTTTAATTTTAGTAAAGTCACTAACTGCCGAGCAAGTGGCGATATACAGTGATTCACAGTTGGTCGTGAACCAATTGCTAAACACATACGCTACTGAGGGAGAGTTGATGGTCAGGTATTTAGCCAAAGCTATGGATGTTATAGGGAATATACCTACTATTTAGGTAATAAGAATTACAAGTGTAGAGATTGCCCGAGAAGATGCACCTTCTCAGGTAGCTTCAGTAACACGAACCGAACTTTGACGAACAATTCCAATTCAAATGCTTGCAAGCTGGAGTATTGATGACGATTTGATGGTTAACTTTATTGCTATAGATATGGGGCCTTGTTGGATGGATACCATAAGGGCGTATATTGAAGACAAAGTATTACCCCCCGACCAACTAGCAACGAAGAAGTTGAAATACAAAACTGCTCGGTATGTGCTAAACAAAGGAGTGTTATATAGAAGGGGTTTGTCGGTCAATCTTCAGCACTGTGTGCATCTAGTGGAAATGGAATATCTTATTAAAGAGGTGCATGAAGGTTCCTGTGGAGCTCACATAGAAGGAAGAACTCTACTGCAGAGTATCACTATGCAGGGGTACTATTAGCCAACTATGAGAGAAAATTATATAACTTTTGCAAAAAATGTGACAAGTGCCAGAGATTCTCCAATATCAAAAAAAAAATCCTCAAGTTGTGTTAACACCCATTAATTCTCCCTAGCCATTTGTAATTTGGGGTATGGACTTGGTCAGTCCATTACTAACCACCCGAGGAAGATTTAAGTACTTAGTCGTAGGAGTTGATTACTTCACAAAGTGGGTGGAAGTTGATCCACTAATAGACATGTCATACGAGAAGGTCTACCAGTTTATATGGAATAGTATTATATGTAGATATGGCTTGCCCAATTAATTCATCACTGATCATGGAACATATTTTGATAATAAAGAGTTCGCCGATTATCGTGCACAATCCAACATTAAAAAACTTCATTATGATCCAGGCCATCTTCAGAGCAATGGCTAAACTGAAGTAACGAATAAAACACTGTTAAACGGACTGAAGAGAAGGTTTGATGCTACGAAGGGAAATTGGATAAATGAGCTACATTTCATTTTATGGGCTTACCGAACAACTCCAAGGACAGCTCCTGGGGAAACACCATACATGTTAGCTTTTGGGATTGACGTTGTCATTCTTGTAGAGCTAGGATTACATACCCATGGGGTCCTTAATTTTAATACCCCAGTTAGTGATTTGATGAGATGATTGTATTTGGATATGTTGGAGGAACTTCACGAAGATGCAGCTCTGTGAAATGTATCTTATCAACAAAGGGTTGCTCGTTTCTACAACAAAAAAGTGAAGGTGACTAATTTAAAGGAGGGGAATTATGTGTTGAAGAAAGTTATCCCTAAGAACAATAAGCTGGAAGCTAACTGGTATGGACCTTATGGCATTGCATCTGTCATCCAATCTGGAACCTATCGAATCGAGACATTAAAATGAGAGGAATTGAAGAACCCTTGGAATGCAAAACATTTACGAAAATATTACCAGTAATGTAATATTTTCAAATTCAGTATCAATAAAATTTCATTTCCTCAATTTGTTTATTTTCTATGGGAGTACTAGTGCTATGCACCACTTACACTTATATAAATTGGTTAAATCCAAATTTTAATTTCAATTCAATTTCAAAAAAACCAACAAAGTGTTGGTCAGCCCGAGAATTTGCAACCGTCAACTAAGTGTTGGTCGGCAATTCGCAAACCATTACACCAATTTGCAACTATCAACTAAGTTTTGGTTAGCAATTTACAAACCATTGCACCAATTTGCAACCATAAACTAAGTGTTGGTTGGGAATTTTCAAACCATTCAACCGTCAATTAAGTATTGGTTGGCAATTTTCATGCCACCAACTAATTATTAGTCGGCATCATTGATAGCCATTTGAGGCAAAGTCCTAAATACTTGGTTAAATTCTGGGTGAATAATTTTTAATCTAACTAGGATGAAAGTTAGGCAAATGTTCTACTCACGCTTAGGAACCATGGTAACTAATGCAATTACCTAAATAAGTTTGGGTACATTAGTGTAACGAACCATGGTGATATATTGGTAATTGGTACGATTCTTAAGATAATCCTAAGGGTATGAATAGAACCGATGAACAACAAAAGATTGATAAGTCAATCCAAAATAAGAAATTTGTCAATACATTCAGAGATTAACAATAGTTGATCCACACATACAAACAAATATTGACAAAGATAAGTTGATCAAATCCATTTCATTTAACAAGTTTAAATTATTACATTATATTGCTTGATTGCTAACAAGTACAGGAGTAAAAACAAAGATAACCTAGTCTACTAGACGTTTCCCTTCATCCTTGGAAGAAATGGGTAATGGGTCCATTCCTGCAGGAGGTTCATCCAAAGTATGGGTAAATTAATAAATTTAAAATCCTCTGGCATCTTCTGACTATTGCTGCTCGGGGTCTCTATTAGATGAGGAGGATGAATGATTTCCAATTCATCCTCCAATCCATAATCACTAATGTATATGGAAATCAAAGAAGGAGGAATTACTGTCATGGGGATCCAACTAGTGTACAGTTTGAAAGGGCAATTCTCAATGTTAAGATAACCAGGGTCACCCAAAAACCATAGCTCGTTATTCTTGTCGTGCTTCAAAATGGCCAAGGCGTTCATCCAACCTTCTTTGTATCCCTCTTTAGACTTTTTCTCCCGATGATCGTCCAAGTGTGTGATTGCCTCGATGTATCCATCCATCCAAACCTCTCTAGGTTATTTATGAAATTGGAAGATCAATTTATCAACCTTTTGCTATAGTTTCTTCAGTATTTCGTCCTTTGTCTGTAGCTTAGAGATTCGTTTGGAAAGTTGCTCAGTTATACTTTGGACTTATTTGGACAAGAGGCAATAATAGAACTTTTAGCTTCCAATTCCACGGCCAAGTCAGATATTGGTCGGGGAGATCTAGACCTTAATCAAGAGGAGAAAGTAGACTTATTATTTTTTAGCTCTTCAACATCTGCTCTTAGTTTGGCATTCTCAATTTCTATAAAGGAGACCCTTTTATCTATGACAACATTAGTGGAAGCAGGAGTCAGAGATTCTAATTTATTCATTAAACTGTTATTCTCTTTTTCCAGGAGCTTGGTAATGTCCCTAGCTTCCCTAGCCTCCATTTTGAGTAGAGCTTCTGTTTTATTATAAGTAAAGACGAATTTGTCAAAGCCCCGAGCTACTTTGAGTTCCTCATACTTCTGCTCATAACCTTGATGTAACAGGGAAAAAGACTCCTTATGCTGTTCTTGGAGATCTTCTATCATGTCATAATAAGCAATGTTATTCTCCATTGCCTGATCAAGAAGATTTTCAAGTGTTTGTATGCTCCCTTGATTGGCTTAGATGCATTTTCCCCGAGAAACTTTATTAGCTCTTCCTCGGTTAGCTCTAGATGACCAGAATTGAATAGCTCATTACATCTTCTTACCAAGTCAGTTTCATTTGTAGAAATCTTGTCCATTTGTGCAATAAACTAATAATAAATGTTCACCAATCAACACAAGAAGACAAAATTCTAGCAGGCAAGCAAAGTATGACAGTATTAAAAAAAGAAGAATAAAAAGATTTTATTTCATTTCTAGTGAAGTTAAAATTACAAGTGAAGTAAACAAAAGAAGATTACAAAAAAGGAGAAAGAAACTTCTAAGGTTTACATTTTCTACCTATCAGTTGCTGTTTGGGCTAGATCAATAGGAGGAGGATATTGCTCGGTAGTGTTAGTCTGATCTTGTCGACAATATCTACTACTATTAGAGAGTCCTCAGACCAGTCATCCTCAATTTTCTCATCTATATTAGGAGGAGAGCCTGGATCATGTCTGAGAAACAACACAAAGTCTTTTAGAGTTCCCAATTCAGACAAGGCTACCGACCAGACGTCTTTGAAATATTTACGTCCAGCAAAGTCAATCTAGTTGAAGGCGGATTGGAATGTTTTATTCCATCCTCTGTTAAAAGAAGCCTCCCTTATTTTGTTCCTATTAGCTTTTTCCTCTGCCAAAGCGTTATTTTTCTCATCATTCTTCTTAAGAGTAGCTTCAGACTGCTCTCGAGCATAACTAGAATTATTTTTTAGAGCCTTCATTTTATTTGACTAGCGGGCCCACTCATTGACCAGAGCTTCTTAGGAATCTAGCAGATACTTTTTTAGCTGATCGAAGGTATCCTCCACTTCCCCAGAATATGAAGATTTGATAGTTTCATCTCTCTTCATCAGCTGGTTAAAATCAACCATGAGCTACAAAATAAAGCAACAAGTGTTAGAATAAGGAATAAAAGTGCAACAGAATTAAAGAAGAGGGGATAAATAATTACCATAGAAAGGTTATGAGCAACCATTGCAGTAATTTAAGATCGGGGTAGTTTGGAAGTAGCAAGGTTAGCCCCAATATGAGTGCCAACCTTAATTAATTGTTTATCCATTGAATGGATAATCTCCTCATCACCAGCTGGCTGAGGAGTAGGGAAAGGTATAAAAGAAGATGGAATTTCAAAACCAACTAAGTCTAGTTGGTCGGTGGCCGAAGAACTTCCCTCAGTAGCTCGGGAAGGCAGACCTTTCTTCATCCTGTTGAAGGGAAGAAGTTGATCCTTAGAAGGGCCATCTTTCTTGCTCAGGGGGTTCTTCCCACCATCTCTTTCATTGTCCTTTCCCTCTAAGAAAGCTCCCAAGATGTTAACAGCCTTCCTCTTACCCATTCTGACAGATAGAGGAATATGAGATTCGAAAGAACCTGAGGGAGTGGCAGAGGAACTGGAATCTAATCCCCGATCAACTACAGCGGGAGAAGAAGTAGGTCGGGCAACGAATGAAGTAACACTTAGTTGGTATTGGAATAAATATGATGCCAATGTAGTGTGATCCTCACCAATTTTTTGGTGAATGCTCCAGATAAAATTTAGCTCTCGTAGATTTACTTCCTGGTCCTTAGTACACTTTCTTTTCCTATCAACTGCAATTCAAACAAGATCAAGTAAGCAACTCGGCAATCATTTTGATATATCCGAAAGCAATTTAAAAAACAGAGCATCTATCTGCCTATGCCATTATCAAATAGAGGGCATTTGGGTCCTTGGTAATTAGCTCCTCTAGTAAGAGGAGCATGTTGCCAGTTCTTTGCAACCACGCTATATTCGAAATAATCCGTATTTCAATTAGGGAGGTTCACTACTAACGCTTTATTTACAACCCTAGTTTTTAAATAGTGCATTTGTAACAATACATGATTTTGGGTATCCCCAAGTGGGTATCATATTTTTGGTTCAGTTTATAGATGCCATTAACAACCCTCTAGGTGTTGGGGGCTATTCTGGCAGGGGCGACATCAAAATACTGGAAAAACTCCAAATAGAGAGGGTTTGGGGGAAGGTGAAACCACACTCGGTTATGAAGATGGAAGGAATCTAATGCCCCTCAGTAAGGGAAAAGATGTTTCCTAGAGACCTAGGGACATCTAAATCAACCCAGTTAGGGATATTCCGTTGATTCCTAAACTCATCTATAAAAGAGACAATGTAAACCACGATGAACAAATTCGAAAGAAAGGAAGAAGAGTTCTTACAGAGCTTAAGGATTCAGCAAGAACTGATGAAGAAGAAATGATCGCACGAAAGGTTGAGAAAGAACGACTGTTAGAGTGCAAGAATAAAAAAATATTTGAAAGGTTGAAGACGATCGATGTTTTTACCTCCTTTTATAGGTTGCATTGTAAATCGTAAAAGTAATTATTAAAAAGGGACGACGATTGATGTTACGATGACTCGAGAAGGAATATAACCAAAGGGAACAAAAAGTGTTCGTTCAAAATTAAAATATTTACAAAATTATCATTCGCTCACAAAACGTCAGTCAACTTGGAGAAATTCACAAGTATAGTAGGTCTGTAACCGACTAAGTGGAATAAAAATTGCCTGAGCTACTGCTTATTGCCAATGACTTAATGTTCCACACTTTCACTACATCTTTAAGTATGAAACATTGGGGGCTTCTATTGATGCCAAATTTGACAGTCTTATATGGACTAGTTATAAGCCAACACGTGGCATCCAATGTGGCACAAATTCAAGTCATCTCAGATTATCTCCCGAGTAACTAAGGAAGATCCGGCCAACTATGGTGGGGACGCTCGAACAACATGGGAGCTCAACCAACAGGGAATCCCGACCAATAGCAAGAATGCCGACCAACTTGAACAGCCACGCGCTAGCAGTCACATACTTAATATCTTTCTGTACTCATGTAAATGCCTAATTTATAAAGGCATTCCATCCCTTCACATTACGACTCCTGACACCCATCACGGGTATAAAATCATCGTAACACCCTCATTAGAAGGGACCGAATAGAACCGAACCTAATCACTTGGGCAAAACCCTAAGGCAATTGACAATACCATAACAATGGACGTAGGCTTTCCCTTAAGCATCGAACCACTTAAAAAATCTCTCGTGTATTATTCGATTCCTCTTATTTTTATCTATGACTATTTAATTAGTCTAATCTAGTTTTTTTTTCATCAACCGTCATGTTTAAACCAAAGACATCATCAATGCTTTGCAAATGATGGAAGATTTTGGTTAGATGTTTCTTAATGATTAAAAAAACCCATGTTTCTAGCTAACTCTTTCTATTTTGTAGTTGTAAGTAAAATTTGTATCTACATTATTATTCATCAGAACTCTGAACCTTACAACATATATGAATTCTCCCACATTAGATATACTTTGAGCGCTGTTAATCAGCTCCCTTTAGTAATGTTCTGTATGGATCAATTTCAACACCAATATATAAAATATTTCCAGTTCTCAGAGCTGTTCCGCTCTTTCGCACTTAGCTTTACTGTGATAGTTGTTGTCTCTTGGCTATAGCTCTTGTAGTCGTTGTTTCAATGGAAAACTCAGGTTTTGATTTCCAAACATTGTCTTGGTGGACGAGGAAATCTTCAAAGAATTATCTCAGTTTGTTATTCATATAGTATCTTTGGCCATTTTTTCGCAACATATGGAAATCTAGAAATACATTTTTTGAAGGTGCGTCTATGAAGGTTGATGATTGTTAACAGAAAAATTCTCCATCTATGAGGACCAATTAGAAAAGGACACATGTCATCAACGTAGTAACAAAAAATGTTTCCGAGGAACTCACACGCTCCAAGGAACCATACTACTTCCCCGAGGAACTCATACGCTCCGAGGAACAAGAAATCTCCGAGGAACTCTTGAGTACCGAGAAGCTTAGGCGGTCCGATCAGCTCAGGCGGTCCGAGCTGCACCTCGAACAAAGCATTAATAGCAGGATAACCAACAGTTTGACTGTTCATTAAATGCTTATCATTCAGACGCACACGCTTAAGGAGCATTGAATGTATTACCCTTTCATATGTACATCATTTAATGTATTACCCTTTGACATTACAGCCTCAGGGCTATAAATACATTGTACAATCCTCATTGTAAAGGGACCGGAATTTCTTGATAGAACTTGTAATTGAGAATTCCCAGACAAATCAGCAATAACATAACAGTGGACGTAGGCCATTCTTATAAGGCTGAACCACTTTAAAAATTCTTGGTTTCATTTATTTTATCTGTGATTGAATAATTAGATATGATCTAATTTCTTACATCAAAAGAATGGTGCCGTCTGTGGGAACGACTGGTAATATCATTTTTCACCAAAAATAATCCATTACAAATGGCTGATATTCTGAAATCCAGTAATCAAAACGCTAGAACCCCTCTAAATCCATCTGCTCCGCCTAATATTCCAGATCTGGCTGGAATAATGACAAATCTGGCTCAGGGCAAGACCGTCATGCATGAAACTATGCGATAACTCATACAAACCCTCCATGGCGGTGCACCAACTCATTCAGGACTGCAGAATATTCAAAGAAACACCCATGCGCCTCCTTCGCATACTAGGCGTACCAATTCATATCGCAATGAGGAATCTGAAGACTTTTCTTATCAACTTGGACGAACTTCATCGATAAGAGCCACTGATACTGAACAACGTATCACTCTCTCCTCAGAAAGGACGAGTGCACTAGAAAGATTAAGGAGGGTATCACCTTTTAATCGATTAGGACCTAGAAGGAGTACAAGTCCTCCTAGGGCCCCATCGAGGAGTTTTCGACAACCACCAGATTTAAGGGAAGGATTTGCCCAGTCGCGACTAGCTACTCATCAAGAGAGATCCCAGGAAGCCACCTCAATGCGATCAGTTGCTCGAACCAACAGGCTAGATGAAGGAAATGATGCGTGGAAATGATCTATTCAGAGGCTGGAGGATAGATTAGGGGAAATGGTTAAAGCCAAGAACCCTCTACAACGAACCTTTGTTCGAGGAACACCTTTTGCCCAGTCCATTGTAGATTTTCCAACACCATCAAAGTTCAAAGCACATATTGTGACCCCCAAATATGAAGGAAAGACTGATCATGTGCTTCATATAGAACAATACCAAGCCGCAACCGACATCTATGCTGTTCCAGAAGAGATGAGATGCAGAGCATTCTCGTGAACTCTTACCTGATCTGCTCAAATATGGTATAATAATCTTCCTCGGGGTAAGATCTCAACCTTTCTTCAACTGGCCGAGTTATTGATTGGGAATTTCTATTTTGGGGCAAAGCCAGTTAAACGAGTAGCACACCTGTTAAGTGTTAGACAAAAGGCTGGTGAAAGTACCAGAGATTATATAACTCGTTTTAAAAATGAGAAACTCGAAGTCATTGATTATGAGGAGAAGACAGCTATTACCGCCTTGATGAGTGGACTACTGCCAAACAAGTTGTACTACATTTTGGCCAAAGATCAATCTAGAACCATGTCAGATCTAATGGGAAAAGCGGCCAAGATTATGAATGCCGAGGAGGCTATGGATGCGAAGAAGAATATGGATGTCAAAGAAACCAAAGTAGAAGGTGATAAAGCTAAGAAAAAAGAGCATAAGAACAATGATAATGACAAACATTCAAAAACTAGGTCGGTATGGGACGTAATTAATAAATATGATAATTATACTCCTTTGAAGACGGATATCAACCATGTTCTAGAAGAAATAAAAAACAACGAGGAGTTAAACTGGCCAGAGAAAATGAAGGCAGACCCTGATAAGAGGAATTAGGAGAAATATTGCGAGTTTCATAAAGATCATGGCCATATGACCAAAAATTGCATGGCTCTTCAAAATGAGTTTGAAACGCTCATCAGACGAGGAAAGCTGTCAAAGTATGTCGATCGTGGAAGTGAAAGAAAAAACAACGATCGAGCAAGAGAGAGGTCTAGATCTCCTCGTAGAGCAAAGGAGAACAAGAAAAGAAACCATGAAATTGATCCAGAAGACGACCCCGATCTTCCCAAGAGACCAAGGCAACCAGAACGGGAGGAGGAGGAGACCTTACTACCTAGAGAAAAGCTTAACTCTATGAGGCTCAAGCTTGCTCGTACATTCAATGAATAAATCTAGCTGAGGAGGATCGCCCGAGAAAGGTGAACAAAGAAAAATTGGTCATTGGTTTCTCAAAGAACGACCTCGCAGGAGTTTTGTATCCTTATGATGACCCATTGGTGATCAAGATGAGAATGAATGAAGTGATGATTTTAAGAGTATTGGTCGACAATGGTAGCTCGACAGACATCGTGTTCTACTCTTGCTTCGATAGTTTAAATCTAAAGCTATCTCAACTGGAGCCTTATCATAGACCCCTCCTTAGTTTTGCTGGCGAGAAAGTATTTCCACTTGGTACGTTCAAGTTGGATATATTCATTGGTACGTGTCCTGCTTGTCGAACAGAAAGAATACGCTTCTTCGTGATGGATAAGAATGTTCAGCCATCATATAATATCATCATGGGAAGAGTAGGATTGAAGAAGTTCGAGGCTGTACCATCTACGGTTCATTAATGCCTAAAATTTCCAACAAATTTTGGAGTAGGAATTGTGAAAAGTGATCAGAAAGTAGCTCGGGAATGCTATTATTCATCCGCTGAGCAAGAAGAACTGGAGGAATCAAGGAAAAAGACTACTACCTATCAAGTGGAAGAAGGTGCTGAAATTAAAACATTGGATCCTAGAGATGAGTCACAACTCGTGAAGGGTCAAGTGGTGGAAGCTACTGAAAACATCATTCTAGACGACGAGTACCCTGAGCGAACTACTCAAGCAGGTTCATCGATGGAAGCCTCACTAAAATAGGAATTGATAACTTTCCTAATTAGCAGAAAGCAAACTTTTGCGTGGAGTCATGGAGATATGCCTGGGATAGACCCAAATTTCTTACGTCACGAGCTCAATGTGAACAAGGAGATCAAGCATGTGAAGCAGAGAAGAAAAGTATTCAGTCCCGAGAAGAATCAAGCCATACAGGAGGAAGTCGAGAAGCTCCAGAAAGCTTATTTCATTGAAGATGTTAAATATCCAGACTGGTTAAAAAATGTGGTGATGGTGAAAAAGAAGAACAACAAATGGAGGATGTGTGTAGACTTCACCGACCTCAATAAAGCATGCCCAAAGGATCACTTTCCATTGCCCCGAATTGATCAACTAGTAGATGCTACCTCGGGACACGAGCTGCTGAGCTTCATGGATGCTTATTCTGGTTACAATCCGATTAAAATGAAACCCGAAGACAGGGAAAGTACTTCTTTCATTACCCCTAGGGGAACTTATTGTTATAATGTTATGCCTTTTGGTTTGAAAAATGAAGGTACGACATATCAGCGGCTGATGAACAAGGTTTTTGCTGAACAAATAAGTTGTAATATGGAAGTCTATGTTGATGATATGCTGACAAAGAGCAAGAAAGCTGCCGATTATCTAGTTGACTTAAGTCAGAGTTTTGATCAACTGGATAAATATCAAATGCAGCTGAACCCGACGAAGTGCACATTTGGAGTACGAGAAGGCATGTTCCTCGGGTACATTGTCAATCAATGAGGCATTGAGGTGAATCCTGAAAAAGATCAAAACTCTGCTAGGGCTGCGATCTCCAACGACGAAAAAAGAGGTGCAAAGTCTTACAGGACGAGTAGCAGCACTCAACAGATTTGTATCACAAGCAACTGATAGATGTCTCCCATTCTTCAAGACACTCCGAAAAACTTTTGAGTGGAATGATGAATGCGAGAAGGCTTTTCAAGACTTGAATAAATACTTGGGAGCACCTCCACTGTTGTCCAGGCAAGTGATGGGAGAAAAATTATACTTATATCTTACAGTGTCCGAGAATGCAGTTAGCTCGGCATTGATTAATGTGGAGAATGGAGTGCAAAAACCAATTTATTATACGAGTAAGACCTTCCGAGGGGCAAAGATCAGATATCCAAGGATGGAAAAGTTAGCACTGGCGCTGATTGAGGCGAGTAGGAGAATGAGGCAATACTTCCAGTCTCATACCATAGTAGTATACACTGATATGCCATTGAGGGAAGCCCTTCATAAACCAGAAAAATTAGGGAGATTGATGTACAGGGCAATAGAGCTCGGTGAATATGATATAGTCTATGAATCCAGATCATCTCTTAAAGGGAAAGCTGTAGCAGATTTTATAACAGAGTTTACCTATCCTAATACCCCCATGGAACAAAAGTTGCTTGATGATTAATCTATGGATGTTATAGGATCAACCAACGCTAGCTCAGACCAACTCCGGTTGGTAAAAGGGCAAGTGGATGTTACAGGATCATCAAATTCGAGCTCAGACCAACTCCGGTTGGTAAAAGGGCAAGAAAAGATGATCGACGAACAACAAGAAATATCAGGAGATTGTGAAAGGAAGCAACAAATTTTCCACCGAGGAACTCTGACAGATCAAAATTTGAAGACGAGTTACCTATATGGAGGCTATATGTAGATGGCTCATCTTGCACTACAGGATGTGGCGCGGGGATAGTTTTGAGCACTCTGGACGAGGTCGACATGGAATATGCCCTACGGTTCTAATTCAAATCTTCCAATAATGAGGCTGAGAATGAGGCCATGATTGCAGGTCTCAATTTGGCAAAAATTATAGAGGCGCAGCAGGTTATTGTTTTCAATGATTCTCAATTGATCGTAAACCAAATGATAGGAGTATATGCAGTCAAAGAAGAATTAATGATCAGATATCATGCAAAGGCAAAGGATCTGGCATCAGAATTTGCTATTATTCAGCTGGTCAGAATACTAAGAATGGAGAATGCGATAGCAGACGCCTTAGCTCGATTAGCATCAGCTACTCGTACCGAGCTATGAGGAACAATCCCAATTGAAGTGTTGGTTGGTCGGAGTATAGATGAAGATCTGACGATGAACTTTATCACCCTTGATTTAGGACCATCTTGGATGGATCCCATCAGGGCATACATTGAGGAGGGAGAATTACCAATTGATAAGCTCGCAGCCAAGAAATTGAAGTTTAAAGATGCTCGATATGTATTAACTAACGGTATTCTATATAGACGAGGAATTATGGCAGGTTTGCAAAGATGTGTACATCCCTCCGAGGTGAAAGAATTTATTGAAGAGATCCATGAAGGGTCATGTGGAGAACATGTAGCAGGTTAGACACTTTTGCAAAGGGTGATGACGGAGGGATACTACTGGCCAACGATGAGGGCTGATTGTATAGCCTATGCCAAGAAATGTGACAAGTGCCAGTGATTTTCCTCCATCCGAAGAACTACACAAGCATTGTTGGCACCCATCACTTCCCCTTGGTCATTTTCCATGTGGGGAATAGATTTGGTCGGGCCACTACCAACGACGAGAGGAAGGTTCAAATACCTCGTCGTCGCAGTGGATTATTTTACTAAATGGGTTGAAGCTGAGCCTCTCATCGACATGACGTATGACAAGGTGTACCAATTTGTTTGGAAGAACATCATTTGTCGATATGGTCTTACTCATGCCTTCATCACAGACCATGGAACACAATTTGATAACGAGGAGTTCGCTGCCTATTGCCACTAGTCAAACATTTTGAAAGTCCACTCAGCACCAGGCCAGCAAAACTCAGCAAAACTCGGCAAAACTCAGGCTACTCAAATTTTTTCTCGAAAACGCCAACTAAGGTTGGTCGAGAAACCTATATTCCTCCGGGAAGTAAAGCTACCTATATTCCTCCGGGAAGTAAAGCTACCAATATTCCTCCGGGAAGTAAAGCTACCAATATTCTTTCGGGAAGTAAATCTACCAATATTCCTCCGAGAAGTAAAGCTACCAATATTCCTCCGAGAAGTAAAGCTACCTATATTCCTCCGAGAAGTAGAGCTACCAATATTCCTCCGGTAAGTAAAGCTACCTATATTCCTCCGGGAAGTAAAGCTACTAATATTCCTCCGGGAAGTAAAGCTACCTATATTCCTCCGGGAAGTAAGCTACTTGTATTCATCCGGAAAGTAAAATTTGTATTCCTAAGGGAAGTAAAACTATATGTTTCTCAGGAAATAAAAGTATTCCTAAAAATGCCAACTTATGTCGGTTAGGAAGCAAACATATTCTCGAAAATGCTAACTTCAGTTGGTCGGGAGGTAAAATTATTTCAAAAAGCCTAACTATGGTTGGTCGGGGATAAAAACCCACCAACTGTAGTTGGTCGACAAGGACAATTTACCGACCTTGGTTGGTCGGAAACATTTAAAAGAAAAATCTACTAACTATGGCTGGTCGGGGATAAAAACCCACTAACTGTAGTTGGTCGACATGGAGAATTTAACGACCTTGGTTGGTTGGAAACATTTTAAACATTTTTTATACTAGTAACTTTTTAATTATTACTAAGTTGGTGGAGAAACAAAACTTTATTATTAAGTGATCGAGCAACATTTTTGGTACTCGTAACTTTTTAATTATTACTGAGATGGTCGACAAACAACAGAATAGTGTTATATTTTTAACAGATACGCATGCACAAATGTAAAGTGTGTTATAATTACAAGACAATAGCAATTAAAGATTGCGAACAAAAATGAAAGTCTTTCATTAAATCCAAAAATAGATTACATTGATAATGAAATGTATACTAACTATTACATCAAGATTCCTATCCTATTGTTTTCTTCCCCTCTGCTTTTGAAATAGGTTCCTCGCCAACAGGTGGATCATTTAAAGCAAGAGGAGAATTTATGAAGTTAAGATCTTTGAGCATCCTGATATTCATCACGGATGGTCGATCTAAGAGGTGCTCGACAAAGTATTTGTTCATTTGGGGGCTTCTATTACAAATATATTTGTTTATTTGGTCGAACATTCTTATAAAATCATGTAGTCGAGCATCAAATTCAACTCCACAAACTCACACGAAGGCATATTCAGGAGTTATTATGCACATACTATTGAAGTTCAGAAGTCAAATTTAGCATCTACAGCACTACTACTATCCCGACCAATATTGAAGAAGAAGTTGTATGAAAATGTTTCAAAGTCCACCACTAGCTTCGTACTAATCCAATTGAAGAGTTGGGTTCAGAAGCTAGTATGTTACTCGACAAAGTATTCAGAGGAAGAATCTAGCACGTGAAGTTAGCACTCAGTTGCTCATCACAAGAGGCAGTTGGTCAGTTAGCAAACCAATCAACATACTTGAAGATTATGACAAGCTACGAGTTGCATACTATGGCATGGATGCATCCAAATTCCCAGGGGTGATACATAGCACACGGAGTTCCTCTAAAGAAATATTAGCAACCATCGATCAGCCTGCATCATATGTCGTCTAGGAGATAATGCACTTTATGTTGAACAAATCAAGAAGGTAGATCAAGAATTTCACGAGCACCGAGTAACACTGCAGAATAAATACTCCATCCTTTAAAGTAAACCATCAAGCATGGAGAATTGGGGGCTTCTGTTAACAGAAAAATTCTCCATCTACGAGGACCAATCAGAAAAGGACACATGTCATCTACGTGGCAACAACAAACATTTTCGAGGAACTCACATGCTCCGAGGAACCATACTACTTCCTCGAGGAACTCATACGCTCCGAGGAACAAGAACTCTCTGAGGAACTCTTGAGTACCGAGAAGCTTAGGTGGTCCGAGCAAATCAGGCGGTTCGAGCTGCAGCTCGAACAAATCATTAATAGCAGGATAACCAATAGTTTGACTGTTCATTAAATGCTTATCATTCAGACGCACACGCTTAAGGGGCATTGAATGTATTACCCTTTCATATGTACATCATTTAATGTATTACCCTTTGACATTATAGCCTCAGGGCTATAAATACATTTTACAATCCTTATTGTAAAGGGACCGGAATTTCTTGATAGAACTTGTAATCGAGAATTCCCAGACAATCAGCAATAACATAACAGTGGACGTAGGCCATTCTTATAAGGCTGAACCACTTTAAAAATTCTTGGTTTCATTTATTTTATCTGTGATTGAATAATTAAATATGATCTAATTTTTTACATCAACAGATTGGCGCCGTCTGTGGGAACGATTGGTAATATCATTTTTCACCAAAAATAATCCATTACAAATGGTTGATATTCTGCAATCCAGCAATCAAAAAGATGGAACCCCTCTAAATCCATCTGCTCCGCCTAATATTCCAGATCTGGCTGGAATAATGACAAATCTGGCTCAGGGCCAGACCGTCATGCAAGAAACTATGCGACAACTCATATAAACCCTCCATGGCGGTTCACCAACTCATTCAGGACTGCGAAGTATTCAAAGAAACACCCGTGCGCCTTCTTCGCGTACTAGGCGTACCAATTCATATCCCAATGAGGAATCTGAAGATTTTTCTTATCAACCTGGATGAACTTCATCGATGAGAGCCACAGATACCGAACAACGTATCACTCTCTCCCCAGAAAGGACTTGTGCACTAGAAAGATTAAGTAGGGTATCACCTTTTAATCAATTAGGACCTAGAAGGAGTAAAAGTCCTCCTAGGGCCCCATCGAGGAGTTTTCGACAACCACCAGATTTAAGGGAAGGATCTACCGAGTCGTGACCAGCTGCTCATCAAGAGAGATCCCAGGAAGCCACCTCAACGCGATCAGTTGCTCGAACCAACAGGCCGGAGGAAAGAAATGATGCATGGAAAGGATCAATTCAGAGGCTGGAAGATAGATTAGGGGAAATGAATAAAGGCAAGAACCCTCTACAATGAACCTTTGTTCGATGAACACCTTTTGCCCAGTCCATTGTAGATTTTCCAACACTATCAAAGTTCAAAGCACCTGTTGTGACCCCCAAATATGATGGAAAGACTGATCCTGTCCTTCATATAGAACAATACCAAGCTGCAGCCGACATCTATGTTGTTCCATAAGAGATGAGATATAGAGCATTCTCGAGAACTCTTACCGGATCTGCTCAAATATGTTATAATAATCTTCCTCGGGGTAAGATCTCAACCTTTCTTTAACTGGCCGAGTTATTCATTGGGAATTTCTATTTTGGGGCAAAGCCAGTTAAACGAGTAGCACACTTGTTAAGTGTTAGACAAAAGGCTAGTGAAAGTACCAGAGATTATATAACTCATTTTAATAACGAGAAACTCGAAGTCATTGATTATGAGGAGAAGACAGCTATTACGGCCTTGATGAGTGGACTAATGCCAAACAAGTTATACTACACTTTGGCCAAAGATCCACCTAGAACCATGTCAGATCTAATGGGAAAAGTGGCCAAGATTATGAATGCCGAGGAGGCTATGGCTGCGAATAAGAATATGGATGTCAAAGAAACCAAAGTGGAAGGTGATAACGCTAAGAAGAAAGAGCATAAGAACAATGTTAATGACAAACATTCAAAAACTAGGTCGGTATGGGACGTAATGAAGAAATATGATAATTATACTCCTTTGAAGAAGGATATCAACCATGTTCTAGAAGAAATAAAAAACAGGAGTTAAACTAGCCAGAGAAAATGAAGGCAGACCCTGATAAGAGGAATAAGGCGAAGTATTGCGAGTTTCATAAAGATCATGGCCATATGACCAACAATTGCATGGATCTTCAAAATGAGATTGAAACACTCATCAGACGAGGAAAGTTGTCAAAGTATGTCGATCGTGGAAGTGAAAGAAGAAACAACGACCGAGCAAGAGAGAGGTCTAGATCTCCTCGTCGAGTAGAGGAGAATAAGAAAATAAACCATAAAATTGATCCACAAGACGATCCCGATCTTACTAAGAGACCAAGGCAACCAGAACGGGAGGAGGAGGAGACCTTACCGCCGAGAGAAAAGCTTACCTCTGTGAACCTCAAGCTTGCTCGTACATTCAACGAATAAATCTAGCTGAGGAGGATCGCCCGAGAAAGGTGAACAAAGAAAAATTGGTCATTGGTT
The DNA here is from genome assembly GCA_949130495.1 of Sambucus nigra. Classification (NCBI taxonomy): domain Eukaryota; kingdom Viridiplantae; phylum Streptophyta; class Magnoliopsida; order Dipsacales; family Adoxaceae; genus Sambucus; species Sambucus nigra. The sequence goes on from OX422223.1 coordinate 1,369,978, forward strand.
TCTCAAAGAACGACCTCGCAGGAGTTTTGTATCCTCATGATGACCCATTGGTGATCAAGATGAGAATGAAGGAATGGATGATTTCAAGAGTATTGGTCGACAATGGTAGCTCAGCAGACATCCTGTTCTACTCGTGCTTCTATAGTTTAAATCTAAAGCTATCTCAACTGGAGCCTTATCATAGACCCCTCCTTGGTTTTGCTGGCGAGAAAGTATTTCCACTTAGGAAGATTAAGTTGGAGATATTCATTGGTACGTGACCTGCTTGTCGAACAGAAAGAATACGCTTCTTTGTGATGGATAAGAATGTTCAACCATCATACAATATCATCATGGGAAGAGTAGGATTGAAGAAGTTCGAGGTTGTACCATCTACGGTTCATCAATGCCTAAAATTTCTAACAAATTTTGGAGTAGTAATTGTGAACGGTGATCAGAAAGTAGCTCGGGAATGCTATTATTCATATGCCGAGCAAGAAGAACTGGAGGAATCAAGGAAAAAGACTACTACCTATCAAGTGGATGAAGGTGCTGAAATTGAAACATTAGATCCTAGAGATGAGTCACAACTCGTGAAGGGTCAATTAGTGGAAGCTACTGAAAACATCATTCTGGACGACGAGCACCCTAAGTGAACTACTCAAGTAGGTTCGTCACTGGAAGCCTCACTAAAACAGGAATTGATAACTTTCCTAAGAAGTAGAAAGAAAACTTTTGCGTGGAGTCATGAAGATATGCCTGGGATAGACCCAAATTTCTTATGTCACGAGCTCAATGTGAATAAGGAGATCAAGCCTGTGAAGCAAAGAAGAAGAGTATTCAGTCCCGAGAAGAATCAAGCCATATAGGAGGAAGTCGAGAAGCTCCAGAAATCTTATTTCATTGAAGATGTTAAATATCCAGACTGGTTAGCAAATGTGGTCATGGTGAAAAAGAAGAACAACAAATGGAAGATGTGTGTAGACTTCACCGACCTCAACAAAGCATGCCCAAAGGATCACTTTCCATTGCCTCGAATTGATCAACTAGTAGATGATACCTCGGGACACGAGCTGCTGAGCTTCATGGATGCTTATTTTGGCTACAATCAGATTAAAATGAAACCTGAAGATAGGGAAACTACTTCTTTTATTACCCCTATGGGAACTTATTGTTATAATGTTATGCCTTTTGGTTTGAAAAATGAAGGTGCGACATATCAGCGGCTGATGAACAAGGTTTTTGCTGAAAAAATCAGTTGCAATATGGAAGTTTATGTTGAGGATATGATGACATAGAGAAAGAAAGATGTTGATCATCTAGTTGACTTAAGTCAGACTTTTGATCAACTGGATAAATATCAAAAGAAGCTGAACCCGACGAAGTGCACATTTGGAGTACGAGAAGTCATGTTCCTCGGGTACATTATCTATCAATGAGGCATTGAGGAGAATCCTAAAAAGATCAAAGCTCTGCTAGGGCTGTGATCTCCAACGACGAAGAAAGAGGTGCAAAGTCTTGCAGGATGAGTATCAGCACTCAACAGATTTGTATCACGAGAAACTGATAGATGTCTCCCATTCTTCAAGACACTCCGAAAAACTTTTGAGTGGAATGATGAATGCGAGAAGGCTTTTCAAGACTTGAAGAAATACTTGGGAGCACCTCCACTGTTGTCCAGGTCAGTGATGGGAGAAAAATTATACTTATATCTTACAGTGTTCGAGAATGCATTTAGCTCGGCGTTGATCAGAGTGGAGAATGGCGTGCAAAAACAAATTTATTATACGAGTAAGGCCTTCCGAGGAGCAGAGATCAGATATCCAAGGCTGGAAAAGTTAGCATTGGCGCTGATTGAGGCGAGTACGAGAATGAGGCAATAATTCCAGGCTCATGCCATAGTAGTATACACTGATATGCCATTGAGGCAAGCCCTTCATAAACCAGAAAAATCAGGGAGATTGATGTACTGGGCAATAGAGCTCGGTGAATATGATATAGTCTATGAACCCATATCATCGCTTAAAGGGCAAGCGTTAGCAGATTTTATAGCAGAGTTCACCAATCCTGATACCCCCGAGGAACAAAAGTTGCTCGATGATCAACCTGTGGATGTTACAGGATTAACAAACACTAGCTCTGACTAACTCTGGTTGGTAAAAGGGCAAGTGGATGTTACAGGATCATCAGATTCGACATTAATGAAAGGTAAGCTAATTTGAACATTTTTAGTTGGAATTGGATTCCTCACTAACACTTATGCAAAACTTTGTGCTCTTTTAAATGGTATTAAATTTGTATTTAGTGGGGATTATCACAGGTAATGATTACCAGAGAACATATGAGCTGCAAATTCTTTCATCATTTTCGCACTTTTTTTATGACAATGGACTTCAATTTGGGCAATCTCCTACTTATTTTATCCACATCTGACAAGATTAATTGCTTCAAAATGGACCATGAGGTTCTGTGGACTTAATTTTGGTACTGGTTTTATCAAGGATTGGCTTGTAATTTGGTGCACCTTATTTACTAAACATGAATAATTGAGTGATAAAAGAAAATTAGTTTGTATTCAACTTCCCTTTTTGAATCGCATAATGTGGAGGATGGATCCTTTTTTTTGGTTTGGATGTTGCTCTTACGGATTTAGTAGTAACATAAATTGCGTGCATGTATCAAGATTGAACGTGCATATGCACTACATCCATAAGAAATGCATTTTACCTTTCTTGTGGCAAAGAAATTGAGCTAACATCTATTTGGTGAAAAAAGTTAAATTTCTATGTGATTTTATTATTAAATTTGGGCACTTCATCCTAGAAAAACCTTCATTTTTTATCAAGCCAATTACCTCACCAGAAGATCCAAAGGTAATTACCTGCTGGAGAAAACTAGGCTACCAGCCATTAGGCAAAGATAATTTCTTTTGAGTCAATATATAGATCATAGATGTAGTTTCATTTGGTTTTCTTTGTTTCAGATTTCTGTGAGGTCAGGTCTATGTCCCCTCACTTTTGTTAGCCTCGGGGAGGGGTTTTTCCACTTTATTATTATAGTATAATTTAGGGTCCCTTCCCTCTCCCAATTCCCTAACCCCCTAAAATGGCAGTAAATGATTGAACAAAATGATTTGTAATGGTAAGCAAATTTGTATATGTTTTTTTATCACTTCTTTGAGCTAAATATGGAATTAAACAACAATACTAGAAGGCTCAAGAACCTACACTTAAGGTGTGAGGTCATTTAAACACAACCAATAGGTATCTCCAAATATCCTGGGAAAAAAAAATTAAACTCATTTGCACATTCATTAATTTTATTCGCATGTTATGGGCTTGGAGACATATTTGTGACATTTCACTAGTAAGAGTTGAAAGACTAATTTGATTAGGTTTGAATCTTTTCTATCTAGACTTATTTAGTAAAAATGAGTTTTTAATACTTTCGATCGAAGACTAACTATCATCTAAAATTTCAAAAAATTTCCTAAACGCGAAACTTTTCACAAATTTTTTAGACTAATCGACTACACCAACTGACAAGATTAAAAAGAGTGAAAAATCAGAAGTATTCCAAAGTTATATTGACTTGAAAAAACAAATCATTGAATATTTTTTTTATAGAAAATGGACCATAGACAAAGACCAAAATTATGAACTACATATTCGGAGATCACTTACTGAAAAAATTTCATGTTCTGTTTCAACTTGATCTCCGTTATTGAAATATATAGGATTCGGGTATGAATCCATCTCCGTATTCTCCTATATAACTCTATATACTGTTACCTTTATTGAAACAGACATCATAAGAAACCTTATGGTTGAAATATAAAAGAACACTCAATTAGACAAAGTAAGTTTTTGACAAACATTGATTCCATATTTTTGAAACAAATCACTAAATTCCAATTTCAAAATGAATAATGAGGTATTCACTTGACCTAAATTAGTGTGTGTTTCAGGATGATCTGTGGTTCAAAATGTCTGCAATCAACTTCATGGTGTGAAATGGAATACGAGGCTTTAGACTAGCTGATATCTGAATTTCAAGTTCAATTTTATCATAATTTTGAACATGAAAAATTATTAGAAGATTTTCGTGTAAGAAATTACTTCCCCGTCTCTCCTTTGTGCAAGCATTTAAAAAAATACACATGAATAACTAAAAAGGCAACATAATGTCAAAAATTAAACAACATTAGTGTTTCTCAATACCAACTTCTTAAACTATACTTACCTCATTAATTAACACCCAACCAATATAAATATTTGTAATAATAACAAAAATGAAGTCTTACCACCCACAAATCAATGAAATTAACGCCCAATATGCAATGGAAAGAAAAGAAAAACACATTGTTATTTGTCACAAATCTTGTATGACCCAACAACACAGGCCTCTACTTGAATTAAAACTAATAAAAAGTCCCAAAGTATCACTGTCGCACTACTAGAACGCCATATTGAAATCATAATATAATAATATAACCTCCAACACTTAACAGTAAACTGAATATAGTTCAGTAGTTTGAGGAACATTATTATGACAAAACAATACATAAGAATTATACTGTTAAATTACCAACAATGGATGTGAGAGTTTTCCTTTGTTCATGTTCTGCATCTTTGGGTAGTCAGTAAACAATACATAAAAAGCTATGACATAAAAACACCCAAGTATAATTTTCAAGAATAAATGCAAGACAAATTGGGAGGACAAGAAGCCTATAATAGGAGAATCAAAATGTAAAGCTAAGTACCAAGTACAGGTACGCATTTTAATGAGCTAATACATAACTACAACATTGAGTGCATGTGAAAATCACGGAATATAATTGGCACTCGATTTGGTTAACCCAGTCAAAATTTTGAAGTCAATGTAGATTGGTCACCTGAATAAATAAAACTATTTTTCTAATATACTAAAAAAGATCAAGAATAAGGATCTAGAGGGAGAGGGGGAAAATTTAGTAAAGTTGCGTGAATGGATAATTAGGGAGAGGTGAGATTGCATTTATGTTATCGTTACTGAGATCTATATTTATGTGAAAGTTTTTACTAAATCCGTTGCATTTTACACCATAAAATAATAATAATTACACCACCAACTTCTTTTTTAGAAACACTTCAACAATTGAGTATCTTGGCAGTTTATATATTACAACTCAATGCCTTGTAAAGTTATAATTCCATCTTTTCCATTCTTAATTTATCAGAGCATGGTTTGTTTGTGGAGCCGTAGTGCATGTACGTGCGATGCTCGTATCCATGAATTGACACATCAAAATAAATGGCCAACATTCAATCCGAGGGATGAATGAATGAATCAAAAATCGAGTTGGTGTTAGAACAATAGCGCATGAACAATAAGATGGAGAAGAGAAGATGGAAGAACAGATCAAAATTGAACTTCAACCTCAAAGGAAATTGGCCCGTGGCAATGTTAAAGACCACCACCCTTGTCTAAGGGTTGATGGCCATGGGAAAATACACCAAAGGCCGTGGGAAGTATCCATAGTGAATGAAGGTAGGGGAACCACCAGGACGAACCTTGAGAGGCATAAGGGTAGCCCATCCCATAGCTAGGTGCAGTTGGGGAATAAAATAGACCAGGGACCTTAAAACGGAGTTGTTTGGCCTACGTATAGTCCTTAATTAAGCAATGTTTGGCGATACAAACCCTTAGCAACCTTACCATCTTATAATACTTTTGAGGCTGGGAGGATATCGAGGCAAGAAAAATGGGAGGAAAATGTCCCATTAGAAGGAATTGAAGGGGGTATGCAATCATATTAGGTGGTGATGTGCAGGAGATATCAAAGTAGCCCCGACCTGATATCGGAGGAGGGAGAGGGAAATATGGGTCTTATGCTACACGTTATTCAAAAAGGGAGTCTATGAGGATATCTTTATCCTATGTTTGATGGGAACACACACCCAAACACCTATATAGATTGGTTTAATTCAATATAGAAGGTCTTCGAATATAAGAACACCACCGGGTCAAAATGTGTCAAGCTAGTGGTGACGAAATTTCAAGGGTATGTTGTTATGTACTGGGATGATTTTGTTCGGAGTAGGGAAGAAAGCGGAGAAGAGACAATCAATTGAAGAGACACTTATAAGCGAGGTTCTGACCCCACTTTAATGAGCTTGTTTTCACGGGTGTAAGGTCTCTAGATAGGCCGACGTCCGTCATGGAGAATACGGAGAAGTTTAATTTATTATAAGCCCAAGTCATACTGAACGGGAACATCAAGGAAATAATGGAATAATATACACATGGGATACAAATGTACTACCAAGTCATATTCGTTGAAGGCCCAAAATTATTGCAAAAAGAAACATAATATACTTTGAAGGCCGGAAATTACTTGTGAACACTAATCTTAGCAATAGATCGAATATCTCGACAACATCGAGGGTACAAACCCATCCCTAGCCAAAATAAAGTTCAAATGTGGTGCACTGAGGCATAGGATGACAACTAATATATATATATATATATTAGTCATACTTTGCCTTTTTCCTGTGACAGGATTGAAATGTTTATATAGTGGCTACTAACTACTTTAAACATCATGTATAACGACTCATGATTCTGAGACACATTACATTATGGTACAACAGGATATTTCGAGCCAAGCTCTCATTGCCTTTGGTGCAGAGGAGAGGTGCGGCGATGAGAGATACCGAATGTAGAATGTGAGAGTGTATTATTATTATTGTACTATTTTGTATCTATAAGGATACTTTGGACACTAATTTTTTCTCTTTTTTATTTGGGGGATGGGGGGTGGGGTATAAAAATTTGGTGATTGCAAAAAAGATAGGAGTGCCAATCTTGGAAACAACTTGGTAATAAGATGCAAAATAGTTAAAATTTGGCCCAAAATAGATATAACGAATCTTTGTTGTTTTTGGGTTTTTACGACACAAAGTCATGTCATGTCAAAATTATGACACGCGTTAGTCATGTTATTCATGTCATGTCATGTTTTCTTATATTGTTAGGATTAATTAGGTCTAAAAATCATAAATTGTCATGTTTTAAGTGGGTCATTTTTGTGTCAAATAAAAAACACAAAGTCGTGTCGCGTTTGTGTTTTAATGGCCTTTGTTGTGTCATGTCGATCTAAACATGACTCAGAAACATGATTTGACACAACAAAATAGAGTGCCAAATGACTTACTTATTATAATACTACTATTACTACTATAGCTAGAGTACTAATTTTAGTAATTAGTTAATAAGAGAAGCATGTGTATATTATGAAACAAAAGGACGAGTGCGATCAAATCCCTAAATATGAACCCTAAAATAAAAAATTAAATAAATAAAAAGAAAATAATCCCTTCCTAGTTTTAAAAATCCTCCAGGGGTCCCACATGGGAGCACTCCACTACTTTAATAAGTTAATCCCAAATGTGGGACGTGAACGTAAATAATCATGATAACAATACAATTACCGCTGCAATCCCCTATTTGATTATGCCTAAAATATTATTAGACACATTCTATGTGATTTTAGGGGGTGAACCTGGAGCAACAATAAAGTTTCCCCATTGTGACCTCGAGGTCACAGGTTCAAGTCGCGAAAAGAACCTCTCTGCTTTTATTGTGTGTGTACACAATTATCAATGCAATAATGTCTTTTTTGTACTTAATTTCCATGATTTGATACCTTAATAATGATATTATGTAACGTAATGAAAAACCTTGGTTGAAGGCCACTATATGAAAGTAGTTCAGAAGTTTATTGGATTGTTAACGTAGGAACGTAAACACATTTAAATTGTTGCAGGGAATATAAGCCTTGGATAATTAAGCATCAACTCTCTAAAGGAAAATTCATCATAAAGGTATTGAGTCTCTAAAATAGCCTTCGGTTGGCACAAACAAAGGTAATTCCAATGCTCTACGTGTTTGGTTTAATATGGGGGCACCGAGGTAAATGTATAAAGCCCCAAAGAAAGAAATTTAACTTACTTCACTATATCAGTCACAAGTAACTCAATTGACGTCTACCCTTCTACATCATCAGGAAATTAAGCGTGATTGTTCTGGGGGGGGGGGGTCCAGAACTATGACTGTGTGAAAGGAGTGAAGGGCACTCACTGAAATTTCGACTGAATTATGTATAATTAGAAAAGTAGAGAGATAATACGACCATATAGATAAACTTTCAATTAAAATAATTACATGGTACTACTCAAAGGCATTGGTATAGCTCTTGACGTGCAATGTGGCACGTCATAAATTATGTACGAATCGATGTCATGCCACCAGGATCCAAACAAAAATTAAAAAAAAAATTTGAATATAATCGATTTTGGGGGACATGTGAGAACAAGGTTGTAGATTTATAATTGGCATCAACTGAATCTATTGAATTAAATATTTGTTTACTACTATTAAATAACAAGTTTTATACTTCATTCTTATTTAAGTTTTATTAAAATATCTTACTCCCCCCCAACCCCAAAACAATATATTTATATAAGGTATCTAATTAGGTATCTTGAATATGACCGTAAGTATTGGGGTTATCTTCTGTTTAATCAGTATATAGTAGTTGTTTATTGTATAAGTGTATTATGTGTTAAATCTAGTTGTACAAAGATTTGATAGTAAACTAGCATTATCTTGCCATAAAGGTAGCCCTTTATTATTAGAGACTTATAGAAGGGTTTCATATAGAGGATTCACCGATAATAAGAGGATAAGTGTATAGGCTGTTTGTGGGTTTTAAATCACGACACCACGGTATGTGGAAGGTTTGGGTGAAGTAATAGTTCACATGACACCAGTGAGGGATTGGGTACTCTGGACCTAGTGTTTTTATGAGGTTTTTAAGGAATAAATTTGTTATGTTAAATGTTTTTCTTGATTTTTGGTTGCTACAGAACAATCGCCACCAGGGGGAGTACTTTTGGGGTTTTGTTATGAGTTGGTGGTTGGTGAAGTCTTGGCAATGATTTGTTATGAGTCAGTACTTTTAGGGTTTTGTCACATATCAGAGCAGGCTATTCATGGACCAACGGCTCAGCGTCACCCAATAAAAAGTAGTCCAGGTGTTAGGCTCAAGTAACGCTACACATGAGGGGGCATATTGAGACATAAAGTCCAATATGGGAAAACTAGAGCCTTACACCATAATATATAAGATCATGGGGCCCTCCACTCATAGCCAATTGGTTTTGAGTTGGATGCTCCCATATTTAAAATATTCACCCGGAGGAAGTGGTAAATCTACTAAATAAATTTTTTCGATGTTGTAGCCCCAACTTATCAGCATTTCAAATGAATCTATTTAGCATATCAAGTTGAAGGCAAAATTGAATAGCTATTCTTGAAGGAGGTCATAATAGGATAAAGAAGTTAAGTCCAAGTGCCATTCTCAGCTCAACGAAAGTTGAAAATTATGTGTGACTAGTTGCACCATAAATAAGATCACAATAGAAAACTCTACGATTTGGAAAATCTTAATGACCTTTCATCTATTTTGTATCACTATATATGACTAGGTATGTCCCGGTGTCATTCAAATGTGACTTGGCCAAGTTGCCAATTTTTAAGAAGTTATGACTAATCTATCACCTAATTAATAATATTAATCAGATTCGACCAACTTATGATTGGCATATCAGACTTAGTTTGGCCATTGCTGAAATGAGTCATCTCAGCAAAATTAAGTTGACTTGGCCATTGAAAATAATTAATTTCCCCTGATATTCTGTCCCCCCCAATTTCATCATTTTGATTGATTTGAATCAAATCACTTAACCTCTATGAGCCGACTGAGTTACCAATTTTTCCGAAACCACGGCCAAGATATCGCCTAGTATAGTCTGTTTAGTCAGTTGTTGGCCATTATTGAACGGAGTCAACTTAACATAATCTGAGTTGACTAGCAATTGCCTGGAACCATACTTGCAGATCATTCTATGTCATGAAGTCCCATATAAAAAAAAGGGTAAACACCACTGCACGAGGCTCCCATCACTTTGCCAAATATTTTCTTTTTTCTAGACAAATAACATATTAACAGTGTAAACCGACAAACAAGTACAAATAGTAGAATCACTGAAATAGTACAAAATACACCGTCAATTTTACTCTCAATAATTTTTCTTTTTGGGGTTTTTTGTTGCATTATGGACCCGTTTGTAATGTATCATTATGAGATTTGGGTCCAAACTTTTCCATATTACGGAGTTGGCGTTCGAAAGTGTTATATACACATTATGATACTTTTTCATGATCCTTCATGACCTTTTTTTAGTGTTTACGACACTGGATCCAAAAATCATAATATGTTGAACCCAAACCTTTGATACAATCGCCTGTCATTTTAAACTGATCTATGTTTTCCAACAGGGCGTAACTTTCTAAAACAAGTCGGGGAATAAAAAAAAGGAAAAATTTATGCTTAAGCTAAACTGAGCCTTAGTTTTGACATTCAATGTGTAATCTTAAAGATGCAAAAACCTCACCCCCATCATTCTATAACTAAATTTTTAATTTGAAACTAAATATCAATGAATATCCAGTGATTACATATTGAATGTCAATATATATTAAAAACAAATATATAAATACCAATGTATAACCAAAATTATGAACATTTTAATGAATCTAATAAAACACTAAAAATGACTCCATCAATTTTAATTCCTTGTTGTAATTGGTCCGTGCTATGGCAACGGACACGGTGTGACATGCATGTATTTTAATATACTCCCCCACCCCGTTGTTTTAAGAGGAGAAGCAGGTTTCGGGTTGAGTAGTATGGATTTAAACTGGGTAAAAGTAACAGGTTGTTATGGAGATTTAAGGTTTAATGGCAGTAGGTCCGGATCTGGTTTGAATGATGGGCTACTGAAGGTCGGGTTGGAATGGAGCTCGAGCTTGGGTATGGCTCCCAAGGTTGGGTTTAGGTAATTGGTTTATGGGTGCAGTTTGAGCACCGGGTTCATAGGTTGACATCGGGTACCCTAGGATGGAATTTGGAGGGGGTATAGGTCTGGCTAGTGTAGGTCTGGTATGAAAGGGTTAGTGGTTAGAGGGGTAAAGGTTTGTGAGGTATGTGTAACACGTGTGTCGTTGCCGCTGGCACGGACCAATTACAACAAGGAATTAAGGGTTATTTTTAACGTTTTATTAGGTTCATTATTTTGGTTCACTTGTGAACCTCTCTCTCTCACTCTCTCTCTCTCCCTCTCTCTCTCTCTCTCTCTCTATATATATATATATATATATATCTATATAATAAGGAGTAAAAGTTTGGGCACTATTCAATAAAATCATAACACAATTAGGGGCTAGGATTGAGACACCAAAGCAACAATCCAACGGTTGAAATTAAAATACCCCTTTTACCATTTTTGCCCTTTAAATTTTTGGTTTCCCCCTCTTTTAATACACATTACTTTATTTCCCCCTTTGTTCAAAATTTAAAAACAAGGGTATAAGGGTCTCTTACCGAGAAAGATTCGTATCTCAAACTCTCCCTCACTTCCCAAGACGTCACTCATCCGTCTTCTTCCCCTCAGATCTCAAAATCTCCCTACCCTCTATCTCTTCGTCTCTCATCCGTCTTCTTCCCCTCTCTCATCCATCGTCCTCCCAACTCTCTACATTTAATCTTCCCGATTCTCTTACAATAACACACGCACATAGGGCTTTGTTGATCTTAAAATATGGGGCAATTTAGGGATTCAGTTTCGTTTAAGATCTATTGATAAATTTAGGGCTTTGTTCATTTTCGTTTCGATTAAGATCTAATTCGTTTTAGATCTGATTACATTTATTTTTATGTTTTGGGATCTAATTAGTTTTTGTTTTTTGCTATTGATTTTTTCTTTTGCAGGTGACCAGATTATAGTTGAACACCCTAAACAGGTATACCCCTTTTTTTATTGTGTCTATTTATATATTTTAGGTTTTGTGTATATGAGGTAATACTTTTAGTTGTTAAAGACATTTCTAAGCATATTATTCATGTTTTATTACATGCATAGTTTTATTTGACATTGAAGTACAGTTATTTAGGTTATCTAAGTCATTATTTATGTTATTTATTTTTTTAGGTTTATCTGAGTCATTAGTTATGTAATTTCTGAGTCAAAAAATAACTGCTATGTACACATGCAAGGTTTGATAATATGTACACAAAATAACTGCTACGTACCCAGTCAAAAAAGTATATATTGTAGGTACTATGTGATTGATAAAATGCCTCACTCATTGTTTCATATAGTTTCATATAGGGTGTTTTTTGTTTTGATTATCAGTGTCTGCTAAAACATTAAGGTTTCATTTTTTTTTATGAATTTCATTACTTTTGTTTCTATAACATATCTAATAGGATTGGTTGTCAATTTTTATACATGTTTCTATTTCTGGTCAATTGGTTGCAGAATATAATTGGGGTTGATTGGTTGTTGTTTTTATTTAGGATTGATTTCTATACCTGTTCGATTAGTATCCATATAGACAATTGGGGCCGATTTTTATACATGTTTAATTTGTTCATTCTCTGAAAAATGAGCTTCAAGTTTGATATTCTCAATGGAATTTAGGATTTTTTTTGGCGCATCTGTTTTATAATTTATTCTTCACACATGGTTACATCTTTACGTGGGTAATATGTTTGACGAATTTCCTGCTTGAGTGCTTCACATGTATTGCAACTATAATTTGGGGGGGATCAACTATATTTTGTACATTTAACATGACATTAAAGGCTTCTCTTCTACTTGGGGGTTTCAATTTATTCGTGTATATGTTTTTAATTTGTTCAGTTGATTCATGGAACTATTATTTGGGGGTTTGAATTGATTCATGTAATTTTCTTTGACATAGAAGTACGAAAAGGATAGTCATAAAAGTACAATCGGTGAAACTATTGACATCGAAATCAAAGCCAATTGATATATTTTGATCATTTGAATCACAATTAGAATCTTCAGCAACATCAGTGCCGACCCTAATATCACAAACAAATCTATCTCGCTCAGTCAATCCCATATCAGGCGACACTAACTGTATGTTATCATTTCATTCTTTTCATTTCTAGATATTTTTCCTTTAAAGTTTTTTGTGGTTTCAGTAAGATGCTATTATTCAAGATTTATTCTTATATTTTGTTTTTGTTTGTTTATTTTTTGAAATTTCGGGTTGACCACAGTGTTTTTAACATTATTCCATGATCTGTTTTGTTCCTATAGGAATGAACGAGGGTTGGATCTGAGAATTATCATCAATCACCCCCAAAAGGTAATTATCTATAAGTCATTTTGTATGTTTGGTTTTCTCTTCATGTAAGTCTGATTATCTCTAAGTTTGATGGATGGTTCTACATTGTTTGAAGATATGTCTCAAATTTAGGGGTGAAAATATATACTTCATCTAAATTTTCAATCCATGTACTTTTAAACTACTATCCATGTAGAAGCATTTGAAAGAAAGTTCATATAGAAGCATTTGAATGCCATATACTTTTGATCATTTGTTAGTTTTTACTGTTAGTGTTTTGTTTTTATCTTTACTTGAGTGTGATCACCTGCGGATCTATTAGAAACAAATATATGCCCTCTCTATCCAATCTATTCACCCTCACAACTACTACTACGAGATGAAGAAAAGGCTCTGATGAATAATTTTCGGTTTGAGTGTTGTAAACTTTGAGTCTCAAGTCATAAGAGACGAAAAAAAGGCTCTGATGATTTTTAGTGTATAACTAGCATTTCTGTGTCTTATTTTAAGAATCTACTCGCAACAGGCATTATTGAAGATGAAAACACATTGTTGGAGGTTATTCCCTACATGATTGCTAATGAGCTGAATGATGCTTTGTCAGACTTTCCTACTGTAAAATGGAAATATTGGTAGAATTTACTATTTTTTTTTATTTTTTATTTGTGTAGCTTCTTATATATTTTTTAGGGTACATGAGTCAAAATTGGTATATCATTTATGAGATTTCGAGATATAGGTTATAATTCATATATGTTCCACTAAAGTGATGGAGATAGATGCTTTTTGGAGCTTATTCATTTACAACCGAACTGGTGCATTGATAGACAAACTAATGGATAAAGGAAAAAGTATAGGGAAGTATAATAACCCCCTGCCTTATTATGATTCTTTGTTCCTTTTCGATTTATTTCAATTTTTTCACGTATTGCAGAGTTAACCTTTTAGGTGCTTTGTATCGATAGGCTTCTAAACATTCTACCAATGATACATCTTAGGCCACCACAAATGGGAAAGGGCATACAATAGATGCTCCCACAATTGGTATGTTTTGCCCAATTCCACTATTTATCAATATTGTTATTATTGCAAATTGAGGCCAATTTATGTTTATAAATTGGCTACTATGTGCTGATCATAACAATAGATGATTACCCTTCTTATTTAAAGATGATCTCTACATGAAGATACGTGGGTTTTGAGTTGTTATACTTTGATTACCCTTCTTACTTAAGCTTGGTTGTAATCATGATGTATAATCCTGAGTTCAGCAGCTGCTTGCATATTCCTCTATAGGCCAACCAAATGTGAAATTACTGAATTGAATATAAGAGAAGGGGCACCACGACGCAAATTAGAGTGATGCCAATCCAATAATGAGTTAATTTTTGCTCTTTTGAATAGATCAGATCGATAATATGTATGCTGTATAGTATCTAAAATAAATGAGATTGAAATAACTGCATTATTTATGTCATTTTCTTCTTAGTAGTATTATTTTATTTGGTAACATATTTGCTCTGGTCTGCTACAAAGGGGAGATGTTTGAGTTTCATTTGAGATTTTTTTTACATTAATCAAATTAGTTCATTAATGTTTTTAATAACTTCATTTTGTTAGAATTTCCCCTTTATTATACACTTTTGCTGCTTTGGACCCTCCCCAAAAGGCCATAAATCATATTGGAAAAAAAATCCTAGACTTCATTTGGGGATCATCTGAAGGAGTGCCTAAACGTCCTTTGGCCAAATGGGATGTCATTTGTTTGTCGATAAGTGGAGGTGGCATGGGAATCATAAGTACAAGAGATTGGGTTGATGCCTACAGTATGAAACTTTGGTGAAATTTCAGAGATAATAAATCCATGTGGGCCCACTTTATGAATCTTAAATACTGTAGACTAAAACATCCTTGCCAAACAACTTTGATGATTGGAGCCAATACAAGGAAAAAGGTTGTTGAAAATTTGCTAGGAGGCTGAGGAAAACATTTTTTGGCTTATTGGTGAAGGAGGTGCCGACTTCTATTGGGAAAAATGGACCGGGGAATGTCGTATTGCTCCATGATGCGATGCAAATGAGGAGAAAATATTTATCTTTCAACATAACGAAATTTTCAATTTTTTTTTATCTTGAATGGGAGTTGGAATTGGATTAAACATTAGCAGGTAGTTCCACATTCCATGGTGTTTCTATTGGGAAAACTGGACCGGGGAAGGTCGTATTGCTGCATGATGCGATGCAAATGAGGAGAAAATATTTATCTTTCAACATAACCAAATTTTCAATTTTTTTTAGCTTTGATGGGAGTTGGAATTGGCTCAAACATTAGCAGGTAGTTCCCCATTCCACGGTGTTTCTAATAGCCGGTATAAAAAGGAAGAATGTAGACAAGTGAGTCGAATAAGCGGACCAGAGGACCTGTTCAAAGTGAGCAGGACTGTTAATAAGTGAGTCAAACGTTGCGACTACACTGTTATCTTCATGTCATGCCATCCCATGTGAAGATTCGAAGGAAGCTTTCATTTTTTCCATTGACTTTCCGGGCTCCACAGGACTGTGTAGAGGCACGCTTGCAGAAAAGGTTGTAGTAGAAGTCTGCGCAGAAGACTTTATGGAGACTTGAGATGACTTCATAGCAGCAGTCCTCCCTCTCTCTCCCTCTCCCATGCCCAAAGTGCTCTCCCTCTCCTCTCCCCATCTCTCTCGGATATCCTTCCCTCTCCTCTCCCTCCCCCACCTGCCCTCTCTACCTTGAATAGGACAGCCAGGCGCTGCAGCAGCAGGTAGCAGCCCTCCTCATTAGATTCTCCTCCCTGTTCTACCCGGATGCTGCTCCAACCTCCTCTTACTGGTAATTCTTTTTTTAGTTTATTTTCTTATTTTATGACACTTTGATTTGCTGATGAAAATTTATAGATATTGTCATATTGATTTTGTAATTATATGAAACTTTGTTATTGCTCAAGTTTGTTAGGTAATTTATATGACATTTGTTGCTGAAATATTGTAGATATTCTATATAATTTGTTGTTACTGAAATTTTGTTAGTTAATTTGTATGAAACTTAAAAGGTTGTTATCTTACTTTTTTTTACTCTGCTTGGATAATTATATGGCATTATGGTATTGGTGACTTTAGTTTTGTATATCACCCATTATACCTGTTTATGCCCAAATTTTAACTTTTCGACCCTCAACAAAAATATATCACCCATTATACATTTAAAGTTCAATTTTTGTTGAGGGTCGAAAAGTTGAAATTTGGGCATAAACAGGTATAACACCCCAATACTATTTGAATTGAAGAAAAAAATAAAGTAGTGGCAATTGAAAATGTGTGGGCAATTGACAATGTGTGCAATTCTATTTATATGATTTCTCTTACTTTGATTTGGAGTTTATCTTTTGTTTTCATCTCATGTTGCCAATATGTATTCCTCTTTTTTCATGATTAATATTTCCCTTTTTTATTAGATATTCCAGTTAAAGGTTTCATCTCATAAATAGAATTGTGTAATACAATTCTTTTCATCCAGTGAACAAATATTTCCCTCTTACAGAATTGTTTGCATCTCATACACCATTAGTTATCCCGTTTTATTTATTTGTTTACTTGATTGATTGTAATACAATTGTGTAATTTCTTTCAGCTTTAGGTACCAAAGAAGAACCAGACTCACTCTTTTCAGTGCAAATGGTCTCGCTCCCGCAAAAACTTCAAATATAATTAAGAGGTGTAAAAAGTATTAGGTCAGGTGCAAATGTTCTTCCATTCTAGGCTATGTGAAGCAAGGTGACGTACAAGTTTCAAACCGAGAACTAATGGTGTATGTTATTTGGATTTATGTTTTTATTATGAAAAAAAGAACTTTATCTTTAGCATTTGTTTTTGATAAACAATGATTGAGTGTGTTTCTTATTTTGCAATATTGTTTGTGTTGATTTGAGTTTCAGTAAACAACAGAGAATCAAGGCACATAAAGGAGAAACAGAGAAATTCATGTGATTTTAATCACCCTTGGTCTTAAGATTCTGGAGGTAAATTTATTCCCTTAACATGCTTTATTCACATTTGTTTATCACCAATACTTTGTCTTTCTCTTTGTTGTCCAACTGTGTAAATATTGGTTTTGTTATATTTATTAGGTATACTCTGGCATGTTTTTTTGTTTCATGGCTTTGATTTTTTTTTTGTTTTATAATTTTGATATTTGGGCGGTTGAAGCCCTGATTCATAGCTTGGGGTTTCTGAAAATTGGGGGGTTTCTGAGCACCCGGTATGATAATATCCGTATCCCTCCCTCAATTTCCCTTCTTTGTTTATCAATACATCACCTTAAATCTCACCTATTTGAGTTCTTACCATAAATCTCATCTATATGGGTTCTCACCTTAAATCTGCGCACCCGGTTTGTTTTTGCCTTTGTTTTGTTTTAAGTTCAGTTCTTAACTTAAATCTCACATGTTCTATTTTATGTGTCAAGTACGTTGAACTTCTTTTTAATTCTAATGTTTTGTTTTATGTGTTATCAAATTTTCCCTCTTAATATGGAAAAGAGGCATTTTCGATGACATTTTTGTTTTTTTACATTACTACTATTTGTAAATGCACTTCAGTGATTTCTTTGTTAATTTGTATTGTTGAAGTAATTTCAGTAGAAATTAAAAGGTTTGAGGTATGTGTGATTTTGGTATTAGAAAAATTAATTGGACTATTCTGAATTCATCTATCTTTGTAATGCATTAAAATCCTAAAGAAAGTGCCTAAAGAAGGTACAAAAAGGATTCAATGTGATTGCATTTCGAATGACAGGGTTGGTCGAAA
Source organism: Sambucus nigra (assembly GCA_949130495.1). Classification (NCBI taxonomy): domain Eukaryota; kingdom Viridiplantae; phylum Streptophyta; class Magnoliopsida; order Dipsacales; family Adoxaceae; genus Sambucus; species Sambucus nigra. The sequence continues at coordinate 1,388,049 of OX422223.1, forward strand.
TCCTAAAGCCAAGGGGGTAAAAAATGTTTTTAGGACTAAGCAAACTCTGGATTCCAAGTGACATTTCTTGGACTTCCATTTGTGGTTGAATTTGATTGAAATTTTACTCTGGATAAATAAAACTCTGTCTTAAGAAATCTTAAACATTTTGGACTGTCAAGCGAACCCTAGCTCAAGCAACCCTATAGACATTTTGCATCTGCGGTTGAATTTGCTGCTGAGAATGTTAGCTGGAATGTGTTATGTTCTGTTTCTTTTTGTGATTTTGTGTACCAGTTTCTAGCAGTTTTGATAATATAAATTGCACTGCAGGTGATTCCATTATGAGAACAAAGGATGGATTGTTCAGTCACATAATTCTCCATGCCCAAACGATTTTCGTTGGAGATTTACATTTTTTATTTGTAGTTAAATGTGGTTCTAATGTACACTTTTGAAGGTAATTAGTTATTTTTAGTTTAAAAATAGGATAATGTCAAATAGAATGCTTTGTTCATCATTATCTATAATGTTTGACGTGGCAATGGAAGATTAAAAAGGAATTTATAGTAGTACATTATATATATATAATTGGTTTATCATTTATTTCATTATTTGCTAGCTATCTGTCTCATAATCATGCGCATTGCACAGAAACCAACAGCTATGATTACAGGAAAAAACGATAGCAACAACGTCAAGAGAAGGAGATGGCCACGTTTTCTCAGATGGCTGATGCTCGAAAGCAGCAGCAGCAGCTAAAGTAGTCTGGAACCATATTGTTCTCCATTGTAGTTGGAAGTGCTATTGCACTTGCTGATTAAGATCAAAGGAAGGTGCTAAGGTTTGGATTTTCTTCAGAAGGTGGCGCATGAAAGACTTAAATGGCTAATGCAGTGAAGAAACTAAAAGTAACGGTTGCCTCAGTTTTAAAAAGGCAACGAGTGAACCGACTTTTTATATTTTCTTAGCTTTCGTTAGTTTTATGTTATGGAAGGTCATAAACACATAGCTGTACAATTTAGAAGTGTCATAATGTTTATATATATGAAGTTATAATATATTAGACGAGGATTCGTGGTTTTAGTTGTTGTGTTTGAGACTTATAATTATAAGTTTTTTTAAAACGGTTCTTCTCTGCGTGTGGGTTAACAGATATGTGAACAGAGGTTAATCCTTGATTTGGTACTTCTAGCTATTATGTTTATAGTCAACCTTATTTATTTCTCATTATTTCTTTGTGACTAATTTTTAAGTTGTTGATTTACTTTTTTTATCACGTTTTTTCATTATGGTCAACCTTCTTCCTATTATGTTTATGGATATTTTTCTTGAGGCCTTTGTTGGCTAATCGTTGGACTATTGAGTTTCCTGAAACGACTCCACCCACGCGACGCAGCCAGGCACAACGAGCAACTGCAATGTGCCCGATTACGCAAATAACTGCACACAAGAGCAGTCAGGATTACTACGAAGGCAGATTCCACGGTGACACCTTCTGGTGGTTCAGTCGACAAAGTATAGTTCACACTGGTGAGATAGCTAAGACTACAAGTAATGTCTCCTTACACATACAAATACAAATACAAAGACATACAAATACAAATACAGAGAGGGATGATGTTTTGTTTTTTAAATATATAGATGCAGCCTATAGTGACTGAATTGGAACTGAACATGTGCGTTGTATGTGGTGTGGGAGGAGGACAAATGTTGACTTTTGTTAATACCTACTCTCGCAACTATACATATACTAACATTGTGCTTGCTATACAAAAACTTTGTGGTTTAATTGATACTCTTTTCTCTGGAGATATTATTGAATTATGGGATCTTTATTATTTAGTTCCTCATGGAATGATTAGTTACATTCGATTTTTTACATATTCCGATCGCGTCGTGTGTAGTTGATTCAAATTTTTGTTTAAGTTGTTGGACTATTTATTAGTTGTTAAAAAGGGTGGATAATTCAATAAATAAATTATATTATGACCATTTTTTTTTCCATTACACTTTGTCGGGGAAGGAAAATTTTCCTATTTTACAATTACATACTTGGGGATTTTTTTGTCGCTTTGTGATTACGTATTTTGGAATTTTTTGTCGTGCCTTCAGGCACGGGCATTCAGCTAGTATATATATATACAAGCGAAATGCTCGTGCCTGAAGGCACGACAAAAATTTTTAAAGTACGTAATCGCAAAACGAAAAAAAATTTCAAAATTCATAAATGCAAAGCGGCAAAAATTTTGTTACCCAACAAAACAAAGTTTAATTTTTAAAAAATTGTCCATAATCTTTGTTGTTTATGGGACTATCCATTATGCGAAAGCCTGAAAGCACGGCGAAAATTTCGAAAGCACGTAATTACAAACGGTTAAAATTTTCAAAATACATAATTGCAAAATGGAAAAAAAGAGTAATTTATAACAATTGACCATAATATCCTTTGTTTATAAACTATTCACACGGCTTAACAAACAACAAATAGTCCAACAACATTCAAAAAATCTAAAATCAAACAAATTCACATATAATATAAAATATACAATATTCATCAAATGAATTCTCATTGTGTCTCAAAAAACGAAGTGTCAAAGTTTTAAAAAAATGGGGCATAGTATCATTTGTTTATTGGACTATCCACCCTTCTCAAGGGATACCAGCAAATCCAATAATATAAAAAAAATCATCTAACAAAAGCTTCAATGAAACAAACATCTTAAAAAAATAAATATATATCAATGGAAGCCACATAGCAGCTCCGTGGCAACCCCATAGCATCCCTGTAGTAGCTATTACCATAGCAGTCTTGTATTAGCCCTATAGAAACTCCGTAGAAGCCCCATATAAGTCCCATAGAAGCCCAATAAAAGTCCCATAGCAGCCCAATAAAAGCCCCGTAGCAGCCCAATAAAGTCCCGTAGCATAAAAATTAATTTCGTGTTTGATTGGTCTTGGATTAAAACCTGAAATGAAAAAAAAAAATTACTTTGTTCCCAAAAAAATTGTACGTTAGCTATATAGGATGTGGGGTGGGGTGGGGGGAGATACACATCAATCCGAATATCCAAATAGTTTCTTTGTGACCATAATTAGTTTTTTATAACAAATTTCTGGACTATTTTTACTTAATGCCATATCTACTTTAGTAACCGTTAGAACTTTAGGCGTCAACTACCTATTATTTTTTATACTGAGTTGACAAAATGAAAAGAAAAGAAAAGAAATACTATTTAGCGAGAACATTTCTTTGTTTTAAAAAAACAAAGTGTTAAAGTTTTTAAAAATTGGGTAGAGTCTCCTTTGTTTATTGGACTATCTACCCTTCTCAAGGGATAATGACAAATCCAACAACATAGAAAAAAATAAATTCCCCTAACAAAAGCTTCAATGTTCCACAATAATTACAACAGTAAAGGTGTTAATCATAACAGTAGATCCCTCTACAATAATTACAATAATTACAACATGTGGTATTAGTTCAAATAATAGTAACCCATTAGAATATAAACACTAAAAAAGGCCATACCTTATTATTCAAAAAAGGTCGAGACAAATCTGGAATTGATGAATCCAGTTGAGCGTGGCAATCGAAGTGTACACCGAGACAAATATTACTGCAGATATACCAAAGGAAAAACAACCTAAAATGAAAATGTAGAAGTATTAAATATGGATATATATGTATGGTTGATCAATCTTGGATATGTGCATAAGTAATCATGATAATGGACTTCCTTGAATTTCATAATCCAAATAGGGATTAAACATGTCTATATTATTGTGAGCAAAGGTAAAATAGGAAAATAGGATCTACAAATATCCGCACCAGATTTGAAGGTAAACTTACCTGAATCTGAAATTGTCTATATCCAAATTCTTTTATGTTTTTTCTTCTTTTTTAAGTCGGAGAACGTAATCATATATCCCAAATAATGTCCACATATCTATCATACATAAAAGAAGAAAATATTCCCTTTCATTGTTCAAATCTCTGTAATTGAGGACACCTTTATCAGAAATTAAACTATGAAAAATCGTTGCTAAAACTATAAGCCAACATGAATAAACTTGAAACATGTAAATAATCTCGTTAACAATACATGTAAATAGTCTAAAACAAAATGAATAAACTTGAAACATGTAAATGGTCTAAAACAAAATGAATAAACTTGAAACATGTAAATAGTACAAAAAAGGTTTATACCTTTTACAAAGAAACACGTAATCTGATTTTGAAGCTAAATCTCCCAACACACTGATTTTGGTGCCTACTTTTCAACAAATCAATACTACCTAAAAAAACTAAATGAAAAAGAAAAGGTGTATACCTGTTTGGAAGGTTCAACTATAATAAAGTCATCTGCAAAAGAACAAATAAATAACAACAAATAAATAACAACAATCACATTACCAATTAAATTAATCCAACAACTTTAGCAATGATCTCGTTAACAATACATGTAAATAGTCTAAAACAAAATGAATAAACTTGAAATAAATTAAAACAAAATGTTTATACCTTTTGCAAAGAAACACCTAGAATCTGTTAACCTTTAGTTTTTACACAGTGAGAGATGGTATTGTTACACAAAATATATCAAAGGGAATAATATATTTTGAAACCAAATGAAGTAAACATTTCTTTTCTTTGCAAAACTTCAATTTTTTTTATTTATATCATGCATAGTGGAACAAAATACTAAAGAAAAAATTCCAAAACATATACAGAGTAATGTTTCCACGTGTTTATATCACAAAGTAATTATATCACAAAATATTTATACACAGTAACTGTAATTACAAAACAAATCGAAATTTTATATTTATAATTAAAAAAAAGAATCCAAAAATGAAACCATTCTTAAATCTGCAAAAAAAAAACATTGTTACTCTTAGATCTTAGTAAAATGAACAAAATTTTAAAAAAAAATATACCTTTGCGTGTTCAAATACCCCTGTTGCAAGTTTGTTCAAATACCCCTGTTGCATGTTTAAAAAAATGTCAGTAACTACAAATCGAAATTTTAAAAAAAAATCAAAATTAAAAAAAAAAACAAATCGAAATTTCAGAAAAAAAAAAACAAATCAAAATTTCAAAATAAAAAACAAGTCAAAAATATAAAAAAAAATATCATCATATCCATGGTTGTGTGTGAGGTGAGGCAAGATTTAAAAAAAAAAAACAAATTGAAATATAAAAACAAAACAAATCAGAATTTCAAAAAAACAATATCATCAATCCATGGTTGTGTGTGAGTGTGTGGGCGTGAGGGAGAGAAATTTAAAAAAAAAAAAAATCGAAATTTAAAAAAAAAAAAACAAATCGCAGCCATCAGATCTGTGTGTGTGTATATGAGAAAGAGAGTGGGTGATACAGATCTGTGGGCGTGAGGCAAGAAATTTAAAAAAAAAAACAAATCGAAATATAAAAAAAAAACAATTCAGAATTTCAAAAAAAATATCATCAGATCCATGGTTGTGTGTGAGTGTGTGGGCGTGAGGGAGAGAAATTGAAAAAAAAAAACAAATCGCAGCCATCAGATCTGTGTGTGTGTGTATATGAGAGAGAGAGTGGGTGATGTGTGTGTGTGTCTGAGTGATGTGTGTGTGTATGTGCATGAGGGGGGAGAGGACGGCGGCGGGGAGTGCGGACGGGGGCGGGGTCAAGGGCAGGGGCGGGGACTGCAGCGTTCGTGTGTGTGTGTGTGAGAGTTTTGTGGGTGTGTGGGTGAGTGAGATTTGTGCGTGAGTGGGGGGAGTAGGAGGGGGAGGGGGAGGTAGATTACCTGGAGGGGGAAGGGGAGACCAGAAAGTGAGAGGCAGCCGACCGGGTGGGTTTGAAATTGAGAGGGGGAGAGAGAGCATATCTGAGTGATGGAGAGAATGTAGAGTCGGGGATGGGTTTGAGATTGAATGAGATATAATCTCATTTGCCACGTCACAATGGGTATAATCCTACGTGGCACAATCTCAGACCCTTAGATCGTCCCAAAAAATTAATTCTCAACCGTTGATTTTTTGGAACAGTAAAACACCCCCCTCTCATATATATATATATATATATATATATATATATATATATATATATATATATATATATATATATATATATATATATATATACTTATTGGTTTCTATAATAGAGGAAAGACAACAACCGCATATGATGAACCCATGACACTGCTCATGTTGGGAATTATTATATATAGGCAGAAAACTAATATCATTACATGTCTTCAAATTTCGTGATGAATGGGCATTAAAATAATAAAATGCATGTTCGTACATACAAAATCCATGCATTTGAAGAACTAATTTTGCAAAAAAATTCTACAACATCAAAATATGAAGAAAGAGTTATATAATTCAACATCAATAATTCTGTCACCGAAAAATATGAACTTCAACTTCATTTCAATCTTATATGTTCAAATTCTGCACAAAATGATCATGCAAATCCATTATAACAACTTTTTCCATCATTTGTAGTGAAATGTAACCAAAATCTCTATCATGAATTGGGGAAATCAAGAAAATTATATTTAAATTAGTTAATAAGTTCAATAATATTTTTCTAAAGGACTAAGCTTTTTGAATCCCAAGTCGCTTCAAACCAATCTTAGAATAAAGAGAGCCTAAAAATTTATTCTAGGTCCCAAACTAACGCACATGGAAGATTCAACAACTAGTTGAACAATGAGAGAAATTTAGACACATGCTCAGTAAAAAACATATCTTACCAAAAATACAGCGAATAAAACTAATGTCGTCTTGTATATTGATACATAAAATTTGAGTGAGCTTTATTAGATACATAAATTTTAATTACTTGTATATATTGAGACATCAATATTGAGTGAGTACAACTTTGTGCATTGGGTATGGCCTTTTTTTTATTAGATACATATTTTTTGAGCGCCTTTAACTTCAATAACAATTTCGAGAAATTCAATCTTGGAACATGTCAACTGTATATTGATAATTCGATTGAGACTTGCAGGATTTGGGGAAAATTAAAGACTATAAAACTATGATATGGTAAATTCATCAACCATCCTTTTGTTACAAATAATCCTAAGAAAATTCATAAATATTTCATTGTTTGCAAGTTTCCTTGCAATTTAACCAATCCTAGCTGCTGAAGTTTTGCTAAAGTTAGTTCCCTTTGCTTATTTTTTCCAAAGGAGTTGGATAAATATCATATTCCTATTCATTTAAATGGTGTTATCTTGATATTTTAAAATAAATAACAGTTCAAAAAGTTGCCTCTAGAATAACTCATGAATAATGAAATAAGCATACCAGTCAAGGACTGTATCTATAAATTCAGATTCCATATCAATAAAGGTACAATATTCTTTTAACCAATTTCTTAAAATTGGATGAAACGATATCTAATACTGATCAGAAATGCTAAAATTAATTCAGTCAATGGAGAAGGAATCAAGTTTCTTTACCGTGGATGATGTAGAAAATCTCTCTTTTATTTCTTCTTTGCCTCGGATGATTAGAGATAATTTCAGCAGGGAGAAAATGAGGTTCATTTAGGAGAATCTTCAGATCTCAATCCATCAATTCTAGAACCTCTAGTGGCTTGGTGAATGTTGTCTTTACTCGGAATAACAATAAAGAAGGTCTAGCTAAAATAGGGGTTAGATTAAATAGAATTTCTGTCGATGTTGAGTGATTGCAACATTTTTGTTCTACAAGATTAAAACATTTGATCAGACCAAATCAGACCATCATCCATTGATGGTTTTAGTTTCCCAATGCCTAAGTTTCAGAATATACTTAAAACCACCTTTAAAAATTTTAAAGATAAATAATCCAAAAATTAATCCTAGTCAGAATATCCATTCTCCTAAGTGTTTGCAACTCTAAAAATCATTTTAGTGAATTAATTTAGCCTTAATAACACCCATAAATTACTAATATATAAAACTTCCCTTCATCATCAATGGACAACTAATCTATTTTCCATTAATGTTAATCTCCACCAGACACCATAAAAAGCTAACATATTAAAATGGAGGAGAGAAGAAAAAGCCTCTCCTCGATGGCTTACAAGACTATCCCGACATGACATATCCCAACACCCCAAAACAAAAACCAAGTAATAAATAGAAAACTACCTAAAATATATATTTTATCCATAGCTATCAATCTTGAGGTTAAACGCAATAATGAAATCATAATTTGAACGCCTCACCCTACCCCTAAATAAAAAATCTTAAAGAATGAGCGCAATGAATAATATGACGGTCATCCATGCACATTTTTAAAGAGAACATTATTTTGCACATTCTGAATTTCCCAAATGACAAGTTCAGGGTGATGCCACACGATACAGTTGAGACACTACCAGATCCTGCAAATAACCACCACGAGATGAGGTTATATCTAATAGACAATCTTTTAACTCTAATTCCTAATTAACCTTTGAAATGAATTTAAACCTTCTTTGTGACACTTCTACGAACTAGAATATGACCCATTTTTCATTTTGGGGATACTCAACATGACACTGACGTCATGAGAATTTGAAAACCAATGCCGCAAATAACGTCTTCCACTATGATTTATCGATGCAAACACCTTCGAAATGAAAACTGATGCCTTTAATGGGATTCTTCTTTTCCACACAGATTTAATGAAGAACACAACAAATCCTGTCTCTAACAAATTTCCAAGTCGAGGTTAAAGAAATGAGTTCGGGTCTTCTAACCACATAAGCTCATGGTCATTTAAATTAATACTAAATTCCAAATATTCTAAAATTTTAAGGGTCTAGAGATATTTTCATTATGGTTTAATATGGAGACCCCCTAAGGAGAATGATACCAATTCATCTGATACAAATTCCCCACTGCAGTGTTTTCAAACTTGAAAAAACACTGAACAATATATACAATCCTGTTTAGGCTCTCCCAAATGCATGCCTATCCATCACGGTTGTTGAACCAAGTAAACCTAAATCTAAAAAAGAAATTTTCATTAGACCTGTATCACGGCATTATGAAAGTATCCAACGACAATTCCATTTCCACATATTTTCTTATCACCCTCATGAACAACACTAAAGTCCCTACCGGCTATCCAAGATCCAAGACTAGCCGCAGCAATATAACCCCGGGCTTCCCAGAAAATGTCACAATCTCCTCTCATATTTTCCCTAGATAGATGTAGCAAAAGACTAATCTAACACTTAGGTGAGATATATTAATATGAAGATGTTGGACCTCACTTTCAATGACGTCACAATCCCAACAACTATTCCAATGTAACCAAATTGAACTAACAAAATTCAGCCTTCTACGGAGTCGATTTTTTCTAATTTCTAGAAATTTTTGTTCTAAATGCACAACAAAATCAATTTTATGAATTTTACACTAGATCAAGAAGTGCACACCAAATCATATGGAGAGGAGTTAAATGAAGCTAGAGACAATTTCAAATTTTATAAAGCTTGTGAAGAGCTTTATAGGAAGAAAAAGTCCAAAAGTTACATACATGCACTAAATTTTGGAATATTTTAATTAGTAACCAAATTCTAAATTCACATACGTGGCTCTTAATTATCCTATTCATTTAGAGTACCGACATATACTCTAGGAAATTTCAACCCGAGAGGAGAGAATTGAGAGTCTGAGGCTATGCTTCTTACAACATGAGTAAGCTCTTTGAATTGAAAGTGTGACATGCTTATGTTTTGATCTTTTCAAGATGGAACATCATCTTATCCTAAATTAATTATCAGCGAGAAAAAGCAATCAATTTTTTTATTTTTTTAATCTTAATTTTGGGCAGAAGAGGTGGAGATTTAGATTTCTTAGATGCACTAGTACCAGCAAGACGGTGGAGTGCTATGAAAAATTGACATTATTGTCATAAAGAATCACAATATCTTTGAAAAAAATAGAGAACTTCCTCTATGTTTATTGCTCTAGTAAAAATAATTTCTTGGGGATAGTAATACAAGACTCTCCTATAAGTTCAGTTCTTTACGTGAAAAAAACTTTGGCCTAAGTTTAAAGGAAAGAATAATTCTTGGATGGAAAGTGGAGGATCTAAAAAGGTTAGTGATTCAGTTTTACCCAAGAGCATCTATCTAGCCAAGGGAATCTAAACAAAGATTAAAAAAATAATTGAGTCAATTCCTATGTTAATGATGAAGAGGGAGAATGACTCATTAGCCCCCATCCAAGCATTGTTAGATTTAATTCTACCATTCATCTCATGTAACTAGGTGTATATGTAATGCTTTATTGCCAAAAAAGTCTTTATTTCCCTATTGGAGTTGCTTAAACACATTCTATTAATTCCTTTCAAATGATTGGATTAATGATGTATTTTACATATCATTATTGTAAACAAAATGAGGAAAATTATAATAACTTATTTTTAATTGTTTATTTGGAAAAGGAAGTATGGCATATAAAAAGGAAGAAAGCCAACATTTCTTTGATATGATAGCTAGGATGGAAACAAAACCATGGTATGCAGCTGAATATGTTATTCCCATGAGGGAAAATACTAATCAGATCATTATGCATATTTATATTTTCCATCTCTGTCATGAAGTGGGAGAAATGATAAAGAGTGTATAATAATTAGTTAATATGTTCAACATTGTTTCCAACACTTTAATCTCTTTATAGAAGCTAATATCATAAGTCATTCACCTTGTCTTTCATAATCTAAACTTGAATTACTTCAACAAAGCCATAGGCAGAGTGCATCATAAAACTTAGTCTAGGTCCTAGAGCAAAAAGCAATATTAAACCCAAATGTTCTATTCGTTATGAAGAGAATTTTTTTTATAGCCAGTGGAGCAATTAGTGACATTGAGACTCATGTAGGAAAAACAAAATTACCAAAAATGCATACGAAATGCAAAAAACATCTTTTAAATTTAAAGTCAACAGCAAAAACAATTGACAAACATTCCTTAAATAAACCATGTTAGTACTTATCATCAAGTAGGTAAGTGCTTAATGTTTTCTAAATCCATTCTCATCAAGCTAAGAAGAGTATACCATTATTATTAGGCAAGCCAACATGGGAAATCAATAGATATGATACAAATGAAATTGTAACCTCTCTCTTTTCTAATATTATATTACAGATACATTTGAGCCAAGAATGTGTTCTAACAATATACATAAGAAATCTAAAAATTAACAAGAACTTTAGACTGATAAAATACGTACATTTAGGCAAGATCCAAAAAGCTACTTCAATAACAAAACATAGTTATACAAGATAATATTTTACCTCTTTTATATTTCCCTTTTCTTCGATCTCTCTCATTTTGTTGTTATTTCCTAAAGGAACAATAGTTTCTACACAAACCCTAAAGTCGAATTCTAGAGGCAAACCACGAACCGAAACATCCCTAGTAGTCTCAATCATCAAATTGTACCAAATAAGCTTCGTCTAATTGTAATTGTAAAAAAAATTGCCAATAGTCTTTTAATAAGATATAAGATAAACACTAATCTTAGGATCAAGAATTGGCAATACAAGCATTTCAACTTAATCCAAGACTCTTTCACCCTATCTTTCATCACCCCTATATCACTACCGCCTTCATGTAAACCCACATAGATAAATTCATGCCCCACAACACACCTGATATTACATCGTACAAGACCACATTAGAAAAATTAGGAGCTGGAACAAGTGAAATACCTCACCTCCAAAATCAAAAGCTATAATCTTTATACGGGAAGAAACCTTATTTGCCCGATTTGTTTTTTTCAAAATTCCTTTAAAATAAATCCCCCATATACTGTGGTGAATTTAGCAATGGAAATTATGAATCCTTCGCCACGAATTCAATTTCGACTTGTAAACTCTTGCTTTAGAATGGTTCCACACATCATTTTGTCTTCAAATTAAACTACCCTAATGTTTTATATCATAATTAGTGCCATCATAGCAAAACCCATAAGATATTTGGGAATGATGATAATGGTTTGGTAGACAATAAGTTAATGTAGAATCTAGTAACATCTTGGTGCAAATATTTCTTGTGGTTAGGGTGCGTTTTATTCCTAGTGTATGATTACCTCAAAATGACAAGATAAATTTGTATACATTTAGTATAACAAACCAATTTCATTTTTGTGTAGCCTCTTAAATTATTGGAATATGTATTGACGGGATAGAGAATTAATTTTTAGTCTGGGGGAAATTTCTGTTATTAACATATTTTTCAACATTTTGGAGTGCAAATTTCCATATTAAGGGGTGAATGTTATGTATCATACAAATGACTGGAGACAAAGTAATACTAATTTTGTGATTTCTCAACGGCCTTGGCTTTGAGCCCATTAAATGAAAATGAAATTCTATTTACAATAAATAAAAAAACTTATCAGAATATTTGCTTCCCTTATTCAAATGTTTGTTATTGTGGGATTACACAAACACATTATTACACCTAAAACAGGATCATAATCACATATTAAAATTGTTGCATGGAATCTATGCCTTCGATGAATAGGCATGAAATCTTAAGAGACATTCGTTACGAAGGTAATGAGTCATCGAAATCACTTTAGTGACTTTGAGCTGACACGGACTATAAAATTTCAGTGCTTTATATGTTTGCTTCAGTATGTAGCCACCAAGGCAAAATACAAAGCCCGATAGAAAGGCACTTGGTGAGTAAACTATGGTCTCAAATCCTAACAACTAAGTCAATGTGAAGTGATCTCCATATTTGGTTTCGTAGTCATGGATAAATATATAATATAAGAACTTGGTTTCTAGGAACTGAGAAATGTCTTAAATCGCAATCGCACAAGGTGTCGCATTTTGTCTTCGGGCTCATGTTGCACATCGTGGAAGAAATTCGTGCATTCCAGTTCTATAATTAGAAAAAACATGTAAAAATTATAAACAAATAAATAATTTCAAACAATCACTCCGTATAAATTACATCATCATTTGAAATAAAGTCATAATAAGGCCTTAAAGTAATACAACATTCCAAATAAAACACAAACATAGTATATGACCATAATGTTCCAAATAAAGCCACATAACATAACAATTAGTTTCCCTCATCCAAGATAATATCATCATCATCTTGGTCAAGGGAATGTTAGGAAATCATCCACTGTCAAAGATCCTTGGTGCAATTCCTTCAAAGACATCTGTAATGACCCCACTTTTATATATAGTTTGTTTCGACACTCTTGTGTTACTTAATATCTTATAAATGTTGTATTATTAGATATGTGGTATTAATGGCTATCAATATAACAAACCACATTTTTTAATTACGAAGAATCAACCGTAAATTGGATCAAATTGAAGTCTTATGACATATCTTAAGGCAAATAATAAGTTTTGGGGTAGAAAATATAATTTTATGAAACTTTAAGGACTAAAATAAAAATATAAAATGGGCCATTTTGTAAATAAAATATTTTCAAGGACCTCTAAGAAATATTGAAAATATATGGTGTGAAATTACCAAAATGCCCTTCAGGTCCGAAATGACCCTTATACCCTTAATACCTATCCTCGACACCTCGTGATCAATTTTTGAACATATCCACTGCACACGTGTCACCTCTATAGGAAAGGATAAAACTCATGTAAATCCTCTAGAAAAAGGAAAAAAACACGTGTCGCCGTTTGGTAAACCAAGACTGCAAGGCTGATCCGTTGCACGACACGTGAACGACGACTCACCAAAGTGAACCCTTATCACCAAGACACGTGTCAACACCGTGGGATATTTGGAAAACTATAAATAGGGCCTTTGGGGGATCATTTGAAACTCACACCAATTCCTTGATAATTATAGAAAGAAATAGTGAGAGAAAGTGTGAGAAAGTCTAAGAAGAAGTTCTTAGGGATATTCATCTTAAGGTAATCTTAATGTTATAATGCATCTTTATAGTCTTAATTTATTGTTTTATATCTTTACTTAGTAGCTATGCTGGTAAAATATGATAAAGAATTCACTAATCAAAACTTAAAATTTAGAACAAATCCAAGTCAATTTTATAAACTTGTTTGAAATTATACGCTTTCAAAAATGATTCTTTTAAAGAAATTGCTCGTTATTATGGAATCCGATTTAAGTAATTCCAAAGTCAGGCCCGGTGAAGTTCTGTATAGATGAGATGGTATTTAAGTGGTGCCCCTGTGACCCTCCATCTCTACTGGGAATGAATCTGGAAATGTTCTGTCTAGATGAGATGGTATTTAAGTGGTGACCCTGTGACCCTCCATCTATACTGGGAACCGACTGATTAGGAAGAACTATGAATTGAATCCTTTAATTACGATCGATAAGTTTTAAAAGTTAAGAAAATGGTTTTTTTAGTAATCCTTTGAAACAAGTTACTATTAAAATACAATATATAGACTGGACCTTGTTTAGAACACATACTTAAACCTTTATCGTATTTGTTAGATTAACGTGCGATCGAAGACTCGTTATCTATAATTTCGACCTCTATTTTAGGTGAGTACTCTATGCAATTTCTTGCGCATTTTGATTATATTATATTATGCAAACTATGTATATTTTGTGAAATGCTTTTATTCTCAAAATGCATCTGATACCGATGATTCCGTCGTTTGTTATCTGTTTATATCTCTCCATATAAACATCTGATTTGAATTATGAAATTATTGATTCGGCCTATGGAAACTCTCTTACTATATTGGCCTTGACTACCGGGTGGAAATATTTGGGTGGTACCTTCCCAGCTGGTTTATCACTGGTGTGCCCTAAATAAGGCGTTGTTCCAGAAATCATGATTATCTGTCTGTGATGTTATCGGGTGGAAACATTTGATAACACTATCTGTCTGGGTATTAGAGTGTACATGGCCACTAAAACTGAATAATTGACACATGCTCAATTGTTTTATCTGTTCTGTTCTGAACTGTTTATTCTGAATATATATATATTGTCATTTACTTTATATATATTACTTGAAATTCCTATCTCTATGTATATACCTTATGTTCTAAATTGAATAGGTATCTATTTTCTGAAAACCTTGGAATATTTGGAGATTGAATCTCATTCGGCTTTTAGCTGATGTTGTATAAATAACCATTTTTCAGGAAATAATTAAGTTCGTGGATGGAACGAAAAAGGACTATGTTGAAGATTTAGCTTTTAAAGCTCTTTTTGTTACCTTAAGTAGAAGTTTGTTTAATTAGATAGAGCATGTTTAGCTCTTTGTGTCAAATTGTAACTCGTTGATATTTTAATACAAATGAAGTTCCCTTTAGAAAGCTCTGATGATGTAATTCCTTCACTTTCAGTATTTTACGATTCATAACCATGTGATTATACTTCCGCTACATATATTTTAAAACAAAAAATTTTAAGGCCAGAATATTGGATGCCTTGGTGGCATGTCAAGACACCAATTCCCTACTATTTTTGGTTCGGGGTGGTGACAGAGGTGGTATCAGAGCATAGGTTATGAACCCGTAAGACTACTGAGCATAGATTTCGAATGTTATGGATTTTATGTTTCCATCCTTAGGAGATAGTATTAAAAATCTAATTTATGTGATAACCCTCCCTATGTGTTATATTATTTATAATTGGTCTTTTAGTTTTCAATATTGATATAGTATAGTAGATCTTACATTTGGCCATGACTGTAGAAAATGACCAAGAGAAGATCATCAATGGGAACTAGTGAATCGAGTATAGAAGGACTGGAAGGTGCATACAAAGCAATTGAAAGTCTGGCAAAGATTGTGGAGCAGCAGGTGAACAATGGAGTACCAAAGAATCTTGAAATAAGTAGATGTACTATCGAACAGTTCCAGAAGTTGAATCCTCCATCTTTTAAAGGTACTCCTAATCCCACCGAAGCAGAAAGTTGGGTGATGCAGATGGAAAAGATACTCGATGTTCTTAAGTGTACCGACGAAGAAAGGGTGTCATTTGCAACATTTATGTTAGAAGGGGAGGCTGAACATTGGTGGAGAATGACTAAGAGAATACACGGGGAAAGGAATACTTACATAGGTTGGAATGATTTCTTAGTAATCTTTTATGAGAAATATTTTCCGAAAACGGTGAAAGACGAAATGGCAGTTGACTTCATGAGTCTGGTGCAAGTGAATATGACGGTTAGTCAATATGAGGCAAAGTTTACTGAGTTATCCCGTTTTGCACGTCATGTTGTAGCAACTGATGTTTTAAGAGCAAAGAAGTTTGAGCGTGGGTTAAGGTTGAATATTCAGAGTCGAATTTCCATCCTGAAATTAACATCATATATTGATGTCGTGGCTAGGGCTACAATAGCTGAGAGGGATGGTGAGGAGTACAATCGAATTAGAGATGGCAAGATGAAGTTTGGGGAACAAAAAGTAAAGAACCCGAATAATAGAAATTTCTTTAGGAACACATCCAATGTTGGGGGATCTAGTAATAATAAATAGTATAATAACAAGACATGTCAGCAATGTGAAAAGAATCATGGAGGACGACCTTGTTATAAGGATTCAGGAGCTTGTTTTAGATGTGGACAGAAAGGACATCAGATAAAAGACTGCCCAAACCCAGCAAGGATTCCGATAAAACCTTCAAGTGCAAAGAAGGATCAAGATAGACAGGGTAGAGTTTTCGGACTTTCTGATACCCAAGCTTCTAATGCGGTGGTGTCAGGTACACTTTCTATATGTGCACAGCCTTTTAAATCTTTGATAGATCTTGGCTTTACCCATTCGTTCATATCTATACATGTACTAAATCGCTTTCATAAATTTCCTGAACCGTTGAATCATAACCTACATGTTTCTACTCCTTCGGGTGAGTTATTGATGGGTAAATTAGTATACAAGGCTTCCCCCATAGATATTGATAGTCATAAACTATATGTTGATTTGATAGTTTTAGACATTAAAGATTTTGAAGTCATTTCGGGGATGGATTGGTTAGCATCACATCACGCTAAGGTACACTGTTTTGAGAAGAGTGTTACTTTCCAAATTCCTCACCAACCAAAATTTAGTTTTGAAGGAACTGGCATCATATCTCCGATGTGTATTATTTCTGCAATGCAAGCCTATAGTTTTCTTAAGAAGGGATGTCAAGGATTTCTTGCAACTGTTACCAGTTTGCAGACAATAGGGCCTAGCTTAGAAGATATTCCTATCGCTAAGAAATTTACGGATGTTTTTCCAGATGATTTACCAGGCCTACCTCCTAATAGAGAAATAGAATTTACGATTGACCTTGTTCCTGGAACTATACTAATCTCAAAACCACCATATCGTATGGCACCTTTAGAATTAAGAGAGTTAAAAGTTCAATTAGAAGACCTTTTAGACAAGGGTTTTATCAGACCAAGTATATCGCCTTGGGGTGCTCCAGTGTTATTTGTGAAAAAGAAGGATGGGACAATGAGATTATGTATAGATTATCACGAACTGAATAAGGTAACCATTAAGAATAAATAACCCTTACCTCGTATAGATGACTTGTTTGATCAATTAGAAGGTGTACAAGTATTCTCTAAGATTGACCTTAGGTCAGGCTATCATCAATTGAAGATTAAGGATGATGATATTTCAAAATCATCTTTTCATACTAGATATGGTGACTATGAATTTCTTGTAATGCCATTTGGACCAACTAATGCACCAGCCGCTTTTATGGATATTATGAATAGGGTGTTTAGGAAATATTTGGATCAGTGTGTGGTTGTTTTCATTGATGACATCCTTATTTATTCCAAAAGTATTGAAGAACACGAAAAGCATTCAGAGACGGTATTACAAATCTTTAGGAAAGAGAAATTATATGCAAAATTAAAGAAGTGTGAGTTTTGGATGCCTAGTGTTTCTTTTCTAGGACATGTCATATCCAAAGAGGGAGTGTCAGTTGACCCTCAAAAGATTGAGGCTATACTAGATTGGCCCAGACCAACTAATGTGAGTGAGATTCGTAGTTTTCTTGGATTAGCAAGTTATTACCGAAGATTTGTTGAAGGATTTTCTAGCATTGCCAAACCTCTATCTAGGTTAACACAAAAGAAGGTACAATATGAATGGTCTGAGGAAGCCGAGAAAAGTTTTCAAGAACTTAAGAATCGATTAGTAACTGCCCCAATTTTGACTATTCCTTCCGGGACAGGGGGATTTGTGATTTATAGTGATGCTTCAAAAAATGGTTTGGGATGTGTGCTAATGCAAAATGGAAAAGTAGTAGCTTATGCCTCAAGACAGTTGAAAACCCATGAGCAGAATTATCCAACCCATGACCTAGAATTAGCAGCTGTAATTTTTGCTCTTAAGATTTGGAGGCACTATTTATATGGTGAGACTTGTGAGATTTATACCGATCATAAGAGTTTGAAGTATATATTTACTCAGAAAGAGTTAAATATGAGACAAAGGAGGGTGTTAGAATTGATGAAGGATTATGATGTAAATATTCACTATCACCCGGGGAAAGCTAATGTAGTAGCCGATGCTTTAAGTAGGAAGTCTACACCAAATTTAGCATGTCTTATTACAATCCAGGAAGTACTGTTAAGGGATTTGAGAAGTATGGAAATAGATGTACGTATCTATAGCAAAGGAGGAATAATTGCAAACTTACAAGTACAACCCATGTTGATAAAGAGGATCATAATTACGCAAGTAAGTGACCCACAACTGAAGAAGATTAGAGAAGAAGTCATCGAGGGTAAGAGAACTGAATTTTTGATGTGAGATGATATATTGAGGTTTGGAAATAGAGTGTGTGTGCCATGTGATGCCCAACTAAAGAGGCAAATTTTGGAGGAAAGTCATTACTCAAGATTCACATTTCATCCCGGATGTACAAAAATGTATAGGGATCTTCGAGAAGTATTTTGGTGGAATAACATGAACAGGGAGATAGAAAAATTTATATATCAGTGTTTGGTTTGTCAACAAGTAAAGGCAGAACATCAAAAACCCTCAGGATTACTGCAACCCCTACCTATCCCTGAGTGGAAATGCGAACATATTACTATGGATTTTGTGACAGGTTTACCGAGGAGTTCAAATGGTAATGACTCTATTTGGGTAATTATTGATAGGTTAACTAAATCTGCTCATTTTCTTGCCATTAAGATTACCCACTCTTTAGAGAAGTTAGCTAAGTTGTATGTACGGGAAATTATTAGGCTTCATGGAACCCCAATTTCAATTGTTTCTGACCGTGACCCTAGATTTGTGTCTCGCTTCTGGAAAAGCTTACAAGAAGCCATGGGAACAAAATTGAATTTAGCACTGCTTTTCATCCTCAAACGGATGGACAATCAGAGAGATCTATTCAAACCTTGGAGGATATGCTTAGGGCATGTGCACTTGATTTAAAAGGGAATTGGGATGATCATTTAACGTTAGTGGAATTTGCATATAATAATAGCTATCAAGCAAGTATTCAAATGGCTCCGTATGAGGCACTCTATGGTAGAAGGTGTCGTTCCCCTACATGTTGGGTGGAAGTTGGGGAAAGAAAATTGTTGGGACCAGAATTAATTCAGATCACAACAGAGAAGGTGAAATTAATACAAGACCGACTTCGAACCGTTCAAAGCCATCAAAAGAGTTATGTTGACTATCGACACCGACAGTTAGAATTCCAAAGAGGAGATTATGTGTTCTTGCGAGTATCGCCTACAAAGGGAGTAATACGATTTGGGAAGAAAAGGAAATTGAGCCCAAGATACATAGGACCTTTTGAAATCCTTGAAAGGATAGGAGCAGTTGCGTATAAAATAGCCTTACCACCGGAACTCTCTAGTGTACATAATGTGTTTCATGTATCAATGATAAAGAAATATGTCCCAGATCCAAAACATATCTTAAGTCATGAGCCTCTTCAAGTTAGAGAAGATTTGTCGTACATTGAGCATCCAGTGGAAATTTTGGATCATAAAGATCAAATATTACGAACCAAGGTTATTCCACTAGTTAAAGTATTATGGCGGAATCATTCTGTTGAAGAAGCAACGTGGGAGCGGGAAGATGAGATAAAGGAGCGATATCCATATCTTTTTGAAAATTAATGCAAGTAAAGTTTGGGGACCAAACTTTTTATAAGGAGGGTAGGATGTAATGACCCCACTTTTATATATAGTTTGTCTTGACACTCTTGTGTTACTTATTATCTTATAAATGTTGTATTATCAGATATGTGGTATTAATGGCTATCAATATAACAAACCACATTTTTTAATTACGAAGAATCAACCGTAAATTGGATCAAATTGAAGTCTTATGACATATCTTAAGGCAAATAATAAGTTTTGGGGTAGAAAATATAATTTTATGAAACTTTAAGGACTAAAATAAAAATATAAAATGGGCCATTTTGTAAATAAAATATTTTCAAGGACCTCTAAGAAATATTGAAAATATATGGTGTGAAATTACCAAAATGCCCTTCAGGTCCGAAATGACCCTTATACCCTTAATACCTATCCTCGACACCTCATGCTCGGTTTTTGAACATATCCACTGCACACATGTCACCTCTATAGGAAAGGATAAAACTCATGTAAATCCTCTAGAAAAAGGAAAAAAACACGTGTCGCCGTTTGGTAAACCAAGACTGCAAGGCTGATCCGTTGCACGACACGTGAACGACGACTCACCAAAGTGAAACCTTATCACCAAGACACGTGTCAACACCGTGGGATATTTGGAAAACTATAAATAGGGCCTTTGGGGGATCATTTGAAACTCACACCAATTCCTTGAGAATTATAGAAAGAAATAGTGAGAGAAAGTGTGAGAAAGTCTAAGAAGAAGTTCTTAGGGATATTCATCTTAAGGTAATCTTAATGTTATAATGCATCTTTATAGTCTTAATTTATTGTTTTATATCTTTACTTAGTAGTTATGCTGGTAAAATATGATAAAGAATTCACTAATCAAAACTTAAAATTTAGAACAAATCCAAGTCGATTTTATAAACTTGTTTGAAATTATACGCTTTCAAAAATGATTCTTTTAAAGAAAGTTCTCGTTATTATGGAATCCGATTTAACTAATTCCAAAGTCAGGCCCGGTGAAGTTCTGTATAGATGAGATGGTATTTAAGTGGTGCCCCTGTGACCCTCCATCTCTTCTGGGAATGAATCCGGAAATGTTCTGTCTAGATGAGATGGTATTTAAGTGGTGCCCCTGTGACCCTCCATCTCTACTAGGAACCGACTGATTAGGAAGAACTATGAATTGAATCCTTTAATTACGATCGATAAGTTTTAAAAGTTAAGAAAATGGTTTTTTTAGTAATCCTTTGAAACAAGTTACTATTAAAATACAATATATAGACTGGACCTTGTTTAGAACACATACTTAAACCTTTATCGTATTTGTTAGATTAACGTGCGATCGAAGACTCGTTATCTATAATTTCGACCTCTATTTTAGGTGAGTAGTCTATGCAATTTCTTGCGCATTTTGATTATATTATATTATGCAAACTATGTATATTTTGTGAAATGCTTTTATTCTCAAAATGCATCTAATACCGATGATTTCGTCGTTTGTTATCTGTTTATATCTCTCTCCATATAAACATCTGATTTGAATTCTGAAATTATTGATTCGGCCTATGGAAACTCTCTTACTATATTGGCCTTGACTACCGGGTGGAAATATTTGGGTGGTACCTTCCCAGCTGGTTTATCGCTGGTGTGCCCTAAACAAGGCGTTGTTCCAGAAATCATGATTATCTGTCTGTGATGTTATCGGGTGGAAACATTTGATAACACTCTCTGTCTGGGTATTAGAGTGTACATGGCCACTAAAACTGAATAATTGACACATGCTCAATTGTTTTATTTGTTCTGTTCTGAACTGTTTATTCTGAATATATATATTGTCATTTACTTTATATATATTACTTGAAATTCCTATCTCTATGTATATACCTTATGTTCTAAATTGAATAGGTATCTATTTTCTGAAAACCTTGGAATATTTGGAGATTGAATCTCATTCGGCTTTTAGCTGACGTTGTATAAATAACCATTTTTCAGGAAATAATTAAGTTCGTGGATGGAACGAAAAAGGACTATGTTGAAAATTTAGCTTTTAAAGCTCTTTTTGTTACCTTAAGTAGAAGTTTGTTTAATTAGATAGAGAATGTTTAGCTCTTGGTGTCAAATTGTAACTCGTTGATATTTTAATACAAATGAAGTTCCCTTTAGAACGCTCTAATGATGTAATTCCTTCACTTTCAGTATTTTACGATTCATAACCATGTGATTATACTTCCGCTACATATATTTTAAAACAAAAATTTTAAGGCCAGAATATTGGATGCCTTGGTGGCTTGTCAAGACACCAGTTCCCTACTATTTTTGGGTCGGGGTCGTGACAACATCAATCTCCACATCTTCATCAACGGGATCCAATCTCACTTCTTTCCCTTTACCTCCACCTAGTATTATAAAAAAAGTATTACAAATTAATAGGACGATAATTAGTAATTATATATATATATATATATATATATATATATATATATATATTTATATATATATATATATATATATATTTATATATATATATATATATATATATATATATATAGCAGAAGGCTCACCTACATCATGCTCTATACATCACCCATGCATCACGCCTAATTCTGGGCCCTAAAAAACTTTTGTTTTCAAATTTATAAATTTCCCTTGAAATTAACCTTCCAATCAACCCATATGCAAAAAATTAGGTCAAAATACATTTTGTAGCTATTTTTAAAAAATCCACAAAAACCTGCTAAAAATAGCTTATTTTTAAGGGTCTGCGCCAGCAGTTTTTTGTGGATTTTTTAAAAATAGCTACAAAATGTATTTTGACCTAATTTTTTGCATATGGGTTTATTGGAAGGTTAATTTCAAGGGAAAAATATAAAATTTGAAAAAAAAGTTTTCAAGGGCCTAGAATTAGTTGTGATGTACGGTGTGATGTATAGTGCATGATGTAGGTGAGCCTTCCTCTCTCTATATATATATATATTAATCTTCAAGTTAATTATACTTACTTGAACATTCACCCATTTTACGCTTGTTTGAAATCAGAGAAGAATCAACATCAACAATTGGGACTTCGCTCTCTAAACCATTATCAATAATATTCGGTGGCAAACTCATAGTAGGATCTCCCGCGAATAATTCATCATCATAAAGCCATGAAGTATCTCTAGGGAGGACAGGATCTTCTCTCTTCGTGATCCCTTCATCATCGGAATCATTTTCATCAACAATAATAGGATCAATCCTGTCCCTCCTCCTAATACTTCTCTCGCTTAGCTTAAGATTACATTTCACATATACCAAAGCATTCAACCTCTTATGTTCAAGCATATTCCTCTTTTTGTGTGAATATATAATTAACCATGAAATAAATATAAATAATGGAGGATAAAAAATTCAATTCAATATAAAAAATTATGAGCAATGAAATTAACAAGTGTAAAAAATAATATCATTGCAAAAGTGCTCCAATTTCATTCACATCCCGAAGCAGTACAAGTAAGACCTAGTATACGAATGGAAAAATTCGTAAGCTCGGGTGTCTTACCCATAAAATATATCCACCATTGGGCTATAAAACAAAGAGAATCAATGAATAAATTTTACAAAAAGTAAGTTTATTTTAATATGTAAAAAACAAATAATAAGTAATACACAGGGAATAGTGCATTCTTGATCTTTTAGCCATCGGGCATCCAAAATCTAGTTTTTTATTTTCATAAAAGTCCAATTGGATATCTGCTTCTAAATGGTCATTGACATTCAACATCATATCCTTGCAAGCATAAAATCCATCTCTCATCACATATATAAATTTTCTATTCGTAACACAATTAGTTTTTAAGAGGCCGTAACTTTTTCGAGGGGTTAAGGGTTTGGTTTGTAAGAGCAACAACTCTTCCCCTTTTATTTTTACAGAACATCACAGTTTTGTTTCTTTTTTTTTTACCCATATTGCGCTCCAATTATGCATAATTGTGCAAAAATAGTGCGCAATTACGCACTTTTGGGTGCCACGTCAACCAATAGCACACACTATTTAGGTGATCAACAAAAAAAATTTGATGTATTGCATTTTTGGTGGGAAAAATGCAATAGCACGCAATTAAAAATATTAGAACCGAACATAAAAATTATATTTGGTGTTCATATACCAAGTTAGTATAAATTAGGAGTATTCTTTCCCTTCCCAGTTTTATTTACTCATCACAAACCAACGTCAACAACTATCTCACATAAAGAGGACCAAATGTTTTAAATTAATATAAAATAATCAAATATTCTCAAAACAAGAAATTAAACCAATAAGCACAAAAAAATGAATTGTTTTCAAACAATAGAAGAGCCTAAATAATATACATGTATATATGTCCCATAAGAACCACACGAAGGCATCTACCTTTGGGGGAACATCTCACGATTCTATTAGCAAGTCCGTAAGAGGCCCTCACCTAACAGGCTTAGGTAAAACACACATAAGGTAGTAATGAGATGATCACTACATAGTGGTACCACCAACGGGCCCATACCCAAGGCTATTGACAATCACTACATTTTTCGATATGCCACTGCCTATTTACTAAGATTATCATATATTATTAATGCGTGCATTCCATTATCACGGAAATATTCCCCCGTGGCACACCCATAATATGGGGTAAGAAATTACAGAGGAGCAGGATCCGAAGCCGTGGCTACTATAAGAATGGAATATTAATGCATAATAAAAAAAAAATCATTTACATTTTGTTTATTTTATAATATTACAACAAATTAATCAATGCAAAATTAAATTGAAAAAATCATTTTTGTTAATTTCATTCACATATTGGTTATTTCATAATATGACAACAAATTAAATAATGAAAAATCAAATTGATAAAATCATTTTTTTAGTTTCATTCAAATATTCGTTATTTTATAATATTACATATTGTTTACTTACTTTATTATATAGTTAAAATAATAAATACTATTAGTTAGGTGCAATTTTAAAACAAAAACAAAGAAGTTAACCTTTATAAAAATAGTGAATTTGAAAAAAAAATAGTTAATCCTTTATCCTTAAAAAAAACAGAGCATGTAATTTAGTAAGATTATAACAAAATTGTTTCACTATTTTTAGAGTATGTATATGTTGACCAATTATCGACACATATTAAAATAACAAAAAAAAGAGTTCTTGATGGAAGAACCATTTTTTTTCGCGCCTCAGGGCGTGAGGCGCATCGAGGTTGAGGCGTAAGCCTCAAATTTCACTGTGAGGATTAAGCCTCAATGTAATTTTTTAGTCATTCGTTTTGAGTAATTTTTAAAACATTGGACCTGGTCATAACTGGTGGCGATGTTAGTTGCCTCCTTTCAAACTCATTGACCCTGCCACGAGTGAATCAGATGGAATGAATGTTTCAGACAGTTGTCATATTGTTGAGGAGATCGTGATCCGAAGGATTTATTACCATTTATAAATTTCTTAAACACTAAGAAGCGAATGATCGTTCATGGATGAACGATACTCCACTTGTGTTGGCTTATTTTTGATCATTCATTGAAGACGAACTCCGTTGATCAAAAGGTCAATTCAAGTACTCTCCCTACCCTAACTCATAGGCCTAAGTACTACTACTACCAAAAGATAATTTGCTCTAACCCATTTTATGTATACTCATTGGAATAATAAAACACACAAACTTTTCCCTCTCAATTTAATTCATCATATAACGTTTTACTCACAACTGAAAGCAAAAGTCTTTATTTATACTAATTTTAGGCTTGCTCAACAAGAAATCTAATTAAAATAGGAAACTAAAACTCGATGGAAAACCTAAATAAAATAGTTAACTAACACCTAATAATTATCAACTTAATACTAAAGAAGATATTTATTATATATCTTAAAATAATCGACCAACATTAATATTAAATATATTAAATATTCGATTTACACCAACATGTCTCTATAAGTGCAAGATTTACACGTTATCAATTTATATGTCGTACGCCGTTACACCGTTGAAGAAGTTCAAGATCGCATCTACAACAAACGGATCGAATATCAAGTTGCTTCAACATCATAGCCTCTATGGGATTGACCTTGGTAAGGTTTTGTTTAAAGTCCCTTTAAAGTTTCATACTTATTATTGGGAAATTTTTCTAAAAAGTTTTTATAAAAAGATGTAAGTTTTTTCAAGGAAAAAAAAAGGTTTTATAAAGAAGAAATTTTTTAAGAAAATTTATTTTTTAAACCCGGACCAATCCGCCCGATTTGAAAATGAACCGATTCAGTAACCGGATCGATCCGACATTTTAGAAAATGAATTAATCCAGAATTTTGCAAAACCAGTAGGCTCCGAATCGATACAAGCTCATGAAAAAATGAACCAATTCGATACCGGACCGATCATATTTGTTTTACCGGACTGATCCGTCTTGCGAAAAAACCAACTGACTTAGTTTGTTTTCTTTCCTATAAAAGGGGTATTTCGGTGATGTATTTTTTTGAAGACTTTGAGAGACGATTTTGAGAGACCAAATAAACAAAGTCTTTATATTTTTGGTGCCTAAAACACCTATTTTGATTCACATAAAAATCCCAATCACTTTTGTTAATATTGTGGAACCCTAGAACACTACTTTTCTTTTGTTCATCTTTGTGGGGAGATCTCTACAATCGAGAGTTTCTTGCTATTATGGCAAGAGTCTCTGCAGAATTTTATGACTGCGTGTCATTGAGGATCTTCTGAGTGTTGATTCTTTGTTGTTTGGGTGGCAGTCCATGTGCGTTCGCTGCGTATAGATCCATTGTAGATTTCTAGCCGATGCTTTGAAGGTCTAATGAAGATGTCGTGCATTACACTTGTGGGCGATTATCAAGTTTTATGTAAGTCAATGGTCTTATAAACTTGTAAAATTTCTAGAAATAAAAGGTTTTCCCCTTGGGGGATTTTTCCTAAATCTTTGTGTCACGTGATTTTACTTTGTGATTTGAATTGACATGTAGATGCATGTTTTATGGATGAACTAAAATTGGGTTAAAATGGAAATTGGTGAAAACCATCGAGGCAATTAATATTTTACATTATCAGTCTCATTTTATCTCCTTTCAGCTGTCTCCAACTAATCTCTTTATTAATCACTTTCCTTCTTACTTATGCCTTAACCTCCTCACGAATCCTTCTTTATCCTTGTGGTAGTGAGCCCTATCTCTCTTTCCTATCAAGCTGCATAATATCCTCCAGGCCCACATATCCTCAAATCAAAAGGGGCTCATACCCTCGAGATGTGTACATAGTCAAGGAGTATCAAAATATGATCAGAACCCCTGGGGTACATAAACCGTATTCACGTTGGGGAAGTGCTCCTCCTAATCACGAGAAACCTAAAAGCAATCCAATATATAAGGAAGATACATATGCAAGAGAAGTTATTACTACTACCTAAGAAAATTAGGGTTCTCAAATCATCATTACGGAAGAGAAACCCTTTACTTTATAGGTCCTCAGTTCTTGTAATGAAAGAAATCTAATCTAATTAGGAAACCTAAATAAATAAGAAACTTGATAATAATTTCCTAAACTAATAATACGTTAGTACTAATCCTATTAATATTCTAAAAACGGCAAACCCATTGCATGAGGCTCCCACTACAACGAGGTGCTAGGAGGTTAGATGTACGCAACATTCCCCCTGCATATGCAAAAAGGTTGTTTCTGTGACTCGAACCTGTGACCTCTAGGTCACAATGGGGCAATCTTATTGTTGTTCAAGGTTCACGTCAAAATCCTACTAATAATCTAACATCTATAATATTTTTTAAATAATAAACTAATAATAATATTTTATATAATATATAGAATCGGCTATACGAGAATCTTCCCCTCTTTGTAAGGGATCTTCTGATGAATTTCACCCTTGTACTTGCTCATAAGCAATTAAAACACAATGCATTCAAACCATTCCAATAAAAAAAAACACTCCTTCTAAATGTGACCCAACCAGGAACATCATCCTAAATTACTCTTCTGGATTGTCATAACAAATAATGTAACTTTAACCCAACAAAGAACATCCACCAAAATAGCAACGAAAACACAACCTTGAAATATAAATGTTGAGTCACTAATTCACCATGTATGAAACAAATCTATAATGGGTCTTCATACTTCCGAAAAAGTGGCTTCAAACATCCTAGGAAACTTATTCTACAAATATTTATTCCTTTTTGTTAAACTACAATTTTATATCCAAATTTAACCTCTTCCTAAAAAATAAGCGGTACATCCTATTCATCAATCACACATATCCACCATTGTTTGCTTGAACATGCTGATGGCGGAAGATTCCACTTCCTTAACATGTGAAATTGGGTCAACACAAATGGATTTATTAAGTACAAGTGATATTTATATGTTTATTCTGAAAGTACATGTGAACTGATATTTACAAAGTACACGTGTAACATCGCGTGTACTTTATAAATATCACTTGTACTTTCAATTATGAATAACTAGGTCATAGAATTATTAATATTATTTTGTTTTTTGCATGATTACGGTATTGGGCATGTGAAAAGTTTGATATTATTCCTCCTGTTGAAAATATGAAAGAGAAGACCCCAAAATTTCTTAGGTGGAAATTGTCATCTTCGAAAGATTGGTTTGCGAAGAATGATATCACTTCAGTAAATTTGAAGGAGACTACAAATCAACTAGCTAGTGAACTACAAAAAAAAAGTACTTTTTAAGACAGAACCTTTTGAGACGGTTAAAATTTGGGTCTTTAAAACTAAACTTTTGAGACGGCTAAAATTAACCGTCTTAAAAACTACTCTTTTTAAGATAACTTTTATTTCCCGTCTAAAAAAGTACTATAAAAAAGACAACAAAATAGTAGCCATCTCCTTACGAGACAGCTAAAACATATTTCAGTTGCCCTCTCATCAATTTTTAGTATCCCGCCTCTTCTACAATGCAAGAACCTAAGCAAATAAGAAAAAAGACACCAAAAAAACCTCACCCCATTATCCTCTTCTTGTTCTTCACCCGGACTCATTCGTCGCCCTCGCCCAACCCTTGACATAGCACCACACCTTCGTTGCACTCACCATAACACTATACCCAACCGCCCAGCTCTCGCCATCTCCCATGTCGCACTTGCCCTTGCCATTGCTGAGGTAAGTCGCGATTATCATTTGAATATTCACGATCATACATAATCATGCGTAATATAAACTTTTCTTTTGTTTTTTTGAATAGTCGCAATTGTCATTTGAATATTCACAATTATCATTTGAAGCCTTATAAAATCCGTTAATGAATTTGGTATGTGTGTGTGTGTGTGTGGAAAAACCTAACTTAAAGTGTTTTTTTTTGTCAGTAATTTGAGATGAGATTGTTTGGAATTGGTAAAACCAGGTGAAATTAGGGTTTGATTAGTGATAAATTGGTGTTTGGTGATGAGGATTTGGGTTTTGGATGGTGAGGATTGATGTGATGAGTTCGGATGGGAGTAGAACTGTTGGACACGTGGAAAGAGACATAGATCATTTTTTTTTCGAATTTTAGTGCTTTTATTAGATGTTGTTATTGATGTTAATAAAGTTGTGAAGTTAGATATTTCGTTAGTGCGATAGATTTAATGAAGGCGCGATTTGAGTTTTAGGCGTGATGTTGAACTTTGAATGCTGAAAAACGCATTAATGAATTGTTATATATAAACCTTTCTTTCTTTTTTACTTCAATTATCATTTGAAGCCTATTGTAGAGAAATTAGAATATAAATCCAAACAAATAATACATAATCATGTGTAAAATTGTAATGGCAATACTTTATAAATGGATTGATAAACTAAGTTGAACTTGATTGGACTGATGTAATTTAACAAATAAAGAGAATGGGTGGAAGACAAAATGCTCTAATATTGCATCCTAGACTCCAATATTCCTTGTCTCAAATTTTTTCTCTTTATTGTTCGACGAACATGTCGTTTTAATGTCAAAGGTGTTAAGATGTAATAAAACTAATAATGTTGTAATTTAGTTTATTTAGGTTAAGAGAGGTAATAAAACTAATAATGTTGGGTGCCACATTATCAATTTTTATTTATTTTTGTTGATGATTTGACATGTTGTTGAGTGAAGACATATGTTTAATATTATTAATTTACTTCAACTGATGTTTGGGAATTTCCTTATTCTCTTTATATTGTCATTATTTATTCTTGTTTTTTGGATGATGCAGGAAGACAAACTAAATGATCTGATCGCCTGAGTTAATCTTTCCCCGGACATTCAAGTTACAGTATCGTCAAATTGATATGGATAAAGGTAATTTTAATTCCTAGTCATTAATTAATATCATTAGTTTTTGTACTCTATTAATTTTAATTTATAGTGGTGATACGAGGTTGAGGGTGAGCCAATTGAAAACCCGGATTGTAAGTTGGTTGTTATAATATAGTTTTAAGATTAATTTATGAAAATATTTATATATTTTAATATGAATTTTAGTTAGAATGATTGATGTTATTTTATGCATTATATTTTGAGTATGTATGTGTCCTACATTCAAGCCTAAGAAAGAATCACAAGTATAATCGAATTCTTATTTTTCTTTTGGGTTGTTTCTTGTGCTTGGTAATATATTGAGAGTAATGATTTTGATTGGATTGGTGTTTTCATATGGGTTGTTATAGTTCAAGGGTTCCAGTGATTTTGAGTATAAGTAGGTTGATTCATTGTTATTGGTCCTAATATATTTTTTCAGTCTATGTTTCTCAATGTCTAACTCGACCTAGTTAGACTTGGTAGTGCTCATATTAGGTTGAATTTTACCTTCTGAATTATTTTCAAACCATTGAATTATGACAAAACCAATGAATTATGTTAAAATCAATGTCTGACTCGACTTGGTTATGCGTGGTAGTGTTCAAACCACTGAATTATGTTCAGGCCTTTCAAAAACCAATGTTGATTGAAGTCATTCAACTCTTATCTCTATATCCCATAAATAGATTATGCATTTTTGGGACTGAAAATAATGTTGTTAACAAATACTGAGCTACACAGTGGTTTGTGGTTCAGCACTGGTATTATTAGTACGATATAGTTTTGGGAACCTCAACATCACGTAGCATTATGCTAGTACAATACAGTTTTGGGGTATATATTGAGATTTGTGGTGATAACATGTATTTGTTAGCTTGAGTTTATTTTCTTCATTTCATTGTTTCTTTGGTTTATAAACAATCACTAATTCAAGTTTGGTCAGCCGACATTTGATAAAGAATCTCACTTCGGTCAATCGATATTTGATTCTAAACATATGTTGATCCTCAACGTTGGTCAATCGACATTTGATCCTAAATGTCGATAGACCCACGCCTCACGTCGGTCAGTCGACATCTGATAAAGAAGCTCGCATCGTTCAGTCGACATTTGATCCTAAATGCTGATAGCAACTGAGTTAAAAGAAATTGAGCACCAAATATTTAAGCCAACCACCTTTAAATTGACACAAAATTTCCCACAAGATACCACAATAGATTTCCTCATAGTAGTTGAACTAGTCCACATAAATATTATAAACCATTGTTATGCTCTTTTCTAAAAATCTGAATGAATTCATGACTTCTGTGAAATTTTTATGACTACTATGAACATTAGTGACTTTCACGACTTCTGTGAACTTTTCATTCGCATCAAGAAACATAATCCTTATTTTAGTAAAACTCAACACAAATAGATTTAATAAGATGCCTAGCATCACCCTATAATAAAAGCATTTAAATTCCGCTTTCCTTCAATTATTTCTTTTATATTCGTATCCCTTGGTTACCATTAAAGCATAGAATCGCGGATGCGAAAGTATTCTACTTCCATTGCTTCCTCTTCAGAACAATTCTCTAATTCTTCTCTAATTCGCGAATCTCAGTAATCTCATCTTCTTCCTCTGCTTTCATTATGAAATTTTTTCTTTCCTTGCACACATGCCCAAGCTTGAACACTTCATCACAATAATAACATAGACCTTTGCCTATCCTTTCCTTCATTTCAGCATAAGAAATTCTTTTCACGGGTACAATATTGGCCTTTGTGTTCTTGGTTACATTGGTGGTGGTAATCACTTTTTGGTTGTCCATGATTTTGGTGTATTACTAGCATCTATCAACATTGAACTTTCCTCTCTTTAAGGATTCTTTGCACCTTTTTCTCACGGCTTCAAAGGTAGTTTCTTGGAAGTTTGCTAGGCTTATAGCTTGCAACAATGTAGACGGATAAAACATTTAAACTGAACTACTAATTTCTTCTCAGTCCACCCAAAAAACTAATAACAAGATATTCCTCAGTGAGTTTATTATTTGCAATTTGTGTTTTCAAATATTCAAATCTTTCCTAGTATTCCATGACTATTGTGATTTGTTTCACATTGTGGAAATCTGCCACCAAATTCTCATGTGCACCAAGTCTGAATCTAGTGAGTAACGCCCTCACGAATATACCCCAATCAATTTCATCATTACCCTTATGAAAATCTTGAAACCACACATCAGCTTTTCCCTTCAAATACATGGATGCATAGCTAACCTTTTACAAACCTGATATGGAATGATAGGAAAAAAATTTCCTACATTTACGGATCCAATTCTTAGGGCTTTCCCCGTCAAATTTAGGAAAGTGAGGCTTCGGATTCTTAGCTCAGTTGGTGTTTGATTCCGAGTCAATTCTTCCTCTGAAAACAGTTCTCTGAAGCTCCTCTTGTGAGTTATCCTCAGTTCCAGTTGATTTTTCTCCATTGTCATGCTGTTTTCCAATGTTCTTGAACTGTTCCGTGATCATAATTCCCACTTATTCTTAAAATTGTTTCATAGTTTTCTCATTTTGTTTCATTCTATCTTGCAGGTTATTTGCGATATTATGAACACCTTCAATGCGATCATCATGTCTCTTGACAGCCTCTTGAAGATCTTTGAAACGAGTACCCTCCGCCATATCTCAATTGACATCCAGGTTTGACTCGCTCTGATACCAAAATTGTAACACTTTTGATAAGAAAAGCATAATTGAGGAATAGAGAATTAGCGTTTATTGCTAATCCTCAAGTGTATTAGGCAAATTATCAGTATTTATTACAGATTACACAACACTAGTTTATATACTAGTTATTACAGCACCAGAATTAACACATTGAAATGAAAGAGATAGTTACATTCTGATGGATAAAGCTAAACCGAACTCAACAACTCATAACTGCTTAATAGACTAACTATCATAACAGATGTTACTTAAACTGAATATAACTCAAAACAGAATCGTACAGCTATGATCATGACAACAATCTTAAGTGCCAAATTAATGTAGTGATAACATTATAGACACTAATATAATAGCTAATTTTATATCTTTAGACCTAGGTGAGATGGCATATTATGACCTAGTGCATACGGCCTAGATGAGGTGGTAGAGCACTGTCAAGCGCCTAGGTAGGACTTTTAGAGTACCGATGAAATCAATCATGCAGAGATACGAGAGATTATATAGGGAGTGAAGAAGGCATGTGTATCATGTTCTATAATGTTACATACTTTTTTCCTAAAAGAAAATCAGAAATATTAGAAAATTGGGTTCATATATAAATGATATTCATGGATTTTTCATAATGTTTATGCTCTACTTCTGAAATAAAGAATACACATTCGAAAGTCTTATTTTTTTTATATATATACGATGTAAATTTAATTTTCATCCACTCAATGACCAAAACTAAAGTATTTTGAATATCTCATTGGTATATTAATTTATAGGTTGCAGTCTTGATTTTCTGTGATGCATGGTTAAGAAAATGTCCAAAATGTTTGTAAGCAGAGGACATCTTATATGTTCGTCTATAATCCAGTAATATATCTTGCAATTAATTACTTATCATTAATTACTAATAAATGATTTTCATTGCTTTGTCATAATTTTTTTTAAAATTTTTTGTTTACTTGTGCTGGTTGAACTCTTCCAAATCAGCTTTGGTTTTGAAATTTAATTTTGTTGGGCACACTTCGTAATATAAGTTATACTGTACTGCGTATTGAGTTTATTTTATACCGTATTTTTCAAATGAGCCATTAATGAATCTGATTGTTTTTTCATTCATTTAATTGAATAACATAAATCACACCAACATAGCATGCTACAAATTAAAACTGAACATAATATTGATTATATGGTTCTGTGTTCTTTGTGCATTTGAAATTTGTAATGTTCAAGTGAGGAATTACTTGGGTATTGTGGTTATTGAGCTTAAACTCTATAAATCATTACTTGGTTAAATATGTATTCCATTAGACCATGTGAGTATACCCTCCAACCCTTTCAATGATTTTAGAGACAGAACCTTCATTAGGAATAACATACCCTGTGTTTTACCATTCGGAAAAGGCAACCTGAACTGAAAACAACGCAAGAAATTATAGCCAGAATCTGAACTGTTAAAAGGTGCAAGCTAACATCGCACATGAATCTAGTTTAACAGACAAACTACATCCCGAAAATAAAAGGAACTGGCAAAAGAAAGGTAAACAAGAATATAAAACAATGGTAGATGATAGAACACCAATACCTAATTCAATAATCAAATCAAGATTATCAAACACCCCAAACCAGCAATTGTAGAGACATTAATCAAGTCCTTTAAGACTTATACTTTTTATTTTATACACCTCGATTGAAAATATAACAAGGGTACAAAGGAATGAGGATGAGGATCCCATATAAAACTGTACAAATAGACGACAAAATAGAAAAGAAGTCGTACACAGGTCTACACTACGTACAAGACAGCTGCAACATGAAAAACCTTAAAACAGTCCCAGCAGCTGAAAACTCCACCCAACAGTCTTTAATAAAATAGTGAGGTGCTCACTGCCCTAACAAAGTTAATTCTCACGAGCAGTTTAAAATTTTTGAAACCCCTAAACCTGTGAAACCATTCTAATCTAATGCCCAAAGTGAGGCAACAAATTGAAATTTTTCCCATAATTCTTCCTTAGCCATTTCATTATCCCAAGAATTGATGTGAATTTAAATGTAAATGGCTATATGTTCAATTTTATGTTTGTTGAAATTATTTTATCCCTATATTATGTTTTGTTGGTTGGTAGAGTAGTTGATATACATACTTCTTTTCATTATGGACATTATTTTATATTATTTTCCCTTCTTGCGGGCTTTGCATCATATGGTAGGTTGCCACCGTTTAGAGGAATACCGTATACTAGCACACCCTGGTGTTTTGACTAGAATGGCATTTTGGGGTCCGTGTCTCAATCCCCCCCTTCAGTGTTGCTTCGTTACATGTTTATTACTCAAGATGATCATATAAATTCACACCTAAACTGTGCTTGGTGTTTGAAATGTGCAACACGATTGGCATAAGCCTGATATTCCTTGCCTTTACCTACATCCCCTGCCTCCATATTGGAAACTTGGACATTACACATCTTCAAATGGAAGTTCAAAACTATAAACTTCCATTTTAGATTAAATGCTACCATTTGTCATCTTCAAACTTAGTCCTATTTAGTCTGTGCTTTAAATGGCTGCTTCACAACACAATCATCATCAATTTCAGAATGGATTTCAAAAGTTGGTTCCCAATTTCTTTGAACTCGAACAACTACCGTTCAAATCATGAATTTTTAATCGTTAGTTAGTTGATTCCAGCTACTGCTCAAATCATGAATTTCAACCTCTAAACCACACTGGAAATGAGATACAAACTCACAACCAACTTGCATATATAGCCGAGTTAAACTCCCAAATTGCATTCAAAAATGTAAAACCATCTACCATATGATATGGGATATAGACTATTGTGGAGTTGGTTTGAACTTTAGTTTTGCAAGTATCTTTTTGAATATGGAGGACTAAGGGCCAGGAACATAGTCTCTTGTTCCTCCTTCTACTAGTATCTTTTTGGGAGTATGCTAATGTAATGATTTTGTTTGTTTTTGGACATAACGTAGTTCTGCATCGAATGTTACTCAAT
Organism: Sambucus nigra; assembly: GCA_949130495.1. NCBI lineage: Eukaryota > Viridiplantae > Streptophyta > Magnoliopsida > Dipsacales > Adoxaceae > Sambucus > Sambucus nigra. Next base: position 1,424,093 of record OX422223.1, read on the forward strand.
GAGAATTCTATTTTTTCTACTTCTCTCTTAAAGGCGAAAAATATTGAATCCCTCATGTTCAAAATCCTTGGTGCTCGATGAAATCTTTCCTCAACGGCCTCAAAATGCCTGTACCGAAACGAGGATGAAAAATTGAAAATTTTAGAAAGAGAAAAAGAACCAAGTTCTAAAAGTTTTATCGAAGGTATAAAATAAAAAACACAAGGAATTATACATTTGTATGTGATTCAAATTATTTTGAATAATGTAATTTAATACATTTGTACTTTCATAGAAACAAGGCAATGTCGGCCAAGTGTTGCCAAAAAATGGACAAAGTCGATCGCCCGACGCAAAACAACAAGCTAATATCGGTCAGCGGACACGACCATCGGTCGACCGACGACCAACAAGTATACACAGTCTATGTGAACTCTACTTAAGTTCTGGTAGTTATGTTTCTATACATAGAGTCGTTTCAGCTGCTATCTTTTCAGAGCCATTGAGTATGTAAGACACAGCCGCTACCTTACCTTAAATGGATATTATTTGGTAGAATTAGGTATTTACATGTTCTATTCCTTTCTTACTTTAGCTAGATATCATTTGGTAGAATTAGGTACTTTAGTTGGATATCAATTTTGAGTTCCGCTACCTTTCTTACTTGTTCGGTTCCATTTTTTTTTATTTTGAGTTCTGAAATTAACAATCAAAATTGAATCCAAATTCAACATTGGGGCCCTGCTGAACCATCTAAATCGAGTATGCTATTTTGTTTATAGCTTTTTATTTAGAATAATCCCACATTTACTCATGACGGAGACTCAAAATATAGGACTTGATAACATAAAAGTACAACATTGGTCGTTCTTCCAATTGATTAGAAAGTGAACACCACATACCAGTAACTGAATTATTTCCATGTCAATGAGTTTCATATTTTGAGTCCTCATTAAGATTCAGTGTGGAATTATTGTTATGGACCATTAGAAATACCTTTTATCATCTCAATGAAGATATACACAAATTTGATAAGGTTTTTAAAGATTGTCATCAGTAGGAACTATTAAAAAATATTACTTCTTTGTTTACGGTAACTGACACTAAATAAATTTCATTGCAAGTCGAAATCTTTTGTGGACAAGGCAAGACACGTTTTGATAGAGGTCGTATGCTTCAAGATTGTGAGTACGTATTCTAATGAGACAAGTTAAATTTTCTAGAGATATTTAGTTTGGTGGAGTGTTAAGTAGGATATATGTTGTGGCTATTTCGCTCTTAGTTGTTTAGAATGTTGTGGTTGTTTCTATCGTTGTTTTTGAGTTAATTTTTATGTTTAAATAGGTTGGTTTTCATGAATAAACAAAGGAGATTCTGACGATTTTTTTAAAAATATTAAGTGTTTAAAAAAATAAATAAAACGAAGATATGCAAATTTGATAATGTTTTTAAAGATTGTCATTAATAGGAACTATTAAAAAAAATAATTCTTTGTTTACGGTAACTGACACTCAATAAATTTTATTGTAGGTCGAAATCTTTTATGGACAAGGCAAAACACGTTTTGATGGAGAGCATTTGCTTCAAGATTGTGAGTATGTATTCTAATGAGACAAGTTAAATTTTGTAGAGATATTTCGTTTGGTGGCGTGTTAGGTAGGATATATGTTGTGGCTATTTCGCACTTGGTTGTTTACAATGTTGTGGTTGTTTCTATCATTGTTTTTGAGTTAATTTTTATGTTTAAACATGTTGGTTTTCATGAATAAACAAAGGATATTTTGTCGATTTTTTTTTAAAATATTAAGTGTTTTAAAAAGTAAATAAAATGAAGATGTACAAATTTGATAATGTTTTTAAAGATTGTCATCAGTAGGAACTATTAAAAAAGATTACATCTTGTTTACGGTAGCTGATACTGAATAAATTTTATTGCAGGCCGAAATCTTTTGTGGACAAGACAAGACATGATTTGATGGAGATTGTTTACTTGAAGATTGAGAATACTTATTCTAACGAGACAACTTAAATTTTGTAGAGATATTTAGTTTCGTGGGCACAATGTTGAAATTGTTTATTTTATCTTTGTATGGATTCTAATTTTAATTAAATGGAAAATTGTGTTATGTTTGTTGAAATGGGATGCCAAAATGTCATTTATTATTTTAAAGATTTTTTTGTTTAAAGTATATTGAGAATATTATGGAATGGATGAAATTTTAATTTTGGCTGAAAATATTATTAAAGATGGCTTTTTTGCTGTCTCAAAAGGATTCCATAAACGAGGACCTTTTCAGACTGTTAAGTTATCGTCTAAAAAACTCTATTGAGACGGCATATACAGTCTCTAAAAAAAACTTTAAAAGACGGATTTTTCGCCGTCTTAAAAGGGTCATGTAAACAGTTATCTTTTGAGACGGCGTATTTCCCGTCTCAAAAGAACTTTTTGAGACGGCTACTACCATCTCCAAAAGCTTTTAAAACGGGGGTCTAATACTACGCCCCTTTTTCGTCTCAATTGGCGTCACAAAAGGCTTTTGAGACGGCTAGAGGCCTTTTTCAGACGGCTGGAGCACCGTCTCAAAAAGAAGTTTTTTTTGTGACAGTTATGTAGAAAGGGAATCTTAGTTTGAAGGGCCTAGTTACTCTTTGAACATTTCTATAGAAAGTCTTATACATGTTGATTCATCGTCAAAAAAAATGGTGAAGAATTTAATTAGAATGAGTTTTCATCTGGTTGGAATATTCCCCTTAAAAACACCGTGTGTCCAAAGAAAAAGAAGGGAAATGAGGAACCAAAGGGAGTTGTTAAACGAACAGATGCTGAAAAGGATGATAGGTCTAATTTGGAGGAACAAATTGCTAGTTTGAAAAGGGAATTGTTGGAAAAAATAATCAACTATCTAAAGCAGCTGAAAAACTTGATTGTACAACAAAGAAGTTAACCTCTTTGGAGGTGGATAGTACCAACGTTACTGTTATGAATATATAGTTACAGCTAGATAGTAATTCACTTTTGGAAGCACATGGGGAAATCAAGAAGTTAATAGTGGAGAATTCCAACCTTTTGATAGAAAAAGAGTTAATAAATAAGTTGGAGGTGAAAAATGCCCAACTTGTCTTGTTAAACAATTCTTTGAAATAAAATCTTGATCAAGTCACAATGAATGACTTAGATAGAATTAAACAATTAGACGAGTTACTCAAAAAATAGGCTGAAACATCAAGAATTTTGGAACAAAAAAAATGTCTATCTGTCTGATAGTAATGAAAATCTTAAAAATAATTTTGAAGATGTACTACAAAAATTGAGAGATGGTGACGTAGAAATGGGGACATTGAGGCTGAATCTTCAGAATTGAAAAGCACTGAACATGTGCTTTTGATTAATTTTATAAAATACACTTGTACTTTACAAAGTACACGCATATCACCCCAAAGTACACATGAAATTATTTTTACATTTACTTGTATTTTTAAAATTTTTCACATGTCCTTAGGTATTCTTTGTAAATAATGGAATCTACACGCATCTGACATAAAGTACACGCATAGTTTGATAAAGTACACACATAGTTTGTTTATTATCATTGAGATTTATGGCATGCTTAATATTTAAACATGATTTTTTCTTTTCACCGAGAAATAGAAAAGAATAATCTCAAACATATATTGGTTTGGGTCGACCTTGGTTAAATCGCCTAGGATTATTTCTGCTTGGTGGTTTAGGTCAAGGCCTATAAACGTCTAATAAAAACTTCGCAATCGGTTCGGGTGTGGTATGAGAAGTGGATGCACCCTCATAACCTATGTCTTGCCTCTATTTAAAACCTAAATCGGGACCTAGGAACTTCTTTCCAACTTTCTTAAATTTATACTCTAAAGTGACTTTGACCTCCCCATCATGTTTGAGCTCATTTTGGAGTTGAAAAACATGGGCTTCAAGTTCTTCACGAGTCTCCAATGATGATTGGAGATCTCTCGTCAGACTAGCCATTTTTTTGGTCAAATCTTTATTTTTCCTTCCCACTTTCAACTCCTTCTCCAAAGACAACATCCTAAGAGATAAATTTTTATATTATTTTTTAATAACTTGCTGTAAGGTTCGGAGTATGAAGATTGAAGACCACGTTCTTCCTCACTCAAACCATTGCCTTCACATTCTCCAGAATGGTTTGGCACATTATGGAGTTATCACATTTAGAATTGTCTTTAGTAGTCTTGATGTGACTATCCATGAATGCAGAGAAATTAGTTTCATTTGGTGATTCATCCACGAAATCTACCGACTCAATATTATTATCGCTTAGAGTGGCATTACATGCATGTTTGCCTTTTCCCTGTCTATTAATTATAGTGGAACATTCATGGGCTTTATGAACTTTTCCCTCTCACTCACAATATCTCTCCAATTCAACTTTCATAGGGTACTCACATCTATCTCTCTATTGATCATTCTCAAAAATATTTTTACCATCTTTAAAATATTTATTTTTCTCAAATTTTTTATTTCCAATTTGGAAGAATTTTTATTTCTAAATTTGTGAAACTTTTTGAATTTTTCAGCAAACATGACAAGATCATTACAATCAATTTCGAAATTAAAGTCAGAAACCTTTTCTTTCTTCGATATAGATTTTAAAGGTATTACTTCATTTTTCCTTTTGGTTTTGGGAAACATGTTTAATTTTTAACTTTGTAGGACAGTTATGAAATCTTTGTAATACCCGTATTTTTCATGATATTTAATTGGGATTAATTGGATTAAATATTAGGTATATTATTTATTATTAATCCGGGTTTAAATTAAATATTAATTAATTACTAGGGCGATGAGAGTTAGTCATGATTGAGATGAATCAAATTGATTATTACTAAGTGAGTATTGTAATATGTGATTATTATATTATTGCAATTGTCGTGAGTGAATAATACGATAATTATGGAAATTAATTCGGTACACGTGTGTCAGCCATGTCGGGACGTGAATTAAAGGAATGTAAAAGTATTTTAATTTCAAGTCACTCGTTTGGTCATTTTGAGCATGCCAAAGTGTTCAGAAGGGTCGAGGTAGTCAGAAATGTCTACCCGGGGGTTTAGTTGGGGTCCCGGGGCAGTTTTAGTCCAAACCAGCACCCGAAAGGGAAAAATTGTCATTTGAAAATTTTGGGTGAATAGTGACCCTAGAATTTGAAACTTTATTTACCAGCCAACTCCTAGTATTTTTAGGGTTATTGGCCATAGAAGTTAGAGAAAAACAAAGGAAAAGAGAGAAAGGGTTTCCAGGAGGTTTGAAGGCTTTAACCACCTTGCACCACTACCTCCAATGCCGGATTTATGAGTGGGAATTAACCGCCACCACACCATCATCACCAGCAGATCAGATCAACAATTTAAGGCAAGTGATTTACTTGCAATAGATTCAAAGAATAATATATCCATGTTAGAATAAAAATTGAAGATTGATCTTAAACCTTAAAGATTTATAGAATTTGATGGATTAAATCTCTATTTATTAGGTAGGTTTGCATGTAGAGGTGTTCTGAAAATCTTAAAAATATAAGTCAAACTTTACATGAGGTAAAACACGAATTAAAATCTAAATACATTCTGTTGTTGATGAAAATTGGAAGAACTAGGGTTTTATGAAAATAATCATGTTAAATCCAAGAAATTGGTATCCCTTTGATGTTTTTTTTATTCTAAAATGTTGAAACTTGTGTAATTATAATAGTATAACTATTGGAATGAAGATTTGAGTGTTTTGGGGCTTGTATGTAGAGGTTTTGAGGATTTAAATTTTCTGCAGATTCGAAATAATTACAGAGTCGATCGATCGGCCCAAGAATGTTGATCGAATGATCGGATCGATCGATCGACTCCTCCTGTCTTGTGAAACTTTCCCCTTTTAAATGTTTAAACAAATTCCAACCCTTATAAATTCTTAGTGATGACTTATAGAATATGTGGGGACTTAGTATAGACGAGTAGGGTCATTGTTAAGGTCCGATATATATGGTCGAGATTGGGGTTCATGCGATAGAGGTTCAACGAGTACCAAGGGAGTTACGGTGACCAAAATGTTAGATACTCGGAATTAAAACCTATGGGATGATGATTTTAGGTTTGTACCAGTGTTATGGGGTTTATGTGGGTACTGAAATAACAAAGGGTAAGTGAAAGACTTGTAGACCGTTTGGGGTTAGCGTTAGTACTCGACAGTACACGGCAAGGGTGACTGTGTTAATTATATATATATACACGTAGGAGGTACAAGAGATGATACAACTACGTATGGAATTACCGTATGGGATGGGATGGTACCTATATTGGGATATTATATACTTGGGTTGTGTTGATTCCTATTTTATGGATTTTATGTGTATGACATACCTACCATACTTGTAATCACCGGGTGGTTTAAAGGGGATAATCTCATCTCGGGTGACCCTTCAGGGGGTATTGTAGATTGATACCCCAGAACATAGGATCTAATGATGACTTATTGGTGAGTTGATATGTTTCGGTTATATGGGTGCATAGGTATGTGCATAGCCCATTACACCGTGATTTGTGTTCATCCTCAATATGTGTGATTTGATTTGATATGATTCCAGAGAGATTCGAAATCAGTAGTCCTTCTTTTGTATGTGAGGTACCTGAGACTAGATAGAAGAATATGAGCGCACCGTTAGTTTTGCCTATGTGTGGTACGGTATTTGTATATATATATTGTGATAGAAATTATATGTATATACCTGTTTGAGCGCACCGATAGTTTTGCCTATGTGTGGTGCAGGGATTTATATATATTATATAGTGGGATATTTCTATATATATATATATATATATATATATATATATATATATATATATATATATATATATATATATGTATATATATATATATATATATATGTATTTATATACTGGTATTTATTCTACTATGTTGCTTAGTAGAGGGTTTAGTTTGCGACATCTAATAATAAAGCATAATGTGTAGACTAAAACGGGAGTTAATGTGGTTGCATAAGATTAAAATTTTGGAATATACTTTTAAGTAATATTCGAAATACTTGGGATGTTAAAGTGATTTTGGATATTGTTATGGGTTGTTATACAAACTAGTTAGGCAGGGTAGCATAACTAGAATGGGTTAAGATTATATGTTAGGTGTGCACAATTAGTTGAGAGGTGAGAATTCCAAGTGAATGCACGTGACTAACATATATATGGTATGTGTTGTTTAATGCATTTAAACACTTGCTGTTTTAAAATATTTTACACTCGGGCTCTGAACCATTTTCTGTCAAATCTTCTCTTTTTGTCAAAACCTTTTAGGTGCCCAGCCACAGGGTCACCATACATAGAGATTCCATTCAGTTGACATGTTGTGGCTGTTGCAGGAGTTACAGGATCTTGGTATCAGACGCCTCCACGTCTATACCTCCTTGTAGTAGAATTTCATTTATCTGCTAGGGCGAGTCGCCCAATTTATTCAGAGATTATTATTTAATACTCTAGATTCTTAGTTTTATTGGTATTTGGGATTTCATATCAGACTCTTGTATTTGTGGGTTTTATTATTTTCAGAGTGTTTACTCTAGACTTTATTATTTCATTATGTCGGTTACATTCAGTTTGAGACTATTATTGAATTATTTTGTGTGGTGAATAATTTATTTTGTCTCATGGTGAATGGCTACTTATTAATTTATTTGGCTTATGTTAAAAAGATAAAATTTGGCATCTCACTTCTTTTTAAATAATAGGTGGTCAGCTTTTAATAAAAAGTTTTCAACAGTGATGCTAAGAATGAACCAACCAGGATACTTTGCTTTAATTTAATAAAGGACTGATCACCCAGTATTTTATTAGATGGGGTGCCACAGGTGGTATAAGAGAATTAGGTTCTTGAGTCCTTAGGATCTGTGCGGATTTTTCACGTTTCAACTTAGCGTCCTTTGATATAAAGCCCTATATTTTAGGATTGTTGTATTCATTTCTACGCATTTTCTGTCTTTAGCTATTTTATGATTTTAACAGTAGACTTATGATGTTTTCTCTCATTTCAGATGCCTCCTCGATGTGCACAGCGAGCTGCTAGGGGTGACCACCCCGAGCCACAGCCTACGCCAACTCAGGGTACAATGAATGCTATGGAGGTAGCCGCAATAGTTGCTCAGGCGGTTAATGCAGCATTTGCAGTAGTTCAGTAGGAACCACCCCCGACACCGATTGTGGCACCAGCATCGGTTCAGGCATTCCCTTATGCATGGGAGTTAGTCCGAGATGCCTTTCAGAAGGCACATCCTCCAGATTTTGTAGGGAGTTCAGATGTCGTGGTAGCCAGTCAGTGGAAGAAAGGCATCCAGAGGAATTTGAGGATGTATGAGTGCACGGAGGTACAGATACAGTTACTATCTACTTTTAAGCTAGTGGGATCATCACTGCAGGGGTGGTAGTCAATTATCAGTGCTGAGGAGAGAGACAGCTTCACGATTCAGGATTTCTGGGTACGGTTTAACCGCAAGTACTTTCCTTCCGCCATTTAGACTGAGATGAGGCGGAAGATACTAAACCTCACCCAGGAAGGGAAAACAGTTGCAGAGTATGAAGAAGAATTCACTAATCTGCTTAATTTGGTACCAGATGAGGTGCCTACTAAGGGAAAAAAGATCCATATGTTCTTAGATAGGTTGACATGGAAGATTCATCAGCATCTACTGGGAAACCTTTCATTGAGTACTATAATGACGTACTTAACACTACTTTACTTCATTGCCAGGACCACCGCTTCCATCAAAAAGGGACGCAAACGAATAGGGGAGTTCATCCAGTAGGGCGGGATTAGAGGTAGTAGTGCCAGCATGGAACCAACAACAGGTCCATCAGGGCGGGCCGAGTTCCTATCAGTGGGACCCGATTAAGAGATTCTATTTCGTATTCTTAAGGCAGGGACATGGCGGTCCCAAGAAGGGCTAGCAGGGCCAATAGGAGAATCAGCAGGGCCAAGGGAATGGTGGCAATGGTCAGCAGGGATGTGGATAGCAGGGACAGAGAGGAGGCAACTTTATAGGCAAGTGCTTTGTGTGTGGCAAGGTTGGCCACAAGAAGCAGGAATGTCCTGAGAAGGGCGGCCCCGCAACAGCAGCAGGGTGCTCGCCAGGAGCCTCATCGACCTATCTTTCAACTAGCCGCTCTTCTAGTACCATCACAGGTTCCATCTTTTCCAGCTCCAGCTCAGTAGGTATAGTTACAGTATGGATGTGTTTACAACCTTCAGGAGGTTGCGATCTCGCAGGCGCCACCCGCAATCCAGGGTATGTTTTCTATTCATGGTATTATGGGGTGCATTCTGTTTGATAGGAGGGCTACACACTCTTTTATAGCGACTAGATTTGCACGTGCCATGGGTTTGTTAGACACGGAAGAGAGTACAGTTACTTGTGTTGATTCATTGTTAGGAAATGGGTCGCTTATTTTATTTATCTATCGAGTTTTGGGTATAGAGATTAGGGGACTTCTTTTACCTGCCGATATGCTTGTGTTAGACTTGTTGGTGTACGATGCGATCATCGATATGGACTGGTTGGGTTCTAATCGGTCCATGATTGATTATTTTAGTAGTAGCATTATTTTTTATATACCAGGTCAGGAGATGTTTCTAGTGGCGATGCCTCATCCTGAGGGAGGATCATCCACTCATTTGTACTATATAGAGGAAGAGACCTCTACGAAGGTGGTGATTCCTCTTGATTCAATTCCGATTGTTAGCGAGTTCTCCGATGTGTTTTAGAAAATACATGGACTACAACCGAGAAGGGAGATAGATTTTGTTATTGATTTGATGCTTGGTACTAGATCGATAGCTCGTGCATCATACCATATAGCTCCGACAGAGATGAGGGAGTTACGAGACCAGATTGAACAATTGTTGGGTAAAAGATTCATCCGTAGTAGTACCTAGCCTTGGGGGTTCTCCCGTTCTATTTGTGAAGAAGATGGATGGATCATTGAGATTGTGTGTGGACTACCGGGAGTTGAATAAAGTCACAATATGGAATAAATATTTGTTGTCCAGAATCGATGACTTATTCGATCAGTTGAGAGGAGCTTCCTTCTTCTCAAAGATAAATTTGAGGTCAGGGTACCATCAACTTTATATCAAGGAGCAGGATGTATCAAAGACTGCTTTCCTCACAAGGTATGGATCATATGAGTTCCTGGTCATGCTATTTAGGCTGACTAATGCTCTAGCTGTGTTTATGGACTTAATAAATAGAGTGTTCAGGGAGTTCTTGGATCAGTTTGTTATCGTCTTCATTGATGACATCCTGATTTACTCTCAGATCGATGAGGAATTTACCGAGTGCTTGAGAATGGTTCTTCAGACTCTTCGAGAACAATAGTTGTATGCCAAGTATGAGAAGTGCTAGTTTTGGATACAAGAGGTGCATTTTTTGGGGCACGTGGTTTCTGATAGGGGATATCCATGGACTCGGGGAAAGTGTCAGCAGTGAGGGAGTGGGGATAGCCCATAACACCGACTGAGATCTGTAGCTTCTTGGGGCAGAAACGATACTACAGGAGATTCACTCGGGGTTTTTCAAAGATTGCGGGTCCATTGGCTAACTTAACTCGCAAGGGGTGCCATATATTTGGGATGATGCCTACCAGTTGGCATTTGATGAGCTAAAGGACAAGTTAACCTCAACACCAGTTCTTGCCTTGCCTAGGCCCGGAGCGGAGTACCTGGTTTATACTGATGCATGCTTACAAGGACTTGGGGGTGTACTTCAGCAGGAAAAGCAGTATATAACTTTTTCCTCACAGTAGCTTAAGCCTCATGAGAAGAATTACCCCACCCATGACTTAGAGTTGGCTGCAGTCGTGTTTGCACTTCGAATTTGGAGGCACTATTTGTTGGGGGAGAAATTTTGCCTATTCACGGATCACAAGTCACTCCAGTACTTGTTCACAGAACAAGAATTGAATATGCATTCGCGGAGGTGGATCTAATTCATGAAGGACTACAAATTTAACACTCATTACCACTCAGGGAAGGCTAACGTAGTAGCAGATGCGTTGAGCCATAGGCCGATAGGTGATGTGGCCAAGCGGTGGAAGGCGAAGTGGAAAGAGTTGGGACACCAGGACACAGTGGCCCGATCATTCATGTAAGTGATGACGGTTTCTCCCAATATTGTTATGAGGGTATTACAGGTACAGGCTACTAATCCATTTTATCAGGGTTAGATCGTGAAGCTTCTGACTGAGGGGCGGAGTCATATTCGGTGAGTTCAAATGGGGGTTTTCGCTTCAACGGCAGGCTTGTAGTTCCAGAGGGGGACAAGTTATGAAATGCAGTGATAACCGAGTCATATTGCTCTCTCTTTGTGGTACATCTCGAAGGGGATAAGATGTACCAGGATATGCGTTGATAGTATTAGTGGAGTGGTATGAAGAAAGATATTGCTAAATTTGTTTCGAGATGTGCCACTTGTCAGCTAGTAAAAGTGGACCATCAGAGACCAGGGGGACTTCTACAACCATTATAGGTTCCAATGTATAAATGGGAGAGCATTTCCATGGATTTTATCACGGGTTTGTTGACATCACAGAGGGGTCAAGATTCCATATGGGTAATTATGGATCGGTTGACCAAAGTGGCTCATTTCCTTCTAGTTTGGATAGATTTCACTACAGGGCAGTTTGAATAGATCTTAATTACTGAGATAGTGAGGATGAACGGGGTTCCCCTTAACACTGTGTTCGACAGGGACAAAATTTTTGTGTCCCAATTTTGGGAGAGCTTCCAGGTAGCAATGGGTACTGAGTTGCAGTTGAGTATGGTTTATCACTCGCAGATGGATGGGAAGACTGAGCGGACGAACCAGATGTTGGACGATATGCTGAGGATGTGTATCCTAGACTTTGGCAAAGGTTAGGAGCAGTACCTTTCCCTAGTGGAGTTTGCTTATAATAACTCCTCCCAGTTTACAATGGGCATAGCTCCATTTCAGGCGCTTTATGTTAGACCTTGTCATTCCCCAACGTGCTGGTTAGAGGTGGGGAACAATAAACTACTGGGACCGAAGGTGATTCAGGATATATCGGCCAGGATTGAGATGATATAAATCCATATTCGGGTCACTCAGGATCGTCAGAAGAGCTACGCCGATGCCAGAAGGTCCTTCAGGGAGTTCAGTGTGGGGGACCAGGTTTTGTTACTAGTATCTCCTATAAAGGGGATAATGCGGTTCAGAAAGAAAGGGAAGTTGGCACTGAGATACGTAGGTCCATTCCCTATCATTGAGAGAGTCAGACTAGTGGCCTACAAGTTGGGACTATCGGAGCACCTGCATATGATTCATGATGTGTTATTTATCTCCTCGTTAAGGAGGTATCTTCAGGATGAGTTGGCACATTCTCATATTGCTCTAGAGGAGATTGACTTACAACCTGACAGTTCCTATGAGGAGGGACCCGTTGCTATATTGGATCGTAGTGAGAGGAAATTAAGGTTAAAGATAGTACCATTAGTGCGTGTTCAGTGGCGGCATCATAATGCTGAGAAGTCTACCTGGGAGCTCGAGAATGAGATGCGCGACAAATGTCTGGAGTTATTTTTACCAGGAAAATTTCTGGACGAAGTTCACTTATTAGGGGGGAAGTATGTAATACCTCGTATTTTTCATGATATTTAATTGGGATTAATTGGATTAAATATTGGGTATATTATTTATTATTAATCCGGGTTTAAATTAAATATTAATTAATTATAAGAACGATGAGAGTTAATAATGATTGAGATGAATCAAATTAAATATTACTAAGTAATTTTCGTGAGTGAATAATACGACAATTATGGAAATTAATTCAGGACATGTGTGTCAGTCATGTCGGGATGCGAATTAAAGGAATTTAAAAGTATTTTATTTTTAAGTCACCCGTATGGTCATTCTGAGCGCGCTAGAGTTTCCGAAATAAATGTCTACCAGGGGGTTTAGTTGAGGTCCCAGGGCAGTTTTAGGCCAAACCGGCATCCGGAAGGGTAAAATTGTCATTCCAAATTTTGGATGAATAGTGACCCACGAATTTGATACTTTATTTATTAGCCAACTCCTAGGGTTTTTAGGGTTATTGGTTGTAGAAGTTAAAGAGAAACAAAGGAAAAGAGAGAAGGGTTTCCAGGAGGTTTGAAGGCTTTAACCACCTTGCACCACCACCTCCAACGCCTGATTATCGAGTGGAAAGTCACCGGAACCACCACACCATCACCACCATTTGATCAGATCAACAATTTAGGGCAAGTGATTTACTTGCAATTGATTCAAAGAATAAGATATCCATGTTAGAATAAAAATTGATGATTGATCTTGAACCTTAATGATTTATATAATTTGACGGATTAAATCTTGATTTATTGGGTAGGTTTTCATGTAAAGGTGTTCTGAAAATATTAAAAATGTAAGTCAAACTTTACATGAGGCAAAACACGGATTAAAATCGAAATATATTGTGTTATTGATGAAAATTGGAAGAACTAGGGTTTTATGAAAATAATCATGTTAAATCCCAGAAATTGGTATCCCTTTGATGTTTTGTTGATTCTAAAACATTAGAACTTGTGTAGTTATGAAAGTATAACTATTGGAATGAAGATTTTGGAGCTTCGGACATGTATGTAGAGGTTTTGAGGATTTAAAATGGAAGAGCCCATGGGTTATTTTCTGCAGATTCGAAATTACTGTAGAGTCGATCGATTGACTAAAGAATGTCGATCGAACGACCAGATCGATCGATCGACCAGATGTCGATCGATCGACTCCTCCTATTTTGTGAAACTTTCCCCTTTTAAATGTTTAAACAAATTCCAACCCTTGTAAATTCTTAGTGATGACTTATAGAATATGTGGGGACTTAGTATAGACAAGTAGAGTGATTATTAATGTCCGGGATATATGATTGGGATTGGGGCTCGAGCGATAGAGGTTCAACGAGTACCGAGGTACTTACGGTGATAGAAATGTGAGAGACTCGTAATTAAAACCTATGGGATGATGATTTTAGGTTTGTACCAGTGTTATGGGGTTTATGTTGGTACTGAAATAACAAAGGGTAAGTGAAAAACTTGTATACCTTTCGGGGTTAGCGTTAGTACTCGACAGTATACGACAAGGGTGACTGCATCAATTATATATATATATATATATATATATATATATATATATACAAGTAGGAGGTACTAAAGATGATACAACTACGTATGGAATAACAATATGGGATGGGGTGGTAACTATATTGGGATATTATATACTTGGGTTGTGTGGATTCCTATTTTATGGATTTTATGTGTACGACATACCTACCATACTTGCTATCGCCGTGTGGTTTAAAGGGGATAATCTCGTCTCGGGTGACCCTTTAGGGGGGATTGTATATTGATACCCCAGAACATAGGATCTAAGAATGACTTATGGGTGAGTTGATAAGTTTGGGTTATATGGGTGCATAGGTATTTACGTAGCCCATTACACCGTGATATGTGTTTGACCCCCAATATGTGTGATTTGATTTGATATGATTCCTGAGAGATTCAGAATCAATAGTTCTTCTTTTGTACGTGAGGTACCTGAGACTAGATAGCAGAGTATGAGCGCATCGTTAGTTTCGCCTATGTGTGGTGAGGTATTAGTATATATATTGTGATAGAAATTATATGTATACGCCTATTTGAGCGCACCGTTAGTTTTGCCTAAGTACTCGACAGTATACGACAAGGGTGACTGCATCAATTATATATATATATATATATATATATATATATATATATATATATATATATATATATACAAGTAGGAGGTACGAGAGATGATACAACTACGTATGGAATAACAATATGTGATGGGATGGGATGGTACCTATATTGGGATATTATATACTTGGGTTGTGTGGATTCCTATTTTATGGATTTTATGTGTACAACATACCTACCATACTTGCTATCGCCGTGTGGTTTGAAGGGGATAATCTCGTCTCGGGTGACCCTTTAGGGGGGATTGTATATTGATACCCCAGAACATAGGATCTAAGAATGACTTATGGGTGAGTTGATAAGTTTGGGTTATATGGGTGCATAGGTATTTGCGTAGCCCATTACACCGTGATATGTGTTCGACCCCCAATATGTGTGATTTGATTTGATATGATTCCTGAGAGATTCAGAATCAGTAGTTCTTCTTTTGTACGTGAGGTACCTGAGACTAGATATCAGAGTATGAGCGCATCGTTAGTTTCGCCTATGTGTGGTGAGGTATTAGTATATATATTGTGATAGAAATTATATGTATACACCTGTTTGAGCGCACCATTAGTTTTGCCTATGTGTGGTGCAGGGATTTGTGTATATTATATAGTGGGATATTTCTATATATATATATATATATATATATACTGGTATTTATTCTACTATGTTGGTTAGTAGAGGGTTTAGTTTGCGGCATCTAATAATAAAGAATAATGTGTAGACTAAAACGAGAGTTAATCTGGTTGCATAAGATTAAAATTATGGAATATACTGTTAAGTAATATTCGGGATACTTGGGAGGTAAAAGTGATTCAGGATATTGTTATGGGTTGTTATACAAACTAGTTAGGTTGGGTAGCATAACTAGAATGGGTTAAGCTTATAAGTTAGGTGTGCACCATTAGTTGAGAGGCGATAATTCCAAGTGAGTGCACATGACTAACATGTATATGGTATGTGTTGTTTAATGCATTTAAACACTTGTTATTTTAAAATATTTTACACTCGGGCTCTGACCCATTTTCTGTCAAATCTTCTCCTTTTGTCTAAACCTTTTAGGTGCCCAGCCACAGGGTCACCATACATAGAGATTCTATTCAGTTGACGTGCTCTAGCTGTGTGGGACTTACAGGATCTCGGTATGAGATGCATCCACATCTATCCTTCCTTGCACCAGGATTTCATTTATCTGTTAGGTCATGTCGCCCATTTTATTCGGAGATTATTATTTAGTACTCCAGATTCTCAGTTTTATTGGTATTTGGGATTTCATATCAGACTCTTGTATTTGTGGATTTTATTATTATCGGAGTGTTTACTCTAGAATTTATTATTTCATTATGTCGGTTACATTTAGTTTAAGACTATTATTGAATTGTTTTGTGTGGTGAATAATTTATTTTGTCTCATGGTGAATGGCTACTTATTCATTTATATGGCTTATGTTAAAATAAAATAAAATTTGGCATCTCACTTCTTTTTAAATAATAGGTGGTTAGCTTTTAATAAAAAGTTTTCAACAGTGATGCTAAGAGTGAACCAACCAGGATACTTTGATTTAATTTAATAAATGACTGATCACCGGGTATTTAATTAGATGGGGTGTCACAATCTTCTAGCCCAATTTTGTCTAGAATTCCCAAAGAGTTAAGGACGATAACCTTCACATTCATAAGCATGAAACAAAAACCTCTAAGGTGACTGTATTATATGATAATGAGTTCACAAATAAGGTTCAAAGTGAACCACCATAGGCTGACTCTTAGGAATTATTCTTGATTTTTGTTGATTTTCTAAATAACTTGTAGCAACAATTTCGTAAATGAACTTTTTCGGACAAAATGTGCCAGTGTAGGGTCTATAAGGGTTTTCCGAATATTCTTGACCTTTTTTTTTAAAACAATGACCCTTGAAAATATTTTGATCACTTTCCTTTTTCGTCAAAATATTTGGAGGAATAACTAATTTTTTCCTCAAATCTTGACTTTTGGAAACAACTTGAGTTTTCTCTTTCACATTCAAAGAAGATTGAACCATTCTTAATTAATGTTCAAATGAGGCAATTTTATTTTAAAAAACTCATTTGGATACCTCACACATTTGAAATTCATTTTTCACACATTCATGTGCTAAACCTGAGAAGGTATAAATCTCGAGCTAAAGCTCTGATACCAATTTGAGAATGCAGTGATATCGATTGTTTATTGGATTCAGAAATTTCTAATTTTTAAACTTATTTAATTAGAGTCAATCTTTGATCCAAATTAATTAAACACAAATCATGCATATATGTTGTAACAACCCGAGGTCTTGGAGACCAATATTTATTTTTTTGGGAGAAATAAATAATATTTTAATTGGAGATTAATTAAAGGGCATTTGAGGTCAAAATTTGGATTCATTAGAAAGTGTTTTGAATGACAATTCTGAGGGTACCATTGTCTTCGGAAGGGTCGAGAAAGTCGAAATGACTGTACTTGGGGTCTATTTGGTTTCCAAAATAAATTAGGACTGTTTAACTCGAATTGAAGTTACAGAGTAATTTAAAGTGTGTATTATCATTTAAAGATGTGTACATTTGGGAGATAGGCTAAATTAGCCTACTACATAAATAATTCTCCAAAGAGAGAAAGTGAAATAGAAAGAAAGAAAGATAGAAGAAGAAAGAAGAAAGAAGAAGAAAAGGAAGGAGAAAAGAGAGAAAAATAGGATATTTTCGGTCAATACACGATCTCAAGGCGGATTCAGACACTACGAACCCGAGGCAAGTGATTAAACTTGCTAAATAATTGTTGTGTAATATTATTGCATGATTATTGGATGAAAATTTTGGCTTTTAGGTTTAAATTGTCCAAACCTAATTTTTTGGGAAATCCTTGGATTTGTAGTGAATAAATGGATTTGAAGTTATAAATCAATTTATATGTGTTAATGGATGGATATTGATGATATATATGTGATTGGGTTGAAGAAAAATGGATAGAAAATGATTAAAATGGATTTTGGGATTTTTGGCTTACAAAAAAAAGTAGCCATTTTCGAGAGTTCTGAAGGGCCGAATCGATTCGGCCTCCTACCGAATCGATTCGAAAATATGCAGTTGCCCAGGTCTGAGTGACCGAATCGATTCGGCCTAAGATAGAATCCCAGGTTTGATGACCCAAATCGATTCGCCCTCCTGGCCGAATCGATTCGCTGGGCCGAATCGATTCAGAATTGGCCCAAATCGATTCGGAAACAGGGCTTTTGGGGGATTGTTTTTCTAAAGAGAATTTCATCCCGTTTTGTTCGAGGTTATCAATTGGGGACCTCTATAGGAGATATTTGGAGTATGTTTTGGAGACTTTTAGAGAGTTGCCTTTATAAGAAATGATTGGAGTCATATTGACTTAATTTGAGGAATACCTATTAGAGATGTTGGTATATTCTAAGTGGGGAAGTCCACCTTGATTTGGAGATTTTACTTGGAGAATAATTATAATTCATATGAAAGAATGTGAATAACTTAGAGATACCGGATCTTAGGATCAAATCCCAAATGGGATAAGTTTAAAGGTTCATAAAATGAATTGAACCTTATTATGGATGGAGAATTTTAAATGCAAATCGATGTACATATGGATATAGAAATATCCTTATTAATGATTGATTTTGGGGAGATATCTCACACGATGAGAAATGATAATAGAACCAACATGTGAGCTTCAAGCGATAAATAGTATGATTATACTAAGTGTGACACCCCGCCTAATTAATCCCGGGTGATCAGTCCTAAATCAAGTTAGAACAGGATTCTCATTTGGTCTATTCTTAGCATCACTGTCGTCTTATTAAATTACTAACCACCTAAGTGAGAAAAAGAGACTGGTGCCAATTTTTATCTTTCATTATTTAAACAAAAAAACCCATGCGGATAATAAAACAATATAACAATCACAGATAACTGAAATAATCATCCACAAGTAAAAGCAATTAACCGAATAAACCATCGGTCCAAATAATAAATCCCGTAAAGACAAGAATGAACTCCCAACAAGTCTATTACAAATAAATGGAATGTGAGCAACATGCTCGAATAACTAATCATGAATTTCTACATTAAGAATGAAGAATGAGGCGTCTATCAAAACCCCGCAACATCCACATATGATGCAGCAACGGATCCCTGGAATATAGTCAAGGCTGGCGTCCCTGTGGTTGGATACCTAAAAGGGTTTTTTAAAGTTTTTATAGCAAGGGTTAGTACCCAAAACATTTGAAAAACATTTAACAAATGATTAACTTGCAGTAATAAATAAATATGCATGCTCTTCATATTTTTAGTTAGTATCGCACTCTCTTGAGGACTTCCTTACCTATCCTCTATTGTACACTATTAACGCTTAAATTAAATTACCTAGTTATTCATCTCATGACTAGATAATTAACAAAGTTCCTTTATACCCACCCTACTCTAACTGAGTATGTAGTGTTTATGATTTTTAAGTTATTAGTAACATCAACTTAACTAAATCATTTAAATTCATATAACTTCTACACTTGTTCTACATGTGAAATAACTCATATTTTTCATTAATAACCCGTATATAATTAATTATCCAATTATATACTTAATATCATATTTCAGCATTCACAATCATACTGTAATATATTTAACCACTTGCATTCACCCGAGTAAAATACTCACAGAATGTAAATTCTATAAAGTGCTATCCCACTAGGTACAATCACATAGCCTAGTAATCCCAAGTCAGAATTTCACACCAACTTGATAAAAATAAATGATTGGAGGCGGTCATATTCCTTCCCTGAAAGTGAGATGTCCCTCACCCATATAATGGACGCTATGACCTCGGGAATATACTCACCCTACTCCTCAAGCTAGGGGATTCATCCACTACGCGCAACCTCCCCCTATAGCACTATAGTATAAAATATCTAATCATTGATATTAATGTACACACCATATATATATACTATCGCATCCGTATAAATATAAAAGTCTCGGTTATACCGTGCGGTAAATCCATAACATAAGCCTATTAAATTTATCAAGAGTTTATGGTCCAACTCTAAATATTAATTAAATTGCACCTTAATTAATTAAGTTACTTTTGGTGTCGCACCCACCATAAATTTGGACTTACTCTCGTAGCCCAAAATAAATTTACCCGAGTCAAAATCCCCGACTCTAATTTATTAGCCTGTGTCTAATTTAAATTATTACATTTCGGTTTCGCTCAACCAAATTTTCTGCCTCAAACCCTAATTAATTTATCTACCATTAATTAGATTTAAACTCATGTATTTAATTTCTCAATAATTAATTACATAAGATTTTTATATGAATTTCCCCTCTTATATAACTAACTGGGGAAACTGTCAAAATCTGGCGACCGTCGATCGATCGACCCCAGACCGTCGATCGATCGATCGACCAAGTCTTCGTCTTCTTCACGAAGACAGGGCAGCCATGGACGGATTTTCTTACACCCTAATCTCTTCTAACATGAATTTTAAGCCTTCTTAACACCAGTACATATTTGAAACCTTATTAGGATTCCCCAGAAAGTCCACAACAATCATCAATTCGTCCATAAACTACTGATTCATAATTTTGGGAAAAAATCTATCTTTATCCTTAAACACATTTACACTCCAAATTTCTTCATCAAACTCGTTCTAATTTATCCGGATATAATTCTAACAGATACACATCAATATTCCAATATCAGATTTTATAGAAATCCTCATAAATTCTGGAAAATCAGATTAATGTTTTCTTTTCTATTATCAAAACCCCATGTTTATGCCATGAAATCCCAAAACGAATTTTAATTCATTACATCACGCAAATATGAATTGAAAGACAGATTTAATGATATTGCAAGTTATTCACTTGCCTTATGTTTCGTAGTGTCTGAATTTGCGATGGATTCCAAGGTTGAAGATGACCTTGTTGGCTCTTTTGAGATCCCCAAATGGCTTTGGCTGCTGCTAGGGTTTCCTAACCCTTTAATTCTTTTCTCTAATTAAGCTCAGCCATGCCCTTATTTCTTTTTATTAGGTTAATTTTCCTAATTCCGTTTTTTTACTAATGGGCCAAGCCCAAGTGACCTAAATGCCCCCGAGTGGGCCCGACTATGTCTAAAAACGTCCCGTGACCCGTTTACTACCCCCGGGTACACTTTTCCGACTATCTCGGCCCATCCGGACTCAACTGTACACTCAGAATTTGCATCCGAATTAATTTATAAAAAATACTTATCCCCCACCCAATATATTCTATACCGACTTCCGGATGTGATAAGTACATACCTCGTCATTAATACTCGAAACGACGTAATTATATTATTACTATTCACTTAGTAAATAAATTTCCCTAAATATTAACCATTCAATCCCAGATTAATATTTATATATTATTCTACCATAATTAATTCATTTAATTACAACACACTAGTAATTTAGAAGTTCCGAATTAATTAAATTTAAATGTACCAAAAATACGGGGTGTTACATACTCCCCCCCTTATAAAGGAATTTCGTCCCCGAAATTAGATCGTACCTGCTGTGAAAAGCTCTGGATATTGTTCCCGCATATCCTCCTCCTGCTCCCAGGTAGACCCGTCAACATTGTGATGACCCCACTGTACTCTAACCAATGGAACAACCTTGGATCGTAATTTCCGCTCACTATGATCCAGAATAGCTATCGGCCTCTCCTCATACGAGATGTCTGGCTGTAAGTCGATCTCCTCGAGTGGAATGTGCCAAAAGGCTCTCTCGCTCCTTCGATATTTCTTCAGCGAGGCTACATGGAATACATCGTGTATCCGCTGAAGATGTTCTGGTAACCCAAGCTTATACGCCACCGGTCCCACCCTCTCAATAATAGGGAAAGGTCCTACGTACCGCGGTGCTAACTTACCCTTCTTGCCGAACCTCATCACCCCTTTCATTGGGGATACCCGGACTAAAACCTGGTCCCCAACTTCTAGCTCCACATGTCTTCGAGAAGCATCAGCATAACTCTTTTGCCTGTCCTGAGCTATCCGAATTCTTCCTCGCATTAACTCTATCTTGGCAGATGTCTCCTGAACAATCTCCGGCCCCAAGAGTTTGTTGTCCCCCACCTCTAACCAACAAGCGGGCGAACGACAAGGTCTTCCGTATAGTGCCTCAAACGGTGCCATGCCAATCGTGAATTGGTAAGAGTTGTTATACGCTAACTCTACCAAAGGAAGATATTTCTCCCATCCTCCCCCGAAGTCCAAAATGCACATTCTGAGCATGTCTTCCAGCATCTGATTAAATCTCTCAGTCTGTCCGTCCGTCTGTGGGTGATACGCTGTACTCAAGCGCAACTCTGTGCCCATTGCCTCCTGAAAGCTCAACCAAAAGTGGGCGACAAAGATTTTGTCTCGGTCGGATACAATATTTATTGGTACCCCATGCAGCTTAACAATCTCTGCTATGAATAGCTGTGCATAACGCATCGTCTCAAAGTCTGTGCGTACCGACAAAAAGTGTGCCACCTTAGTCAACCGATCCACAATAACCCATATGGAGTCATGACCCCTCTGCGATACAGGTAACCCTGTGATGAAGTCCATGGAGATGCTCTCCCACTTCCACACAGGAATTTCTAACGGTTGTAGCATCCCTGATGGTCTCTGGTGGTCAACTTTCACAAGCTGACACGTGGCACATTTCGAAACAAACTCCGCTATGTCCCGTTTCATCCCTACCCACCAATACTGCCTCCTCATATCTTGGTACATTTTATCCCCACCGGGATGTACCGCAAATTTTGAACCATGGGATTCTGTCATAACAGCATGCCTCAAATCCTCATCCTCTGGCACCATTAACCTCCCATTAAAGCCTAGGCCTCCTTCTGAGCTAATTGAGTAACCCTCTGCTCCCTCAGCTAACAACTGGCCCACCCTATCCCAACAGATCTGATCCTCTGCCTGAGCCTTCACAACTCGCATAATGATCTCGGGTGTGATGGATAATGCTGACATGCAAGCCTTGTCTACGTCGTCCTCATATCGAAGCTCTCTCCACTTCGCTTTCCATACCTCCGATATCTCCCCAGTCGGCCTTCGGCTCAATGCGTCTGCTACTACATTGGCCTTACCAGGATGATAGTGAATATCAAACTGGTAGTCCTTCACGAATTCTAGCCACCGCCTCTGTCTCATATTCAGATCCTTCTGTGTGAATAGATACTGAAGTGACTTGTGATCCGTGAATAGACTAAACTGCTCTCCTAGAAGATAATGCCTCCATATCCTCAAAGCAAAAACGACCGCTGCCAAGTCTAGGTCGTGAGTGGGGTAATTCCTCTCGTGGGGCTTTAGCTTCCTGGAAGCATAAGCTATAGCCCTTTCCTCCTGCTGGAGCACACACCCAAGACCCCGTAAGGATGCGTCTGTGTAAACCCGATACTCTAGCCCTCCCTTTGGCAATGCAAGCACGGGTGCAGATGTTAACTTGTCCTTTAGCTCGTCGAACGCTAATTGACAACTATCATCCCACTTGAAAGGTACCCCTTTCCGAGTCAGATTCATCAAAGGTCCTGCAAACTTAGAGAATCCCTTAATGAATCGCCTGTAGTAACCGGCCAAACCTAGAAAACTGCGCACCTCGGTCGGTGTCGTGGGTTGTCCCCACTCCCTCACCTCCGACACTTTATTCGGATCTACTGCAATACCCTGATCTGACACGACGTGACCAAGGAACTGTACCTCCCGTAGCAAGAATCCAAACTTCCCTAATTTGGCATAGAGCTGATGATCCCTCAGTGTCTGTAAAACCATGCGCAAATGCTCTGCGTGATCCTCCTCGGTGCGCGAGTAGATTAAGATGTCATCAATGAACACGATGACAAACTGATCTAGGTACTCCCTGAAAACCCTGTTCATTAAATCCATGAACACTGCTGGTGCATTGGTGAGACCGAAGGGCATCACCCTGAACTCATATGATCCATACCGCGACAAGAAAGCGGTCTTAGGAACATCCCCCTCTCGGATACGCAGTTGATGATACCCTGACCTCAAGTCGACCTTGGAGAAGTAAGACGCCCCTCTCAATTGGTCAAATAAATCATCAATCCGAGGTAACTGATATTTATTCTGTATCGTCACCTTGTTCAGCTCCCTATAATCCACGCACAAGCGGAGTGAACCATCTCGCTTCTTTACAAACAACACCGGCGCACCCCACGGCGATGTACTCCGCCGAATAAAACCCTGACCCAGTAGTTGCTGAATCTGTTCCCTCAACTCCCGCATCTCTGAAGGGGCCATGCGGTAAGGTGCCCGAGCAATCGGCCTCTTCCCCGGTGCCAAATCGATAACAAATTCGATTTCTCTGCTGGGTGGTAATCCTGGTATCTCCTGGAATACATCCTCAAAGTCCCTCACTACAGGAATAGAGTCTAACGGGACTACCACCTCCTGTGAGGTTTCCTCCTCAATGTAATATAAGTGAGTGAGCGACCCTCCCTCAGGAAGTGGCATTGCTATCAGGAACATCTCCTGTCCCGGAATGGAGAACACGATTGTCCTCTCATAACAATCCACCGTAGCCCAGTAACCTGCCAACCAATCCATTCCCAAGATGACATCATACCCCTCCATATCTAACACTAAGAGGTCTGCTGCTAAACTAAGCCTCCCAATCAAAATGTCTACTCCTCGACAAATTGAGCAAATCAAAGCCCCGCTGCCTACTGGCGACTCTACACTCATACAGAGGCTATCCGCTGTCTCTAATAACCCAGCCCGTTTAGCAAAATTAGATTTAATGAATGAATGTGATGCTCTCGTGTCAAAAAGAATGCTACCCTCATGCCCATGAATGAAAAACATACCCTCAACCGCTGGCGGCGCCTGCTGTGCTGGAGGATTGGGAACATCCCGAACATTATACACACGTCCGTAGTGCATCTGCCCCTGCTGCTGTGGGGCGGGTGGAGCTAGTGCTGCTGGCGGCATCTGACCCTGTTGCCCCTGCTGGGCACCCTGCTGATGGCCTCTGCCCCTCTGCGGGCACTCCCTCTTGAAGTGTCTCGGCTGGCCACAGGCGAAATAGCGTTTCTGGTCGTCACCTTGCCGTTGGCCCTGCTGGCCCTGGCGTTGCTGGCCCGATTGACCTCCCCCATTGTTCCCTTGGCCCTGACAGCCCTGAGGAACCTGTTGTTGCTGATTAGGGCCTGGTTGCCCCTGCCTGAACCCCTGTCCTCCCAGTCGGAACCCACCAGGCTTAAACTTCTTAGCCTGATTCCCTTGCTGAATGATGACCTGCTACTGTGTGCCACTCGTCTCACTACTAGTAACCGCCTTGCCCTGCTGGCTCGGCTCAACTTCCTTCTTGTTCCCCTTAGCATGGAAACGATGATCCTGGCAATGTACAAGTGCGGCATTAACGACATCTGTATAAGTCACTAACACCGAATTTCCAATCAAGTGCTGCCTGATTATCATGGCTAGGCCATCCATAAACTTTGACTTCTTCCGCTCCTCATCGCTCACCTCATTTGGCACAAAGTTTGCCAAACGGGTGAACTCCTCCTCATATTCTGCTACTGAACTGTCACCCTGTACCAACTCGCTGAATTTCTTTCTCATCTCAGACTCTATTGCTGGAGGGAAGTACTTGCGGTCAAACCGCACCCAGAATTCAGAAATCGGCATCAAATCCCACTCCTCAGCGGTGGTTATGGACTCCCACCACTGTAAGTCTACCCCCGACAGACGAAAGGTAGCCAGCATCTGTTTCTGCACCTCTGTACCCTCTAACATGCGCAGATGGCGCTGAATGTTCTTCTTCTAGTCACAAGCCTCAACCACATTGGTGCTACCTCGAAACTCAGGTGGGTGACCCTTCTGAAAGGTCTCCCTCACTCGCTGCCAAGATGGTGGCCCCACTGGAGCCTGAACTGCTGGAGCCATTGGAGGCAGTGCCTGGGGCTATGGAAAATGAGCTGCCATAGCTCGTATCGCTGTCTCGACCGCTTGGGCCACTATCACTGCCACCTGAGTGGTAGAAATCAACTCGGTTGGGGGTGGTGGTGGTGGTATCTGTGGCTCCTGGCCAGCCTCCCTCACCTCATCTCTAGCCTCAGCCCTCTCCGCTCTCTGTCTCTTTGGTGGCATCTGAAATAGATTGAATTGTATAAGTACACAATTTATACAAAAACTAATAGCAGGAATACGATATATCACAAGCGGAAAATATAATCAACAGTCCTAATAATAGGGCTCTATAACAACCGAACGCTACGCTAAAACGTAGAAAGCCGCACAGATCCTAAGGACACTAGAACCTGATGCTCTGATACCATCTGTGACACCACGCCTAATTAATCCCGGGTGATCAGTCCTAAATCAAGTTAGAACAAGATTCTCATTTGGTCCATTCTTAGCATCACTGTCGTCTTATTAAATTACTAACCACCTAAGTGAGAAAAATAGACTGGTGCCAATTTTTATCTTTCATTATTTAAACAAAAAAACCCATGCGGATAATAAAACAATATAACAATCACAGATAACTGAAATAATCATCCACAAGTAAAAGTAATTAACCGAATAAACCATCGGTCCAAATAATAAATCCCGTAAAGACAAGAATGAACTCCTAACAAGTCTATTACAAATAAATGGAATGTGAGCAACATGCTCGAATAACTAATCATGAATTTCTACATTAAGAATGAAGAATGAGGCGTCTATCAAAACCCCGCAACATCCACATATGCTGCAGCAACGGATCCCTGGAATATAGTCAAGGCTGGCGTCCCTGTGGATGGACACCTAAAAGGGTTTTTAAAAGTTTTTATAGCAAGGGTTAGTGCCCAAAACATTTGAAAAACATTTAACAAATGATTAACTTGCAGTAATAAATAAATATGCATGCTCTTCATATTTTTAGTTAGTATCGCACTCTCTTGAGGACTTCCTTACCCTTCCTCTATTGTACACTATTAACGCTTAAATTAAATTACCTAGTTATTCATCTCATGACTAGATAATTAACAAAGTTCCTTTATACCCAATCTACTCTAACTGAGTATGTAGTGTTTATGATTTTTAAGTTATTAGTAACATCAACTTAACTAAATCATTTAAATTCATATAACTTCTACACTTGTTATACATGTGAAATAACTCATATTTTTCATTAATAACCCGTATATAATTAATTATCCAATTATATACTTAATATCATATTTCAGCATTCACAATCATATTGTAATATATTTAACAACTTGCATTCACCCGAGTAAAATACTCACAGAATGTAAATTCTATAAAGTGCTATCCCACTAGGTACAATCACATAGCCTAGTTATCCCTAGTCAGAATTTCACACCAACTTGATAAAAATAAATGATTGGAGGCGGTCATATTCCTTCCCTGAAAGTGAGATGTCCCTCACCCATATAATGGACGCTATGACCTCGGGAATATACTCACCCTACTCCTCAAGCTAGGGGATTCATCCACTATGCGCAACCTCCCCCTATAGCACTATAGTATAAAATATCTAATCACTGATATTAATGTACACACCATATATATATACTATCACATCCGTATAAATATAAAAGTTCCGGCTATACCGTGCGGTAAATCCATAACATAAGCCTATTAAATTTATCAAGAGTTTATGGTCCAACTCTAAATATTAGTTAAATTGCACCTTAATTAATTAAGTTACTTTTGGTGTCGCCCCCACCATAAATTTGGACTTACTCTCGTAGCCCAAAATAAATTTACCCGAGTCAAAATCACCGACTCTAATTTATTAGCCTCTGTCTAATTTAAATTATTACATTTCGGTTTCGCTCAACCAAATTTTCTGCCTCAAACCCTAATTAATTTATCTACCATTAATTAGATTTAAACTCATGTATTTAATTTCTCAATAATTAATTACATAAGATTTTTATATGAATTTCCCCTCTTATATAACTAACTGGCGAAACTGTCAAAATCTGGCGACCGTCGATCGATCGAACAGGTCTTCGTCTTCTTCACGAAGACAGGGCAGCCATGGACGGATTTTCTTACACCCTAATCTCTTCTAACATGAATTTTAAGCCTTCTTAACACCAGTACATATTAGAAACCTTATTAGGATTCCCCAGAAAGTCCACAACAATCATCAATTCGTCCATAAACTACTGATTCATAATTTTGGGGAAAAATCTATCTTTATCCTTAAACACATTTACACTCCAAATTTCTTCATCAAACTCGTTCTAATTTATCCGGATATCATTCTAACAGATACACATCAATATTCCAAGATCAGATTTTACAGAAATCCTCATAAATTCTGGCAAATCAGATTAATGTTTTCTTTTGTATTATCAAAACCCCATGTTTATGCCATGAAACCCCAAAACGAATTTTAATTCATTACATCACGCAAATATGAATTGAAAGACAGATTTAATGATATTGCAAGTTATTCACTTGCCTTATGTTTCGTAGTGTCTGAATTTGCGATGGATTCCAAGGTTGAAGATGACCTTGTTGGCTCTTTTGAGATCCCCAAATGGCTTTGGCTGCTGCTAGGGTTTCCTAACCCTTTAATTCTTTTCTCTAATTAAGCTCAGCCATGCCCTTATTTCTTTTTATTAGGTTAATTTTCCTAATCCCGTTTTTTGACTAATGGGCCAAGCCCAAGTGACCTAAATGCCCCCGAGTGGGCCCGACTATGTCTAAAAACGTCCCGTGACCCGTTTACTACCCCCGGGTATACTTTTCCGACTATCTCGGCCCATCCGGACTCAACTGTACACTCAGAATTTGCATCCGAATTAATTTATAAAAAATACTTATCCCCCACCCAATATAGTCTATACCGACTTCCGGATGTGATAACTACATACCTCGTCATTAATACTCGAAACGACGTAATTATTTTATTACTATTCACTTAGTAAATAAATTTCCCTAAATATTAACCATTCAATCCCAGATTAATATTTATATATTATTCTACCATAATTAATTCATTTAATTACAACACACTAGTAATTTAGAAGTTCCGAATTAATTAAATTTAAATGTACCAAAAATACGGGGTGTTACACTAAGTAGGGTTACTGTGTGAGAATTGACGGTTAGTGTATCAAAAGAGAGAGATATACTAAACAATGATATTAATCTATTGCGCCAAAGAGCGTACAATGAAAATGAAAATGATATGGCAGGTATACCTTATATGATGGTATATCTTTATGATGTGATGATGTATGTATACCTTATATGATGGTATATATATATATATATATATATAGTGAAGCATACCCCCTCCTTGCTATCATTGGGAAGTTCCGTGCGTTGAGGGTGAGAATCCTGGCTCAAAGAGCAGGGTGTGGATAGTCCCCAGGTCATAGTAGTCCATTGTGATTATTATGCGATATATATGCATTCTTTTAGGAATGATAAGTCGGGGGTATGTGTCATTCTCACTTGTCGGTTAGGAGTTATGACTGCTTCCCGGACGTTGTTGTGTGATTTGATCACGAGGTGGGTGCCGTTGAACCCCACCGGTGGCCCAATTTGCTACGTATATGGGCTGCTGGAAATTGATATCATGTGCGCCTGCATCCCTCGAGATATAGCTCGGTTGGATTGTTATTGTTACTTGTGTTTGTACTTGGGTATCGAGGTCATAATGGACCTCAACGACTTACATTGCCAGGATTAGTGTATCGGGGGGGTTCCTTGTTTGGAATTTTCCTCGGCGAGACGTCCCACGCACACACCATAGTGTAATGTTGGAAATTTGGGAGAAGTTAGTCCTTAATGCTCATACTTATATATATATATCACCTATCCCGACAATCGACAGTGTCAGGAGTAGTGTAACGGGGGGGTTCCTTGTTTGGATTTCGCTTTGGCGAGACGTCCCACGCATGAAACGTCGTGTACTGTTGAGAATTGGGAATATTAATTAATTAAAATTGGATAATAATTTGGGTTACATGCATCATGCATTGAGGGCATAATGAGCCTCGAGGATCGATAGGGTCAGGAGTAGTGTAACGGGGGCGTTCCTTGTTTGGATTTCGCTTCGGCGAGACGTCCCACGTACGAAACGCAGTGCCGTATTGAGAATTGGGAGGATTTTATTCCTTAACTCTTGATACTAATAACTCATATAAAATATATATATATATATATACTGTTTACATGCCAAATGAGGCCATAACTGGAATATAAAATTCTAGTAATTGAGAATGTTGATGTATTGTGATGATGTGGATATGAGGATGATTGTATAACTTTATATGTTCAACAAATGAACATTATAAAGTTCACCATAATACTAATGCTAAAGTATATAATTTAATAAAATAAATAAGTGTATATTGGGAGATAAGTTAGATGATTTCAATTAAATTATCTCACTTGGGATTAAGTTAGAATCCTTTTTCCTAAATACAATTAGGCATCCATTTGGAGATCACGTGCATACGTTTAGTGCGCTCTTTAGTTGAGAGGTGAGTTGGATTTTATGGAGACTTCGATTCCATTAAATCATGTAATAATGCATTTATAATTATTATGCATTTTAATACACTTGCTATAAAATATTTTTCAACTCGGGCTTTGACCCATTTATATTTTCTCCTCCGTGTATATATTGTATTACTTTAGGTGTTCCTCAGCAAGGACGCCATTGATGTTCATCCATCCGGTATTCGTGGAGCTGTGGCAGTAGCGGACTGTTGCGGCACTTTGCTTTAGACGATTCCTATCTTTGATGTATCTAGATTAGGATTCAGTCGTATATTGAGTTAGTATTCAAAGAGTTGTAGATTAACACTTTTATATTTCATTTCTCAGATTTGTATTGTCTGTTACCCGACATCATATTCAGGTATTTTATCTGTACATTGTATTACACTCTTTTATATATTGGAGTTTTTACTTATTTTAGATGTATTTCGTTGGTTATGGTTGCAAGGTTGGTTTTTTTGTTGTTGTTAAATAAAAAGTTTTAAATTTTTGACAATTCACTTTTAATAGTTTCGGGGTGTTAGCCTTATATTATGTTGTATTGTCAGTTGATGTTGAGACTGTGCCATCTGAGATACCTGATTTAATGTAGTATAGGGATGGCCACCCATTATTATTTTAAGCGGGTTTTCACATATGTGATATAAATAAAACTATGAAAATTCAATAATTATAATTCGCAAATTGAGGAACAAAAAATTTCAGGAAAAAATCCCCCCAAAGGGCAAAACCTTTATTTCAATAAATGTTTGCAAATTGCAACTTACAACACACTTATAAAAATCTGCGATGGGTATTTTACAAAACACTCATATAGGCTGTAACCTAGCACCAACAAAGATCCCCTCGAGAACCTCAATGACCACAGTTGTCAGCAAACAATTACTAGAAGAACTACCAAGTCAGCAGTAGAGATGGCACACCACAAGAACAAACTTTCAAGAAGTATTTGGGTTCCACAAATGATTCAGAAAAGAATTGGGATTGATTTTGGTGAATCAAAAACATAAAAATCTCTAAAAGTGAAGACTTAAATGTTTGCCAAGATGCAGCTTTTATTTTGCAAAAGTCTTAATGAAACATATCTCCAAAATAGGTATTTATAGCTGAACAAAATTCAAGAGGCGATGCATGTCATTAGAAGTCGTTCGAACGACATTGTCATGTCATTTGAATGACATTAGATGTTGTTACTAACGACCTATGAAATGACCCTTAAAAACATAAAATAGTACGTGGTCGTTTGAAGCACCAAAGAAATGACCCTTCAAATGACATGTGATGTCGTTAGAATCAGTTGTTTGAATGACATTTCAAAGTCGTTTTAATGACATTGACTTGTCATTTGAATGACATGAGAAAGAAAATATTATTTTAAAAAGCTCGCCTAAAGGTCTTAAAAATAGTTTGACTTAGAAAAAATGCTTCGTTTTGTTCAAAAATAGCTTCAAAAAATATCCCAATATTAAAGTAAAATATTTATGAAACTTAAACACATTCTAAATATAATTATGCCTATGTTGAAAATAGTTGAAATTCAGATCCGTCGTCTTAAATGTTTGAACGTGAACTTCTTTGACGGTTGTAGCAGTATACGCATACTCTATATAAACTATGGACAATAGAAATTGTGTCCTTACAAATATCCCCCTATGTCTGGACCGGTACAAAATAAAAAGTTTTTAATTATCAAACAAAAAAGTCCTATACAAATCTAATACCCTTCCATGCAACCCAAAAGCCGAAAAGATATTCAAAATGCAAGTTTTAAATTTCTCTTCAAAATCTTCAAATAAAATCTCTTTGCTTTCATTGTGCTTCTTTTTGTGTGCTTTCCAAAGGATAATCAAAGTCCTACACACAATAAATAAATAAAATACCTTCGTGACGTATTGAGTTTAAAATTAGATAAGCATAAATCAAATCAAGTCAAATATCCCCCATAATCTAAACTCTCCCATAATTCATAATTCATTCTCCCACTTTTTATTTGTCCAAAATAGACAAGGAAAGATATAAACAAAAGAAATATGGAGTGTCACAACAATCATAGCAAATCATCAAATGCGCTCATGAAAGGATATGGTCAAAAATATCCATAATCTATTTTGATTTTTTTAAATTTTTAAGCAAAGAAAATTTATAAAAACAACACACACCACGGATTTACACTAAGATAAACAAATCATGGATACAGAATGAATGAGTGTGATCCATTTGATATGAAGATTAATACAATCAAACATAACAAGTGTGCACGATGAATATGGACACTCACAACGAATGATCTCAAAATCTTCCTTAGGTGTCAAAATGTTAAATTTAATTGACATTGACTCAATCTAATCGACACATCAAAGTGAAAAATGATTTTCACACCAATAACGTCTAAAACTATGTAATGCTTTTTCAAGACATTATCAGGACGTTCAAACGCGTTGGTTTATTTCCAACCAAACACCCTCATAAATAGTAAATCTTTTATTTTTATATTGAGAAAATCTAAATCCTAATATAGTTATCATTTTATTGCTTTAATTTGTTCTCGGGCACGTATCAAACGGTAGTTTTCACGACATGATTATTATTCACTCGCAGTCCTTTCCCGTGTTCATTTATCATTTTTTTCAAATTTTAAACAGATTCCTCACGGGAAACAGTTCTTACATGCACTACTTTCATTATTAAGTTTTATCGTATATGATTCGTTTTAAAGATAGAATTAAGATGAAAATATTTTGAACAATATGTGATAGACAAGAACAATAATCAAATAAATCTGTGCATGTATGTAATAAAGGAAATCATGAGTCAAACATGTACGAAGTAACAACTAATTATATCTTAATGACTCCAAATATTATAAAGCACAAAATGAAATGATGATGCATCTCAAATCACTATCAAATAGTCACATGAAAATGGAATGATGTTGTGACTTGGTCATCCTAAATGTCCATTCATAAATGGTATAAAATGAAATACAAAAATCTTTTTGTCTTTTTTCCAAAAAATTATCGAAGTAAATTTTTTTAAAAATGTGGAAGCCCCCAAATTATAAATTCTAAAATCTAATGTGATGGTTCAAGTAAAATTCCAAACTAAAATTTCAATTTAAATAATAACAAAAACAAAGCAAGCTTCAAATTTAAAAATAAGTTAAACTTAAAGTGAAATTAAATTACTCAAACATACATTTTCACTTAAACAAATTTAATTCAACCCAAGTCCTAAAATTTCCCTGACAATAATTAGTTCATTTTTCAATATAGGCCAAACACATTAAACATCATTTTTAACAAATTAAATATGTTGACTTGAATTAAATTAACTTAAACTATTATCCAAATTAATATTTGCACAAAACATAAACTATAGTGTGATTAAACCCAATTTTATCTTTATTTATGTAAGCATGCCTCTAAGTGTATTTTTTCAAGATAAAATAAAAAATATTACACTACGCTGCGATGTACGAGAAAAACCCAAATGGAAAAAACCTGGAACGGCCCTGCCTGACAAATCCACTAGGTACGGTATGTTTATAAAACACAACGACAAGAAGACTTACAACACTCGACTCGACTTCTTCAAGCCCCGACGCTTCCTTTATTCTTCAACCTCTGCCTTGTAGATAACTACAGAGTCCAGAAATGGAGGCACAACAACCGTCAACCATACATGGTGCCTTTCACCATGTGAGAACACCACAAAAAATAAATTTCTTCTCCTTAATGGGGTAGAGGATAGACCCAAACTCTCTTATTATTGGTGTAGAGAAAATCCGGTGCCAAACACTCTCCAAGAAAAGATATATATATATATATATATATGAACTTGGAATTAAACTGACATATGGGTGTAAACGATGTGTTTTTATGAAATCAAATCATTAAGACATCAAAACACAAAAAGAAAATTTTGGTATGAAAATATATGCTCCCAAAGTATGTGAAAAACTCTCAAAAGTTCCAAAAAGTGTATTCCTGCACATATTAAATTGGTACAAAATACTGGGGTAGTGGGGGTTAAATATGAAAACTGCCAAAAAAAGGGACAAAAAATGCAATTTCGTTTGAAGTTCGTTCGAACGAGAATTCAAAAAAAATCTGAAATCTCGTTTGAAATATTGTTCAAATGAGGTCGTTGGTACGACCTTTCTAACAAGATTTCAGGACATGATTCTAGAGAATTTTGATACAAACGTGTGGCCGCCAGTTTCGTAATTTTCTATTTTTTTTTATTTGATATGATTTTTCTACGAAAGGTGTCTGGGAACAAAATCTTTAGAAACTATGAATTAAAAAAAAATAAACAAAAAAATAATAACACACAAAAATATTTTTCAAGCTCCAATATATATATATATTAGTGCATTTATAGCTTTTGGAGACTTTGAAATCCTCATGTTGATGACGTGAAACGTGGCACGAAAATTGGCAAGGATGAAACTTCAAATTCTAGCAGCTACGTCTTCAACATAAACGCATCATAGGCTTTGATAGGTATAGACTTCTATCCTACGACACAAATAGTTTTGTCCGAAATTGAGCCAACACTACAAATTGACTCGATTGTAAATTTGTCCTTACAAATCTCCCCCTTTGCCTATTCCGGGACAGAATCAAACCAAAAAAATCCTAAGGTCCATCAAGCTCATCTAGGCACAACATCCCACCCTAAAAAAATAAAAATACAGACGCTATGACTCGACTCATGGAAGCTTTGTCGCTATGATTTTCCTTCACACTTAAGCAAACCATTGAACGCATAAGTAATATCAAGAGATTAAATAGAAATTTAAATAAATAATCCCCATAATTTAATTTTCCCCCTTTATCTAACATGATCTACCTAGAAAGACGTCCCCCCTAAGTTAAATCTTCACAAATTTAAAAGGATTAGACACCATTTCTTCCCCTTTTTGTTCAGGAATAGACAAAGGTTAACGAATTATAAACTAACTGATTTCTCCCTCAATTTAAAGAAAATATCATTTCTCCCCCTCACATCTACACAAGGGATATGAATTAAGGAAAAATAAGTTAACGCATGCAATGGTGCATAAAGTGACACGATCATTAAAGCATACGGGCAACAATGAAGTACCACTAATCCATATAAGATAAACAAATACCAACTTATGATGCAAAGGAGAAAGATACCATAAGCATATATTATGATAAGCGTGGGATATCAAACCAGAATTCGCAACAGGTTAGATACCAATTTTGAATTAAAAGCATATATGGATTAGCTAGCAAGGCAAAGACTCAAAACAAACAAACTATCATATATATATACACACAAGAGATACCAATTATGTACATGCACAC
Source organism: Sambucus nigra (assembly GCA_949130495.1). Classification (NCBI taxonomy): domain Eukaryota; kingdom Viridiplantae; phylum Streptophyta; class Magnoliopsida; order Dipsacales; family Adoxaceae; genus Sambucus; species Sambucus nigra. The sequence continues at coordinate 1,459,777 of OX422223.1, forward strand.
ATATATAGATATAAACACACAAATGACACAAAGTAAATTAATATAGGTTTTTCACATTCTTATGGCATAAATGTGTCATATGGAAACAGAAGTGAAGGGCCTAATCACTTAAACATGTTCATGGAGTTCTCATTTGATTGTAAAACTTTATCAACTAAGATTTAGCCTTATGTGATAAGATAAATTGACCTCTATGAACAAACAAGCACAATGCATAAAAGCTTAGTATATTGATGATTCTAAAAACCAATAGAGTCATGACAAAATAGCGCAACTAGAATTCCATCTCATTGTCCTAAACCGTTGATACACCATCCAAACTCCCTAAAAATAAATTATTATTCTTTTCTTTTCTTTTGAATGAATATATCAATCTAAACAAAATAGGCATTCGCTATGTTTTTCTTTTTATAATGACACATTTTTAGACCTTTGGACTCCATATTTCTTTTAGGTCCATTGCAAACGGTGGCTTACTCGCAAAGGATAATTTTTCCTTTCGAAGCCCTTCCCCGTGCACTATCATATATCATTTTTATCACACAATTATCTCACGTGCAACGGATCTAACATGCATAAATCCGCCTAAGTCACAAAATAGGTTGATGACTAGATTGGTAGGAGAACATCTCACAAAGCTTAAATATACATGAGAAGTTAAAATTTCAAAAAAACTCGTGCATGTGTGTGACAAGCCATATAAAAAGCGAATCCATTAAGAAAGTCAAATTTAAACTACTCCATGTAACCATGACAAAGAACACTTTAAGGATTGAAATTCTCAACTAAAAGTTCTAGCCACACGAAAGAGGGGGATGAGGATTCAAACACATGTATATGCCACAAATAATGTGTAAAATCAAAATGCACAAAACTATAAAATATTTTTAAGTTTTTCAAAGTTTTTATCAACACAAAAAGTTTAACTCAGAAGATAAACAAAAATCTTTTTGTAATTTTCATTTAATACCAACAAAAATAAAAAGAATAAAATACAAAAGATAAATAATCCATAAATCTAGCAACTCATATGAGATAAAGCATGAACTAGAAAATGACAAATAAATATACAACTAGCATAAATATATAACATGTCGAACAAAAGATAGAGTATGCAAACAAAGCTAACACATTCAACCTTTGGATTTTGCAAGGGAGGTGTCACGTGAAAGCAAATGAGAATCAAACATCCTATTTTATAAAGCTACCAAGTCAGATCTCCTAACCCAAACTAGTGAGGAATGACAATCTCAGGATTAGGGGATTGTGACACCCCGACTAATTAAATACCGGGTAGCTACTCCTTTATTAAATTAATACAAAATGCCAAGTTGGTTCAGTTAATAGCATCACTGTCGAAATTTTTTTAATAATTACTAACCACCTAGTATTTAAAAAGTGAATTGCCAAATTTTAAATTAACTCTGATTAACATGCAATAAGTGAAATGTAAAGGATAACATAACCATTCACAATAAAGTCCAACTATAGTAATCATCAAATAATAATAAGTCTGGAGGAAATACTCCTCACAACAATCCAAATACGGAACTGAAATAAGAACAATAGCATGTATCCTGAATTAATTACAAACCAAAGTCTGAATAACTGAAATGTAAAGTGTCTCAAAAGAAATGGGCGACATGCCCTACAAATGATGAAACTGAATATGGAATCAAGACAAGAAAAGGAGGCATCTACTATCAAGGCCCTGTAACTTCCACAACAGCTACAGCTCGTCACCTGAATATAATTCCTATGCATGGTGTCCCTGTGGATGGGCACCTAAAATGTTTTTTTACAAAAAGATAGATTTGACCGAATGTGGAGAATGTTTTTAAAGACAGCAAGTGTTTTAATAACATTAAAACAATGAATGAAAAATACATGTTAGGACGTGCCCTCACATGAAATACTCACCTCTCTACTAATTGTGCACTCCTAACGTACCGTACCCATCTAAGTCACATTCATATCTAACTAAACCGTCATCAGTTCTACCCCTTTTCTACTCGATTCACAATATGAATTCCCAATGTTATCACTTGAATAGATAGCTTTACTTAAACTCGGATTCTCAATTATTATCATTACCATTTACTGGAGGTTATCCCCCTTATTTATCTTCTCAAGGAGTTACTATAAATTATTCTCATAATTAAACATAACAATTCCTTTTCATTTAACCGTATATTATTCACATCATAAATATACAATATAAACACCCCGAGGCTAAGCTGTGGTGCACACATACTCTGCTATCCATCCCGGTACATCACGTACATAAGGATTACAAATTCTGAATCTCTCAGGAATTGTTAGAATAAGCACAACACACAAAAATGGAGGCGAACATAATTCAACATATCAATGGTCACGTACATACCTACGCTCCATAGTCAGCTGACTCATTAACTCATAAGTAAGTCATTCTCTTGAACTATGTCCTCGAGGTACCAATCTAAATCCGGGCACACAAAGATTAGATGGCCCTAAGCGAACGTAAACCTCCCGTGGTAGCAAGTATGGTAGGTATGTCATACACAAAAATCATATACATATAGTAAGCATGCACACATCTTAGATGTCTCAATATAATAAAGGTATATTCTACATCTTTATACCATTATTCCAATTTTATACATTTTAAGTCTTCCGATAATACATAATGTAGGCTGTCGACACATCTCACGTCATAGTTTCTCGTACTTAAGACTTATCTCAAAGGGATTATTAAGTGTCCTATTATTCCCACATATAACATCATTATTCTTAAGGTCCTTACTTCTGCCCCAAACCTCATTTCATCAAATCATTCAAATTTACTCTTTTAACCCTAATATTATCTCACTCATCGAATTTCATTATATTTTAGAATAATTCCTCAAATTGAATTCTAATTAAGGTCCAAATTTTATAACCATACCTACTGGTCTTCCTTAAGTCTAAGGATATTCATAAAGTCTCCAATGATAATTTTCTAAGGGTTACATCATTAAAATTTAACTAGGGAAAATTTTACTCATTCCGGGAAGGTCGATCGATCGACTTTGAACATCGATCGATCGATGGTGGTCGATTGATCGACTGATGAATGTCGATCGATCGATTGCACCAGGTAGGCTATGGACTGCTTCGTTTTGCAGTCCTCAAATTGTCCCAAAACTCCATTATAATGCAAGAAACTCTAATTTAACGTTATAATATCATCATACAACCATCTTACAACATTGTTAACGTTCTAAAACCAATAAATTATCAACCAAGGGCTTTATTTGGATCAAAACTTCATCAAGAACCCTAGTTTTCTATTTCTTTCAAGAACACTAATAATTCTCTTCTTAAATCCATTTTTAGATCATCAAGGGTTATATTTTGAATTCATAATTCGTCCAGAATATGTCTACATGCAAATCCTAACATGGTTTATAGTTTTAATCCTCAAATTCATGGGTTTGTATCAATCTTCCAAGACAAATTCGATAATTACCCTAAACATGGAAGAACATATCATTGAATCAATTGTAATTAAATCACTTGCCTTAATCGTTCTTCAGATTGTTGTAGATGAAGATGATAGAAGATGATGGTTGATATCCACTCTCTCTCTCTGCAGAATTCTTCTCTCTCTCTCTCTACAATTTCTTCTCCAAAGATGACAAATGGAGGTGGAGGTTTATTTTTGGACTTTTAACTTCTTTTCTAAACTTCTCCCGTAGCCCACAACTTAGTTTAGTGCTGATAATGGGTTGGTGGGTTTAATGATAAATCATAATTAAACTCTAATTTTCGTGGGTTTTAATTACCAAAATTCTGAAATTACCAAATTACCCTTTTGGGTTGCCGGTATGGCCCAAAAATAACCCGGGACCCAAACTAAACCCCCGTCTAGTGTTTTCTGACTATTTAAACCCTTCCGGACACGTTGACGCACTAAAAATGACCATACGGTTAATAAAAATAAAATTCACTTTTTAATTTATTTAAATATTTTCCTGACGCGACTGTCACACGCGTCCCAACAAAATTTCCAAATTGCCGTATTTCTATCTCGTGATAATTTTAATAATCTCAATATTCATATATTGCCATATATACGCATTATAATAAAATACCAACTCACATCTAGTTAGTATTTTATTCGAATTAATTCTCAATTAATTCACATTTAATTTAATTAATCCCATAAATAATATCGATAAAAATGCGGGGTATTACATACTTCCCCCCTAATAACAGAATTTCGTCCCAAAATTCGAAACTAAAAAGTACCTGGTAAAAACAAGTCTGGATAACGTTCGTGAATCTCATCCTCGCGCTCCCATGTGTACTCCTCGGCATTATGATGTCTTCACTGAACACGTACTAACGGAACTATCTTTGACCGCAGTTTCTGCCCACTTCGGTCCAAAATAGCAATCGGCCCCTCCTCGTTGGAGCTATCGGGCTGGAGATCGATGTCCTCTAAAGTAATGTGAGAATGAGCCAAATCATCTCTAAGATATTTCCTTAGCAAGGAAATATGAAACACATCATGAATCATGTGTAAATGCTCCGGTAACCCAAGTCTATACGCAACAGACCCAATCCGCTCGATGATAGGAAATGGTCCCACGTATCTCGGTGCCAACTTCCCCTTCTTCCTAAATCATATAATTTCCTTCATAGGAGATACTCTGAGTAAAACCTGGTCCCCCACTTGGAATTCCCTAAAGAACCTCTTCGCATCAGCGTAGCCTTTCTGCCGATCCTGAGCTACCCGAGTGCGACTCCGTATCAATTTTATCCTTGCCGAAGTATCCTGAATCACTTCCAGACCAAGTAGTTTGTTGTCCCCCACCTCCAACCAACATGCTGGGGAACGACAAGGTCTACCGTACAACGCCTCAAATGGAGCCATGCCAATGGTGAACTGGTAGGAGTTATTGTAAGCAAACTCCACCAGTGGAAGATACTGCTCCCATCCACCCCCGAAATCAATGATGCACATACGCAACATGTCCTCCAACATCTGATTTGTACGCTCGGTTTTCCCATTGGTCTGCGGATGATAAGCCGTACTCAACCGCAATTCCGTGCCCATGGCCTCCTGAAAATTCCCAAAACCGTGAAACAAATATCTTGTCTCTGTCAGACATGATATTTAGGGGCACACCGTGAAATCTCACTATTTCTGCAATAAAGATCTGGGCATACTGTCCCGTAGTGTAGTCGGCCCTTACGGGTAGAAAATGAGTGACTTTGGTCAGCCTGTCCACAATTACCCCAATGGAGTCATGACCCCTCTGGGACGTAGGTAACCCCGTGATAAAGTCCATGGATATGCTCTCCCACATCCACATCGGGACCTCTAATGGCTGTAGAAGTCCTGTCGATCTCTGATGATCCACTTTTACCAGCTGACAAGTGGCGTATTTAGAAACAAACACGGTAATATCTCTCTTCATCCCGCTCCACCAATACTGTCGTCTCATGTCTTGGTACATTTTGTCCCCACTTGGATGTACCACGAACCGTGAGCCGTGCGAATCTTCCATCACCTCGTGTCGCAATTCCTCCCCTTTCAAAACTACCAGTCTCCTATTGAAGCGTAATCACCCGTCTGAACTAACGGTATAGGACTCGGCTCCCTCTGCTAGTAATCGAACTATCTGCCCCTGACAGAACGAGTCATTTACCTGTGCCCTTACCACCTTCCCAACAATTTGTGGTGTAACAGTCATCACAGACATGAACGATCGGGTCACTGCATCCTGGTGTCCCAACTCCTTCCACTTTTCCTTCCACACCCCTGCCACCTCATCTACTGGCCTACGGCTCAACGCGTCTGCTACCACGTTAGCCTTCCCCGGGTGATATTGGATATCAAACTGATAGTCCTTCACAAACTCAAGCCACCTCCGTTGCCGCATATTCAACTCCTTCTGTGTGAATAGGTACTATAGGGACTTGTGGTCCGTGAATAATCGAAACTTCTCCACCAAAAGGTAATGTCTCCAAATTCGAAGGGCAAATACAACTGCCGCTAACTCCAAGTCATGAGTGGGGTAATTCTTCTCGTGAGGCTTAAGCTTACGGGAAGCATAAGCTATGGGCTGACTCTCCTGTTGTAATACACCTCCAAGTCCTTGTAAGGACGAATCAGTGTAAACTAGATACTCAACTCCCGGTCTCGGCAATGCTAACATAGGTGCTGAGGTCAACTTGTCCTTCAACTCATCGAATGCCAACTGATAGGCATCACTCCAAATGAACGGCACACCTTTACGAGTCAGATGTGTCAAAGGACCCGCTATCATTGAGAAATCCCGAATAAACCTCTTGTAGTATCCTGCTAGGCCCAAGAAACTACGGATCTCAGTCAGTGTCGTGGGCTGTCCCCACTCCCTCACCACGGATACCTTCCCCGGATCAACAGATATCCCCCGATCGGAAATAATATGTCCCAAAAACTGAACCTCCTTCAGCCAAAACCCGCACTTCTCATACTTTGCATACAGCTCATTCTGATGTAGCGTCTGCAAAACCTGCCTCAAATGCTCGGCATGATCCTCCTCTGTCTGGGAGTAAACCAGAATGTCATCAATGAAAACAATGACGAACTGGTCCAGAAACTCTCTGAACACCCTATTCATCAAGTCTATAAACACTGTTGGATCATTGGTCAAACCAAAGGCATAACCCGAAACTAGTAGGAACCATATCTCGTTAAGAAAGCAGTCTTCGAGACGTCCTCCTCCCTGATACGCAACTGATGCTATCCCGATCGCAAATCAATCTTTGAGAAGAAAGAAGCTCCTCTCAACTGGTTGAATAAGTCATCGATTCGGGGCAACGGATACTTATTCCGTATCGTGACCTTATTCAACTCCCGGTAATCCACACACAATCTCAACAATCCATCCCTCTTCTTCACGAATAATACAGGGGCACCCCACGCCGAAGTACTCCTCCGTATAAACCCCTGACCCAACAACTGCTCAATCTGATCTCGTAACTCTCTCATCTCATCTGGAGCCATACGGTAAGGTGCGCGAGCAATAGGCCGAGTGCCCGGCGTCAAATCGATCACAAAATCTATCTCTCTACTCGAGGGTAATCCAGGTATATCCTGAAATATATCGGAAATCTCTCGAACAACCGGAATCGAATCAAGTGGTATCACCACTTCCTTAGAGGTCTCCTCCTCTATATAGTACAAATGAGCGGTCGAACCTCCCTCTAGGCGAGGCATCACCACTACAAACATCTCTTGCCCCGGAATGGCAAAAACAATGTTCCCACCGAAGCAATCAATCATGGCTCTTTAAGTTGCGAGCCAATCCATACCAATAATCACATAATACTCGTACATGTCTAAAACTAACATGTCTGCAGGTAATACCAAACTACCAATCTCTACCCCCACTCCCCGGCATATAAAGAAAAATGAATTATTCCCCAGTGGTGAGTCTACCTACGTTATAGTGCTCTCTACTGTGTTTAATAACCCTAAGGTCTTCGCATAATATGTAGCTATAAAACAATGTGTTGTCCCAGTAACAAACAAAATTCGACCCAAAGTCCCATGGATAGGAAAACATACCCCAAATTGCGGTGGTGCCTGTGTGGTGACTGCCTGGTGGACATTATAGATATGTCTGTACTGTAACTGCCCCTGCTGCACTGGAGTTACTGGAAAGGTTGGTAGGGCTGGTACCTGAGCTGGTGCTGGGAGAGCGACTGTAAAAAGTGGCCCCTGTGGATCATTATGGGCACCCTGCTGCTGTGGGGACCTAACACCCTCTGGGCAATCTTGGCGTTTATGGCCATGCGTGCCACACACAAAACATCGGCCTGTGAAGTTACTCCCCCCCCTGACCCTGCTGCTGTCGGTGTTGGCCTTGCTGACTTGGGACTTTATTCCTCTTTCGAAACTGCTTCATTTTACCACATTGTTGACTAGAACTGACTCGGTCTTGGGTAGTTTGTTATCGAAATTTCGGGGTCTTCGCACATTTGTAAGCTTTAGTCACATGTATTTGGCTAACCTCTCTAGGTCTTTTGCCTCCTTTAAGTTGTATGCTGCGTTCTTGGTATTGTAAAATAGCAGTGGTAACTGCTTGTGCCACGATACCTGCTAACTCGGAGGTTGATATTCTCTCTAGGGATACCTGAGGTCTGAATCGATCTTGCTCGTTGACTCCCCTAACTGTTTTAGCTAGTTCTTCTTGACGATCCATCTACAAATTTAAGTAAATTTGGATGAGTTCATCATTCAAATAAATAAGTCGTAGAAGTACGAATTTTCCAGTATATAGAGATAAACACAACATTCCTAGTATTAGGGCTCTATATCAAAGAAAGCTCAGCGGAAACGTAACAAGCTGTACAGAAGGATAACACTAGAACCTGATGCTCTGATACCACCTGTGACACCCCGACTAATTAAATACCGGGTAGCTACTCCTTTATTAAATTAATACAAAATGCCATGTTGGTTCAGTTAATAGCATCACTGTCGAAAACATTTTAATAATTACTAACCACCTAGTATTTAAAAAGTGAGTTGCCAAATTTTAAATTAACTCTGATTAACATGCAATAAGTGAAATGTAAAGGATAACATAACCATTCACAATAAAGTCCAACTATAGTAATCATCAAATAATAATAAGTCTGGAGGAAATACTCCTCACAACAATCCAAATACGGAACTGAAATAAGAACAATAGCATGTATCCTGAATTAATTACAAACAAAAGTCTGAATAACTGAAATGTAAAGTGTCCCTAAAAGAAATGGGCGACATGCCCTACAAATGATGAAACTGAATATGGAATCAAGACAAGAAAAGGAGGCATCTATTGTCAAGGCCCTGTAACTTCCACAATAGCTACAACTCGTCACCTGAATAGAATTCCTATGCATGGTGTCCCTGTGGCTGGGCACCTAAAATGTTTTTTTACAAAAAGATAGATTTGAAAGCAAACGGGTAAGAGCCTGAATGAGGAGAATATTTTTAAAAACAGAAAGTGTTTTAATAACATTAAAACAATGTATGCAAAATACATGTTAGGACGTGCCCTCACATGAAATACTCACCTCTCTACTAATTGTGCACTCTTAACAAATCGTACCCATCTAAGTGACATTCATATCTAACTAAACTGTCATCAGTTCTACCCATTTTCTACTCGATTCACAATATGAATTCCCAATGTTATCACTTGAATAGATAGCTTTACTTAAACTCGGATTCTCAATTATTAGCATTACCATTTACTGGAGGTTATCCCCCTTATTTATCTTCTCAAGGAGTTACTATAAATTATTCTCATAATTAAACATAACAATTCTTTTTCATTTAACCGTATATTATTCACATCACAAATATACAATATAAGCACCCCGAGGCTAAGATGTGGTGCACACATACTCTTCTATCCATCCCGATACATCACGTACATAAGGATTACAAATTTCGAATCTCTCAGGAATTGTTAGAATAAGCACAACACACAAAAATGGAGGCGAACATAATTCAACATATCCATGGTCACGTACATACCTACGCTCCATAGTCAGCTGAATCATTAACTCACAAATAAGTCATTCTCTTGAACTATGTCCTCGAGGTACCAATCTAAATCAGGGCACACAAAGATTAGATGGGCCTAAGCGAACATAAACCTCCCGTGATAGCAAGTATGGTAGGTATGTCATACACAAAAATCATATACATATACTAAGCATGCAGACATCTTAGATGTCTCAATATAATAAAGGTATATTCTACATCCTTATACCATTATTCCAATTTTATACATTTTAAGTCTTCCGATAATAGATAATGTAGGCTGTCGACACATCTCACGTCATAGTTTCTTGTACTTAAGACTTATCTCAAAGGGATTATTAAGTTTCCTATTATTCCCACATATAACATCATTATTCTTAAGGTCCTTACTTCTGCCCCAAACCTCATTTCATCAAATCATTCAAATTTACTCTTTTAACCCTAATATTATCTCACTCATCGAATTTCATTAGATTTTAGAATAATTCCTCAAATTGAATTCTAATTAAGGTCCAAATTTTATAACCATACCTACTGGTCTTCCTTAAGTCTAAGGATATTCATAAAGTCTGCAATGATAATTTTCTAAGGGTTACATCATTAAAATTTAACTAGGTAAAATTTTACTCATTCTGGGAAGGTCGATCGATCGACCTTGAACACCGATCGATCGATGGTGGCCAATCGATCGACTGATGAATGTCGATCGATCGATTGCACCAGGTAAGCTACGGACTGTTTCGTTTTGCAGTCCTCAAATCGTCCCGAAACTCCATTATAATGCAAGAAAATCTAATCTAACGTTATAATATCATCATACAACCATCTTACAACATTGTTAACGTTCTAAAACCAATAAATTATCAACCAAGGGCTTTATTTGGATCAAAACTTCATCAAGAACCCTTGTTTTTGATTTCTTTCAAAAACACTAATAATTCTCTTCTTAAATCCGTTTTTAGATCATCAAGGGTTATATTTTGAATTCATAATTTGTCCAGAATATGTCTACATGCAAATCCTAACATGGTTTATAGTTTTAATCCTCAAATTCATGGGTTTGTATCAATCTTCCAAGACAAATTCGATAATTACCCTAAACATGGAAGAACATATCATTGAATCAATTGTAATTAAATCACTTGCCTTAATCGTTCATCAGATTGTTGTAGATGAAGATGATAGAAGATGATGGTTGATATCCACTCTCTCTCTCTGCAGAATTCTTCTCTCTCTCTCTCTACAATTTCTTCTCCAAAGATGACAAATGGAGGTGGAGGTTTATTTTTGGACTTTTAACTTCTTTTCTAAAATTCTCCCGTAGCCCACAACTTAGTTTAGTGCTGATAATGGGTTGGTGGGTTTAATGATAAATCATAATTAAACTCTAATTTTCGTGGGTTTTAATTACCAAAATTCTTAAATTACCAAATAACCCTTTTGGGTTGCCGGTATGGCCCAAAAATGTCACGGGACCCAAACTAAATCCACGGCTAGTGTTTTCTGACTATTTTGACCCTTCCGGACACGTTGGCGCACTCAAAATGACCATACGGTTAATAAAAATAAAATTCACTTTTTAATTTAATTAAATATTTTCCTGACGCGACTATCACACGCGTCCCAACAAAATTTCCAAATTGCCGTATTTCTATCTCGCGATAATTTTAATACTCTCAATATTCATATATTGCCATATATACGCATTATAATCAAATACCAACTCACATCTCGTTAGTATTTTATCCGGATTAATTCTCAATTAATTCACATTTAATTTAATTAATCCCATAAATAATATCGATAAAAATGCGGGGTATTACAGGGATCTTGGCTACCTTGGTGACCTTACTTTTGGATTTCCTAGGACCTCGTTTAAGATCAAAACAAAATTTTCTAAGATGAACTTTTCAATCGCAATGTGAGCATGTAAAAAATCGACAAAAAGAATTACCTAAGGATTGGCCCTTAGCCTTGTTCCTAGAAGATTCTCCTAAACTTATGATTTTGACTTTAGTAGTTGGCGGATGTTGGGGATCGAAGCCAATACCACATGTGTAACTTTTAATTTGGACGGTTCCTAGTATTTTAACTAATTTAGCGGACCATATTCCGAATCAAATTTGACTTTACTAGAGTCTCTTAACTTTTTTCTAATTCTAGGATCCTAGACTCTAGCAAAACCTCTCTCTCTTCAAACATGAGAAACTTTTTTTCATTGTTTCCATCAAATCTTTAAGGCTATCTCTCTCGCCTTCAACATATTCAAGCTTCACTCGAAGATCTCTCTCACGTGTCATATGGTCTTTCACTAAAGCACTCTCATCAATGACCTTGACACGCTCTCTCAAACAATCTTCTAACTTCAAATTAGCCCTTTTATTTTAATTGATTCGGCATACAACTCTTGAAAATCTACTTGAAGTTCACTCACATCAACCTCTTCATCATTTTTCGCTCTTACTTTCAACTCCACTCTCATTACCAATAAGGTTTTGGGATTCACAAACAAAGGAAGGTTCATGTAAATGTATATCTTCATGGGAAGATTCATTATTGGTGCTCACATGACTTGCCATGTATGCGGTAAAGTTGCACTCAATGGGGGAATCAGGTCCCTCTTTCTTATCAGTGTCACTAAGGGTAGCATTGTATGAAATTAGTTGCTTGCCCTCTCTCCTTAGTTTAGTGTGACATTCAAAAGCCTTATAGCTATACCCTTCACAACCAAAACACCCATTTGACTTGTCCTTATTAAGATTTTCATTATAAGTTTTAGGGATCTTTTTGGACTTGTCCTTCTTAGATATTTCAAATTTCTTATAATCATTTTTAAGCTTATCTTTGTTAATTTTAAGACATTTTTGAAACTTTCTAGCAAACATAGCCATATCCTCCGAGTCACTATCACTCTCATCGACCACAACTTATTTTTCCTCCTTTCGGGCTTTCAAAGCGATGCCATTATCTGTCTCCTTCTCATTTTTGGAAGTAAACATATTGAGTTCATAGGTTTGTAAATCTCCTATTAACTCCTCAAGTTTGGTAGAGTGCAAGGTTGGTAAAGAATTTAAAATGGTGACTTTATGAATAAATCTATCGGTTAGGTACCTTGAAATTTTATTTACAACTCGATCGTCGGGTATATTTTCTCCCAAATTAAATGATGAATTAATAATATCTAAAAATCAAGCATAAAATTCATTAAAAGTTTCATTTTCAAGCATTTTGATGGTCTCGAACCGAGTGGTGAGATTTTGGAGTTTCGAAGCTTTTACGACACTAGTTCCCTCGTGGGTGAATTATAAAATATCCCAAGCTTTTTTAGCGGTTTCACACATCATGATACGTCGTAATTCATCCGCTGTGACCGCACTGTAATACCCTATAATTTTAATGACTTTTAATATGTGATAAATCAGAAGTAACTGAGAAATCATTGGGGATTAATTGGAATTTATCGTTAAAAATTAATCCGAATGGAATTTTACTAGAGAATTAAGTAATATGAGAATGATATTGAATATTACTAGTGATGAATAGTAATATATGATTATAATGATGTTACAAATTGTCGGGTGTGCATTATACAAAAATTATGGGTATAAAGTCGGGACGCGGTTATGGGACGTGTCGGGACTAATATTATTGAATAAAAAGAGAATTATTTTTATGTCATCCAAATGGTCATTTTTACTACACCAAAGTGTCCGGAAGGATATAAATAGTCGAAAAGGTATACTCATGGGTTTGAGTTAGGTCTTGGGGCATTTTGGAACCGAATAGACACCCCGAAGGGGTCTTTTAATCATTTTGCATGGGAGGTGAATGGTAACTCCAAAAATTGTATTTTATTATATAAGTTTAGGAGTTGGTTTATCAAAGGTTCATTCACCCAAATCAAAGGAAAGGTTATTGAGGAGAGTGAGGAGTCTTCTCTAGAAAGTAAAGAGTTTTATAGGAAGTTCAAGGGACAAACCACCTTATGCCACCATCATCCACCACCTGAAGTTCACTGAAAAAGGGGAAGGATCATCCTACACTATCATCACTAAAGGATCGGACCTACATTATAAGGCAACTGTAATTCTTGCTCTAATTGGTGTTTATATTATCCATGTTAGATTAGAATTTATAAACATCCATGAAACTTCCGTAATTGGTTTTGAGAATTGATTGATAAATCAAATGAAATGGATGGAATGGATAGGTATTGCATGTTGATGAAATATACACATGTAGAAGATATAAAAATGATGATTTATAGATTAAATAAAGAACTAAATTCTGGGTTCATTTTGAATATCAATGGAGAATTTAGAACTGGTGATATTTAGAGGGTTTAAATGATTTTAATTGAGTCCTTGAAATGATAGTTATATAGGATTGATCTTGGTTTTGAAGATATGATTTGATCCACGAAGTTGGTTTCAAATGATGGGAGAATTTTGAGTTCATATGATTTTCTGGGAGAAATATTAAAATATGAAAATTCTGGAAATATGATAGTTTAATCCAAACTAATTGATGATTTTAGGGTGTTTGATTTTTAGATTATGATTATATACCTTGCTTTTCCAATTGAGATGATTTAAAAGAAGTTTTGGATTGATCTATGTTTGTTTTGATGAAAAAGAAGTACCAAACCCGTAGGTTGTAACATGCAGAATCTGGGCAGAAAACTGACCGATCGATCGACCAGGAATAGTCGATCAATCGACTTCCCCTGGAAAAGTGATTTATTCCCTTTTTAATTTATGATTTAGTCCCAACTTTTAGAAATCTTTAGTGATGATTAATTGAACATAATGGGAGTTAGATAAGGGTAGTAGGATATACTTAGGACCCGAAAAGTTATATTATTTATGGGATTGAATGGGGGAAATTAACTAGCGTTAATTGAATAAATTACGGTGGGTAATTTCATTGTAATAGTTTAGGTACATTAACAAGGAGTGAGGAACTTGAGTTAATATTGGAAAATTAGATTATATTAGGGTGGGTAATTATATTTAAATAGTTTTGTTACATTAACAAGGAGCGAGGGACTTGGGTTACTGTTGGAAAAATTATAGTGAATTGAGGAAAGAACTATGTGAGTGATAACTACTTCATATTATACAATAAAGAGAATAATCGTAAATAACAAGTACGGGTAGTATTGATAAATACAACGGATACTTGGGATAAGAAATTATACAATAAAGAGAATAATCGTAATTAACAAGTACAGGTAGTATTGATAAATACAACGGGTACTTGGGGATAAGATGGATTCCTAATATGATATATAGGTCGAGTGTGTACCTATTACTATATAGGTTGATTGTATACTTATTGATTGTTGATTTATTTGTATGACATAACTAGCTTACTTGCTATCGACGGTAGGTTTAAGCGTGAGGGCAATCATATCCTGATGAATCCATAGGATTTTTGATTTGTCACTCGAGGACAAAGGACTTAGGTTAGATTTCCATAAAATAATGGTATTAAACGGTCATTTGGGTGCGTAGGTATGTGAGTAGCCCAAAGGCTTAGGACTATGTTTGCCTTCTATATGTGTGTTTTATTATGTATGGTCTGAGGAATACACTAAACCTACAGTCCTTTGTACATTGGCGTGATGAACCTGGACATGATAGCAGAGTAATGCATGCACTATGTTCGCCTTCTATATGAGATAATTGTGTATATATATTTATGAAACTATCTACTGTGTGGCTTAAGTAGATATGATATATGCATGTACCGCAGCCGGGTCTAGGGGTACAGTATTATATATATGAGATAGTGAATGTATATATATATATATATATATATATATATATATATATATATATATATATATATATATATATATATATATATATATACACACACACTTATGAAATTATCTACTTTGTGAATGATGTAGATTTGATTAAAATAAATTAAGTATAAGAACACTTAATTGGAAACTGGGATTATCTACTGTGTGAGTTAAGTAAACATGATGAATAATGAAATTAAAATGAATTAAGTATAAGAATACTTAATTGACTTAAGTTGCAAACGAGGATTATCCATGTTGAAAACAAATGGATATATGTATATCATTAATAAAGAAATTAATAGCGAAATAGATGGGAATGGTGTTGCG
The DNA here is from genome assembly GCA_949130495.1 of Sambucus nigra. NCBI lineage: Eukaryota > Viridiplantae > Streptophyta > Magnoliopsida > Dipsacales > Adoxaceae > Sambucus > Sambucus nigra. The sequence continues at coordinate 1,475,478 of OX422223.1, forward strand.
CTATGATTGGGTAACACTGATAAAAAAACTTGTTAGCATGGGATTAGTAACTAGTTTAGTTTAGTTATACGTTAGGCGTTCACACTAGATGAGAGGTGAGGATCTCAAGAAAGATTTTGAGAATCTAACATGTATATAATAATTGCTAATTTTAGCATTTATTCACTTGCTATTTTCAAAATGCATTTTTATCCGGGCTCTGACCCATTTTCTTACATATTCTCTTTTCTCTCTTGTATCTTCTATATTAGGTGCCCAGCTATAGGGTCGCCAGCAATAGAGGATTGGTTATTGATGAGCTATGGATGCTATGGAGTTGTAGATTTTGTATTAGACCCTTCATCTCCTTGACTCATTCATCTGTAGAAGCTATTTCATTTAGGGCATGTCGCCCAAGAGGATTCTAGTCTTTCTATCTCAGTTAGTTTAACTACTTGTGTCGGTATCGATTACAATTGATTGTTTTATAGAGATTTTAAACTGGAGAGTTTTATTCCAGTTGTACTTAATACAGTTATTATCGTACTTGTCTTTTGTTCACTGATATTGTGGAATGGTATATGATAAGTGTTGATTGTTAAAAGTGGGATTTTATTAAATTAAAGTTGGAAAGTTTTTAACACCTGATTAATTAAGTATTAGGTAGTTATAAAATATTTTTGACAGTGATGCTAAGAATGCTCCAACTGTATATTCTAATTTAATTTGGTATGGGACTTATCAACCGATATTTAATAAAGCGGGGTGTTAGATGTGGTATTAGAGCATCAGGTTCTAGAGTCTTTTAGGATCTGTCTGGCTTATTACGTTTTAGCATAGCATTTTTTTAATTAGAGCCTTATTATAGGATTATTGTATTACTCTACGTATTGCGATTTACGTTCTCCTACGAGGCTCGTTAGCAAGCCAACATAAGGAGGACTCAGCCAAAGATTTAGAAGATTTTGGAAAGGCTGATGGAGATAGAACCCACTATAATTGAGGTTCAAGATGAGGAGAATAAAGAGGACATTTGGGAGCTATACTTTTCCAAGAACCGTTATAAATAGCGTTTGTAACTCACCCAGCACTATCGGTGTAGAGGTGAGGGAGTCGAAAGGACTCTCATGAAGGAAGAAATCCTAAGGAAATTATGTAAGGTGAAGTGTAGTAACACCCAAGACTTGAAGACTCCTAATGCAAGTTTTTCTTTAGGGAACAATCCAAATTGGTGAGAGTCGGACGGGACTTTAAAAAGGACCATCCGTTGGAATTTTAAAAATGCGAAGATTGTGTATGTTAGCCAATGGATGAAGAATATCCAGAGAATTTGTCATATAACCGAGTGTTGAATACCCTATAGTGAAAATTGGGGTAAAATTTTTTTTGGCTCACAAGTGTAGTGTTGTAATGGTAGAAGTAAATCACCATGTTTGAAAAGTAAAATATTATGCCAATGTAAGGATCTTAAGTACGGTTTGACCACAAATTCCTTTATCTATTGTTTCAAAGGTGATATGAATGACATTTTGAACTTTATATCCGAAGAGGTAGATACAATAAAGAAAAGATCCCTTAACTAGGCAATGGACACACGAGAGGAGTCGCCAACTCTTAAGGGAATTTTTGTTTTGATGCTCAATGCTGATGGCAGCAATGTCGTGTTTTGATAAAGAAGGTAAAAATGCTTCTATGTGAAGGGAACAAAGAGTTAAAGGATCTAGCCAAGGAATAAGACTGGATGTAACGGTGTTAGTCAAGCATCACAGTGGGAAACCCCTCCAGGGACCCATTTAAATGAATTAAATAGTCAAATTCCTACCAAGTGACAGTGAATTCAATCAGGCTTGTTGAAGCTAACAATGTGTTCCTTAGGGCCAGCAAAACCAAAGGAACAATGAAAGTGGCCATCAGAGTTGAAACTATTAGGGTTCGAGAGAAGGACAACCCTAATATATGGTCTATATGGCCTAAAATAGGGAAATATTTGAAGAGGTATTATCTATGGAGAGTAAGACCACATGCATTAATTTTTCTTGAAGCAAGTAAAAGGGACAAGAGTATGGTGCCTTCCAGGGGAAATGATTAAGATAGTTTTGGTTCAGTTCAGACAAGCGTGTGGTATCAGGGAACCATTTGAACGGCCAGAGCAATTGGCAAGATAGGAGATATGGGTTTATCTTTGGAAGAACGATGTATGATTTACGTGACACGAGTGAGTCACGGTATCCTTATTTAGCGCTAAATTTGCGTGTGAGATGAGTTTAGTGGTTATATCGATTACCTTATTGGTATATATATTTTTTGTGGTTTAGCAGATAAATTTTTGGTCTCCTCCATCGGGGAGTGGGTGTAGATAATGGGTATATATTTTTGAGATTACTCGTTTTAGTGATGCGTTATACGAGTATGATATCATCTTGGATATGGTTTGATAGTGGGCTATTATTACAAGGCTATCATAGTTGCTGTTCCATGACATGATGTGTTGTTTTCACGATTCTTAGAGGGTTGAGCTCGCATTTATGATATTGTGTAATGATAAGAGACTACGAAGAGTATAGTTGTCTCAAGATATTTGATCCCGATGCATATGGACTTTACTGATTCTATTAAGGGTAATTGGGTTTATTATCGAGCGGAGAGCATTAGCTAATTATTATGTTTAGCGCTCAAGACTTGGTGATAGGTAGAGCGCATTGTTATATCACTCTCTTAGAGATGTGGGAGTTAAGATTTATATTTATATGTATGGGGATTCAGAATTTAAAGTGTCTCAGTTATGTACCTTGAGCCTACGAATCTCGATGATCGATAATTCTAGGTAGTAGTGTATCGGGGGGGTTCCTTGTTTGGATTTCGCTTGCGAGACATCACACACATGAAACCCAACGGATGTCGAGAGTTGAGATATGTGTTTGGCACTAGCGAAATAACAGGAACTTTAGTTGTGGAGAAAATCCCTAGAGTGTACGACTAGAGGCTAGTGGAACCGGTCATCATTTGTGTAGCTATGCATGGATTATAGGGTGTATGGGCGCCCTGATTAGTTTGATTTTCATATTATTCGAGAAAGAAGGACGTGGACATGAATGTGTGAAATATTTGCCTGAGGAATAGTTATAAACAAAGATGAAATGGTACGATGGATTAAACATCGTGTAGGATAGGCGATAATCCAAGTTTATATGTGCATGAGTATAACACACTACAGATGGGACTGTGGGAAACCACATAAAAGGATATCTCTTAAAAAGAGGAAAATACAAATTTTGTAACCCAGAAGTGCACATTGTGGTGAAAAGTGCACGAGTCGAGACTTTTGGTATACCCTCCAGGGGGGGGGGGAATAAGGAAGTATATCGTACCACTTATTGTGAGAGGTTATAAGTGGAAGTCATAGATGGTAATAGGTTGGTTCGAGAAGATCATTCTGGAATTTTATATCAAGCCAACGATTCCAGAGACGGAATGGACAGTCGGGCTATTATGCGGCCTAATATTCTTGTGACATAGGATGAGATCCTTGAACCCCACCTTGATTGATATATTTTTAAGAGCAATGGGGATCGCCTTTGGTTTGGGCAAGTCGTGTCAACTAAGGTTTGATGAGTAGACATGAGGTGATTATTGACAAGTGGATATGTTACGTATGTGTATCCTGGATTTTTGAGGGAGGTTGAGAGCAGTACCTTCCACTTGTGGGGTTTGCGTATAATAACCCCTATTAGTTCACCATCGGTATAGCTCCATTTGAGGCATTACACGGTAGGCCTTGGCGTTCTCATGCGGATTGGTTCGAGGAGGGGAACAATAAGCCACTTGGGCAAGAGGTGATTCAGGACACGTCTGCCTGAATTGAGATGATTCGTAATCTTATTCGGGTAGCGCAAGTCAGACAGAATATCTATGCCGATGCGAACAGGTCCTTATGGGAGATTAGTGTGGGAGACCAGGTTTTATTGCTGGTATCTCCTATGAAGGGAAACTGAGATTTGGGAAGAAAAGGAAATTTACACCGCAATATATATGCCCATTTCCTATATTTAGAGAGTTGAACCAGTTCCTTATAAACTGGGGTTTTCGGAGCACTTGCATAAGATATATGACGTGTTCCATATTTCTTCACTGAGGCGATATCTCTGAGATGAGTTGAACTACACTCATGTTGCATTAGAGGAGATTGATTTGTAGATAGATAGTTTATATGTGGAAAGACCGGTACCGATCTGGAACCATACTGTGATACATTTAAGATCGGAAGTAGTTCCGTTGGTGCATGTCTAGTAGGAGCACCATAACATTAAGGAGTCTACTTGGGAGCGCACGGATGAGATACGTGATAGATACCCAAAGTTATTTATTACTAGGTATGTTTTCCCTAATTTCGGGATGAAATTCCGTTATAAGGGGGAAGTATGTAATACCCCGTAATTTTAATGACTTTTAATATGTGATAAATAAAAAATAAATGGGGATTGATTAGAATTTTTTAATAAATTATTGAAATTAATCCAGATTGAATAAAACTAGAGAATTAAGTAATATGAGACTGATGTTGAATATTACTAGTGCTGAATAGTAATATATGATTATGATGATGTTACAAATTGTCGGGTGTGCATTATACGACAATTATGGGTATTAAGTCGGGACGCGATTATGGGGCATGTCGGGACTAATATTATTAAATAAAAAGAGAATTATTTTTATGTCATCAAAATGGTCGTTTTGTCTACGCCAAAGTGTCCAGAAGGGTCTAAATAGTCGAAAAGGTATACCCGTGGGTTTGAATTAGGTCTTGGGGCATTATGGAATCGAATAGACACCTCGAAGGGGTATTTTAGTCAATTTTCATGGGAGTTGAATGGTAACTCCGAAAATTGTGTTTTGTTATATAAGTTTAGAAGTTGTTTTATCAAAGGTTCATTCACCCAAATCAAAGGAAAGGCTATTAAGGAGAGTGAGGAGTCTTCTCTGGAAAGTGAAGAGTTTTATAGGAAGTTCAAGGGACAAACCACCTTGTGCCACCATTATCCACCACCGTAAGTTCACCAAAAAAGGGGAAGGATCATCCTACACTATCATCACCAAAGGATCATACCTACACTATAAGGCAAGTATAATTCTTGCTCTAATTGGTGCTTATATTATCCATGTTAGATTAGGATTTATAAATATCAATGAAAATTATATAATTGGGTTTGAGAATTGATTGATAAATCAAATGAAATGAATGGAATAGATAGGTATTGCATGTAGATGAAATATACACATGTAGAAGATATAGAAATGGTGATTTGTAGATTAAATCAAGAACTAAATTATGGGTTCATTTTGAATATCAATGGAGAATTTAGAATTGGTGATATTTGGATGGTTTAAATGATTTCAATTGAATCTTTGAAATGAGAGTTATGTAGTATTAATCTTTTGTTGAAGATATGATTTAATCCACAAAGTTGTATTCAGATGATGGGAGAATTCTGAGTTCATATGATTTTCTAGGAGAAATATTAAAATATGAAAATTCTGTAAATATGATGGTTTAATCCAAACTAATTGATGATTTTAGGAAGTTTGATTATTATAAATTAATCATATACCTTGATTTTCCAATTGCGATGATTTAGAAGAAGTTTTGGATTGATCTATGTTGGTTTTGATGAAAAAGAAGTATCAAAACCGTTGGTTGTAACATTCAAAATCTGGGCAGAAAACTGATCGATCAACCAGGAACAGTCGATCAATTGACTTCCCCTGGAAAAGTGACTTATTCCCTTTTTAATTTATGATTTAGTCCCAACTTTGAGAAATCTTTAGTGATGATTAATTGAACATAATGGGACTTTGATAAGGGCAGTAGGATATACTTAGGACCCGAAAAGTGATATTATTTATGGGATTGAATGGGGGAAATTAAATAACGTTAATTGAATAAATTACGGTGGGTAATTTTATTGGAATAATTTTGGTACATTGACAAAGAGTGAGGAACTTGAGTTGATGTTGGAAAATTAGGTTATATTACGGTGGGTAATTATATTTGAATAATTTTGTTATATTAACAAGCAGTGAGGGACTTAGGTTAATATTAAAAAAATTATAGTGAATTGAGGAAAGAATTATGTGAGTGATAACTGCATAATAATATATGATAAAGAGAATAATCGTAAATAACAAGTACGGGTAGTATTGATAAATATAACGGGTACTTGGGATAGGATATTATACAATAAAGAGAATAATCGTAATTAAAAAGTACGGGTAGTATTGATAAATACAATGGGTACTTAAGGATGGGATGAATTCCTATATAACTTGAAGAATTGGGTTTGGGTTTAGCCATTTAGTGTAAATACATGACATGACTTGTTAAGGCACAACTTGACCACGATCCAAACACGACGGGAACCCAGTAAGACATGACACGATATGGTACACACGAAAACGTTAACAGGTCAAGTTTGGATAAAGGTGATTTTGACACGAATCCAATTAGACCCGACACGAACTGTAGCAATCTCCATTTTCTCGCGTAAAGGCTGGCCGATCACGATACGCCAAAGATGGAGTTTGTTGATCAATTAATACCATTCTCATCACAACATAATATAAACACTATTATTGTAATGGCCAATATTTTAAAACCTTAAGAATATTTTCATGACAATAATAATATCAACCAACACCAGCTAAAATAATAAATTTGATAACAAGAAAATATCACAACTCCAATATAGTGTAGATAAATAAATGAATAAATAAATCTCGGGCTTACGCCCTTACAATTATTTCTAAGTAAAATATTCGGACTCTGGCCGAAAAGCACCTAAGCTAGAGTCAACAATTCGGAAGGCTGCTAAGCACCGAGAGATCGCAAGGCTCGTACATCAACAGTCATGTTATCCCTGTCTAGAAATAACCTGGGAGGAAAACATTTATAATTTGGGTTTAAGCCCAAGGTGTGCAAGAATCAACTTACTTAATTTATGATACAATAATACAGCCAATGCACAATAATTATCCCCACCTCGTCACTCACATGCATGTAACACCTCACCTCTCATCTAAGTGTGACGTCTCTGGCATTTCCAGAAGTTCCCAAATAATAACTATGACTATGTGTTAATTTAATACAATTATTAAATGATTTAAATGTGATGACTACATTTAATTATAATTATCCATAATTTTCCAGCCTCATAATTTTCACCTAAGAAGCATAAATATCCACTATGCAATAAATTATCACAAATTTAATTTATAGCCACATCCTTAGGCAATTAATTTATTTACATAGTGTCCGTGGAATTTATAATATATGTCCTTCCATAAATGTGACACACAAAGGCATCTACCGTTGGGATCAAATTCGTGCTCTATCGGTAAGTCCGAAGAAATACTAACATCCTAAACGAACAGTTTGCATGAATCCTAACATCCTAAACTGACACCACATAACAAACATAAATTGGGGGCGATTCCTATGCAGGTCACTTATATAAGGCCCATACCCAATGGTAATACAGGAAGGGTCAGCACCACACCTACCCCCCGAGGGTGGATCCTCTATGTAGTACCTATATGCCTACACAACGCCAAGCCAACCTGTGCCGACGTGTGGTCATTGGCCGGAACGTACAAACCCCCGAGCCAATAGGAAAATTCATTGGTATGTCCAAACAAAAATATAATATAATACATATTATTTTCCTGTATAATATTTAAAGGTAATTACTCTATAATTATCATAAGAGTTCTACCAATGTCCACAACATTTTTTTTTTCATTTATTAATAATTTATCATTTAATAAATTATTAAATACCATTCCTTATAATAATTAATTAACCATTCAGTTAATTGAAATTTTTTCCAACTTAATGTGGGTACATTTATTTTTAATAAATTCATTATAGTCACAAACACGATTCTACTCACTCGCTTGGACTCCTAAAAATATCCATAACCAAACCCCAAGCCCAACTCAGTTTTCCCCTAGGGACGAATCGATTCGCTGGTCAAGCTGATTCGATTCTCGGGTCAGGCCGAATTGATTCACCCTAGTCCGAATCAATTCGGACCTGAGAATCAGCCCAGATCTGCTTCATTCTTCAAGTACAGGATTTTGATTCTTCATACCAAACCCAATTCTAATGGCTCATTCCAATTTATAATCATCTAATTGGGTCCTTATAACTTAATTAACCTTATTAGGATCATTACTCAGGCGAATTGGTGTCAAAATTATGCGCCGAATCATCCAAATTTATGAATACCTAATATTAATAACACATCAGATTTTAACACCAATTCTCCCTACCATTTGATTTATTTTATGGTACATCTAATGTTGGGTTTTCTCCTAGATTTTAACCCTAAATATCTCATTCACTCTTCCCTAACTTAAATATCATGTCATCCTAATTAAATTATCCAGAACCCTAGGGAATTAAGTCAAATCTTCAAAAATACAATACCTAATTTTTGGAAATAATGCTACAATCAATAAATAAGTCCTCTACATGGTTTATTTATCATCAAATCCAACCTACCTAAGAACAATTTCCATAAATATAAGGGAATAAATATGATGCATTGAGAAATACTTTGAAAGCATAAAGTAAGCAGGGAAATTCTTGCCTTAAAATGGTAGAAGAGGTTCCTTGATCTTTTTCCTTGCCTTTCCCTCTTGTTCTCATTTTTCTCTTTTCTTTGGTGCCCTTCCCTTTATTTCACTACACCAAATCTGCCCATTTGTCAAGGTCATTGACCTTGACAAATTCACCTTGTCAAGGTCAATGACCGTGACATTTCGAGGCGAGACAACTTTTTTTGTCACGGTCGTGTCACGGTCATTGACCTTGACAAAAAACTCGCGTTTTGTGTCACGGTCGTGTCAAGGTCAATGACCGTGACACGTTTGTCATGGTTTATAACCGTGACAAAGCCGTAACCCTTTTTAAAAAAATTGTCACGGTCATTGGCCGTGACACGCCCGTGTCAATTTTGTCACGGACGTGTCACGGTCAATGACCGTGACAATTCTGGGCAGAATTAAAAAAAAACTGCTGGGCAGTATGGCCACTGCCACTGCCCAGCAGTATATTTGTACCTGTTATAGCAACGTTGTACCTGTTCCACACATCATATATCCGAACAAACTAAAGATAATGCAAATATATATTCAAATAAGAAACTATTTAAAAAGAAACAACATCACCATCATTTTATCTCAAATCTACAAACTATTTGCATGGAAAAGAGATTTTGTACCGCGACGCTCGGGAACACCTCCTTATCCTTCCCTTCTCGTCCGAATAGCGACATAAGTATAGAGCATATGTGGCCTACCCTTAGGGCCACTCCCTGTCCCCTGAATTGAAATAAAGTAAAATTAGTATTCGCCCCTCAATTATAGATAAATATAAATTGTAATTGAAATCGAAATCGAAATTGACATATAAATATAAATACATTACCTGTAGTGTCACTCAAACAGCTAACTTGAGCTCATATGGCACCTCCTTCCAACTAATGTACCCCGGGCAATCATGTCAATTATAATTCTCTTCATATCTAAACACTAAGAAATACCATAATCCTATGGAGGTATACGTTGCAAATTCCTTCCAACTGTTGTGTAGCCAAAAATCAGCAGTTGAAGTTGTCAACTCCACCTTTGAATGGGGTATGGAAAGTGGTGGGGTATGGAAAGTGGAATTGACAACTTCAACCGGTGATGTTTGGCTACATAACGGTTGGGAGAAATTTGCAGAGCATCGCTCCATAGGATTATGGCATTTCTTAGTGTTCGGATAGACGAAGAGATTCAGTCTCCTCTCCACAAATAGGACACCCCAAATAACTATGTACTAATCACCTATTAAAGGTAAGAAGCGTATATTCATGGATTAGTATAAACAAAACTTAGATGTAGTTGGAATATTTATGTATTAATCTCCTCTCCACACACGCACACTACACAAGAGTGAAAATGATAAAGTGCAGATCAAGTAAAAGCATTAAAAATGGATGTTTCGGTACAAATTGAAATAATTATTACAAATTGAAAAATTGTTTCAAATTCGGGTTATCATCAAAAATGGATTGATATTCAGTAGGAGCAGCCAAGTCATCCACACTACTATTTAGACCCCTTGGCGCGTGTTGGACAATTGACCACGACTCGTTGTTGATATACTCCGAGTAAAACACTTGCTTAACCTTTTGAAATGCACAAACAAACGGCTCATCGCTCACGTGGTCGTTGCTCTTCAACTTGGACAAGTCAACCATGATCAAATTGGTGACAGGATCAACTTTAGAAGCATTTTTATCCTCAACTCTTACCCATTCACAGTAAAATACAACCTCTTTGAAGCTAATATAATCCAATTCAAATATATTTTGGATTACACCATAGTAAGTCATTTCAGCTTCAACGAGGTTTTTATCTTTTGCGCTCGCTCGAAAGAAAGTAAGAGCCTTGTATGAAATTCTCGAGTTCTGTACATTTGTACTTTCCTCGTACACTTTAGCGCCGAAAATGTAACCGTTCAATCGATATTTTTTGTACTCTTGTGCCACGAACAAGGGTCCAGTGGCTAGACGAGCAAGCCTTGATGTCGCATCAGCCATCTTTAGGAGCTGAGAATATAGATAAATTAATTATATTAGTGGTAAAATTTGAGTGTAATGTAACGTTATATAACGACTCTTTTCATTGTAATTACCTCTTGTGTCAACCATAGCCTAAATTCGCTGTCTGATTGTACCACTGTTTTTCGTCTTTTATTGTTCTCACAGGCTTCATATTTACTGCATATTACAAAATTAATCATGTATAAAATAATCTAAAATAATGTTAAACATTATAATATTCGAAACTTACTTTTTCCATTCTTCGACATCTTCATGTGTGTCAAATAGATAACGAGCTACTTGTTCATGTTGCAAACTCGTTAATTTCACTCGTTTTCCCATCACATTACCACCATCATCGAGGAATTCATCAGTGTCATCAACGCTGGTAGAGTCAGTCATATATTCCCGAGTATATATTGATGACTCCACGGTGATAAATTCCTCTGCAATTGATCCTGCAATATATCGCGTATTCTTGACGTAATCTTTAAAAACTTTCATCAATCTTTCAAACGGATACATCCACCGATATCTAACTGGACCACAAAGAAGTGCCTCGTCGCATAGGTGTACCAACAAGTGAACACTTGTGTCAAAGAATGCTGGGGGAAAGTACTTCTCCAATACACAAATCGCTTCGTTCACAGCCAATTTTGCGGCCACTATGTGTTCTCGATTCACTACCTTCTCACACAAGAGGGAGAAGGTAATACTAATTTGCATAATAGCCCTACGCAAATCCTTGTGCTTGGAGAAACAGTGCTTAAACAATAGAGGAACCAATTGCATGATCACATGTCAATCGTGGGACTTACACTTATGTAAATCATGAGTAGCATAATTCACAATCCTTTGCAAGTTGGACGAAAAAGTAGATGGGCCCTTCAAATTATATATTGTGTCTAGAAGCACCTTCCTTTCCTCACTCGTCAAAGTAAACGCACCAGGGGGAATTATTTTCCTTCCCCTACTATCTTCTTTCAACCATAGTTGTGGTTTAAGTTTTAACGTTTTAAGGTCTTTTCGTGCATTTTCTCCATCCTTCGAATGACTCCCCCCAAGGCAAGTACCCACAATATGTTCAGCGAAGTTCTTCTCTGCATGCATCACATCTAATACATGGCGCACCGGGTTTTTCTTCCAATAAGGCAAGTCAAATAAAATTGGCCTCCGAGACCATGCCTTTCTTATCTCAGTTTCATTCCCAGTTGGGGTCTTCTTATGCTTGACATTCTTAAATTTGGGATTCTTACCTGGCATATTTGGGCCACATTCAGAAGATTTACTTTCAATTTCTGAACCCGAAAGTTGTCTCGGCGGTAGCCTATGTTCAACTCCGCCCAATAAAAAATTGGAAGCTTTCTCAAATCTGAAACTATTAGCTGGGGGTAAAAACCTCCTGTGGCAATGGTATACATTTTTTAAGCTGGAGGATAGACGAAGAGATTCAGTCTCCTCTCCACAAATAGGACAACCCAAATAACCATGTACTACACATCCGGATAATGTCCCATAAGCTGGAAAATCATGAATTGCCCACATCAACATAGCTTTCAGCGTAAACTCTTCTTTTCTAAAAGAGTCAAATGATTGCACACCATCTTCCCACAACTCATTTAATTCTTCTACCAAAGGAGCTAGGTAGATATCAATGTCTTCACTTGGTGCCTTTGGCCCAGGTATCAATAAAGCCATCATCGAAAATTCAGGTCTCATACACTATGAAGGAGGGAGGTTGAGTGGGGCTAGGATCACTGGCCATACACTCTGATTGGTGCTTAGATTTTCAAATGGATTGAAACCATCTGTTGATATAGCCAAACGAATGTTGCGTTGTTCTCGAGCAAAATCGGGATACTCATAATTCATCCTCCGCCAGGCAGTAGAATCAATAGGATGACGCATGATATTACCCCCTACTCCTGCCCTAGCATGCCAAGTCATTGCCTCTGCAATCCATGGTACTGTGAAAAATCGCTTTAATCTAGGCCCAACGGGAAAATATTTCAATACTTTTTGAGGCACTTTTGAGCTTGTGCCTTCCTTACTAGTAGATTGGACATATCTAGGTTCATCGCATACCGGACAACGATCGAGATTTTCATACTCCTTTCGGTATAGTATGCAGTCATACACACAAGCATGAATCGATTTATACTTCATTCCCAAACCTTTCAAACTGTTCTTCATAACAGGATAGGAATTTGGAAGTGTATTCACCTTGGGTAATAAGCCCTTCACCCATTTCATAATTCCCGTCACGCTATTGCCAGACAAACCGTACTGCGTCTTCAAACTATGCAAACCAACCATGGCATGTAAAGTTGTTTGATCTTTCTCACAGCCAGAGTATAACGGTTGGGTCGCCTTAAATTTTAAACTTTGGTAGTCATCGTCAAGTTTTATCGTGTTATCTTCACGAGCACTTGAATCTTCTACATCATCAGTAACCTCATTCTCCTCAGCTTCATAAACTCCGTACGCATCATCAACTAAATCCTCTAACATATTATGATCTACGTCGTCCCCTTCTTCATCTATTCTACTTGTTGAAGGATGTTGTGAAGGTTGGTCAGGGACAAAAGGAACTTTCAATTCACCGTGAAAACTCCAAAATCGATAACTATCTTGCATACCCGATCTTAACAAATGTAGTTCAACTGTTTTCCACTCAAACACCCTACCATTCTTACACCTAGCACACGGACACGGAAACTCTTCATCATTACGACATCTCTTTGCATATTTCACAAATTCGTTAGCACCTCTGCAAAACACATCCCCCATTCTATTAGTCTCACCCATCCACTCTTTGTATTTCGGATATCTCATCACAGCTAACACAACTTAGATTTATAGTATGTTTTTTTTAATTATCCCATCATTTAATTATCCTATTAAAGGGTATGTGGTCCTATCCCATTCAAGAATGCATTTTTCTGTAATATACTTAACAGCTCATGAACATTGTTACGATTTGAAAAAAATTCGACAGCATATCCCCTTAGTTCTCCAAGTACACGACGTAGATTGGCAGGTGTGAGTGTTATTTAAATTGGTCAATTAAAATAACAGTCACACTTGTCAATCTAGTATGTACCCAGAGAACATTAAGATACGACTGCAGAACTTCCTCCAAAAGTAATAACTTTAAGCCAATAAGAATATTATACAAAAATTATACAGTCTCAAACTGTCCAAACGGGACAATTCGAGAGATCTCATTACAGGGGTAATGACTCTCGAACGGGTCTAAGGGTTATTGAATGCGTACGCATAAGAACTAGAACGCTAGTATCTATGCGCACTATATTTAATTTCAAGTATGTTTCATATAATGGGTTAATTCAAATACAAAAATAAATTCATGGGATAATTCAAATACAAAAATAAATTCATGGGATAATTCAAATACAAAAATAAATTCATGTATTGACCACATACACACACACACACACACTATCTAAGCTGTTCTATAGGTATAAAAACAATTATTATCCGATTATTATCCAACTATTATCAATTATTTATTTTGAATGTAAATAATATTCAAAACCCCACCCACCCCCACCCCCACCCCCTCAGATTAATTCAAGACATAAGACCCTAAAGGGAATCCTATCTGCAACAAGATTCTAGTTAGTAAAGAAGACATAACAGAATATGGTGGAATCCACTACACTACAAAACCATTTAATAATATTTAAAAAATTCAAAACCATTTAATAATATTTAAGCACTAAAATTAATTTAATTTAATTTAACCTAGGAATCAATCAGATAATTTTATCTTATGTTTACTAATGCTAAAATTATGAAAAATGACACCACCACACACACACACACACCGCACCCCACCCCACCCCACCCCCTGCCCCCTCCACCACCCCCTCCCCCACCTTGCCCCACCCCCTGCCACCCCCTCCCCCACCCTGCCCTACCCCATCCCACCCCCTGGCCCCTCCACCACCCCCTCCCCCACCCTGCCCCACCCCGCCCCATCCCCTGCCACCCCTTCACCACCCCCTCCCCCACCCTGCCCCACCCTCCCCCACCCCCTCCCCCACCCTGCCCCACCCCCCACACACGCACACACATACACACAGATATATATACACACACACACATAACTATACAGACAAATATATATATAAATGGAAGAGAGAGAGAGAGCAGCGTCGAGAGAGAGAGAGAGAGAGGGAGGGAACGATGGGAGGGAAAAAAGAAGGGGGAAAGGGTTTTTGCTGGAAACGTTGTCACGGTCGTGTCAAGGTCATTGACCGTGACACGAATTGTCACGGTCATTGACCGTGACAATTCGTTGTCACGGTCGTGTCAAGGTCAATGACCGTGACATAAAACGCGTGTTTTTTTGTCACGGTCAATGACCTTGACAAGGCTGGCCGGCTGAAAGGTGATAATTTGCCCATTTTGGTGTAGTGCTTCCCGTAACTATGATTCTTTTAATTGTGGAATAAGAGTGGGGGACTAGTTTAACCCCACTTAAACTCTTATTAGTTGCTTAATCCCGAGTTGGACCCTAAGCCCAACTTTTGGACCGCCAAATGGGCCTGAACCCATAATCTCATTAGCACAAAAGCTTCCCAACTTATATACCTATGACCCAGGCCAAATTCTAGACATTTAAAATACTAAACTGAGTCTCTACCGCTCCCCAAAACGCATTCTAAATATTTTTTATTTCACTTGGACATTTTATTATACTAAAACGACACGCGCCCAAAATTTAATTTATGTGTTAATTATTTTTCAGTCGCTTAAATTTTAAGTCCTTCCATATTAATTTATTCTAAAAAATTAAATTTGAAATCATAAACTCCATTATCATAGTATTTCATTTCAAAGAATTTATGGGGTATTACACGAAACCGACCCGACCCGACCTATTCGCATCCCTAACTATATCAAACAATTCAGATACAGTAGTTGAGCATAAAGTGATTTTGACTATATCAAAGTTATGTTATTCTTTGGGACATATGATAAAAAAGAATAAGCAAACGTGATATAATTAAAAAATAAAAAAACACATATAATGCAATGTAGTGGGAAAAGAAAAACGAAATTCACATGTACCTTTCAATATGGTTGCATCTTCTGATTTACAAAGCTTCGGATGAGCAGATTAGATAAGTGAATAGTTTATGTTTTAAGGAGAGATCAACTTTTAATAGATAAGGAGAGGAGAGGAAAAGAAACATGCATGGGCAATAGGAGAGGAGAGGAAGAGACATATTCAGTCTCATTATTGGAGGCTTGGAAGTGAAATCTCAACCCATATTCTATATCAATATCATCAGGAGTAGTGAGAATGATACCTTCTCGAAAACAGTTTGCACAAGATGATCCATCCACGTACAAGCTCGACAAGGGAATATTGCCATCAAATGCTTGGTTTGACAGATTCCCATGATGAAGGATATTATCTTTCACCTCATCATGTGTTCTGGTCGTCTCCGGTGCTTTAGTGTTCGCCTCACGTTGATCGGGAGTAATTTCAATTGATTCACCAGCTGGCAATTGTTGCTTGGCAGAAGCCCCCAGTTGCTCGGGGACATCTGAATAAGTGAATTCCGTTATGAAGTCTTTCACTGCTTGGCGTTTTAGAGAAGACCTTATCTCATCTATAATATCATATTCTCCAAGTTCCACAGCCCAATACATCAATCATCTCGACTTTTTAGGTTTGTGCAAAGCTTGCCTGAGTGGCAAATCAATATATACCACAATAGTATAGGATGGTTTCATTCTCCTACTTGCTTGAATAAGAGTTAACGCTAACTTTTCCAACTTAGGATATCGTACTGTAGCTCCTTTGAAAGACTTGCTGATGTAATACACTAGTTTTTGGACTCCATTATCCAATCTAATCAATGCCGACCTAACTGCTGATTCTGAGACTGCCAAATACAAATACAACTTTTCTTCCAAAATTGGTCGGGAGAGCAGTGATGGAGACCCCAGATACTTCTTCAACTCTTAGAATTCTTTCTCAAACTCCTCGTTTCACTCAAAAGTCTTTCTGAGTGCTTTGAAGAACGGTAGGCATCTGTCTGCTGCTCGGAAGACAAACCTGTTGAGTGCTGCTACTCTTCCAGTCAACCTCTGTACTTCTTTCTTGCAAGTCGGTGATTGCATCTCAATCAGGGATTTATCTGGATTTGCTTTGATTCCCCTTTGATTCACAATACACTCGATGAAAATGCCTTCTCGCACACCAAAGGTACACTTGATCGGGTTCAATTTCATTTGATGCTTCTCCAGTTGGTCAAACGTCTGGCTGAGGTCGGCAATATGATCAACAACTTTCTTGATCTTAGTGAGCATGTCATCAACATAAACCTCCATATTTTTTTTTATTTGCTCCTCAAACACCTTATTCACCAGCCTTTGGTAAGTAGCACCTGCATTTTTAAGACAAAATGGCATTACATTGTAATAATAAGTTCCTCCAGGTGTAATAAAAGAAGTATTATGTTTATCCTCTGGCTTCATTTTGTTCTGGTCATAACCAGAATAAGCATCCATAAAATAGAGCAACTCATGTCCAGAAGTAGCATCAACGAACTGATCAATTCATCGCAAAGAAAAATGATCCTTTGGACACGCCTTGTTCAAGTCGGTGAAATCCACACACATCCTCCATTTGTTACTTTTCTTTTTGACCATCACCACATTAGCCAACCAATCTGGGTATTTGACATCTTCAATGAAGGAAGCTTTCTTCAACTTTTCCACTTCCTCTTGGATAATCTAATTCTTCTCGGGGCTAAAAACTCGCATATGTTGCTTCACCGGCTTGATAGCTTTATCGACGTTGAACTCATGACATAGAAAATTTGGACCTATGTCGGGCATATCCTCATGAATCCATTCAAATACCTACTTTCTCAGCCTCAGAAATGTAATCAATTCATGTTTGAGGATTGGATCTAATGATTCCCCAATATAGGTTGTCCTCTCCGATTTGTCATCGTCCAGCATAATACTTTCTATCTCTTTCATTACCTCCCATTTTACCAGCTCTGATTCATCTCTGGGAAAAAGGGTTTCAACTTTAGAATCCCCAGGCAGGTCAACCTGGTAAGTGTTTGTCTTCTTCTTAATCTCCTCTAAATCTTCTTATTCGACAGAAGAGTAGTAGCACTCCCGAGATACTTTTTGGTAACCTTTAACCACTCCGACATCGAAATTGGTTGGGAACTTGAGGCACTGGTGCACAATTAAAGGAACGGCTTCGTACTTCTTCAACCCAACTCTTACCATGATAATATTGTAGGCGTAATGGACATTATTATCCATGACGAAGAATTTCACATTTCTGTTTTGCTCAAAGGACAGGTCCTAATTAACACATCTATCTTTATAGTTCCTAATGTAAATACTTTTTTCTCCAGAAAACTCGATTAGAGGCCTACGATATGGATCCAACTGACTTATCTTCAAGTTTAGGCTATCAAAACATGGGTAAAACATAATATCTACCAAACTACCATTATCTACTAACACTCTTGCCATTATCACATCTTCTATTCTGACTTTCACTACTAGGGGGTCATCATGTGGATACAACACACCAGACAAATCATTCTTTGAGAAGCGTATCACCAGCTTGTCTTTGTTCACCTTCCTCGGTCCATCTTCCTCTGTAAGGTTAATGCGTTGAATATAGGAGAAGGCTTGAGCCTCGTTGAGGTAAGCCTTCCTTTCTACTGTGTGATCTCTCCCACCTGTAATGACATTGCAATCAAATGAACCAAAGATCAACATGAATACCTCCCTTTCAGGCTGCTTTGGCCTCTTTAGTAGATCGAGATCATCTTTGGGGTCGCTGTCATGATCACTTTTCTTATCCTCCCTAGACTTGCAAGGAGACCTAGATCTCTGCCGACCTCATCTGCCTGTTCTACCTCCTTTCTGTTGGTCCACAAACCTCTCCCAACTTTCCTCGGTGAATAAGCACCTCAATCTCGTTCTACAAAGCGATGTATCTATTGGTCGTATGCCCATGATCTTTATGGAAATCATAATACTTGGATTTGTTTCTCAAGTCTGCAGAAGTCTTTAACTTCTCAGGCCAACTTAGATTGTCACTATGCTTGATCTCATCCAACATATGATGGATGTCCACCTTCAAAGGGGTATAATTGGTAAACTTCTTTTGCTGATCCAGTCTATCTTTTCCCTTGGACTCTTTGTGATCATTATTGTTCTTATGCTCTTTTTTATTCGATTTACCCTCAGCCTTAGCATATGTGCTCTTATTCACTTCCATTGCTTCTTTAGCGTTCATAATCTTAGTTGCTATGTCCATCAACTCCGTCAATGTGTAGTAGAGCTTGTAGGGGAGAAGATGACTCATCAAAGCTGTGATCGCTGTCTTTTCTCTATAGTCAATAACTTGAAGCTTCTCGTTATTAAAATGAGTAATATAATCCCTTTAGCTTTCGCCAACCCTTTGCCTTACACTTAGGAAATGAGCCACCCTCTACACCGGTTTTGCTCCAAAGCAAAAATTGCCAATGAAGAGTTCGGCTAATTACTGGAAGCTGACAATTTATCCCCGAGGAAGACTGTTATACCACATTTGGGCAGATCCAGTAATGGTTCCTGAGAATGCTCGGCATCTCATCTCATCTCATCTCATCAGGAATAATATATATGTCTGCAGTCGCTTGGTATTGTTCTATGTGAAGAACATGATCCGTCTTTATATCATATTTAGGGGTGACCATAGGTGCTTTAAATTTACTCGGTGTAGGGAAATCTACAATTATTTGCATAAAAGGCGATCCTTTTACAAAATTCCCATATAAAGGATTTTTGGCTTTAGCCATTTCTCCTAGTTTGTCCTCCTAGTGTTCAATTGAACGTTTCCAAGCATCATCATGGCCTACCGCAGATCTATTTGTTACCGCTCTCTCTTGCCGACCAACTATCTCGGCGGAATTTTCCTCCTGGGAATGTTTTTCGAATGGTGCATCTCTTTGGGGATTTGGTCTGGATTGGGTTGAACCCTCCCTTAGATCAATTGGTCATCGAGAATTACCCAATGTAACTTTTTGGAAATTTCCATTCCTTCTAGCTCCCGATCTCTCAAAGGCAGACCCCCTACTGAGCCTTTACGAAGCACTCTATCTTTCTGGAGTAAAAGATTGACCCTCAAAAGTATAAGGCATCCTAATGAAAGAGGTTGCTCCAGGAAGATAAGATGGATCTCTTGACATTCTTGAGTGACTACCATCTTTAGGTGGAGGTGGGGGCATACTTTTTTGGGCAGACTGGATAGGAACACCTCCTTAAAGGGTTTGGGCCAACTATCGCATCATTTCTTGCATTTGCTCTTGGCCCCTTCCTAAGCTTGCTAGAATTTCGGTAAAATCTGCATTACTAGGAGGAGCAGATGGATAGGGTGGAATACCTTCATTCCCGATACTATTTTCAGGATTGTTAGCCATAGGTAATGAATTGGTGAAAACGCTTTGTCAAGTCATTTCCACAGACGACGCCAATTTATTGATGCAAAAAACTAGACTATGCTAATTAATTGATCACAGATAAATAATAAGAATCAAATAAGACAGGAGAGGTTTTTAAAGTGGTTCGGTTGTTGAAGAAAGCCTACGTCCACTGTTATGTTATTGCCAATTGCCTTAGGGTTTTGCCCAAGTGTTTTTATTTGGTCTCACTTGATTCAATCCCTACTAATGAGGGTGTCACTACACCAAAACAGTCAATTAGTAACACTACTGCAGTGTTACTAAAATAATTACTAACAATAAAAACGTGTTAGAAAAAAGGCGTGGGGAAGAAAATTACTAACATTTTTTACCGTTACTAAATTCTTTGTTACTAACACTATTTTACCGTTACTAAATTCTATGTTACTAATACTTTTCTACCGTTACTAAAGTGTTACTAATTTCGTAAGACATTTCTAACACAATTTTTATAACACCTTTAGTAACGGTATATGTTCGTTAATAATATTTAAAAAAATTAAAGAAAATAATATTTACACACACACACACACACACGCGCGCGCGCGGGGGTATACAATATTAAAAAATGCTAACATAATGATAACAACATAATTGTCGATCCGATTGAATTTCAATAGAAATAAGTCAAATTTTAAAAAAATTTGGACAAAATCTCCTTTATTTATAGTACTATCCACCTGTTTAATGTATAAAAAATAGTTCATCAATATAAATAGTCCACAACAACAACACTAATACACATCCATACAATAACCTCAATAAAAATTAATAGCCCAAATTCCATTAATAAAAAATCCATCTCCATACATATGAAATTCATCTCAATACCCGAGGCAATTTGGGAAATCTAAGAATTGTTCATCTCAATACATAAGCCAATTTGGGAAATCTAAGAATTATCATCATGAAGATGAGTTAAAAACAAGTACAAAAGTGGGTTGTTGTTAAATGGAAAATTTAACTTGAACTAATACCACCTCCACTCAAGTCAATGCCTTGTTCTGTGGTCTTCGGTCGCTGTTTAGAGGTATAAGACTAAGAACTGAGTAAAACATCGGGATATAGTAATTAGTACATCTGTGGTTTGACCTGGCCCGAGCATGATGACCAAAGTTTTGAAGGTTTGACATCAGATGCGTTGGCTCTAACCATTGTGAGTTTGTGGTTGGCGAAAAGTGAAGGAAAGTTCTTTATTTAATGCAGAGTTAATGATTCTTAGGAGGTTGGTTTCCCAGACTTCACTAGAACTATCACAACATCTACAACATATTACGAAAAACATGAGTTGAGAAATTTTTTTAAACTACGGCATCCTTTAAATGTAATTTCAAAATGAGCAGAATAATAAAAATATTGTGATTAATAGCTCGTCTATTACCTTCATGTAAATAAAAAAAAATCCTCTAAAAGAGGAAAATGGACGTATTGTAAAGGTTATTCTTAGCTTCAATTTTGGATTTTCATCAAAAATCTTTCTTAATATTGAGGAATTATCCTTTATACTTCACTACAGGTATAAGCTTTTCCCTCTAACTGGATAACAAGATTTTTTTCCATTTTTAAACTCACCATGTCCCGTTCTTAATAAATTTGTTTGCTTCTGATAAGAAATTAAAAAAATAGAAAAAAACAAAAAAACCATACCTTATAAATGGCCTCTTTGCTAATGACAACGTGACGTTGTTGGGTAGGCAAGTCCTCTTCACTGCTTGAATCATCACTATCATCAACACCTTCTTCAATCTTTTCACTATCAAGAAGAAATGATAGAGCAAAAATCATGATCCTGGCGAATTTAAGCATATATAAATACTTTTCAAATACAATTCTTAAAATGAAATGATAAACATATAAATATGAACTCCCACCTCGAAGATGAATGAAAGTACGCTGTACATATAGCATTGGCAGTTCTATCATCGAACCACACCTTATAAAATTATACTGTTTAACCTCCTAAAATATCATTCAAAATTTAATATACTATAAGAACATGCGAAAAAATTGTTATATACTGTATATGTTTTTAGATCATCTTACTAGTCCTTTCTTAAACATACGTTAAGATGAGTTATATTGGACATAACAAAGAAAACATGTATAACCATTCAATACATGTCTTGGATCAACTGACTGCTATAAAAAATTATAGCTAACCATATGCTAGACGCGTTATGCTATATAAAATGAAGGATTTTTTAGTCTTTTCAGCGTTCAACTGGTCTGTTTGATTTCTAGAAAAAAAATTGATTGATACATTAATTTACTATAAGGGCAATATAATATTTGGAATCAAACCGTAAAGTAGACATACCAAAGGTATTCCCAATAATTATTTTAGACTGTTTGTACTAGAAGTATGTTATTTGAGAAAGATTAGAGAGACCCACATATTTTCCACATTATACCGACCCATTGATGTGGCCAATCCCACATCACTCAAAACACACGCTCAAGTGCACTGCACTTTCTAATAAATTCTTATCTTTATACCACATTTTGCTTTTTACTTTTTTTTTAAATAAAGTATAAATAGCTCATAAAGTATAATTTTAGTTAAAATAAAATTTATATATTTGCACTCCTTTCAACACAATCAATCAAATGAGACCAACAACTATATATAGTTTCAATTTTTTTAAAATGTTATTTTTACTCCAAATATTTTATTTTTCGACGTTAAAAATTAAATAACTCATAAAATTAATTCTGTTGAAAACGCATTTTATATATATGGACTTTCCACGAGGCCATCTATCAAACGACACCAAAAACTATAGGTAATTTTAAAATTTTGTTTTTACACTTAATGGTTTATTTTTCAATGTTAAAAATCACGTCTCTCACAAAATAAAAATATATTCAACACAAAATATATATATTTTAAGTCCTCCAAATGCGATTTGTCAAACGAGACCAAACAACCATCGGTAATTTCAATTTTTTAACAATTTTATTTTTTACACCGTTTTATTTTTCCACGTTAAAATTACACATCTCACAAAATATATGTTCGTTTAACACAACTTTAGCTATAGGTATTATAGGCATTAAGAGGAGTCAAAATATAAAATTAATTCCGTTGAAAACGCATTTTATATATATGGACTCTCCTCGAGGCGATCTATCAAACAAAATTATATAACTATAGGTAATTTTCAAATTACAGCATGCCACGTCAATCGATAATTTAAAAATAGGAACTAAAGATGGAAAGAAATGTTTGTTGTCCTAAATCCATAATCAATATTATTTTAAGGTCTAAAAGTGCAAAATCTATAATATTGTACTACATTTTCAACGGTTAGCAATTCGTGATATATATATACTAGCGGATACCCGTCCTGAAGGCACGGCGAAAATTTTCAAAGTACGTAATCGCAAAAAAATAAAAATATCGTTCCCTAAAAAAACATCAAATTGTGTGGTACTTAATATAACTGTTAACATATATTATTAACTGTTACATGATTACGTCGCATGACATATACATTATTTTATTACAATTATTATTATGTATATAGGGAAAACTAAATAATGATTGACATTGGTATGATAAAGTTGTCAATAAATTAATTTCCCAACTCATCAACATTCATGTATGGTGTTCCCCGTGCTTGAAGGCACGGTTTAAATTTCGCAAAACAATAACACCGTCGTGCAATATGTATGGTATAATCACCTTGGGCATGATTTTGGTTCTATAGTAAGGTGCATCCTCGGCAGGGCCGTCTCTGAAATTTTAGGGGCCCTAGGCGAACAATTAATTTGTGACCCTTTATATTATTTTTTTTTTAAAGGAAATGTGTTATTCTCGCATTTTTCGATACAAAACTATCAATTAAATCTTCAAAATTTATTGTTGTTAACAAATCTTCTTCAATTTATAATATGACTAATCCATTTAATCTTTCTTGTGACATGGTAGAACGAAGGTAAGATTTTATTAATTTTAATTTTAAAAAACTTCTCTCCACCGAGGCAACCGTAACGGGTATTGTCAAAATTATTCTATAGGCAATCCATGCCTTTGAAAAAATACAATCCATTCTTTTAATATATTCTAACACCTCAATTGATTTTTTAATTTCTTTAGGTAAAAGCCTCATTAAAATTTTCAACTCACAAAACAATTGATTTCCATCAATATCACAACTATTGTCATGTGTTAAATAATTTTCAAGTTTAATACAATAACTATTTAAAATATCATCATCTAAAGTTTCTAACTTGTTCAAATCAAACAAAAACTCAAAAGTCTCCTCGTATATTTTAAATTGTTCAAATCTAGTTCTAATTAACATAAGCGCTTGATCGATTATATGTAAGAAGTAATTTACTCTAAATGATACCTCCAATGATTGTCTAATCCCATCACTAGAATTCTCATCCAAATTTTTTTTTTTAATAAATATTACGTTTTTCACAAAATACGGGTTCAATTTCCATTTCTTTAGCAATATCTATAGCTTCAATCTTCGAGGATTCAAATCCGTTTTCTCTTTCATTTTCAAAATAAGAAACAAGTCCTTTTAAAATAATTTTTTTTATTTTTATTTTTAAATCCGTTTTTTCGTGATCGGAGGGATATTTTCTAGTAGACATATTCACACAACAAGTGTAATTTGTAAAAATAAAAATTAATCACAAGATTCTCAATAATATTGACAAACAATATTAAAGAAAAATGCTAAAGAGGAACAATAGAACCTGATTTGTAACCAATTTGAAAGCAATCTCAAGTTTTAATTTGTAAATGCCCAAATAACAAATTAAAATCTAAAAAAAAAAAAAGGATTGCCAATGGATTCCTTGGGTCCGATCTAAGAGAGTCCATCCAGACGGAGACTAGGAGATTCATAGGAGGACACCAACTCCATCCATGATGCCAAAGGATTGCCAAGCTTTGAACCCGGGTTACTCTTTAGTTTTCAACTCATCCAAGAACCATTTGAACAACTCATCGAAAAAATATGTCTTAATAAATTATCTGTCAAATGAGATTGTAACTTGTAAGCCAAAATGTATGTTTCTTTTTCAATTTCTTAAATTGCATGTTTCCAGTCTTGATCCAAAGTATCATACTAAATAGAGTAATTTTATTAATTTATATCCCAGTTTTTATTTATTAACAATAAAAATTGTTTTTATCACAGTTTCGTATATAAAAAGCAGTTTTATTTAAAAACAATTTTTTTCATATATATAAAAAAGTTTTTCCTTGTTTTTGTTACTGTGTTATATAAAAATAGTTTTATACAAAAATTAGATTATGCACTTTTAGAACTTAAAATAATATTGGTTATGGATATAGGACAACAAACATTTTGTTTTCATTTTTAATCTCTGTTTTTAAATTATCGATTGACGTGACATGTTGTGATTGATTGACATTTTATGGATATGGGTCCGCGCCAGTGGCTTTATTTAAAAATAGGGACTAAAAATTAAAAGAAAATATTTATTGTCCTATTTCCATAATACACATTACAATATGTCCTAAATTTACAAAGCCCCTAAAAAAATTTACGAGTAAAACGTTCATCTCTTTTGTTGATAGGTTTTTGTTGCCAAAAAAAGAAAAGTTATGAAAAAAATGCATTCTAATATAAAAAAACAGTTTTTATTGATTGTTTTTTTTTTATATTAGAATGCATTCCAAATGAATAATTTTGTAATTGTTATTATTATTTTTTTTAAGTAATTCCAACACAAAGTTAAAAACTAACACAAAACAACTTGTTGAGTTTTGGTGAGGGGAGAGATTTTGGTGTGTTATTTTGGTGGGTTTGGTGAAATAACAGATTTCTTTTTCTCTTTCCCACGTGGACAGTTCCACGTAGGTGTGTCCATGAATTGTGTAGAATTGGCGGGTCTCCGTAGCAAAGCTCATGTTATTTCACTAGTTTCCACAAAAACTAAAAGAATATAGGGGATTAATATTATGCAAGGAAACGCACCCCTGCTATATAGAATGAATAGAAAAACCTCGTAAAATGTGCTGACAAATATCTAAATTGATGAAAGGGAGGAATTTAGAACTTACAACAATTAGACTTGGCAGAACAACAAACACAACATGTTGTGGCACAGAAAGCTATACGGCATAAGATAAATTTAATGTCCCAAACTCTGCATGAACAAACATAACTAGTATTTTCAGGTTGACGACAAAGAATCCAACTAGTCTTTTCAGGACTTCAACAATGAATCAATTTTGGGTGGAATCAACAATTCAACTAGTCTTTTCAATCTTCAGTATCTTTAGAAATTGAATCTGGCTTTCAAAAGCTTCAACTCTACACCAATTCCATTTGGGTTGGCGAAACTTACCAGTTTGACATATTTGAATTTGTCAAGCTTTGGTTTTGCTTGGTAAATTCCTATTGCGTTGTCGCGGGTGACAAGGTTGGTTGCTCTTGCTCTTTCCACACTTTATTTTCCTAGTGTGCTTTCTCTAAAACTTGAGAATCCAAACCTAGGCATGCTTGTCTAAAATCAGTGAGCTTACTCAACTTTATCTGGATGGTGTAAATGTATCTGCTAGATGATACGATTGGTGACATACTATATCAGCTTCTTTGCCTAATGTGAGAGAGCTGAGCTTGTCTAGTTGTTATATTTCCAGCTCCTTTGACTATTCTCTTTCCAAACATTTGTTTCTTTCAATGATATGTTTGGATAAGAACAATCTGAGTGCACCAATACTGCAATTTTTTGAGGAATTTTACAAATTTAACAATATTGCATCTGAGTTCTTGTAGTTTGAATGGAGAATTTCTGAAAAAGATATTACAGCTACCGACTCTCATGACTCTGGATTTATCGAACAAAAAATTATTACATGGTTCTTTATCGGAATTTCCCCAAAATGGATCCCTTGAGACCTTGGTGATCAGCATCACAAACTTTTCAGGACCATTACCGAAGTCTATGGGTAACCTTAAGATATTGTCCAGAGTGGAGCTAGTCAGTAAGAATTTTAGTGGACTAATTCCAAATTCAGTATCAAATCTAACTCAACTTATTTATTTGGACTTATCATCCAACATGTTTACTGGTCCAATCCCCTTGCTTCGGATATCCAGAAGTCTCACCCACGTAGACCTCTCTCGTAACAATTTATCGGTACAATCCCTTCCACTCACTTTGAAGGCCTTCGTAGTTTAGTATATATTGATTTGCGATTGAACTCATTTAACGGAAGAATTCCTGCGTCTCTATTTTCCATTCCGTTATTGTAGAAGATTCATCTTTCTAACAATCAATTCGATGTCCCACTTGAAGAATATTCCAATGTATCCACATCTCTATTTCAATCACATGTATTCGAGATCTGTAAGAGAAAACATTAAAACGGTCAAACATATAAAAGATAACATAATCTGCAGTTGAGTACAACAACAAAGAGCACCCAGAATACTTCAAGGTTACTTTGTATGGCAAACATAGTGAAAATGTAAAATGAAAATACAATACCATTTGGAGGCCAAAAAGACAGAGTGTGTTTCGTTTGAGCTTAATATTAAAATTGTGAATGTTTTATGTATATACCAATGTGATTTAGTTATTACCTTCAAGTTGAAGTTGATCGAAAGATAAGGATCTAGAAAGTTGTATTAACCTGGAGTGAAGAAGATCGGGGAGAGTAATTAAATAGATGAAATTAAAATAAATAGATGAAACTACAAACTCAAACCAAAGCATAAAAATAGGTGAGCATAATTCCTAAAAAGCACAAAAAACTCAAACCAAAGGAGCACTAAATAGATGAAATTAAAATAAATTACTTTGAGCAAAGTACTCTATAACTCAGAATGCACTAAAATAATATACCCCAAACTGGGCAACAATTCCTAATTAAATGTTGTATTAGATCAAGAGAGAACAAGTACTCAATGGTTGATTGAAGGTAAAAACTGCACTTTCTTTTGTTTATGGGCTACAAAGTTTGTGATTTGAGTAGTGCATTCCAGTGAGTTTCTAAAGATCCAGTAAGTATCTATATAAATATGAGACTTTGTGAGGGTGCCATGCAGCTTATCAACAGTCTGAAATATTTGTACACACACGGTGTGGGACTTCTCGCTTTACACTTTACAAGTAACTCATTAATTTTCAATTCTAGACCGTGGTAAGTTTTAAGTTTTTTAGAATTTATTAACTTTTTGATGATAAAATTCGGAAATAAAAACATACCATAAGTCTAAATTAATTTTAAATATATAAATAACATACCAGGGTCTAAAAATGTAAATTAGTGAAATACCTAAGCAAAAATAAAAATAAAACACCAAAAAGAGAGGTCCATGACATTGATTGCACCATCTTGTCATTATAGCGCCACTTCCATTTGGTTTAGGTTCAACTATTACACAAATGAAGTTGAATCGCGATTTTTATTTATGGCAATAAATAATGTTGAAGTTGTGAAGAGGAATGCAAACCTCGCACAAGAGAACGAACCATTCATTAGAGATATCAAGCAACACGTTAGCAAATAGTCTTCTCTTAGCGTCACACATACTCATCATTCCACACTCTGCCATCTATACAAAAACATGTAAGAATAAGAAACAATATTCTACCAGTAAAAATAAAATGACAATTATCATAATTTGCTAAATGATGTACATAATGTCATGATCACACTAATCATGCATGGTCCAATTAACCTCGCATAACACTACTTTCTGGCCAAACAAAAATAAATACGAAATAGAAAAATCCATATAATGAATCTCTTCTGTGAAAGTCCTCCAAGATTGTAGACACAAGTATAAGAATTAATATTACAAAGTTCAAATTACGTGCTTGATCAAAGTTTATGCAAAGAGTTCACTGGTGTCATCAAGGTACAAGAAAGAAAGAAAAAAAATACTCACATATAGGTTTTTCAACTCCAAGATAAGATGTTTCGTGAGACTATTTGACACCACAACACCAAGTTGTTGCCCACATTGCTTAATATTATCCTATTTGACCTATATTATTTGATATAACACATCTAAAGCAGAAATATATATCTCTAAAATCATGTCAACAAAATGATATTATAAAGACTCTCATATAAAGATTAAAAACCCACTCTACTAAATTATAGGCCGAATAAACCATGATCAAATTCTTAATCTCATTTACACTACCGAGTGGCCCTGAGAAGGAAAATATCTCTACAAGTTTAGCTCAAATTTCATTCGTCTCCATGATCACCTTAAGAGCATAATCATGTTTACTCCAAAAAAATTACAAGTAAATAGACTAATAGTAGAAATCATCTTAGGTGCATAATCATGTTTACCCTAAAGTACAAGCTTATAAACTAATAGTAGAAAGAAATGGCATTATGTAAGTATGGAAACATAGTGAATATTCTATGTTCCCTAATTAACATAAAAATTGCTCAAATTATATAGTTAAACAAAGGATAGTTTTAAACAAAGAATAGTTACATCGTCATGTACAATGCTTTCCCACAAAACTCCGACGACGAAGATTTCTTACCATTCTAAATGAAAAACAGAACATTTTACAAAAATGGAATAAGGTCATACCATCGAAAGTTGAGGCTTGGTATAAGAAACTACCTTCCCCTCCTTGTTTAACATTTTAGCAACCTCTCGAGAGTATCACACATCGCCATTAAGAACCATCTGCATCACATTATCCATGGAAGAATTGTATTCATAATAGCAAAAAATGAAGAGTAAGTGGTGAGCTGAGAGGTCTACCAGTAAGACCTTTAACTAAATTTATGTTACCTAAGTGAGAATTATTTTAAAAAAAAGTGTATACATATCGATATTCCATATTATTATGAATTCTACAAAAATTTACCTTAGGGGGTTTAATTCCCACCCTTAGGAATAGTTTGGGATTCATAAGAGGCAATGCAATAGATTCCCTCACTTCACGGATTTGGTGTGACCACCCTCCTACCACATAGGAGCATATTATATACAACTGGATCAACCTGTAAAAAAAATTTCAGTAACACACATCAATATTCCAAATAATATATGGATGATAATCAAATTTCTATGATGTTATATTCACTAACCAATCATTTTCCAGCGTTGAAAAATTGATATCTGTTACTAAGTCTACTCTATACCACTGCTTGCTGATGTATTAAAAGTATATTGACTACCGATTAGTCTTCCCCACACCAATTTAAGTTATATTGATTACCATTAATATCTTAATATATTTTTTTATTTTTCATTCATTTGTTTATTCTTCCATAGACTGATCGTTGTTCAACGATGAATTATTTTTTTTAACCAATTCATCTATGAATGATTGATTATATATATAAAATTATTTTCATTTACTTTTATGATGACAAACTTATTATTTTTTTGTTGTAGACTTTAAGATAAAATTTGTTATTCAATTCGCGTATGGTGTTCAACTGCTATGCCACATGGTGTTCTAGACGAACCCAATATTTCCTTCAATGCGCGTATGGTTATTTAAACTACATCATTAAACAAAATGCCTCAAAATACATACTTCTTGTAAATCCATATGTCTAGTACACCGAAACATGTGTGAACCTGTGTGTGTGTATATATATATATATATATATATATATATATTTAATATTAAGGAGGAGTCTTACCTCAAAATCCCCAAATCTTGAAAACCTAGTGTATGAGAAACCCTAATGACAACGATCGAGTCTTGAGAGTTCTGAGTCGATCGGTTTATACCCATCATAAAAAACACAAATTTTTTTTTGTATTATTTGTCCATCACACCTTCAGTGTGCCATTCACATCTTACTCCGGTGTTATTCATCTGGTAGAATGATATCTCCAACGAGAAACCACCGCCCCTTCGGTAAGAACTCGGCTAGAATTTGTTGCTGGACTGAATACATGGCTCTGCAATAACAGAAAAGATGAGGAAAAAAATAATCGATGGGAAACATAACTTACCCAAAATTGATACACCATTGAAATCAAATCAAAAATTGAGTCACCATGATCATCAAAACTCAAAATCGACTTACCAGAGAAGGGGAGAGTTTCTTTAGGTTGGAAGGAAAATTTAGAAGATAGTAATTTTCATTTGCGTGCGTCGGAATCAGGGGTAGAGTTTCTTTATTTGGGATGGAAATTTTATTTTTATTTTTTTATTTTCACTATAATTAGAATTAGTAACACTTACACAAGATTTACAATGTATATATACCCTTGAGGGGTGTCAACAGTTGTCATGTGAACATATGGAATGCCTTTATAAATTAGGCATTTACATCAATACAGAAGGATATTAAGTATGTGACTGTCGGCGCTTAGCTGTCCAGGTTGGTCGGCTTCCATGTTGGTCGGGCTCCCCACCATAGTTGGTCGGGAGTCATAGTAAGTTGGGGATCTGTAGCAAGATGACTTGGACTAGTGCCACACTGGATGACACGTTCGGGCTAATAATTGGTTCATGTAGGATAGTCAAATCCGGTATCAACACTTATTCTGGTGCTTCTACCTTAGTCAAAGTGGCACTTGTTGCGACACATAAAATTGAACTTCACTATAATTACATCCACCAAATGTCATATAAATTGATAGCATATGGATGTGTGGGATTGACTTACTAATTTCTAGTACTATAACGTAGGCATAACATATGAAAAAGAATATAAATTAAACACTTAAAGATTTTGATCATCCCTCATTCATCTTTAAAATATATTACAAGTCAGGACATTTTGTAATTTTCTACGTACATAGTTCAACAAATTCTTCAACAAAATTCTCTCGATCACACAGAAAATATAATTAAATGATTCCAATAGCCAAATATATTAAATGATTGAAAACAAGTGAATTCTTTTTGTAGTTGTACTCAGGATGAATCAATAGGAGATTCTACCGAGTTTTCAAAAATATTACTTTAATGATTGAAATAAAAAACATGAAAAGTACGTTGTCCCTTATGAATATTACTTTGAACAAAACCACCACAAATTCACTTCTCTCTCTCTCTCTCTCTCTCTCTCCCTCCCTTGTGCAATTTTAATTTCATTTTTTCCATGAAAATGTAAATGAGATATATATTTTGAAAGCCACCAGTATCATTCCCTACATAGCACACAATTTCGAACCAATTACTCACTTTTCACGCCCGTCTAAGACTACAACTTTGGTACCATGGAAAAATCTACCTACACATTGTATGAAACTTCGCTGGAGGGACGAGAGGAATTGCCAAACGCGGTTCATTTTACACATCTAACGACGTCGGAGTCCATCTATCACATTTACCTTAGATTTGCTTCCTTGCCTTCAAAGCTACTCACTTCCAAGGGGTATTTGTGTGTAATGTGGCATGTCACAGTTTGGCCCATGCTGGTCACGTGGGTCTATGGTTCAACCTTTGTTGTCGAAAGAAATGTGTTCAAAAATCTCAAACTACAAACATGGGCTATTCCAAAATACAGCATACACGTAAGAATATAACTCGTGTTTTCATAGGCACACACACACACACACACACACACACATGTTATGTTTCTTATATGGTTATTGCAGTACTTTATGCAATTACAAGAGGAGTCTATCAATAGCTTGATTGAGGAAGCTATACTAGAAGCTGAAGGAAAAGGCATTAAGGTTTAAAGTTTAGGCTTAATAAATCAGACAAATTGTTGAAAATTTCCCTCAACATGCATGTGTATATGTGTATGAGTGTATAAATATATTATATGATGCCCAACTTGTTATCCAATATGAAAGCAGTAAATGCAGAATAATTATAGAATCTTTATTGAATGAAATAAAAATTAATTACAGGGTAATATGCAACAACACAGAAAAAGAGATTGAGGCAAGTGTTAAACACTCTGACCTTAAGAAGAATTTTTCCCCGAATTAGTGCTTATGAGATGTAGCGGCAATCGTCTCCCAGGATACATCAATCTCTACTTGTGAAAGTAGCACCCCAATTTGTAAGTCTATTTGAACCAACTGTTGAGAACTCTCATATGAATTATGGAACTGAACTATCCGAATTTCGTAACCTTCTAAAAGAGACCCCAGGCCACTTATTTATACAAAACTAAGTGGCTATTAAAAAAACGATTGGAAATCCCAACAGCCAACTGTTGGGAACAACCGAATTTAGCTGTTAAAGGAAAAGTAAAAAAATGAAATAAAACTGGACTAGGCCAGAATAAAATAAACTGGTCCGAAATAAATTAAAATAAACTCGAAAATAAATAATAAAAGCCCAATAGAATTTGGCCCCCAAAGTTTATACTTTAGTTAAGTTAAAGCCCCAAGCCCCAAGGCCCACGGCCCTTGAGACGGGTCGGGTCGAGCGGGCGGCGACGGCACGCGCACATGCGTGTGGGATTGGAAGCCAAACTAAGTCGATGTAAGTCCTCCCTTATTCAAAGAGTTGGGATACCCCAAGGACACAAAGCCTTTAAGTCAAATTGGGTTATATTATACTACACCCATTTTTCACATTCTTCCTATATGGGACAAGCTTTAACTTAATTACTTCAACCATTTTCCATGTTCCCAGTGAATACTTTGAGCTACAATTTCTCATTAAATAATTTACAATTTTTCGTATGTGAGTATACCATGTTATACTCCTTACATAGGTGAATGAGTTACCACTTTGAGTTGTCTCGAAAGACATGTGGGTCCCATAATAAATTAACCCCAAAGTTGACCAAAATCTGATTTTGTCAACTTAAGAAAACCCATAAATTCTAACAGTCCCCCACGTGAATGAAAATTGGTTGGATCAACATAAATGACTATGCAGACAAAAGAGAGTCCTATACAAAATTTTTGTATCGGGAGAGATAGCTTTTTGCTTTGAATTTCCCCTAGTGAGAGATTATCGGATTTACTTACTGATCAATGAATGCGATGTCTTGAACTATTCAATGTTTCATGTAAATCAAGTTAATAGAATTCACACGGTACTTTTTCAAACAAAGTTGGTTCTTTTTGTGTTCATTTTGGCCCTAAACAATTCTTGGTTTTATGAGTGCTTTAGAGAATTTTTGTCTTTCAAATTCTCATAGACGCGGTCCCTTCACACTCACATAGGTCACTTCCCATTAAGAGTATCCTACTATACCCCATTTAAATTTTCAAAGTATAGGAGTCATTAAAAGCTAAGATTATACTTACTTCCATTGTAGGTAGCACTGTTTTATCATAGGGATAGGCTTGAGTTTGAAACTCATTAGTGCTCTTTTCAAAGAATAAGTCAAGATTCGACTATCCCTTTGAACCTAGATCTTGGGATCTCCAGTCATCTAGGTAGGGTTTCCACTAAAATAATTCTTTGTTTTGTAGGTTTTAGTCCCATTCCCCTCGATAAATTACACACGTGCTCTCTATTTAAATATTTGGTTAATGGATCTACTATATTGTCCTTAGACTTAATATAATCAAGTGAAATTATTCCATTAGAGAGAAGTTGTTTAATGGTATTATTTCTTCAATGTATATGTCAATGACTTACCATTATATGTATGACTATGTGCTCTTCCAATTGCAGATTGACTATCACAATATTTGCAAATTGCAGGCACGGGTTTTGGCCACATTGGAATATCCTCTAAAAAAGTTTCAAAGCCATAATGCTTTTCTTCATCTTTATCTAAGGCTATAAATTCAAACTCCATAGTTGACCTAGTAATGCAAGTCTGTTTTGAGAATTTCTATGACACAGCTCCACTACCAAGTGTAAATACATAACCACTTGTGGATTTAAAATCCTTTGAATCAGATATCCAATTATCATCACTGTATCCTTCAAGTACAACCAGATATCTAGTGTAGTGTAATACATTATTAAGAGTATATCTTAGATATCTAAGAACTCTTATTATGGCTTTCCAATGGTCTTCACCTGGATTACATGTATATCGACTCAATTTATTAACTGAGTAGGCAATATCTGAACGAGTGCAAATCATGACATACATTAAACTACCTATGATAGGAGAATATTCTAATTGAGATATACCATTTCCAGTATTTTTATATAAATGGAGATTAGGGTCAATATGTGTTTTAGCAATGCTATCACTACCTTTATCCACATCTTTCATATCAAATTTGCTGAATGAGATTTTCTTAGTGGATTTAATAATATCCCTATTATTTACAATAATAAGCATATCATCTACATAGAGACAAATAGTGACATAGCCACTTGTAGTCTTTTTAATGTATACACATTTATCACACTCATTTATTTTTTTATCCACTTGACATCATTACATTGTCAAATTTCCCATGCCATTTTTTAGTTGCTTGCTTTAATTCGTAAAGGGATTTAACAAGTTACACACCTTCTTTTCTTTTTACTTGGAACTTTAAACCCTTCTGGTCGTTCCATGTGTATTTCTTCATTTAGCTCTCCATTTAAGAAGGCCGTTTTTACATCCAATTGATGTATCTCAAGATTATATAATGATGTAATAGCTATTAACATTTGAATGGGTGTTATTCTCATAATAGGTGAGTAAGTATCAAAGTAATCTGATCCTTCCTTTTGTCTATAGACTTTAGCTACAAGTCTAGCTTTATATTTATCAATTGATCCATCAAATTTGAGTTTTTTCTTGAATATCCACTTATATCTAAGAGGTTTACATCCTGGTGGAAGGTCAACCAGTTCCCACATATGATTTTGCATGATGGATTCAATTTTGCTATTGATAGCCTCTTTCCAAAAAGGGGCTTCTAGAATTGACATCTCTTTTGTGTAGTCTCTAGGCTCACTTTCTAACATATATGTTAGAAAATCTGGACCAAAATACTTTGAAATTTTTTTGCCTTTTGTTACGTCTAGGTTCAAGGTCATCATCTTTCTCAACAAATTCATTTTCTATATTATTTTGATGACTACTAGATGCAGTATCATAATTTCTTTTACAAGAACTTGAATCAATCACTTTATTTTTATTAGAAAATATATCTTCAAAGAAATATGCATTCCTAGACTCAATTATAGTATTTACATGTATATCAGGAATCTCAAATTTATGTACAAGAAATCGATATGCACTATTATTAATCGCATATCCGATAAATATGCAATCAACAATTTTTGGTCCTATCTTAATCCTTTTAGTATAAGGAACCACTGCCTTTGCTAGAAACCCCCACACTTTGAGGTATTTGTAGGAAGGTGTTCGACCTTTCCATGGTTCATATGGTGTATTTTCAGATTTCTTATGAGGCATTTTGTTAAGAAGCTAGTTTGTAGAAAGCAAAGCTTCCCCTCACAAGTTCTGAGGTAATCCGAACTTATCAACATAGCATTCATCATTTCTTTTAGATTTCGGTTTTTGTGTTCCGCAATCCCGTTAGATTGAGGTGAATAAGGAGCGGTAGTTTGATAAATAATTCCGTGTTTTGAACAGAATCGTTCAAAAGGGGAATCATATTCACCTCCTCTATCACTCCTAACTACTTTAATCTTTTTGCTAAGTTGATTCTCGACTTCATTTTTATAATATTAAAAAACATTTACCGTCTCATTTTTGCTTCTAAGCAAATACACATGACAATATCTTGTGCAATCATCAATAAAAGTAATAAAAAAAAATTCACCTCTTGTTTGGACAAATTTTAAATCACATATATCACTATGAATTAGCTCAAGAAGGATTGTACTTCTTTCAACGTTTTTAAAAGGAGTTTTAATTAACTTTGATTCCGCACACATTTCACACTTGTGACTTGATTCAATACTAAATTTTGATATTAAGTCTAAATTAATTAATATACGAATAGTATCATAATTAACATGACCTAATCTACCATGTCAAATATTATAAGACTCAAGAAAATAAACAGAAGATACGTTCTTATTATTATTAATAGGCATTATAGTCATTACATTGAGTTTGAAGAGCCCATCGCTCAAATATCCTTTACTAACATACATGCCACTCTTAGTGAGTACAAATTTATCTGATTCAAATTCAAGTTTAAATCCCTTCTTGCTAAGATGTGATCCTGAAACCAAGTTCTTTCGAATATCGGGGACATGAAGCACGTCATTGAGAGTAAGTTCCTTTCTCGAAGTCATCTTGAGTATAACTCTCAATTTTTCTTCAACCTTTGAAGCAGAAGAATTTCCCACAAAAAATTTCTCCTTGTGATCAGAGTGTTGGTAGGGCGTAAACATATTCCTATCAGAACATATGTCATGAGTGGCCTCAGTGTCCACCAACTATTCCCTAGTGTTTCCCACCATGTTGACTTCAGAAACCACGGTCGAGAGGCTCAAATCATTAATATTTGCATAAATGTTCTCAACTTCAGTGACATTCGGTTGTGCTTGCTTATGTTTCTCATTTCCTTAATTTTTTTGATTACGACGATATTTAGCAATGTATCCCGGCTTGTCCCACATAAATCATTTTCCATCAAACTTTTTAAATTTTCCACTTTTGGGCCCTTTGTTTATCCCACCTTGGTTCACATGCTTCCTTTTCTTGTTATTTCTACTTTGCCCTTCTTCCACTATATTTGCTTTGGATCCTCTTCAATCCTTAACCTTACAATCAAGTCCTGAAGCCCCATTTCTTTACGTTTATGTTTCAAATAATTTTTGAAGTCTTTCCAAGATGGTGACAATTTTTCAATCATAGCATCCACTTGAAATGACTCACTTATTTTTTTTTCTTCAGAAAAGGTTTCATGATAAATCAATTGGATCTCTTGGCCTTGACTAATGACAGTCTTTGAATCAACCATTTTAAAATCCAAGAATCTATCGATAATGAATTTCTTCATTCTGGCATCTTCTGTTTTGTATTTTTTATTCAAAGACTCCCACACCTGTTTGGCATTTTTAAGAGGGCTATATACATTATATAATATATTTTCCATATTGTTGAGGATATAATTTTTACATAGAAAATCAACATGTTTCCATGCATCCACAGTGACAATTATTTGCCTGTCTGTTTCACCTTCTTTAAAGGTTGGTTCCTCTTCACTAAGGAATTTTTTCAAGTTCAAAGTTGTTAAAATAAAATAAATTTTGTTGTTGCCAACGTTCGAAATCTATCCCTTTAAACTTTCGGGTTTTTCACCATGTCCAACACTAGTTGGTACCACCGCAATCGGCAAAGCAAAAGTAGATGCCATTTCTGTTTTAAACAAAAATAAATATGTGTTTATAACAGGATATGTGAGTGAATAATTATATGAAAATTAACTTTTTTTAAAAATAAACGATAGAAATATTATTGATCACAACTAAGTGAGGAAAAGCCCCTCACTAGTGGCATACATCAGACGGTAGCAATATGAGCTCCAATGTTATGAAAATTATTGAGAATATCTAAGCAAAAGGTAGTTCTAGGCAAACATAATGGTTTAATCCTAAAAGAAAGTCTAATATCACCCAAAACTTGGTTGAAAATAATTTTTTTTATCGTATGAACACCTTCAAAGTTGCACTTGTTCCAGGCACACCATAAATGCCAACAAATAAAAGGAGGGATAATGCGGCATAAATAGCTCTAATTTTCTCTCCTTTCGAGTGGATCCATCATGTCATTAAATTACTCTTGAAAGTAGATGCCGTAATCTTGAAACCAAGGATATCGCTGAATCGTTACAAAAGATACTGAGCCAATGGACTGTTTAAAAAAAGGTGCTCTCTGTTTTCCTCACTCGCTATCATGAAACACCTACATTTTGATGCAAGCGGAATGTTGATCCGTTTGATATACTCATCAATTATCACACCTTCTTGAAGTAAATGCCACAAAAAAATCGAGATCTTTGGGACTATTCTCACATCCCAAATTAAAGAAAAAGAGCATTGAATACACCCTTTTCCCCTAGTTAAATGCCATGCGGATTTTACGCTAAATTCACCATTTTTCTCAAGCAACCATTTACCATTGGTCAAATTGAAATTTTCCACAAAATCATAACCAACCGTTTGCATTGTTCTCCAAACTTGTGAAGAACATGTAGTAGCTCCCCGAAAATTATGCTCCTCCAATTTTTTGTATTTCTATACATGAATCTGGACCACAAAGAGTTTGCATTGAAAAATTTCCACCAAAGGTTATGAGTGTATGTTATTGATAGATCAATCACGTAGCGTAAATTCAGACCTCTTTCTTCCTTTGGCTTGCAAATGTCGGACCAATTAACCGATGATATTTTGAAACTTCCTCCTTTTTACCCCATAAAAAATGCGCAAATAGTTTGTTAATATGCCCAAGAACATATTTTTGGGGATTAACTGCTGCAAGAAGATGAAGATGCATCGCTTCCACCATCGATTTAATAAGAGTAACTCTCCCTGCTTGAGATATAGAATGATGGTTCCACATATTTAGTTTATTCACCAACTTGTCTATGAACGGATCAAAGTATTCTTTTTTCTTCCTTCCCGAGAATAAAGGTATACCCAAATAAAGAATTGGGAATTTTTTGAATTTGAATCCGGTGACACCTTCCACGATTCGCCTTCTACCATAAGTATCGTTCCCAAGTAAATAGAATGAACTTTTATCGCAATTCACCATTTGACCCGAAGCTATCTCATAAGATCTTAAAAAGGAAATAAGGGTTTTTAACGATTTTTTTTCCCCATTAGCAAAAATAAGGGGGTCATCTACAAAAGAAAGAGAAGAAATAGTAGGGCAAGCCCTTGTTAGAGAGAAGCTTTGAATTTTTCAATCCTCCACTAATT
The DNA here is from genome assembly GCA_949130495.1 of Sambucus nigra. Lineage (NCBI taxonomy): Eukaryota > Viridiplantae > Streptophyta > Magnoliopsida > Dipsacales > Adoxaceae > Sambucus > Sambucus nigra. The sequence continues at coordinate 1,515,343 of OX422223.1, forward strand.
TTTTAATTCCACGATTAAGGACTTTCGAGGCGATTACGAAAAGCGCCGGGGATAATAGCTCACCCTGACGCACCCCCCTTTTGGATTTGAAGAAACCACAAATTTTCCCATTGACACCGATTGAGTACCAATAATTCGAGATTAATCTCCAAATAAAATCGATGACTATTTCAGAGAAGCCAAACTGCCTAAGAGTTTTAGTCATGAAAAACCTAGACACTTGGTCATAGGCCTTCGACGTATCGATCTTCATAATAATATTCGAACCCTAAACTTTTGTTTTAAATGATGACATGAGTTCTTATCCAAGTAGAACGTTATCCAGAATGGATCTGCCCTTAATAAAACCTACTTGTGATGCTGATATAATATGTGGTAAGATTAAATCCATACGATTTGCAATAATTTTTTATATTATCTTCGAAGAAAAGTTACCGAGGCTAATGGGTCGCAAATCCCCACACGTATTAGGGCGATCATTTTTTGGGATCAGCACAATGTTAGTTTAGATCCAACTAACTGACATATTATAGCTTTGTTGAGGTCTTCCTTAATAATTGTCCTAGAATAGCCTTAATAATTGTCCAACACGTCTTCAAAAAAAAGGCCATTAAAACCGTCCGGGCCAGTTGGCCCTTCACTATTCAGGCCCCATATTATGTCATGAAGCTCATCCATATCTGGAAATTTACTCAGCAGTGCGATAGCTACTTCACTAATCAGTGCTGGAATGCATTGCTCCAGCGAGTCATCACCTGTCAGGATGTTGTTCGTGAATAGCAGCGAGCTGAAGTTGCCCAATAGTGTTGCTTCTATGTCCGAGGGTTGATCACAATTGCTGCCATTTTTGTCCCTGATATATTTTTCATGTTTTTTCTTCATAATCGCATGAAAAAAAACTAGTGTTCGAGTTCCCGTCTTTGGCCCATTTAATCCTCGATTTTTGCTTCAAGTAGTTCTCTTCTACCTTGAGTGTTTTTAGGTATTCCTCTTGTGACTTGTGAAATTTAAGGCAGTTTATACTAGATGGTTCATCATCAAATTCCATTTCCCTTTTCAATATATCATCCTCAGCTTTCCGAGCTTCTTGAAAAATATCACCAAAAGTAGATTTGGACCAAATCTTGAGTAAAGATTTGACCAGTTTAAATTTCTTAGCAAAAATGAACATAGGCTTACTTAGTTTCAAACGACCAAGCTCACTGCACAACGTTTACAAAATTTTCATTCTTGGTCCAAAAGGAGAGAAATTTGAATGACCGACATGTTTGATTGCTCTGTTCTTTAATTTTTAGCAGGAGAGGGGGGTGATTCGAATTGGCCCGATGAAGATGATCAACGGAGCTAATAATAGGGCCTTCCATCCAATTTAAATTACCGACGACATGATCCAACCTATCCCAAATTCTTACATTACCTTCATGGTTATTGTGCCACGTGAATCGAGAACCGTTAAAAGGAATCTCTTGCAAACCAACGTTAATAAGTGATAGATTAAACTCCATGACACCTTCCCATTTAACACTATTACCTCCAATATTCTCATCACTGTTAGCAACTATGCCAAAATCACCGCATATGATCCATTTATTGTCACTAACTGAAGAAATCTTGTCAAGTTCCTCCCAAAGATGAACCCTCTCCTCCTTCGTACACTTAGCATAAATTGCTATAAAAACGAATGGATTTTAAAGAACCCCATTACTCATCCACAATGATAAAGATTGCTCCCCATTTATGGCTAAATTAACCCTCTAATTTTTCTTCCATAGCATCCAAATTTTATTAGTTGCATTGGCCTTACCACCCTCAAAATTTAAATTTTTGCACAAACTTTCAATATTATTCTCATCAATTTTTGGTTCCAAAATCGCCAAAACCTCAATTGAATGAATTCGAATAAGCCTTTTGATTCTACGAACTGAGGGCCCATTACCAACCCCCCTTATATTCCGGAATAAGAATTGCATCATAAATCTATAACAAGATTAATAGCTTTAGAAAAGTTACCATGGGAACAAGTTTGAATATTAGAAGATTTACTTATCGATTAATCCTTCTTAGGTCTCCTTTTTTTCATCACTGTGAACTTATCTTCAGTTTTCTCCATCTTCTTGTCAAGTTTTGGAAACTTCTTTGAGAGGGCGACAGAAAAAGTCTTCCAGTTATCATTTAATTCCCTCACTATATGCGATTTCGAGATGGCACCAATCTTGCATGAGGTTATGATCTTTAGATAGTTTTTTAGGACTAGGAGATAGGGAATATGACTTGATAAGGGATGGATTTATGTTAACTTTTCTGAGTTTTGCAATAACTATTTTTATATTTTCTGATTATAAAAATTTTCTTTCACAAAAAACCCTTACAGAATGTGAATTTTTTTTATGTAATACTGAAATTAATTTGTAGCACACAGATTATTATAAAAAGTTTCTGTAATTAAGTAAGATAGAAAATCATTTTGGAATTAACAAAAAAATCTTCTTAAGATTGTTATCCAATATGAAAGCAGTAAATGCAAAATAATTACAGAATTTTTATTGAACGAAATAAAAATTAATTACAGAGTAATATGCAACAACACAGAAAAACAAATTGAGGCAAGTGTTAAACACTATGACCTTAAGATGAATTTTTCCCCGAATTAGTGCTTCTTGGACGCAGCGGCAATCGTGTCCCAGGATACAACAATATCTAGTTGCAAAAATGGAATCCCAATTTACAAGTCTGTTTGAACCAACTGTTGAGAACTCTCATACGAATTACAGAACTAAACTTTCTGAATTTTTTAACCTTCTAAAAGAGACCTCGGGCCACTTATTTATACAAAAATAAGTGGCAGTTAAAAAACGGTTGGAAATCCCAACAGTCAACTGTTGGGAATAACCTAATTTAACTGTCAAAGGAAAAATAAAAATAAAAATAAAAATAAAAATAAAAAACAAAATAAAACTGGACTGGGATGGAATAAAATGAACTGGGACGAAATAAAATAAAATAAACTCAGAAATAAATAAAAAAAAGTCCAATAGAATTTTGGCCCAAAAAGTTTATACTTTAGTTAAGTTAAAGCCCCAAGCCCTATGGCCCCCGAACTGGGTCTAGTCGGGCGGGCGGCGATGGCGCACGCACGCGCATGTGTGGGCTTGGAAGCCAAACCATGTCCATGTAAGACCTCCCTCCTTCAAAGAGTTGGGATACCCCAAGGTCACCAAGCCTTTAAGTCAAATTTGGTTATATTATACTACACCCGTTTTTCACATTCTTCCTATCGGACAAGCTTTAACATAATTACTTCAACCATTTTCCATGTTCCAAGTGAGTACTTTGGGATACAATTTCTCATTCATTAATTTATTATTTTTCGTATGTGAGTATACCACGTTATACTCCTTGCGGAGGTGAACGAGTTACCACTTTGAGTTGTCTCGAAAGACGTGTGGGTCCCATAATAAATTGACCCCAAAGTTGACCAAAATCTGATTTTGTCAACTTAAGAAAACCCATAAATTCTAACAATAACTTTCCATCAATAAATATACTCACTTGTACCATACATTGTATGCATCTTGCCATTATATTTGAGTAGGCAATCTCTGTGTAACTAACTACTTATACCTCAATATGACGTGGGTGTAAAGTAGACCTTAAGAGCTCAAAGGTTCAAACTATTTATAGTTGAACGATTGTACTACCTTCAATGCAAATGTTGTATAGAGACCCACCATAGACATTGGGTCAAAATGGGGTTGTCTCAAGAGAAAATTGGGCCCAAGGCAAATTTTAAAAAGAATTTTCAAAATTGATATTTTATATTATATAGTGAAGAATTAAGTATATTAGACTAAAATTATTTTCTCTTTCTTTTGAGATGCAAAATTATTATTTTATTTATTTTTACATTTAAGATGTATTTTAGTTAAAATTTATACAACATAGCTTTTTTACATCATTTATATACTCATTTACTTTTCTTCTTAATATATTTTTGTTATAATCTGCATTTTTTGTGGACATGTTAATACATATTCACAATAAAATTATATTCACTTTAAAATTGTATGTGTTGAGTAAAAATTGTTCAAGCGGTGAACCACAAATCAAACTATTTGTTACACATAAATAATTATAAAAATGTTAGTACAATTATTGACTCACAAAATGCACACTCAAGTGACCCACTATTATTACAAAACTCACTCAATATTTAAGACACGATTTTATTACTCAAAGACACACCTCACTCACTCTAAAGACACTCACTATTTATTTGGACACTCTTTACTACACTTATTATTTTCCTCACTTGATTTTTCTTTCTCTCACTTGATGTTTATTTTCTCACTTCATGTCCTAAATGGGGAGAGGGGTCTCCTATTTATACTATGGTGTGTAATTATCTAGAAATTGGAAGAGAGAATGAGAGGAGGGTGAGGAAGCTAGAACCTTTCGGAGAGAGAAAGAGAGAGCGAGGAATCTAGAGAGGGAGAGAATGAGAACTTTCAGGAAATAGAAGAATCTATAGAAGGAGAAAGGAGGTGGTGACTTTAACACTCCCCCTCAACACCTCCTCTCTTCTTTAATCGTACCGATGGGTTTCTTCGACTTTGTCCCTTTCTTATCAATGATTATATCTCAGGCAGTGTTGCACTCGTTCTGATTTCCTTTGTCTATGTCAATACTTGTGTGCTTACTTTCATCGTTGCATCACATTGAATTTGATTTTGTGCCTTTGATTCGTAGTTCGGTCATTCTTGAATGTTATAAATATTGAATCCCTGAGTAGTAATTGTTAACTCCCCTACCTAGTTCATATCCTCTCTTATTGGTTCGATGAATAATACTTTCAACTTCATCTCTACCTCCAAATTCTCCCGAGTAGTTCCTCCATATGGTGCGGATGCCTCCATCTTAACTTTGATAGTCTTTGTCGTATTTGGATATCTATCACATTCTTGATTTATATCAATATGGTCGATGTTCTCTTTTTTTTGTCTCCATCCGTATCATTCTCTTTTTCTTCGACCATGGTTCATTGATCAGTTGTCGTATCTTCTTGAGTTTTCTTCCCCAATTTTTCTTAAAACTCTTTCTCCGATTTCTTGATTTGTGGTACCTTCATTTCTTATAGACCCACTTATTCTTGTGTCATTGCTTCAGTGTTGTCAACATGACTCCTTGTTAATTCTGTACATACTTTGTCTATGTGTGTCTCCTCCTCTGAATAGTTATTCTTTTTGACTTGTCCTTCCTCAACTGGAGCTATGTTAACTTCATCCTCATCCAATTCTTCTTAGATTAGAAATAAGGAAACTTAGTATTCAACCCAATCTTCTTTAATTTTAATTTGACTTATTTTATCTTCAACCCATTCTTCTTTAAAATCTACTTCCTCTTCCGAAAAGTACAGACTTAATTGTTACAATGGAAGCTTCAAAATCCCATTATTCTTCACTTTGACATGTTACCTTCTATAGGAGTCTTCTTTTGGTGCTAATAAGCTCTAGAATAGTGACCCTTCTTTCCACAGTTGTAACATTCGTTATTGCGTTACCTAAAATTCAATGAATAACTCTGGTCCCTTCCTTTGTTTGGTTAATCTCCCCTCCACGTGAGCTAACTTCTTATCCTAGACTTCTCTTATCACATTTGCGTTTTCAAGAAATGCATCTTGTTCTTCCTCTTTTGTCATTGTAGAGTACTTCTTCCTTATTTTTTTTATTAAGAGCCCACTCATTTGTTTCAATAATGTATCTTGATCAGCCAATAAATTTTTCAACTTAACTAGGTGCGTTGAGTTTGCCAACAACGTATTTCCATAATAAATCCATTATATTCGGGCTTTAAGCCACTAATAATTACTCTCCTTATACGTGGTTTACTAATTTTATAATCAGGATCAAGCAAAGAAATTTCTTGACATAAATCTTTAATTTTCTTAAAATATTGGCTCATGGTCATACATTCTTGACTGGTAATCATCAATTCGTTCTCCAACATTTGTAAGCGTTCACAATTCATCATTGATAAGAGAGAGGCAAGAGTGTCCCACGCGTCCTTTGGTGTCTTTGCATCCTTGATATACACCAAAAAATTCTGGGTCTACTAATATTTTGAGTGCGTACATAGCTTTACCCGCTTTTATTTTCCATCTTCTCAAAGCCTCGACATTTTCCTAGGAAAGTGGTATAGTGTCTCTACCACCAACAATCTCCTAAAGATCTTATCCTTCCAAGTAGGACATCATGAAGGTGCTCAAAATTTCATAATTGGTATGGTTTCATATTCCAATCCCACCACCAAACTCGTTAACCAAGTCTGCCATAATCACATCCTTAAATTAAATTGGTTCCTCACCAATTATGCTGACACACTCCCATACTGTTTTTGATTTGTTGACAGTACTTCGTTTTTCCAACACCTTTATAGAGGTCCCTGACTATTTGTCTCTAATACCAAATTGTTGAGTAAAATTTGCGCAAGCGGTGAACCAAAAATAAAACTATTTTATTGCACAAAAATAATTGTATAGTTTTAGTACAATTATTTACTCACAAAATACACATCCAAGTGACCCACTAATATTACATAACTCACTCAATATTTAGGACACATTTTCATTACTCAAAGGCACGCCTCACTCGCTCTAAAGACACTCACTATCTATTTGGACACTCTTTACTACACTTATTAGTTTCCTCACTTGATTTTGATTTCTCTCACTTCATGTCTCATCTCTCACTTCATGTCCCCAAATGGGAGAGGAGTATCCTATATATACTATGGTGTGGAATTATCTAGAAATTGAAAGAGAGAAGGAGATGAGGGTGAGGAAGCTGGAACCTTTCAAAGAGAGAGAGAATAAGAAATTTCTAAAAATAGAAGAATCCAGAGAAGGAGAGAGGTGGTGGTGACTTCAACAGTATGTCACAAAATGATAGTACATCTATGTCAACTTAATATGTATTGTGTTGAAAAATAGGTTCGAAATCCTTCTAGACCGACTCCAATGGATGGATTTCAAAAACTCTTCTTAACCTATATAGAAAAGTTATCCCATTGGTTCTTTATATCTAGTTGGAAGTTTTATATCAAAATGGAAATATGTCTTTTTTTGGTTCTCCAATGCTAATGTGTTTTCTGCATTATGTGGCATAAATTTAGAAAATAATCTATTGAAGTAGTTAAAAGAATATTTTTATCCCATAATTTTCTCCACATCAGACTCTCCAACTACATCAAAATTTCTAGATCTAAAAATGGTAATTTAAATTATCATTGTGACCCAGCACCCATGTCATACCCACCTCCGGATATAAAGGGTTGTTGGAAAAGTTTTTTTTATTACTTTTTCTAATAAAGAAATTCAATAGGATAGAATCTCCTATTGGAATAAGACTTAGTATGATGTGATCAAAAATAATAAAACTCTGTCACAATGTAAATTACATTCTTCAGATCAAAATATGATTGTTGATAATGGGAGAGGAAACTAACTCGGTACGAAAGGATAATATTTATATAGACATAAGAAAGATGAGTGTCTGTAAAAATTATGTAGTACCTTGAAGAGTGAGAGTAAAGAGAATTCGTGATAGAGGGAGAGAGAGAGAACCAAATAAAAATGAGAAAGAATTAGGAAAGTATAAATAAATCTCGACTTGATAGATAAAATCTAGTGTTGAGTTGAAAAAAAAAAAGAATGGTGCATCTTTTGGGTTAAAAGATTTTGGGAATAGAAAAATAGCAAGTGGTTATATTTTTCAAGACTGAGTAAGGTTGTTATTTGGTCACCCCAATATATGTGTATTTATATATTATCTCTCTCATTATATATATACGTGTATACATAAATATTGAGGCCTTAGGCAAGAGTCTTACTTTTCCAAGGGAATGGTCGACATTGGGTCAAAATGTATGAATCACATAAATTCGATGGTCATGGATATGTGATTGTGTAATATTGCTTCCATCTCCATTTTATTTACACAAGGTCTAATATTTGCATTAAATCCAACCATGTAAATTAGTACTTGAACTACGTAAATTTGTGTAACACCCTGCGGAATATGACAAGCGAGGTCACTAGCTGCCACCGCTAAACTACGTCGAGCGTCACTAACTAAGTAATCATTCTTAATGTGTGACAGATATGAGACATATAAAATTCATTCCACAAGATAATGATTAAAATGATCCAAATAAGAATAACCATTCATGAAATAATAAAATCCCTCACCATGCTAATCTCCAAATAAATCCAATCTCCTGTAAATATATAAATTTGAAAAATATGATCCAATTATAAATATCTGAAGAAAACCGTAACTAACTATGGAACCGAGTGGCCCACCAAATCCATAAATAGGATCTCATAATTAAAGTGTGACGGAAAGGAAAATGAATCTAACTACTAAGCATCTAAAATAAACACCAGCCGTGCCTCCAAAATGTATCCAATACTCCCCTGCAGCTACTCCAACGCTAAACCTGAAATGTTAGTCAACACAACGGGTAAGATCCCACCGCATGAATACAAGATACTCTCCCCAATTAGGTTCCGTGAACCCAGATAGTATCATTATACATGATAAATACCACAATAGAATATTTTAGTTTAACAAGGTTATTATAAACATGCGAATAAACATAAACTACCGCTATCAACAATATAATCAATCCACCCTGAATTGTAAACCTAAATATTACAATAACATTATTATGTACAATTTTATTCTCATCCTTACTCATTTCAATTAATTAATTATTTTAATTTATGCGACACCAATATGGCCAATCGACCCCTTTGTAACACCCCGTAAATTCAAGGACCTTTACTTAAATTATATTTCGGAGAAATATTTTTTATTTGGAGGAATTAAATTCATAATTTAAAAATTTTCTAAATTCGAAAAATTTATTAATTTGGCAAATTGAGGATTTACTTATTTTGGACTATTATGTGTCACATTTTAAGATCTTAAATTGAAGGATATTATAGATTAACTCGGAAGGCAATTTGGAGTGCAGGTTGAGTCCGCGAGGGTCAAAATAGTCCGAAATGAGTGGCCACAGTTATATATTGGGTTGCGGGATCTTTTTAGACAAATCTAAACTCCCAATTAAGTGTTTGGTCCCTTTTTAGAAGGACCACAAGAACAAAAACGGGATTTAATTATTAGATCCTAAAAGGGAGAGGGTGTGCCATTCATATTACAATTTTAGAAAACCCTTTATATATATAGAGAGAGTGGGTGCAAGTGGGAGAATCCATGGGAGGCAATACAACCAAGAATAAGAGAGGATGTTATTCCATCAACCCATCATCTTCACCAAAGAATTTTACTCTACAGACCCTAAGGCAAGTGGTTTAACTTCCATTTTGATTAATTGCATTTGTCCTATTCATATTTTAGAAGGTGTGAATCGATTAGGATGTTAGGGTTCTATAATTGAAATCGGGGGTTTCTATAATCTCTGATTTAGAAATTTGTTGAGGATATACATGTGGATTATAAACCCCAATCTGTGTGGATGTGGTATTAAGATTTAGAATCTAAAATGGGTATATCTAGTTGAATCTTGGAGGGATTTACGGGAAAGGCCCAAATCTGATATAAATTTTTAGGGATTGTTAATTAAACATTTGGATGACAATTGGATATAAAATTATAGAAATCCAGTTTTGGGATTCATGAATTGTTGAAGACCTATGAAAATTAAAACGGTTAGGAGATGATTAAAACTTATTTTTAGTAATGAATGGTGGATGAAATGTTGATTTGGGTTGAGTATTGTTGAAAAGAAAACCTTAAAATGTCGTCCATGGGTGAAAGAGATTCGTTGGAGAAGAAAAACTTGGTCGATCGATCGATCAATCGACTCCCCAAGAATTTTGGCAATTTTTCTTATTCAATTAAGGCGGAAATTAATTAATGAAAATAGTGGATGATATTATGTTAATATAAATGTAACTGGAGTTGCTCCTACCAATATTAAGTGAATATAATTGGGTTTTGTGAGGAAAAAAGGGGCAACACTTTAGGATGGGTCTCGAAAAAAATCCATAAACGTTACATTTCAGGACGTGCGGGATACTCCGGGTATTTTGGGTAGGTGATACTAAGATAATGAAATTAATGAGTGTGTGCTTAATTAAAAAGTATGTCGGTTTGGACTGGTAGGTTTTAGGCTTGTGTATGGATATAGTACACCGGTAGCCTGGATTTCGAAATATATACGGTGTTGTGTAGTACACACACACACACACACATACACATACACACACACACACACACACACACACACACATATATATATATATATATATATATATATATATATATATATATGTGTGTGTGTGTGTGTGTGTGTGTGTGTGTGTGTGTGTGTGTGTGTGTGTTTTATAAATATTTGTGTAAATAATATTTATAGTAAAGCATACCTACTCTAGTGCTATCGGGAAGGTTACGCCATGTGGGTGAATCCCCTGGCTAGAGAATGTAGGGTAAGTACAATCCCCGGGTCATAGCGTTCGGGTTCAGGAATGAGACGCTTTGGGTATGATTCGGTCTCATTAACATCGAAAACTATGGCCGCCTCCACAACGGCGGTATACTTTTCTGAAATAGGGAGCTAACCGTATCAGGGTTCCGGGTGGATGAGTATATCCGATTATGATAGCACATAGAGAACACCCGATGAGTGCCTACTCCGGGGAATCATTATAGACTTACAATATGTGTGTGAATATTGTAGTATGATATTACATATATATGGTATATATTTATATACGTGTGAATGTATAGTGTGAATTGTATTAATAATATAACATGTGAGATTGTTATATGTTGTCAAATGGGAAAGATAAGTTAGTGTGACCAATAACTTAAATAATGTGAAACTATATAATTTGAGCAATTGGTATATGGTATAAAATGAATAATGATTTAAATAAGTTAGTGTGATTAATGACTTACAAAATGTATATTAAACTCACTTGGGATATAGTAGTGGGAAATAATAGGATATATATGACGAGACAAGTTATGGGGTAGTTAGCTAGATGGGTCGTATATTGTTACATTAGGCGTGTAAAATAGTGGAGGGGTGAGGTGTCCTCAAGAGAGTGTACGATACTAACTGAATATGAAGAACATTCATTCATTTTAATTCACTTGCTAAATATTTTCAAATGTTTTGGGTTCTAACCCTTGCTATAAAATATTTTCAATGCCTTTTAAGTGTCCGACGACAGGGATGCCAAATTTTTTCTATTCCATGGTTACACAGCTGCAACACATGTGGATGTTGTGGGACTTTGACTTAGCCGATTCATTTATTTCATTCCTAGAGTATGATGCAGTTAGTACTCAATTTGGGCCTATTGCCCTAGTTGTTTCATTTTATTTCAGTTAGTTGATGTATTCAATATTTCTATAATGGTTCATTTTTGTTATTTAATTGGTAGTCGGTGGTTGTCTCGACAAGGATTACATTTATTCCATTTTTAGTATTGTTTGATTGAGTGATCATGTGATTGGTTAATTATTTTCTTTCGCATGTTGTTGGGAGGTTTAATAAGAAGATAAAATTTGGCACCATGTCTTTTGAATACTAGGTGGTTAGTAAGTTTAAAAAAAAATTCGACAGTGATGCTAAGAATGATCCAGATGAGATTCCATTTAATTTGATATAGGACTGATCACCCGGTATTTAATTAGGCGAGGTGTCAGCGATGGTATTAGAGCATCAGGTTCTAGTGTCCTTAGGATCTGTGCAGCTTTTCACATTTCAGTGTAGCATTCTTTGACATAGAGACTTGTTATAGGATTATTGTATTCCTTCTCGTATGTGACTTACGTTCTCCAGCTATAGGATATAGTTCAGGTGTTTCATACGATTTCGGTTGAGCATGGCAGATCGAACATTTTAAAACGATAAGCGTGGGACGTTAGAAAGATTTCAGGAGGGAGGACTCAATAGGGGCATGGGACATGGAATATTCTGGAAGTAGTGATGAGATATCGGTCACCATGATAATTGTTTGAACAAGTGAAGTTTGAGTAGCTGCAGGGGCACAATAGTTACCGCAAGAGCTGTCGGGAAGGATGATAGTACAAGGTTAAAACCTTAAGTGTAAATGATAAGGGGTGAGGGTCAAAGAAGCCTTTGTTTTAGAAGAACCATCCACTAGAATTCGAGAGAGGTGCAAAAGGGTGAATTGCCAATGAATGGAGAACATCCAATTGGGATCCCATGGGGGAGAGCGTAGTAACACTCATGTAAATTCTGGAAAAAGAAGTTTTCTCTTAGAAGCAGTATAGGGTAACGGGAACCAATCACTACATCCATCGGGATATACTGTGAATAACAAGGAATTTGGGGTGCGAATTTTAACAAAATCTCCCACCAGAGTTAAATTAAGAGCAAGGAAAATTTTAGTATTTTTCCAAAAGGGATGGACAATGGCCGAAGGGGAAGGAAAGTTGATGGAATTCATAAACTTTGTAACTGATGAGGGGGTTAAGAAGAATAAAGTAGGGTTGAAACTTAATAATAGACCCCTGGGTAGAATATACAAGAATGGTTAGGGGATCTGGCTAAAATGATTGCTGTCATTGTCATCAGTGTTGTACATTACAATTTGTATAAATTCTCTCAAGAGAGGGGAGCTAAGAGAACTAGATAATCTACCAAAGAGTAAGAATGGAAATTTAATGCAAGGGGGGTGCCAAGGGAAGAGTACCAAGTAGAGGATCCAGATTAAAGATCGAGATCAATAGAATTTATACCAAGTAACGGTGGGTTCAGTTAGGGCTATCAAGGCCATCAACAAGTCCCAGGGGATCAACGGATCCAAATGAGCATGTAGGGTAGCAATCGAGGTCAAGGCTACCAGGTCAGCGAGTAGGATAACCCCAATATGGTCGGTGGGGCCAGATAAGGGGGAATGACACATAGAGGTGTCTTATGTGTAAAGGAGTGAAAATACACGGGTGGATCTTATCCGTAGCAAGGCAGAGGACAGGAGTGGGATGTCTAGCAAGGGTATCAGTAGAAAAGTTTTTGGTTGGTCACGATGAAGGGGTGATGTCTATTAACCCCTGAGCCGATAGTGTTATGGGCACTGAAACTACGAGTTATTTTGAAAGGATTGGTGTTTGTTTTGGTGTGACACAAGAAGGTTCACAAAGATGTGTTAGTACTAAATCTGCGTGGGAAATGGATTTATTGGAGGTAACGTTAATGTCACTAGTGTGTGTAATTTTCATCTTCGAGTCGTGGAGCACTCTTCAGTTCCACCTATAAGGGAATGGGTAGGTACACAAAGATGCTATATATTTTCTGAGGTCTAGCTCATTTGAGAGGTAATATTCGAGGAATAGTATTATCTTGGGTACGTACGGGTTAACTTTGGTAGAAATTTATAGCAAGGCTAAAGTGTTTGTGTTTTAGTACAGGATGTATATTTTTGTGATGTCCCATTGAAAGGAGGTTGAGCTCGCGTCGATAATTTTTGTGGAGTAGACTTCGGAGAGTACAATTGTCTAGTTATATTGGATTTCGGTGTGCAAGGAATTTTCCTGATGACATTTAGGGTATGTTAGATTATCGTGGAGTGAAGAGATTTATCTCATTACTGATATTTAGCGCTAAGGGCTTAGTGATAGTGCGAGCGCGGTAGTATGTGATTCCTTCTGAGTTGCAAGAGTCCAGTATTTTTATGTGAGTATAGGGGCAGAGGTGAGTGTCTTGGTTATATTGGTCGAAAGTGTTTTGAAAGAAAAAATGCGTGGATTTTCACCACAAGTGATAGGTGATCTCAAGGGGAATTGAATAGAAATGGGTAAGGTCCTTGGAAACATTAGGAGGATATAGCCACGCCAAGAGTGAGGGAACTGAAAGTGAGATAAATATGGTTACGTATGTAATGATAGGAGGTTTGTGAAATTGTGCACGAGGAATAGGACGTATGGACACATTAGAAGGAGCCAGAGTCTCTACTGTATAAATACTTAGCATAATTCAGGGGTGAAATGAAAGGGCGATGGTTTTAGGTATATTCTAGAGGAAAGGAAATAAAATGTTCATCGGGTTATGAAACGTGGCAGTATGGGGGAGTGTTTGGAAGTGACTTTGAGTGCATCACAACCTATGGTTTGTTACCACTAGGATTCGCGAGTGAGACGAATAGTAGTGAATTTGTTGGCCGAAATGGCTATTGTGTATATATTCAAGTACCGTGGGATAGCGGGGCTATTTGGTGTTAACCACAAGAGCGTGGAAGGTACACTAAGAGGAAGGTTGTATTAAACGAGAGATTTTTACTCTCAAGGATTATGGGTGGATAGTTATAGTAAGGCTGGGTGTTCGCGGTACCAGGGTATGAATCATCGTTGCTAGGTTTCACCTGAGAAAGGGTCTAGCGTACATCTACGGTTATGTATGTTAAAACGTGTTGTATATTAATGTATTATTGTTATTAATTGAAATTCCGGGGAGTAGGGACAATACTGAGGTGATTCAAGTTGGGTTGAATTATTGTCGAGCGGGGATATATGGCTCGGGATTTATTTTCATGTAAGAAAACTAGTGATAGTAAGGGGGCGGTAGTATATATTGTTCTTTTTAGCATAAGAGTGGTTATGTATACTATTATGATCGAGATAAGGGTATGTGGATTGTTATAACTGTGGAATTGAAGTTATATTACGGATTAAGGACTGGTAAAAGTCAGGTTTTATTTTGTGTGGGTAAGCACGGGCACAGGTTGTATGGGCGCTCTGATTAATTACACTCGCTTAAGCACTATGTGTCGTAATTCTAAGGGTAAGTGATTAGGGATCCAGTTGAGACTGGGAGTACTAGGCTTATCTGAATTTTGAGGATGAAATTCCATTGTAAGGGGGAAAGTATGTAATGCACCGTAAATTCAAGGACCTTTAATTATATTATATTTGGGAGAAATTTTTTTTTTATTTGAAGGAATTAAATTCATGATTTCAGAAATTTCTAAATTCGAAGAATTTATTAATTTGGCGAATTAAGGATTTACTTATTTTGGACTATTATGTGTCGCATTTTGAGATCTTAAATTGAAGGATGTTATAGATTAACTCGAAAGGCAATTTGGAGTGCACAGTTGAGTCAAGGAGGGTCAAAATAGTTCGAAAGAGTGGTCATAGTTATATATTGGGTTGCGGGACCTTTTTAGACACATTTGAACTCCCAATTAAGTGTTTGGGCCCTTTTTAGAAGACCCACAAGTCCAAAAATGGGATTTAATGATTAGATCCTAAAATTGATTTAATTATTAGCATCCAAAAGTGTACATTTAAAACCCCGAATAGAAGTATTTCAGTTGCTGATTCTCGGCAATTTGGGTCTTTTATGCGTAAATATTTATTGTGTAGGCTTGATTGCACTTGCGGTGTCAAAAGCTATATTTTGAGGCAATTTGCAGTTCAAATGGAGATAATTCACCAACCTTATAACCTTCCTGAGCCTAAACATACCCCGAGCCCCCGTGTGTGTTTGACTTGTTCCCTATTATTTTATTTGATTTTTTTTAAATTTTTTTTAGTTGTGTCGTTTAATTTTTAGTATTTATTTTTCATTTTATTGTGTCATGTATATATGTTAGGATATTTTTATATTTATTTTTGCGCGTCGAGTAGTTGTTTTTATATTTTTCTTTATTTTATTTTGTTGTTATTTGTTTTTTAAGTTAGTTTATTTTATTAGTTTTATTTTTTATGTTTTTATTTGAGTCGTGTTTTGTTAATTTTTATAATATGTCGTGTCGTGTCATGTCATTTTTTATTTTTATTTAATTTTTAGTTTTGGTTTAGTCAATTTTTATTTTTATTTTATTAGGTTAATTTTAGTAGATTTTATTTTAATTTTTAGTTTTAATTTATTTTGGGTCACAAACTTATACACACACACACACACCATAAAAACCATACGTCCCCCACACACCCAACTCAGTCCTTAGCCCACACCTCATACCATACACCCTACCACACCTTATCACCATCACCCCCATCTTCAACCCCTCACCACTCTCTCTCTTCTCTATCCTCCATAACCAAACATATGCCCACAACTCTACCACTCTCCCTCCTCCACCATTAACACACCAATTCTTCCTCTCTCTCATCCTCCACCATCCAACAACAGAACCACGACCCTATCCTACCTCCCTCTACCCCGACTCAACTCCATAATCCGGATGCTAACCCGCACCCGCAGTCAACAGCCCGAAAACTAGCATCGACCCAGTTCCATACGTCCTCTACAAACTAGACTGTCATCAATCCCATGAAAATTCGAAACCCAGCAGTTCCCAACCTGGAAATTCTAAACCCGTCAAACCTCCAAAACCCACTCCATCCGACACGCCTACCCCTCTCGACCCAACAGACCTCAAACCCAAGCCACAGTGCTGCTACCATCTCCAACCCGTGTCCAAAACCGACATCCCACAAACCCACTTCCAACCCATCTCGATTTTTACCTGCAAATAACAAAATACCAAAGACCAAGAAATAATCCCACGTGTTTTAAACCATTTAACCCCTTTTCCAATTATAACCCCAACTAACTCTTTTACCCCAATACCCAAAATACCCTCATGAGCAAATCTGATTTTTATTCCTTCTCACATGACACACCCAAACCACATGCTCACCTTTTTCTTCCCCAATTTACCCCCATGCTCTATGTGCACTATAAAAGAAGACCAATATGCTCATTTGAAGACAATGCTAATTAGGGAGAATTTTAGAATAGAGAGAGAAATAATTTTTTTAGTTTTTAGTTTTTTTAGTGTAGATTTAATTTTAATTCTTCTTTCTCTTATTTTCTTTTATTTTAAAGATTTGAGTGAGATAATAGTGTGAGATTCAAGTTGAGTGAGTATTTTTATATATTAATTTGATGGATCACTCAATTGAATGTTGGAAGCTTGTAATTCAAGGATGGAGCTCAATTTTAGTCAATTATATCTGGTTTGATTGTTCTCTTATCCTCTCTTATTTTTATTGCCATGTTTATTTGATTATCATGATCCATATTATGTTAGGTGAAAAGAACCCTTTCAAGGGGTGGGGTGACCAATTATTTGATGTTAATCTTATTTTATTTAGTTTATTTAAATTAAATATCCCTTTGTTGATTAACTTTGCACTCTTACCCTTAAATTTACGCCTCGAGAGAGAGTAAATGATTTTCGAGAGAAAATCGGAATTCAAGTTATAATACTCATTTTAGATTCGAACTAGAGATAGGGGTTTCTCAAGTGTCGTATTATGACTTGAATTCCACCTCTAAAATGTATTTTCTATGATTAAAACTAGTTTACTAGATCGATCCTAGCGGGTGATCTATTAACTGATATTTAGATCTACTTTTCAAGAGTTGTAGGAGTGTTAAATTTAATTAACTAAAATGTTATTATTAAAATTACATTTGCAACGAGAGTTGGTTTGTGATTTTGATAGTAACTTGGGATAATTATTTTAATGAACTAATTAATTTTGATTAACTAGAATATATGGTGTCATCATATCCCTTGTTGGTTCTCACTTTTATATCCTCATTAATCTCACATTTTAGAGTTTTAATTAGTTAGATTTCTCTTATTTTTCATCTCACTTTTTAGTTAGTTGTTTTTATCTCTCATCTAGTTTAGTATAGTTTCATTCACCCTTGAAATTTGTTTTAATATTGAAAGAGCTAAAAAAATATAAAAAAGTAAAAAGTCCAAAAAGAAAATAAGTAAAATAAATAAAATGAATTACATTAGCTTTCCTCTCTTGCATGTTTCACCCTTAGATTTGGATTGATACCCTTACTTAACTCTACACTTTAGTTTATTATATTTTGTAGGTATTTGAAGGATTTTTTATTAGAGGAGCTTCAAACAATGACATACCAAAAAGTCATTTTAATCAAATGGCGCCGTTGCCGGGGAAATAAAAAGTTTCTTATTAGTTATATATTGGATTGTGAGACCTTTGTAGATACATTTGAACTCCCAATTAAGTGTTTGGACCCTTTTTAGAAGACCCACAAGTCCAAAAACGGGATTTAATTATTAGATCCTAAAAGTGAGAGGGTGTGCCATTCATATTACATTTTTAGGAAACACTTTATAGAGATAGAGAGAGTGGGTGCAATTGGGAGAATCCATGGGAGCCAATACAATAAAAAAACAAGAGAGGATGTCATTCAATCAACCCAATCTGTGTGGATGTGGCATTAAGATTTAGAATCTTAAATGGGTATATCTAGTTGAATCTTGGAGAGTTTTATGGGAAAGCACCAAAATATGATATAAATTGTGGGGGATTGTTAATTAAACATTTGGATGACAATTGGATATAATATTGTAGAAACCCACTTTTGGGATTCATGAATTTTTGAAGATCTATGAAAATTAAAATGGTTAGGAGATGATTAAAACTTATTTTTAGTAATAAATGGTGGATGAAATGTTGATTTCGGTTGAGTATTGTAGAAAAGAAAACCTTGAAATTCCGTCCATGGCTGAAATAGATTTGTCGGAGAAGAAATACCTGGTCGATCGATCGATCGACTCCCCAGGAATCTTGGCAATTTTGCTTATTCAGTTAAGGGGGAAATTTATTAATGAAAATAGTGGATGATATTATGTTAAAATAAATGTAATTGGAGTTGATCCTACCAATATTAAGTGAATATAATTGGGTTTTATGAGGAAAAAAGGGGCGACACTTTAGGATGGGTCTCAGGAATAATCCATAAATGTTACATTTCGGGACGTGCGGGATACTCCAGGTATTTTGGGTAGGTGATACAAAGATAATGAAATTAATTAGTGTGTTCTTAATTAAAAAGTAAGTCAGTTTGTAGACTGATATGTTTTAGGCTTATATATGGATATAGTACACTGATAGCCTTGATTTATATATATATACGGTGTTGTGTAGTATATATATATATATATATATATATATGTCTTATAAATATTTGTGTGAATAATATTCATAGTAAAGCATACCTACTCTAGTGCTATCGGGGAGGTTGCACGATGTGGGTGAATTCCCTGGCTAGAGAATGCAGGGTGAGTATAGTCCCCAGGTCATAGCATTCAAGTTTAGGAATGAGCATTCGGCCTAGCGTTTGTATATATTTATGAAACTAAGAGCTAACCGTATTAGGGTTCCGGGTAGATGAGTATACCCGATTATGATAGCACCTAGAGAACACCCAATGAGTACCAACTCGGGGGACTGATTATATACTTACAATATGTGTGTGAACATTGTAGTATGATATTACATATATATGGTGTAGATTTATATACGGGTGAATGCATGGTGTGAATTGTATTAATAATATAACTTGTGAGATTGTTATATGATGTCAAATGGGAAAGATAAGTTAGTGTGACTAATACCTTACATAATGTGAAACTATATAACTTTAGCAATTGTTATATGGTATAAAATGAGTAATGATTTAAATAAGTTAGTGTGATTAATGACTTATAAAATGTATACTAAACTCGCTTGGGATATAGTAGTGAGAAATAATAGGATATATATGACGAGACTTGTTACGGGGTAATTAGCTAGATGGATCGTATATAGTTACATTAGGCGTGTACAATAGTGGATGGGTGAGGTGTCCTCAAGAGAGTGTATGATAATGACTTGAATATGAAGAACATTCATGCATTTGAATTTACTGCATTTAAATTCACTTGCTAAATATTTTCAATGTTTTGGGTTCTAACCCTTGCTATGAAAATATTTTCAAAACCTTTTAGCATTCCGTCCATAGGTATGACAAATTTGTTCTATTCCTAGGTTACGCAGCTACAGCACATGTGGATGTTGTGGGACTTTGACTTAGCTGATTCATTTATTTCATTCCTAGAGCAGGATGCAGTTAGTACTCCATTTGGGCCTGTTGCCCTATTTGTTTCATTTTATTTCAGTTAGTTGATGTATTCAGTATTTTCTCTGGTGGTTCATTTTTGTTGTTTGATTTGTAGTCGGTGGTTGTCTCGGCAAGGATTACATTTATTCCTTTTTTAGTATTATTTGATTTAATGATTGTGTGATTGGTTAATTATTTTCTTTCTCATGTTGTTCAGAGGTTTAATAAGAAGATAAAATTTGGCACCATGTCTTTTGAATACTTGGTGGTTAGTAAGTTTTAAAAAAAATTTGACTGTGATGCTAACAATGATCCAGATAATATTCCCGTTTAATTTGATATAGGAATGATCACACTGTATTTTATTAGGCAGGGTGTCACACCCTTATCGGCTCTGCACACACTCTTGGCACGCTTAAGTTCTACGCATCACACTCATTCCCCTTCACTATAGCCACTCAATCCATATTCTGTCAGTTTTGCTCATAGTCGCGAGGTTCCATGCACGACACATAGTTGACCCGTTTAACTGTTAGCCAGTCAACACACACCCACGTCGCTATATCCACTCATCCCGTTTAACTGTCAGCCCTACACATACTTTCCTCGTAAATTCATTTTAATACTCGTTTATTTTTTTGGGTATTAATTCTCAATTTCCTATTTTCTCATTTTTTTTTCATTATTTTATATTAGCCGCACCCTATTATAGAGCATAATACCTCAAGTCTACCCCTAGTCCCATAGTTAGAGGTCTCCAAAATGCTAACACGTCCTATCCTATTTTGTAGGATGAATTTCTATCATTTACTTCTTCCTAGTCTCGCGCATAGGCTATCCAAATCAACGGAACGACACCAAAATCATCCCCACCCCAGAATATCCCAGCCGTAATATCTACCTACTAGTCTCATACCTAAAAAATATTAATCGCAACTAAGACCTACCTATTAGTCTCATACCTAGCAAGTATTCCAAAAATTAAGGTGAGAGCATGATACTCGAAATCTCATCGTCCACACGGTGATAATTATGAATTTAAAACAATTGGTTGCACAATCAACAAGTATGCAATTTCATTCATATGATCACAATTTACTTTAATTAAAATTGTTCAATCCATCATCATAATTAACATAATTTATTTTATCCAACAATTATAATTCCTACATCATGCTAATTTAAGGAGCACACAACAATAATTCATTTAAATTATACCTACGTAATTTTATGTCGTTGTACAAATCTAGTTTACATTTAAATCAAATTACTACGATTTCTACATTCAAAACTATACCCGTATTACCCAAAACTATACCAATATTTCCCTAAGCACACAAGAGTTATAAGTATTAATTTATATTAAATTTTTTAAAGAAAAATAGTCCCAAATTAGTTTTTACTTTTTCTAATTAAGGTTGCTAATTTATTTTAAGAAAAAAAGTAAATTAGTGTTTAGGCGACATCTAAAATGCATAATACTAAAGAAAAAGAATATAAGTATTCATAACTGCCAAAAAGTCAATTAGAAATTTTGATTATACGGTTGGTGTTGATGAAAAAAACTAGATGAATCTAATTAATCGATCACATATAAATAATGTTGAATCAAACAAGACATAAGAGGGTTTTAAAAATGGTTCGACTGTTGAAAAAATCCTATGTCTACTGTTATGTTATTGCTGATGACTTGAGTGTTTTCCCAAATGTTCAATTAGGTCTCAGAATGATTCGTCCGTTAATGAGGGTTTTACAGTAGTATTTATACCCAAGGGGTATGCTCATAAATGTAGTATGAAAGGGTGTAATGCCTTTATAAATGAGGCATTTACACTGGTACATAAAGACAATACATATGTGATTCTTGGCGTTTGGACTTCTGGAGTTGGTTGGCATTCCACAGTAGAGTAAGTTGGTTTACCCTGTAAGTCGAGCATCCCTTCCAGAGAAACTCGGGTTACCTTGTAAGTCGGGCATACTTTCTAGAGTAAATTGGGCGTTCTCATTTGATTATGTGCCACGTGTTGTTTTGCAATTGGTCCACAAGGGACTACAACATATGGTATCAACAGAAGCCCCCAATGTTCTATACATGAAGTTTTGTGAGAGTGTGGAATATTAATCCAGTGCCATTACTCGGGAAATTGCTAAGTAATTATTTGGTCGCTGACTTCCAGCACTTGTAATTGTGTTCAATTGAGCAGTTATTTGAGCGCGAATGGCATTTTTTCAAATAATTAAAATTTGAGCGGTCATCTCCAGTGCATTTTGGTCCTTATCTGACTAGAACCGTCATAATGTAAATCGTCATTTGCTTTAATCATTGCGTCGCACAGTTTTTAAGATAACGTATAAAGAGGTGGTAAAACTCCGATCGTCTTCTACCTTTTCACATTTATTTTCATTTCTCAGAGCTCTTTGCGTCTATTGCCTCCGTTTTCATTCTTACTTTTGTGTGATCGTTTTTATCTCCATCAGTTCTTGCTGAATCCTTGAAATCTGTAAGAACTCTTTTCTCTTCTTCTGTAATTTTTTCAAAATGGTTTATGTTGTATCGTCTGTAGAAACTTTTAGGGTTGAGTGGGATATCCCCGCCTGGGTTGATTTAGAAATCCCCAACATTTTAGGCAACTCTTTTAACCTTCATGAGGGACATTGGATTCCCTCTATCTTGTTTGCAGAGTGTGGGTTCAGTTTTCCGCCAAATCCTCTTATGCTTGAGTTTTGCCATTACTTTGATGTTGTTCCCGCCAGAATATCCCCCAACACTCGGAGGGTTATTAATGGCGTCTGTAATTTGAATAAGAAACACGATCTCCATTTGGGAATTCTTGAAATAATGTTTTGTTATAAATGGTCCACATGAGAAAATATTTACTTTTCAAAGACTAGAAATGTAAACAGCGCTTTATTAGTAAATCTCCCTGATTCGAATAGGGATAATTTTTTACCATGGTGTGGTAATGAAGAATTGGCAACATCTTCCTTTCGTTGGGAACGATAAATATGAGTGGCCCAAATGCCCTGCTTCTGGCAATGACATAGGTGTATACTCTGCTCTACTTTTTCTTTGCTATCTTATAACTACAATTGCTATTTGCTGACATATTTTTGATTTCTCCTATTTTCTTTGCAGTTGAACAGAAAAGAAAGTGTTCCAAAGAGAGGGACATCAATTTGAAGGAATTAAAGTTTGTCTAGAAACTTCACCACAAAATCGGTGGGGAGCATTGTAGATCGGCCTCCTACTTGCTGAGTTATAAACCCAGCGTCACATCATTTATTTCCCAACTAACAGTGGTGATTGACCCCGAACAAAGTTCTTCCTCCAACTCTTCTGACATCCACTCAATATCTCCAAAATCAAACCTTCCTTTGTCCTCCAAAATGACAAAAAGGAAGGTTGTTAAGATTATGGATGCTCCAGCCAACAAAATCCATGCTCCAAGTAATAAGGTTGATCCTCTTAAGGGTCAATATTTTCTTAGAATGAAAAAATGTCTTCCTTCCCACAACTCTAAGGGTTCTTCTTCTGCTGACCAACAAGAGTTGGTCAGCGCTGCTATCTGACCAACAAGAGTTGGTCGGCCTTATCGTATCTCTGCTGCCTCATCCCAAGTTACCTTCTGTTGATACCAAAATAAACCTTTCATTGGCCAAGAAGTTTTTGGAGAGTAAGGTACTTCCTGTGGCCCACGAAGATGCTTCTCAACTACCTAGGGCACATCTAGCTGCTCGTATGGCTCAAAACTTGAGTCAGGTAATCCACTTGTATTAGTCATGTCATGGAAATTTTTCTCCATTATTGACTGTTATAACATTGAATTGCTTTTTTTTATAGATATTGATTGATTTCAACCAATTATATAAGAGGGGTGATGCCATCAGAGCATCATCATCTTCTAATGTTGAAGGGGGTCTTGAAGAACTCAAGAAATCTTTGCTAGAGTCCCAATAAGCTCTAAAGAGTGAGCATATTGTCTGGGTAGACAAAATAAAGACTGCAGAAAATGATGCCACTGTTACTCGGGAGGAAACTAAGAATGCTAATAAATCATGTGCCGAGTTGCAGTTGAAGCAAGATGCAGTGAATCAAAGTATTGCTGAAGAAAAGATCAAGTGAAAACAAACTAGTGAGAGAGCCTTCAACCGTGGTTGGGACAGGGATTTTGAAGCAGCTACTCAACAAATACAATACGTTGGTCAGAAGAAATTTTAAGAAGGTTGGAGTGCTTGTTTGTCTGAATTATGAACTCCAGAATCTTCTGAACTATTCCTCAGACATGATCCAGACACTCCTCCTAATACCAACCAGGTGATTGAAGATGATTTATTCGATGATTCTTTGATACTCTTGACTAGTGTCGACCAACAGGAGCAAAGTACTACTGAAACTGCTCCTACTCTTACTATTGCTAACTATGAAATGGTAGAAAATCTCCATGCATAGCACAAAGAGTCTTTAGCCT
Organism: Sambucus nigra; assembly: GCA_949130495.1. Taxonomy (NCBI): domain Eukaryota; kingdom Viridiplantae; phylum Streptophyta; class Magnoliopsida; order Dipsacales; family Adoxaceae; genus Sambucus; species Sambucus nigra. The sequence goes on from OX422223.1 coordinate 1,539,747, forward strand.
TTATGCAACAAGGTTATAAAGAAAAATACAATAAACTCGAAGATGATCGGGGATTTGATGAAGTAATTTCTTCATATAATAAGAGGGAAATTCTCCTCAAGATTGAAGCCCGAGAAGCCAAAGATGTAGCCCAACTGCTTGAAGAGGAAAATAATGCTTTAAAGAATAAACTGGAGAATGCAAGCACAAAATCTCTTACGAATAAACCAGACGAGGGAGTTGCATTTTTGGAAAAAGAGACTGCTGAGGTGAGGGCTAAGATTAAAGATTTAGAGAAAAATAAAGCCTCCAAAACCAAATCAAGAGGTAAGTCGGCCCGAGTAACAGCTTCAGCAGACTAGGTCATTCAACTTCAAGCTAAAGACAAAGACATTGCTTCTTTTTCTAAATAATTATCAAAAAGTTCCTCTGATCTTTTGATCAAGAATGATTTGCTAAAGTCCATGCAAATAAAGAATTATAAATCGCTCTTCCAATTTCATAAGCAACCCCGTGAAGTTTAGATGGACGGATACAATGAAGTAATCACTCATCTTGACGATTAGCTCGAACAAAAACCCAAGGTGGGCTATAAAGAAGGTTGGTTAAATGCTTTGGCAGCTGTGAAGCATGATAAAGAATGTCCCTTATGGTCTTGGGCTGATCTTGGATTTCTCACTGTTGACAACTGCCCGTTTGACCTAGACAAGAGCTGGATCCCAGTTTTTGAAATCCCTCAATCCTTGATCACCAAGTATCTCGGGGACTATGAGCTTGAAGATGAGCTTGAAATAGTACGTCCAGATCACTTGCTAGAACTCCTGAGTAACAGTAGTAGTGGGATGATGGAGGATTTCAATTATATCAACAATCCTTTCTCTTTAGATGAGCCTCTAGCTGGGATGGATCCTGCCTTTTCTAAGTCGGGAGAGAAACCTTCAGTAAAATAAAGCTTCTTTTCCTGTAATTGTTAGTTCTTCATAATGTAATCATGTATATGAATGAGTTTAGACAAAATTGGACTAACTTGTTGATCTTTGTCTATATGTGTATTTTCCTTGATTGAATTATCAATCTCAGTCGCGTTCCATTAATACCCTTAGGATTATCCCAAGAATCGTCCTAATGTGTCACCATGGTTCGTTAGTCTAATGTACCAAAATTGAGGCATTCTTCATTAGTTACCATAGTTCCCAGGCATGAGTAGAGTATTTGTCTAGCTTTTAGCCCTGTTTAACCAAGTATGTAGGTTTTCACCTTAAATGACTGTTTGCAAATTGCCGACTAACCAAAGTTAACCAGTTGCATATATGATTAGCTATATTGCTTCATAAATTGCCGACTACCTCATGGTTAGCCAGTTACAAAGAGCTAATTCTGGTCTTTAATTCATAGCTTGTTGCTTTATAAATTTCTTACTAACATAAAGTTAATCAGTTACAAAGAGCCAATAGATATAAGTAACTGTACAAATTGCAGACTAAAAATTATTTAATCAGTTGCACAACACTTTCCATGCAAATTACCGACTAACATAAGTTAGCCAGTTGCAAGTTGTTGACAAACATAAATAGTTGGTGTAGATTTGAATTGAAATTTGATACAATTACAATAAAAAATAAAGTTGCATAGCACTGTACTCCCAAAATTTTTTACGAAAGAAGGAAAGGGAATGTTTATAAATACTGAAGCAATACATTATGGATAATATTTTCTCAAATGTTCAGCATTCCAAGGATTTTTGAATTCTTCTCCTTTAAGTGTCTCCATCCTGTAACTGCCAGCAATACATTATGGATAATATTTTCTCAATGTTCAGCATTCCAAGGATTTTTGAATTCCTCTCCTTCAAGTGTTTCAATCCTATAAGTGCCAAGTCTGATGATTGCCGAGATACGATAAGGCCCATTCCGGTTAGCCTCCAGTTTATTATTTTTCTAGATAACTTTCTTCCAAACATAATCACCCTCCTTTAAGTTACTCGGCTTTACTCGTTTGCTGTAAAAATGACTTGTCCTTTGCTGGTAAGCTGCGTTGCGTAGAGCTGCTTCCTTATGAACCTCTTCTGTCATGTCCAGATCCAAACGTCTCATCAAATCACTGATTGGACTATCAAAATTAAGTACCCGATGAGTGGGTAATCCTAACTTGGCAGGAATTACAGCTTTAGTGCCAAATGCTAACATGTATGGCATTTCTCGAGTAGCTGTTCGGTAAGCCCATAAGACAAAATGTTACTCATTAATCCAGTTTCCTTTAGCAGCATCCAAACGCTTCTTCAAACCATTTAATATTGTTCTATCTGTAACTTCAGTTTGTCCATTACATTGAGGGTGACCGGGGGCAGCATGTAACTTTTTGACATTTACTTAAGTACAATAATCAGCAAATTCATCATTATCAAACTGTGTGCCATCATCAGTAATGAATGCATATGGTAAGTCGTATCTGCAAATAATAGCCTTCCAAATGAATTGGTAGACTTTCTCATAGGACATATCTGTTAGGTCCTCAACTTCTACCCATTTAGTGAAATAATCAATGGCAATAATTAAGTATTTGAATCTTCCTTTGGTAGTTGGGAGTGGGCCGACTAAGTCCAATCCCTAGATTACAAATGGCTAAGGGGAGGAATTGGCGTCAACGGTGCCTGTGGATTTTTTTTAATGATAGAGAACTTTTGGCACTTATCACACTTCTTTGCGAAAGACACACAATCTGCTCTCATGGTTGGCCAATAGTATCCCTGCGTAATAAGTCTTTACAACAAACTTCTACCAGTAACGTGAGCTCCACAATACTCTTCATGCACTTCTTTAATTAAATCTTTCACCTCCATTAGATGAACACAGCGTTGGAGGTTCACCGATAAACCCCTTCTATGACAAATTCCTTTATCCAAGACATACCGAGCAACTTTATATTTTAACTTCCTTGCTTCAAGTTGGTCGGTTGGCAGTATACCATCTTCAATGTATGCGCTAATAAAATCCATCAAAGAAGGTCCCATATCCACTGCAATGAAATTCACAATTGCATCATCATCTATGCTCCGACTTGCTAACAGCTCAATAGGAATTATTCTTTATAGCTCGATGCGTGTTGCTGACGCTAACTGGTCCTGTGCATCTGCTCTAGCATTCTACGTTCTTGGAACTCGGACTATTTGGACTGTTGGGATAGTAGCAACGACTTCTTTAGATTTAGCCAAATATTTTATCATTAGTTCTCCTTTGGCAGCATAAATATTGAGCAGTTGGTTTACTACTAGCTGAGAATCACTATACACTACCACTTGCTTGGCATATAAAGATTTTGCCAAGTATAACCCCTTAATCATAGCTTCATATTCAGCCTTATTATTGGAAGCTTGAAATTGAAATCTTAAGGAATATTCTATATCAATATTATCAGGAGTGTTAAGAATAATACCTGGTCTGCAACTAGTAGCATAAGATGACCCATAAACATCCAAACTCCATAGGGGGATATTATCATCAAACTTTTGATTTGACAAATTCCCATGATGAAAGATACGATCTTCCACCTCATCACCTGGTTTAGACATCTCCTGGATTGCTTTTTATTGGTCAGGAGTGACTTCAATTGCTTTTGCTGCTAATGATTATTTCTTGGGAGCCTATCCAGTTTCTCAGGGCAATCTGGGTAAGTGAATTCTATAATAAAATTAGTTACTGCTTGTCCCTTCAACGAAGTTCGGGGCTCATATATGAGATCATACTCCCCCAATTCCATAACCTAATACATTAAACGTCCAGATTTCTCAGGCTTCTGCAAAGCTTGCCTTAGTGGTAAGTCAGTATAAACAATAATTGTGTGGGCTTGCAAATATGGTTTCATCCGTCGACTAGCTTCAATGAGTGCTAACGCCAATTTCTCCAACTTGGTATATTGTACTTCTGCTCTTCTAAATGCTTTGCTTGTGTAGTACACGGGTTTCTGCACTCCACTCTACAGTCTAAGCTGAAATCACCAGATACAGATATAATTTTTTACCTGTAACTGGTCGGGAGAGTAGCGGTGATGAGGCTAAATATTTTTTTCACTCCAAAAAAGATTTCTTGCACTCTTCATTCCATTCAAATGTTTTGCGTAGAACTTTTAACAAAGGAAAACATCTATCAGTAGCTCTGGAAACAAATTCGTTCAACGCTGCTACTCTTCCAATTAATCACTACACTTCTTTCTTACAAGTCGGGGACTGCATTTCTATTAAAGATTTAATTTTATCTGGATTAGCCTCAATTCCTCTTTGATTTACTATGTACCTGAGAAATATGCCTTGTCATACACCAAAAGTGCACTTAGTCGGGTTTATCTTCATCTGGTGCTTCTCCAGTTGATCAAATGTTTAACTGAGGTCGGCAATATGGTCTGCAGCTTTCTTGCTCTTAGTGAGAATATCATCAACATACACTTCCATATTTTAATCGATTTGTTCCTCAAATACCTTGTTGACCAGTCTCTGGTAAGTACCACTTACATTTTCAAACCAAAAGGCATAACATTATAGCAATAAGTTCCTCGGGGAGTTATCAAATAAGTATTGTGTCTATCTTCTGGCTTCATCTTGATCTGATTATAACCAGAGTAAGCATCCATGAAGCTCAATAATTCATGTCCAGACGTGGCATCTACAAGCTGGTCAATCCGTGGCAAAGGAAAATAATCCTTTGGGCATGCTTTATTCAGATCAGTGAAGTCAATACACATTCTCCACTTGTTATTCTTCTTCTTCACCATCACAACGTTAGCTAGCCAATCTGGATACTTGACATCTTCTATGAAAGTAGCCTTTTGTAATTTCTCAACCTCTTCTTGAATCGCTTGGTTCTTCTCGGGGCTGAACACTCTCCGACACTTCTTAACTGGTTTCACCTTTTTATCAACATTTAGTTCATGGTAAAGGAATTTTGGATTGATGCCAGACATATCTTTATGAATCCAAGCGAACACCTGCTTCCTTTGTCTCAAGAAAGATATTAACTATTGTTTGAGAATTAGATTAAGTGAGGCGCCGATTTGGGTCGTCCTCTAAGGTTTATCCTTATCAAGGATAATTCTCTCAGTCTCCTTTGCTACTTCCCCTTTTACCAGCTCAGATTCAACTCTGGCATCAAGGGTTTTGACTTCAACATCTCCAAACAAATCAACCTAATAAGCTTTTTAGTTTTCCTCTTAGCAACGTCTAAGTCTTCTTCTTCAGTAGCCGAGTAGTAGCATTCCTGAGCTACCTTCTGATCTCCTTTAACTACGCCAACTCCAAAATTAGTTGGAAATTTGAGACATTGGTGCACTGTACACGGAACAACTTCATATTTCTTTATGCCCACTCTGCCCATGATCATGTTGTACACTGAATGTACATGTTTGTCCATAATGAAGAACTTGAACTTCTCAGTTCTGCTCTGTGGCCATGTCCCGATCAGTACGTCTATTTTAATGGTTCCTAACGGGTACACTTTCTCCCTTGATAAACTAATAAGGGGCCTATGATACGGTTCCACTTGCCTGAGCATGAGATTTAAACTGTTAAAGCATGGATAGAACATGATATCTGCCGAGCTGCCATTGTCCACCAACACTCGAGCTATAATTACATTCCCTATCCTCACTTTGGCAACTAGAGGATCATCATGTGGATATAATACAGCTGAAAGATCATTCTTAGAGAAGCCAATAACTAGTTTGTCCATGTTCACTTTCCTTGGTCTATCATCATCAACCAAACTTACTCGCTGAATGTAGGAACAAACTTGGGTTTCATTAACATAGTCCTTTCTCTCTACTGAGTGATCTCCACCTCCTGCGTCACCAACTCTTATCACATTGCAATCAAAAGAACCAAAACTCAAATAAAATACCTCCCTTTCAGGTTGTCTAGGCCTTTTAGGTAGATCGGGATCATCCTCGGTGTCAATGTCATGGTCCCTTCTTTTCTATTTTTGGGGCTTACAAGGAGATTTAGATTTTTGCTGACCCGTTCCTCGGCCATCTTCTTGATCCACAAATCTACTAAGTTTGCCTCTACGAATTAATACTTCGATCTCATTCTGTAGAGAAATGCACCTATTTGTTGTGTGACTATGGTCTTTATGGAACTCGCAGTACTTCATCATGTTTTGTCAATCAACATGCATTTTTATCTTTCCAGGCCAATGGAGATCTTCATTATTCTTTGTCTCATCTAAGACATGGTGGATGTCTACCTTCAACAGTTTGTAGTTGTTGAACATCTTCAGGTTATCTAGTTGCTCAAACCGTTATTTTTCTCGATTATCCTTGCGACTACCATTCCTATCATTACCATTTTTGTGCTCCTTCTTCTCCGACTTACTCTCTGTTTTGGCATCCAAATTCTTCTTTACTGGCATTACTTCTTCAGCATTCATAATTTTAACTCCATTTACCATCATCTCTGTCATGGTTTTGGGGGGATTTTTGGCCAGCGTATAGTAGAGTTTGTCGGGGGGCAAACCACTCATCAAAGCAGTGATTGTTGTTTTCTCCTCGTAATCAATAACTTCCAACTTCTCAGAATTGAAATGGGTTGTTTAATCCCTGGTACTTTCACCACTCTTTTGTCTAACACTCAGTAAGTGAGCTACCCTCTTCACAGGTTTAGCACCAAAGAAGAAATTACTAATAAAAGGATCAGCTAACTATTGAAAATTAGCAATCTTCCCTCTTGGAAGACTATTATACCATATTTGAGCAGGTCTAGTGATGGTTCCTGAAAATGCTCTGCATCTCATTTCATCAGGAACAACATATATGTCTGAAGACGCTTGGTACTACTCTATGTGAAGAACATGATATGTCTTTCCATCGTATTTCAGGGTAATTATTGGTGCTTTGAACTTACTCGGGGTGGGCAAATCCACTATAGTCTTCACAAAAGGTAACCCTTTTACAAAAGTCCTTTGTAAAGGGTTCCTAGCCTTAGCCATTTCTCCTAGTCTATCCTCTAGGCGTTGAATTGAACCTTTCCATGCACCATCATTTTTCTACAACTTATCCATTCATCACTACTCTTTCTTATTGACTAACTGTCTGGGCGGATTATTCCTCTTGAGAATGTTGCTCGGAAGGAGATGTTCTTCGGGGATGCGGTCTGGATTGGGCTGAGCGTTCCCTATGATCAACTGGTCATCGAGAATTACTTGACGCAACCCTTTGGAAATATCTATTCCCTCTGGGGCCCAATATTTCAAAGGCAGACTCCCGACTCAGCCTTTGCAAGGAGCTTTGTCTCTCAGGAGTTAAAGATTGCACTTCATTAAACATAGGAGTTCTAATTGTTGAAGTTTCTCCAAGAAGTTGAGACGTATCTCTTGTTCTGGAATTAATAACATTGATTGGTGGTGGTAATATTTCTCTTCGAACGGATTGAGAAGGAATGCCTCTTTGAAGAGTCAGAGCCAACTGCCGCATTGTTTTCTGCATTTGTTCTTGGCCTCTCGCCAGGCTTGCTAGGATTCCTATCAGATCAATATTAGGAGCAGACATTGATGGGTTAGCATCATTCCTGTTACTGCTTTTAGGATTTATTGCCATTGATTGTTGAATAAATGAAAATAACTGAATAGTTTTCTCAAGTCGTTCCCACAGACGGCACCAATCTATTGACGCAAAAAGCTAGATGAATCTAGTTAATTGATCACAGATAAATAATGTTGAATCAAACAAGACACAAGAGGGTTTTTAAAGTGGTTTGACTATTGAACAAAACCTACGTCCACTGTTATGTTATTGCTGATGGCTTGAGTGTTTGCCCAAGTGTTCAGTTAGGTCTCAAAATGATTCGTCCCTTAATGAGGGTTTTACAATAGTCTTTTTACCCAAGGGGTATGCTCATAAATTTAGTATGAAAGGGTGTAATGCCTTTATAAATGATGCATTTACATTGGTACATAAATATTGTACGTATGTAACTGTTGGCGTTTGGCCTTCTGGAGTTGGTCGGCATTCCAGAGCAGAGTAAGTCGGTTTACCCTGTAAGTCGAGCATCCCTTCCAGAGTAAGTCAAGGAGGTATAGTAAGTCGAGCGTTCTCAGTTGATTATGTGCCACGTGTTGTTTTATAATTGTTCCATGAGGAACTACAAAATATGGTATCAACAGTTGGGTTCCTCTAAAAAAATTAAGAAAGATTGGTTTGTAAGGACATGTTTTATAAATGTGCCGGGTAGAATTTAGGAATTTTCTAAGTATCCTAGATCACAGGTAATATGTCATATACCGCTGCAGTTGGCTCATCTCAGCACGTTCACCTCTCGACGGCCTCAATCCGAATTTAATGTTTTATGTACCCATCATCATCAACATCGTGCATCGTGCTCATTATGTTCAATCATGTGTTTGTGGTAATTTTGTTCGAGGTCACAAGATGCCAGATACAGACTCTGGCAAACAGCGGAAATTGGACCGATCCAATTTTGAACAAAATGAATCGATTCGACGCTTTTCAAACCAATTCGACATTTCACAAAAATAAATTGGTCCTCCATCTTGCAATTCTAATAGCCCTCAGACCGATGTAGGCACTAGGAAAAATGAACTGATCCATCTACCAAATAGATTTGGCCATGAAAATCGGATTGGTCCGGGTTTGATAAATTTGAGCCCCAACTCCGGGTTTGATAAATTTTGAGAGCCAACTCTAATTCTTATAATTCCTATAAATACCCAATTTCGTGGGTCAGTTATTTAAGACTTCTAAAAACGTATTTGTAAACCCTAGCGCATCAAGTCTTCACCTTTTATGTTTCCCAAACACATATTTTGATTCACCCATCTTCCCAAACACTTATGTCAATCATTTTTAAACCCTTGTCACGCATCCTACTATTGCTAAAGGATTTCTTATAGAGTGGAGGGACTCTTCATTGCTGACCACCTGGAGCTCTTGTGGGATCTTCCAGCCAATGACATCGAACCGACACCTACAGGTATTTCATATGCCACTCCTTGTATTTTCATTATAATCCGTGTAAATTTATATTTACAAAATTATAGTGGAAATAAGATGGTTTTGCCCCTGTGGGGGATTTTACCTCAATTATTTGTTTGTGATTGAATGTTCTTGTATGATTAGGAATATCTATCTATGAACCAATCACACCTAGATGCATGTTTAGGAGCTTAATTAAAACTGGACATAAAATTGGGTTTAATTAAATTTATTTCTCCATTTGAACATAAGGTGCACTCTCATGGTTCTTGAACAATCTTGATAAAATACCAATTAAGCCTTTAAATATGAGTTGAATCTTGATTAATTTGGGGCAAGGGTTTGTAGATGAAGGGTGGTAAAGATATAGGAGTCTTCTAGTTGAAAAGTTTCTGAAAAAGTATTTAGAAAAGTCTAACCCCGAGTTATTTTAAGTGGAAAAAAATTAGAGTTTAGGTGAGATTAGAACTCTTAAGAAAACCAAGAAGCACCCAATTTGATCCATTCTGAATCGATTCGCCCTCCAGGTGAAATCGATTCAGTTTGGCTCAGGTTGATAGTTCACCCATTTTTTATATATGTTAAATAAAATTCCAATTTCTCCCTCAATTTTAATTCCGATTAAATTACTACTTTTCAATGAAAACCAACATATTTAATTACTAAAAGTAATTAAATCCAAAAATTTCATTTTTCCCAATTTCGAATAAGTTTAAATTAATATCCATTTAAAATCTACGGTGTCTTACCATTTGTGTGTTTATTTATGTGACCATTTCTCCATACTTTTGAACGTGTTGTCATTTTTTTCATAATCGACATGTAAGTTTATACGCGTGCATTCATGCATAATGTTTTTCAGGGTGATGAGCTTAATGGAAATGGGAAGCTTTATATAAGAAGACATCCTAAACACAGCGTGAAAGTGAAAGATGAGAGTAGCTTAGTTGTTGTTATTTTGTTTAATAGTATTCCCAAATAGACAAACCTAGTGGTTCTTAGAGGCAAAATATATAAGGTTACTTATTTTATTGCCTTGGCTCTATATCAAAGAGGCATCTAGGTACATCTTTGTGTACACTTGTTTTAATATACAAATTGTCATGCTGTTATATTAGCTAATGGAAAAGTTGGGAGATTTATACCATTAGATCAAAATAACCATAGGAAAAATTTATTAAATTTAAAAAAAAATTATATGCTAAGAAGTTCTAGACATCTAAATGCTCAAATAGGCAATTGGCAAATTTAATTTCATAATTATAGGATATTTCAAAAGTGTTTCTCTTGTTTGGAAGAAAATTTTCAGTATTCTTATTAAAAATTGTTAAAACTATGGGTTATTGCTTTATTTTTACCTTTTTACAACTTCAATAGGTAACGGAACCACTCAAGGATGAGTATATGCAACATAAAGCAAGGCTAGACACCGAGGAGCAAAATAATTTAGTCAATCGAAAAATTACACTCCAAAGGTAAATTTTGTTAGATTTTTTAGATAACTTTGTTAAATTCTATTGAATAAGAAAATAAATATTCAAAATTTATAGCATTACAAAATCTCTTACGTTTGATTTACATTAAAGTCTATTTGTATATAAAAGTGGAATCTATAGGGGTTGATCTTTCAAAATTTTGAGACATTGCAGATATGGCTAGTAGGAGATCAGTTATCTGATGAAGACCAGGGGAAGGCATCAAAAGGAACAATATTTCTTCCCTTCTCCCAGTTTCCTCCAAAGCAAAGACGCAAGCATTGATTTTACTATAACATACCTACAATGTTGGCTCCTAACTATCTTGAGAATGTGGGCTCTTGTGAGGTTAGAATATGAAGCTTTTATGTATCATGATAATCAAGTTTTTATATAGGTTCCTTTAATTTGGATTACGTATAATATGGGAAAAAAATTATAATTACTAAAGACATTGATTGGAAAAAATCACAAAAGAGGCTCTTTGTATTGGCTTACTCAACTTGAGTGCTAATGTGTACATTTATATTAAGAGACAAGGAAGAAGAAATGCTAAAAAATCGATGTGGGACAAACCACACCCAAAATATGTAGAAAAATAAAAGCACATTGTCCACTAATTCCAACACTCGCCCTAAAACTGGGGCAAAAATTTCTATCTATCCTAGCTTGGCAATAGAGGATCACAGCAAAGCAGGACCGATTGACTTGGTGAATATATCTGTAGTCTACTGCGAAGATGGTACAAACGAAGGATGAATGGTGCCAGATCTAACCTTCTTCTTAATAAAGTGAATATCCACCTCAATGTGCTTTGTTCTCTCATAAAGTACTGAGTCTGAGGTAAGCTTGATGGAAGAGTGATTATCACAATAAAATACTAGTGAAACTTTCTCCTCAAATACTAATTCTCTAAGAAAATATCTGAACCATATAACTCACATGTGCCCTGTACCATAGCTCTATATTTTGCTTTGACAGAAGATCGAGAGATAACAACTTATTTATTACTTTTTCATGATATGAGATGATTACCATAAAAATTACAGAAGCCAATGGTAGAACATCTATTCGTATGGGAACCATCATAAACTGCATCTGTGAAACATGTGAGGCCTGATTGCTTCCCTAAAGCATAAAATAATCCAACAGTTAGGTAGGACTTGAGGTATCGTAAAATATGATGTACTTCATCTAAGTGAGTTGTTCAAGGGGAATGCATAATTTAACAAACCACATCCACTGTAAATGTCAAGTATGGATGAGTATTAATCAAATAAATTAATCATCCTACAAGTCAATGATAAATGGATGAGTCAATGAGTAAATCTTCATCTTCACTTATAACTTAAGATTAGGATCCAGAGGTGTTAAGGCTGGTCTACAACCAAGTATACATGTATCCTGTAGAACATCTAAAGTATAATTACGTTGAGACAAGGAAAGATCACGACGAGACCTTGCAACTTCCATGCCCAAAAAATAACGGTGTAACCCCAAGTCTTTTACATAAAAAAGTCTTCCTAAGTGAAGCTTTACTTTGGTTAATAGTTAAAGCATCATCTCCCATAATAATAATGTCATCACTATAGACTAATAATATGACCCTACGGCCATCTGAACCCTGTCGAATAAAAAAAGTATGATCAAAGTTGTATTACTGGATTCCCAAAGGCACTACTGCATTACTGAATTGCGAGAATCATGACTGAGGAGATTGCCTATGGGCATAAAGAGACTTACAAAGCTTGCATACTTTCCCCACATATTTTCCCTTAGCCAGAAAAATCGGGTGGAGGATCCATATAAATAGTTTCAAGAATGTCGCCATTGAGAAAGGCATTTTTAACATCTAGCTGATGGAAAGGCCAATCATAGGAGGCAACCCAAGAGTCAAGAATCGGAATAGAAGTAAGTTTGGCAACTAGAGAAAAGGTAGTCAAAAAGTCTTTTCTAGGAATTTGAGTAAAACCTTTTGCTACTAAACATGCCTTATATATTTTAATAGTACCATCAGCTAAGTACTTCATTGAGAATGCCCATTTGCACCTAATAGTTTTCTCTATAGTAGGTAAAGAGACAAGCTTAAAATTCTTGTTATTTATAATGTGTCTATTTCTGGTTTCATGACAGTGACCCAATCTTGATCACGAATAGCTTCTGGCATGGACCGGGGAATGGACACAGTTTTCCTTTCCCCATGAAAATCTTGGTGAGGACCTAAAAGATTGTCTAAGGATATATATACTGAGAGATGAGATGATTAGTAATATTGGAGAAAACATAACGATTAGGAGCATGTTTAACACAAAAAGGATTACGATGAATAACATGGGTATTCTCAGTAGGAGGAGAAAGGGTATTACCTGGATCTTACTCCGAGGAATATACTGATAGAGGATATGAGTGAGGATTCCTTCAAGAATAAATCGTAAGAGAAGGAGGAAAAAATATAGGCTCTAGTGTAAGGGTTTTTAGTTCATGAGCGGTTTCCCCAATAGGAAAAGTTCTAGCAAATTCAAGACTGGCTTGTTCAATGTTAATAAGTGAAATATCCTCCATATGTTCGATACTCCTATATAATGGAGTATTTTCATGAAATGTAACATCAAGTGTATGATATGTATGTTTGTGAATAGGATCATAACACATGCAACCTTTTGACATAGAAGAGTATCCTGAAAAATGCAGCGAATAGATTTGTCATAAAGTATCTACCAGTAGGGGTATAATTATGAACAAAGAAAGTATCCCTGAAGACCCTAGCCATGAGAGAAAAAATCATGTGATTGGGTTGGAGAACTTGGAGATGGGCCTAGCCTTCTAACACCCTACTATGATTCCTATTTATAAGAAAGGTTGTTGTTAGAACAACTTTATTTCAGTGAAACTTGGGGGCATGCATACGCCTTACAAGCAGCAAACTACAGATATGAGGTGACAATTTTTCCTTTCAATCACCCCATTCATGTTTAGGGGTATAAGTACAAGTAAGTTGGTGTAAAATCCCTCTTTTAGAAAGTTTAGTCCAAAAAGCATCAGAAATATATTCCCTCCCAATATCAGATCGAATATTACAAATAATAGTATTATATTGAGTTTTTTTCATTTAAAGAAAATGTATAAAGAAAGGAAATGTTTCATATTTTTTCTTCAGCAAATAATTCCAAGTATAACTTGATTGATCATCAATAAAACTTACATAATACCGGTAGCCTAATAAAGCACTAATAGGAGAAGGGCCCCAAACATCATAATGAACAACATTAAATAAAGAAGGATCACGAATCATACAATAAATATAACAAGTACGAGTACGCTTAGACAGTTCACAAATTTCACATTCTAATTTTTTATTTTTGCAAGTCTTGTGAAACTTTGGAAATAAAAAAAATAAGTACTAAAAATTAACATGCCCTAAGCGAGCATGCTACAGACACAAAGATTCAAAAGAAATATAAATGACTTAAACACTGGGTGGACAAATTTTTTAAGGCTTGATGCTTATGGTGGTGGTGAATAAGGAGACTCTCCGAAGTACTAAAGACCATCTCACTCATAACCACAGCCAAATATCCTCCTCAAATGAAACTTCTACAAAATAAAATCATAGGGAAAGAAGGTTACTGAACACTTTAATTTTCTTGCAAGATGAGTGACAGATAAAATATTATAACGCGAAGAATAGATGTTAAGGTAAGACTTGGACACAAACTAACATCACCCTTATTATGAATGTATAAGGACGAACCATTAGTAAGACATGCAGATTGATGAACATGTATAGTAGGAGAAGAAAAAAGTGATGACTTGCCAGTCATATGATCATTAGCTCCCGAATCTATGACCCAAGTAGGTTGTGCCTTAACATGAAAAGAATTAGGAGTACCTATAGCAATGGTAGAGGTGGCTACTTAAGCAGAAGAATGAGTGTCAACTCTACTAAGGTTGCGTTTATTTTTTCATCTGAATCTAAAATCTGAAGACTGAATCAGAAGTTTGAAATCTGAATCTGAAAAATATGTTTATTTTTATATCTGAATGTACCTCTGAATGAATGTATTTAGGCTCGTTCATACTTCAGATTCAGACGTCAGATGTAATTCTACCTCTTAACTATTAAGAGCCAAATATAGCCGTTATCCTCTTAATCATTTAAAAAACAAACAATTTTTGGTACCTTTTAAGCCAGAGTGGTTCAGATTCAGACTTAGGAGGTAAAAACAAATGAACCCTAAGTGTGTCAATATACTCCCGCATTTGACTAATCTGTAACTGAAGATGACTTAGGCCATGGATCGATCCATAACTACCAACAGGGGGCCCTCTAGGAGGATATGTAGTTCGTGCAATGGATGTTGCACGTGAGGATCCTATACCAAAAGAACAATTCCTAATAAACTTTTTCTTCATCTCAAGGTGAAATTTGAAGCAAGGATATGATACATAGACAACCCCTCCACAATGATGGAAAATAATTTATCTTTCGAAAGAGAGGGACCCAAATTTAGCTACAAAAGACATATTATAGATAATAGTCACTTTGGGGGCAGTAAAAACAGTTTGAATAAGCCGTTGGTGATGCTCTTCATTTTCCACAATAGCAAACGCCTCAAATAGGGAAGGCATGGTTGATGTGTTCAGAATCTGAGATTTGAGGGGCTCATATTCTGAATGTAACCCCATCAAAAACTAATAAGTGTTCTTTCGATCAAGGCATTTGACTAACAAGGAAGCAACATCATCAGAAAATTCACTAAAAGGCTCATACTGAGATAATTCTTCCCATCGAGATCGTAAATAACCAAAATAATCAGCGACGAACAAATGAAGAGTTTCTTGTGATGCTTTAGTAATGTCCTGATAAAGCTAAAAAATACGGGCATCATACAATAACAGAATCATAAAATAAAAAAATATTTTATATATGTTCCTCCACTGAGTTAAAAACCCATGCAAGTATAGTGCATCTCTCCATGTCCCGTTGTGAATATTTGGGATTTGTATTGCTTAGTGCCATTTCATTTCCTCACAACAATGCTATTTTACCTTTCTAATAAAAAAAGATAAATAAACCGAGACTAAGAGGTAAAATTCCGTCCATTTAGTAAAATACTTGTGACTCGTTGAGCCAATGAATGTTGGGCAGCAAAAGTGTTCTTAATATTGCTTGATTCAACCATAATAATCTAATAAATTAATTTGATAAGAGAGCAAAAATAATAAACAAGGAGAACCTGGATTTTTGTGCAGAAAAAATTGTCCAAATCTGTATTGGAATGGCCCAGCTGTATCACCAAATCAGTGCTCTTAAATAATCCAAACAGTGCCACTGTAAAACCTCGGCATCCTTAAATCAGAGAATATGGACCCTTAGTTCATAGAATAAACTAAGGGAATACCCTTATAGCCTTCTCATATATATATATATATATATTTGATGTACTAATTTATGTTTTGATTGTGAATTTTTTTTCTGTAATTATCTTACAGAATTGGTTTCCAAGAAGAGTGATGAGTGCATGGCGCATTGCTGGAATTTTGCATGCGTTGGAAGGATGAAATGTGAATGAATGTGGAAATTTGATTTTTGATATTGAAAAAGTTTTGAAAGTAAGGCTCCAATATGGGTTTCGTCCATTGGTCATATCCACACAATTGAAGAATTAAGGGATTTTCATTGCCTAAATAATAAGAATAATGCTATGAGTCCCCCCAAATATTCCCCCAAATCTCCCCCAAAGTGAAGTTTTTCTATCATGTGTGGACCTCCCAATGTACAAACACTTAAAGCCCGTTGAGGAGATATTTTGGCAGATTTTTTGGGTGATGTAGCATTACTCAAATAATAATGCACTTATATTTTTGTATCTGGTAACCCATAGAGTATGTATGTTTCATCCATTCATTCATCCATCTATCCACACACACACACACACACACACACACACACATATCCATATAATAAGATGGAATGGTTTTTTAATTGTGAAAAATGTAAAAGCATAATAACGCTCCAGATTTTTCCACATCTTTCCCTTTACAAACCAACGATTTTGATTCACTCCAAAAATTTTTTGCCCATTAAACGTTTCACTATCCCACCCAACTATTATTATCCCACCCAAAAAGCCTTGGTAAACTCACCATCCTCTCTCCTTTATTCATGTATCATCCCCTCTCTCTCTTAAACAACGTTTCCTTCTCTCCTCTTTTCGCACAGACCACTCTCTCTCCAATCCATGTCTTATTTGGAGGTTAAAGGTGGGTATTTATGGTTTATATTTTGTGGTGTTTGAATTTTTTTTGCAAATATTTGGATTACAAGTGTTTGTATTTTTTTTTGCAGGTATTTGGATTTACAAATTCAGGTAGACTTTTCTCTCTTCTGCAGATATTTAGCTTTAGAAATTCAGATATTTTGTGGTGTTTGTATTTTTTTTGATATTTTGTTCGAATTTCTCTTTCACTACCGACCAGGTTTTTGGGTTTTGATGGTTTTTAATGTATTTTATATGTTAATTAATTCTATTTTGCAGTCCCTCTCTTGATTCTCACTCTATCACCACTATTCAAGGCATCCTCTAATCTCTCTAAATGGTTTTTATATCACAGATGGTTTTCATTTGGATTGAAACATAGGGGTTTAATTTGGGTTTCTAAGAGTTCGAGTTTTGATTTTTTTTGTTCTAATCCGTGTGTGCGCACTTTTGTTTGGTTTTAAAACATGGGTATCTGTGTTCCTCTTTGTGTACGGATGGTGTTGATGTAAAAAATTAGATCACATCCACAGATAAAATAAATGAAACAAAGAGTTTTTAAAGTGGTTCAGCCTTATAAGAATGGCCTACGTCCACTGTTTCTGTTATTGCTGATTGTTTGGGAGTTGTCGATTACAAGTTCTCTCAACAAATTCTGGTCCTTCTACAATGAGGATTGTACAATGTATTTTTAGCCCTGAGGTTGTAATGTGAAAGGGTAATACATTAAATGATGTACATATGAAAGGGTGATACATTCAATGCCCCTTAAGCGTGTGCGTCTGAATGATAAGCATTTAATGAATAGTCAAACTGTTGGTTATCCTGCTATTAAAGCTTTGTTCGAGGTGCAGCTCGGACCGCCTGAGTAGCTCGGACGTCCTAAGCTTCTCGGTGTTCAAGAGTTCCTCGGAGAGGTCTTGTTCCTCGGAGCATCTGAGTTCCTCGGAGAGTTCTTTTTCCTTGGAGCGCCTAAGTTCCTCGGAGCATCTGAGTTCCTCGGGGAAGCAGTGTTCCTCAGAAATATTTATTGTTTCCATGTAGATTTTCACGTGTCATAATTCAATTGAGCCATGTTAGCAGACTAAATTTGGTATCAACAAAAGCCCCTAATGTTTCATAGTTCGAAATTTGAGCAGTATGGAACATTCTTTCTCGGAATATGGTAGCTTTAAATGGTCTTCCTGATTTTTAGGAGTGTTTCCCTTGTATTTATTTCTTCTTCCAAATTTGTAGAATCATGCTTTTTTGAATTTTTATAACCGCTTCGATTGCCGCGCCCTTTTTGTCCTTTTAGCCGCCGGTAGCGTAATCGTTTCTTTTTGTAATCATTACTTTTTCCTTTTCCCAAGGCAAGGTATTTAAGCATCACAGACAATCCCATCGTCTTCTACTTTTCAAATTTGTATCTTCGAGTTTTTCGTCGTCTCTTTCTCTCTTGTGTATTCATGTCTTCCATCGTTCATTGACAACAGATCTACTCTTTTTCTATAAGATCTTGTTCCCTCTTCTTCATTTTATTCATCATGGTTTACTCCGTTGAATCTCTTGATAAGTTTCGCTCTGATTTTTCTATTCCCTCCTGGGTTGTTCTGGAAGAGCTTTCTGAGCCTTCTGATTATTTTCGTTTGGCTGAGGGACATTGGTTCCCCAGTCTCTTTATTGCTGAGTGTGGATTTTCTTTTCCACCCAATCCCTTGTGTCTGGAATTTTGTCAATATTTTGACGTCGTTCCTGCAAAAATAGCCCCAAACACATGGAGAATAATTAATGGGGTTCATAGATTAAATCAAATCCATGGAACTCGTATAGGAATTCCAGAAATAATGTTTTGTTATAGATGGGCTATTGGGGATAGTTCTTTTTATTTAAAAACTAGATTTTTAAATAGAGATTTAGTGGTTAATCTCCCGGATGCCAATAGGGATTATTTTGAGAACGGGGTTGTCATAAAAAATTGGCAACATGCTCCTTTATCTAGAGACGAAGTTTATCAGGGTCCCAGATGCCCTCCCTATGGCAATGGGATAGGTTATTTTTATTTCATTTTATTTATTTTGAAATCGTGCTTCTTTTGTGTTTGATAAAATATGCCACTGATATTTCAATGTTGATTTATTTGTAGTTGATAGCAAAAGAAAATGCCCAAAGGAAGCAGATGTTAATATAAGAAATTTGAAACTTATCTAGAGTCTGCATCAAAGTGTTGCCGACAAGCACATTAAGTTGGCCTCATATCTTCTACAGTATAAGAGCTATACCACTTCTTTTACTGCTCGTCCAGTAATAAGTGAATCAAAGCCAGTACCAGCTTCCACCAGTTCTTCGCCTGAATCTCACGTCCCTTTAAGCGAAAGGATGAAGAAGAGAAGAGCTCCCAATCTTTTTGAGAAACCTGCCTCTGGTGCTGGAGAGGCAAAAAGAAGTAAGGTTGATGTCCCAGGGGAGGGGACAAAGAAGAATGATGCACCTTCCTCGGCAATTGTTGTTGTGAAGGTTGTCGAGAAGCCCCCAGTGGCTTCGAGCAAGGATTCTGCTCCTAGCGAGGTGGTTGTAATATCACCGACCAAGGGTTCTTCCTTGGTTGAATTTGTTCCTATTCCCTCGAGGAGGCTGAAGAAGAGCTCCTCGATCAATTTGGCTGAAACCATCTCCCAGCCCCCAACTACTGGAACTGGGGTTCCTTCTTTTGTTCCCCCAAGCTCTGTAATGAGCTCGGTAAAGTCCTGGATCATTCCCGAGGTCTAAGGTATTGAAGAAAATCTTACTCGGGACATGGTCACTTCGTTAGCTGATCGCCATCTTGCTTATGTAAGTCTTCTTACTTTGAACTTTTCATATTTCTTTTGTCATTTCTGTTTCTGACTTGCTTTCTTTTTCTTTTCACAGTTGACGAGCTGCTTCAATATAATTTTGAAGAACGATGAGGCGATTAAAGCTTTAAACTCCTTATATGGTGTGGAGGAAGCTATGGAGGAAGCTATTAAGTCTTTGGAGGATTCTCGCCATACATATGCTACTGACAAGGCTGTTTGGGAGAAGAAGCATGCCTCCACCGAGCAGGAGAAGGCTCATGCTGTCGAAGTCTCCAAGGAGTTGGAGAAGAGAATAAAGGACTTAGAGGGGAAAAATAAAGAGCTCGAAGAGAAGCTCAAGAATGCTATAGAGCTAGAAAATAAGCTCAAGGTTGCTGAGGAAAGGTTGGGCCAACTTCAGGAGGTAAGTCGGCAGAAGGAGGAGGTTGAAAATAAATTGAAGACTGTTGAAAACCTTCTGTCCGAGAAGCTTTCCTTGGAGAAGACCAAGAGGAAAATGGGTGTGAATAAGTCCTTCAGTGCCGGCTGGGATAAAGGTTGGAACAAGGGGCTGGCTGCCATGATGTTACAAGTTGAATATGGCAGCCTCAAGTACTTTAGAGATGGATGGGTCGCTGCTTTACAGGAGATGAAGGTGGATGAAAATTTCGAACTCTTCCAGCGACACATCCCTGGTCCCCCTCCAACTCCAGAAGATGAAGAAGAGGACGAAGCTGCCTCAGAAGAGTCATCTATGATGATGGGAGATCATCCCCCAGCCATCCAGCCTGCTACCGAGGAGCTTCAGCAGCTCGTTGATTCCTCCGAGCAATTTCCAGTGCTCCCCGAGCAACTCTCTATCCCCTCCGAGCAACCTACATCCTCGTCCCATCCTTCTGAAAAAGTTTTGGGAGATAAGGAAAAGCTGTAGAGTTATTCGGGTTTATCTTTATATTTTTCTTTTGTCAAATGTAACCCAGAACATGTAACTCTGAACTTTATGATCTAATAAAACTTGGACTTTTTGCATACTGTTGTCTATTTTCTATTCATACTCTTCTTGTACTTCTATTTGATTATTGTTTTTTCTTTCTCTGCTAGTTTATGGCCAGGATGGAATTATTATCTGCCCATGATACAAAGTTGATGCGATAATGTAATGAATACTTTAAGGCTGGTCACACAGACCTGAGTGCAGCACAAGTCGTTGACATCCTCGGTCAAGATGCTTCAGAACAGGCAGTTGAAGCATATCAATATCTGAAATGTCTACTTGATCGAGCAGTGGCCAATAATGTGGCCTATTATGATATGATCGAGGATCTCCAAGGCACCCTCGAAGACCTTCAGCTATAATACAAAGAATCCACTGCCCTGTTGCATGAGGGGTACGAGAAGAAATACCAACAGATCATTGCCGACAAGGGCTACGAGAAGCTTTTTGCTGGGTACGATGTGAGGGAGAGAAATCTGAAGGGTGAGGTAGAGTAGGGGAGACAAATCGCTGAACTATTAGAGCAAGAGAACAACAATATGAAAAGAGAGTTGTCACCGTTGAAGTCTGCATCTTCCACTTCAAAAGACATAATCCCAGTGAATGATGAGGGATTCTCGTTCTTGGAAGTTGAGAACGCCAATTTGAGAGACGAGTTGGAGACATTGAAGACAGCTGGTCCCTCTATATCTTCTCGTGGACGAGCAAGGGCTCCTCGGGGATGATAAAGAGCAACTCGAATTCCTGTCGAGGAACAGAGGACTCAGTCTGCATTAGAAAACCAGGCCTTACAGCTGATGGCGAAGAACCAGGCATTGCCTGAAATGTCAAAGAAGATCAGGGACCTGGAAGAGCAGCTCTCCACGCAGAAGTCTACCTTGGAGAACAAAGAGATATTCATCAAAAATCTCCACGAGCAGCTAGAAAGACTAACATATCAATTCCACAAACAGCCCAGGGAGTTCAGGATGGATGGATACAACGAAGCTCTCTATCACTTGGATGATCGTATCTAGAATGCCAATAATGAGGGCTACAAGCAAGGCTGGTTGAATGCCTTAAGTGTGCTGCAACTCGAACATGGTCATTACCTTTGGGACTACCATGATCTCGGGCTTCTCGACTTACATGTGCCACCGTACAAATTAGATATGAGTTGGATCCCTTCAGGGGCCATTCCTCGAAGCTTGATTTCCAAGTATCTCGGTGACTACAATCTCCATTCAAATGCCGAGATATCTCATCCCGAGCACCTATTTGATCGACCATCCGTGATGAATGTCAGGATGTTGAAGGATCTCAACTTCATAAATTCTCCTCTGGCTTTAAATGATCCGCCTGCTAGCGAGGTACCTGTGTCAAAAGCAGAGGGGAAAAGACCAGTAGAATAGGAATTTTGTAATAGTTAGTATACATTTCGATATCAATGTAACTTATTTTGGATTTAATGAAAGACTTTCATTTTTGTTTGCAATCTTAATTGTTATTGTCTTGTAACACTTTACATCTATGCATGTGTATCTGCTAAAAAGATAACAATATTGTGTAGTTTGTAGACCAACTCAGTAATAATAATAAAGTTACGAGTATAAAAAATGTTGCTCGATCACTTAATAATAAAGTTACGAGTATAAAAAATGTTTAAAATATTTCCAACCATCTAAGGTCATTAAATTCTCCATGTCGACCAACTACAGTTAGTGGGTTTTTATCCCCGACCAGCTATAGTTAGTAGATTTTTCTTTTAAATGTTTTCGACCAACCAAGGTCGTTAATTTCTCCATGTCAACCAACTACAGTTAGTGGGTTTTTATCCCCGACCAGCCATAGTTAGTATATTTTTCATTTTAATAAGATGTTTCCGACCAACCAAGGTCGGTAAATTTTCTTTGTCGACCAACTACAGTTGGTGGGTTTTCATCCCCGACCAGCCATAGTTAGCCTTTTTGAAATAATTTTGCCTCCCGACCAAATCAAGTTGGCGTTTTCGAGAATATATTTGCTTCCTAACCATCATAAGTTGTCATTTTTAGGAATATTTTCTTTCCAAACCAATCGAGGTTGGCATTTTTAAGAATATCGTTTCCTAACCAAACACGTTGGCATTTTTAGTAATATTTTTGTAATACCCCGTATTTTTATGCTATATTAATTTGGGGATTTATTAAATTTAATGTGAATAAATTATACATAATATTGGTTATATTGAATGTCACGAGTGAATAAAATGACAATTTTGGAAATTTGAGTCGGGACGCGCCCGTGTCGCATCGGGACTAAATATTGATAAATAAAAGTAAATATTTTATAAGTTGTTGGTATGGTCGTTTTGAGTGCGCCAACGCGTCCGTAAGGGTTGAGATAGTCAGAAAAGTATACCCGGGGGTTTGATTTGGGTCTCGGGGCGTTTTTAGGCTTAATTAGTACCCCGGGAGGGCATTTTAGTCATTTTGTATTTTTGGGTAATTAAACTCACGAAAATTAAAGGGGTTATATCAGATGGTTAGGTCATCTTCTAGGGTTAGAAATCTCTAAACACAAGAACGGCCCTTGGAGAGGAGAGGAGAGAGCTCTCAAGGTATTCCAAGGCTCAAAACTCACCCGTTTGCGCCGCCGTCACCGCCAACGCGTAGATCGCGAGACGGGGAACGCAACCACGCCAAATTTAACACCAAACCAGACTTCTGAAAATCCTAGGCAAGTGTTTATCTTGCGTATTTCGTTGATGCATCTTTCATATTAGTTTAGGAGTAATTAGAATGAGTTTCTATGGAAGAAACCTAAGATATGAGTTAGGAAATTGCATGTAGTGATGGATAAATTGATAATTCTGGAAACCCTTGCCATGTAGAGGAATTACCCACGAAATTATGATGTTTATAAGAAGAAATTTTCTGTAAATACTGGTTGGAATTCTGTTTATGAAAATTCAAGGGTTCTTGATAATTATATAAATTTTTGGGCCATAAATCCATCATTGGTGTTAGAAATCTACATGCTTTACGTTAGAAATGCCTGGTATGATGATATAACGTTTTTGGTATGAATTTTGGCTTGATTGGGTATGATAATTATGGAATTTGTGAAGGTTGGAAGATGAAACCTATAACTGCAATTCTGCAGATTTCGCATACCTGCTTGATCGATCGATCGAGCCCAGAGCTTCGATCGATCGAAGGTTCGATCGATCGAGCCCCAGACCTCAATCGATCGACACCTCCTGGCAAACTCCTATTTCCCTTCTTAGATTAGTTAAATTCAATTTATTGTGAAATAATTTTTGGGCATCCTTAATAAAATGTTTTGGGAGATAGGGAAGACCAGTAGGACATGTGAATAAATTTTGGGACCTTTGATGTCGGGCAAAGATTGTATTTTGGGATAATTACATAAGGGTCGGTGAATTTATGATTTAAAGAGAGAGACACGTAAGAGAGTTACTTTGGGACAAATGTGTATACCTACTGAATTTAATACTTGGGAGGATAGAGTCCATGAGAGTTACGTAATAAGTTGGAAGAATCCTTCGAATTAAGGTTAGAGACGAACCCTTATACACGATACTAATAATGTGAGAATAAGAATAAATGTCGTAACTATGGGATTTGAGATATACCTAATATTGATATGGTAATATTAGTATAGTTATATGATTGTGTATGCATATACTATCTATGTGTGGAAATCATACCCATGCTACTTGCTATCCCTGAGGTTTTCGCGCTGGGACGATCTTATCCTGTGTGCCTTATGGGGGATATTGATTCGTACCCTAGGAGGTAGATGTCCTTGGTACAAGATATCAACTGGATAGTTCAGAGGGTCCTAAGAGACGTAGGTATGTGCTATCCTCTTAGAGACTTGGAATCTATGCTTCACCTCAATATTGTTGTGTATGTGTTAATACAATTTGAGAGTGATTCCGAATTTGTATTCCCCTTGATACGAGTGATACGAGGTTTGGATAGTAGAGTATGCCCGCACCATAGTTTTCATGTGGGGTGCTGTTATGATATATATATATATATTTTACGAGTAGTTAATATATATATGAAGTTTTGAAATCTGGAACTGCCTACTGTGATTTGATACGTAGGACATGGTTGATGACTCAAATTGTAAATACTTGTTTTGAGAAATTATATTATGACACTGGAAACTTTATGGATTAATAGAGTTAAAATGGGAACTTTAGTTAATAATTGAAACCCTACTTTCAAACAATTGTATTGTTCAGTTTTAAATCCTGCGAATAACCTAAGATAAGTTAAATCATTGGGGAAAGATAGTGTGATATATGATGAGTTAGACCATTGGGAAGGTTAGTGCGATAGGTGTGCACATTAGAAGAGAGGTGAGAATTTCTCAAGAGAGTGACGCACTAAAATGTTGTTGCATTGGCCTGTATCAATTTAAATACTTGCTAAATGAATTTTTAAATCACATACACTATCGATCTCTGACACGTTTCTATTTCTTTTTTCTCTTGTATATATATGTATATATTACAGGTGCCTAGCCACAGGGGCATCTTGCTTAGGATCCCTTGGAAGGAACGTGCTGCAGCTTAGGTGGGAGTTGCAGGCCACTTGCATAGACAATTTCATTTACTTGATTCCACTTCTATCATTCTCAGTTATTGGGCATGTGTCGCCCTTTCCATTATTTATCTATTTCATTGGGACATTTGTATTTCAGTTATTTCTAGTACTGTTACTTTGGGATTTTTTCAGCATGAATGTTTTACTTTAAGTTTTAAGTGTTGGGATTTTGAATGTTGAATGTTTAAATTAATTGGATTGTGTTCCAGGATATTTATGTATGCTTCTTACTTATTGAAAATGTTGTTAATAAATAAATAAGTAATTTTCTTTCAAAATAAAATTTGGTAAGGTAATGTTTAAAATGGTTTTGACACTTAGCTTAATTAATTAGGGTGTTTAAAATGGAAAAATTATTTTATGACAGTGATGCTAAGAATGAACCAACTGTTCACCTTGATTTAATTTAATAAAGGACTGATCGCCCGGTATTTAATTAGGCGGGGTGTCACAATTTTGTTTCCTAACCAACCGAGGTTGGCATTTTTAGGAATATTGTTTCCTAACCAAACACGTTGGCGTTTTTAGGAATATTTTGTTTCCTAACCAACCGAGGTTGGCATTTTTAGGAATATTGTTTCTTAACCAAACACGTTGGCATTTTTAGGAGTATTTTGTTTCCTAACCAACCGAGGTTGGCATTTTTAGGAATATTGTTTACTAACCAACCGAAGTTGGCATTTTTAGGAATATTGTTTCCTAACCAACTGAGGTTGGCATTTTTAGGAATATTTTTGCTGAGTAGTCCGAGTTCTGCCGTGTAGTGTGTAGCACTAGTATTCCCCGAAAAATTTTCAATTAAAGGAGAGGCTTTGGCAGAATATCCTCATTTTATTCATACTGATGGAACTGTGTTACATGAGAATATACATCACTGATAATACTTACGTAGGTGCTCTGCGTTCCATGCATTCTTAAACTCCTCTCCCTCTAAAGTTGCTATTCGGTAAGTTCTTGGTCGAACAACTTCTGTAACTCGGTATGGTCCATGCCAGTTTGCCTCCAGCTTATTGTGCTTTTGAATCACTTTCTTCAGTACATAATATCCTTCTTTCAGGTCGCACTTCTTCACCCTCTTATTGTAGAATAAAGCTATTCGCTGCTGGTAAGCAGCATTTCTGATGGCTGCTTCATCTCTAACTTCCTCGAGCATGTCTAAATCCAATCTTCTCATTAAGTCGCTGACAGGGGAGTTGAAATTTAATACCCTGTGTGTTGGGAGGCCCAACTCGGCAGGTATCACAGCTTCACTTCCAAACGCCAACATATATGGTTATTCTCCTGTTGCTACTCGGGGAGTAGTTCAGTAAACCCATAGTACTGATTGTAGCTCGTTGATCCAGTTTGCTTTCGTATCATTCAATCTTTTTTTCAAGACATTTAGCAGTGTTCTGTTTGTCACTTTAGTTTGTCCATTGCTTTGAGGATGGCCTGGTGCTGAGCGGACCTTCAAAATGTTTGACTGATGGCAATAGGCAGCGAACTCCTCGTTATCAAATTGCGTTCCATGGTCTGTGATGAAGGCATGAGGAAGACCATATCGACAAATGATGTTCTTCCAAACAAATTGGTACACCTTCTCTTACGTCATGTCGATGAGAGGCTCAGCTTCAACCCATTTAGTAAAATAATCCACTGTGACGATGAGGTATTTGAATCTTCCTCTGGTTGTTGGTAGTGGCCCGACCAAATCTATTCCCCACATGGCAAATGGCCAGGTGTCAACAATGCTTATGGAGTTCTTCAGATGGAGGAAAAGCGTTGGCACTTATCACATTTCTTGGCATGGGCTATACAATCAGCTCTCATCGTCGGCCAGTAGTATCCCTGCGTCATCACCCTTTGCAAAAGCGTCCGACCTGCTACATGTGCTCCACTGGACCCTTCATGGATCTCTTCAATCAATTCTTTCACCTCGGAGGGATGTACACATCTCTGCAAACCTGCCATAATTCCTCGTCTATAAAGAATACCGTTAGTTAATACATACCGAGCAGCTTTAAACTTCAATTTATTGGCTGCGAGCTTATCAAGTGGTAATTCTCACTCCTTAATGTATTCCCTGATTGGATCCATCCAAGATGGTCCTAAATCAAGGGTAATAAAGTTCATCATCAGATCTTCATCTATACTCCGACCAGCTAAAACTTCAATTGGGATTGTTCGTCATAGCTCGGTACGAGTAGCTGATGCTAATCGGGCTAAGGCGTCTGCTCTCGCATTCTCCATTCTTCGTATTCTGACTAGATGAATAGCAACAAATTATGATACCAACTTCATCACCTTTGCATGGTACTTGATCATTAATTCTCCTTTGTCTGCATATACTCCTAACCTTTGATTTATAATCAACTGAGAATCACTGAAAATAATAACCTACTGCGCCTCTATAATTTTCGCCAAATTAAGTCCTACAATCATGGCCTCATACTCAGCCTCATTATTGGAAGCTTTGAATTAGAAACGCAGGGCATATTCCATGTCGACCTCGTCTGGAGTGCTTAAAACTATCCCCGCTCCACATCCTGCAGTGCAAGACGAGCCATCTACATATAACCTCCATATAGGTAACTTATCTTCAAATTTCTGATCTGTCAGAGTTCCTCGATGAAATATTTGTTGCTTCCTTTCATGCTCCCCTGGTATTTCTTGCTCCTCATCGATCATCTTTTCTCGCCCTTTTACCAACCGGAGTTGGTCTAAGCTGGAATTTGATGATCCTGTAACATCCACTTGCCCTTTTACCAACCGGAGTTGGTCTGAGCCAGTGTTTGTTGATTCTGTAACATCCACTTGCCCTTTTACCAATCGGAGTTGGTCTGAGCTATTGTTTGTTGATCCTGTAACATCCACAGGTTGATCAACGAGAATTTTTTTTTCCTCGAGGGTATCAGGATAGGTGAACTCTGCTATAAAATCTGGTACATCTTGCCCTTTAAGCGATGATCTGGGTTCATAGACTATATCATATTCACCGAGCTCTGTTGCCCTGTACATCAATCTCCCTAATTTTTTTGGTTTATGAAGGGCTTGCCTCACTGGCATATACGTATATACTACTATGGTATGAGCCTGGAGGTATGGCCACATTCTCCTACTCGCCTCAATCAGCGCCAGTGCTAATTTTTCCAGCCTTGGATATCTGATCTCTGCTCCTTAGAAGGCCTTGCTTGTGTAGTAGATTGTTTTTTTCACTCCATTCTCCATTGTGATCAACGCCGAGCTAACTTCATTCTCGGACACTGCAAGATATAAGTATAATTTTTCTCTTATCACTGGCCTGGATAACAGTGGAGGTGCTCCTAAGTATTTCTTCAAATCTTGAAAAGCCTTGTCACATTCATCATTCCACTCAAAAGTATTTTTGAGTGTCTTGAAGAATGGGAGACATCTATCAGTTGCTCGTGATACAAATCTCTTGAGCGCTGCTACTCGTCCTATAAGACTTTGCACCTCTTTCTTCGTCGTTGGAGATCGCAGCCCTAATAGATCTTTGATCTTTTTAGGATTTGCTTCAATGCCACGCTGATTGACAATGTACCCGAGGAACATGCCTTCTCGTACTCCAAATATGCACTTCGTCGGGTTCAGTTTCATTTGATATTTATCTAGTTGATCAAAAGTCTGACTTAAGTCAAATAGATGATCGACATCTTTCTTACTTTTTGTCAGCATATCGTCAACATAGGCTTCCATATTGCAACTGATTTGTTCAGCAAACACCTTGTTCATCAGCCACTGATATGTTGCACCTGCATTTTTCAAACCAAAAGGTATAACATTATAGCAATAAGTTCCCCTAGGGGTAATGAAAGAAGTACTTTCCCTGTCTTCAGGTTTCATTTTGATCTGATTGTAACCAAAATAAGCATCCATGAAGCTCAGCAACTCGTGTCCCGAGGTAGCATCCACCAGTTGATCAATTCGGGGCAGTGGAAAATGATCCTTTGGGCATGCTTTGTTGAGGTCGATGAAGTCTACACACATCCTCCACTTGTTGTTTTTCTTCTTTACCATCACCACATTGGCTAACCAATCTGGATATTTAACATCTTCAATGAAACAAGCTTTCTAAAGCTTCTCGACTTCCTCCTGTATGGCTTGATTATTCTAGGGGCTGAATACTCTTCTTCTCTGCTTCATAGGCTTGATCTCCTTATTCACATTGAGCTCGTGACATAAGAAATTTGGGTCTATCCCAGGCATATCTTCATGACTCCACGCAAAAGTCTATTTTCTGCTTCTAAGGAAAGTTATCAATTCCTGTTTTAGTGAGGCTTCCAGCGACGAACCTATTTGAGTTGTTCATTCAGGGTGCTCATCATCCAGAATGATGTTTTCAGTAGCTTCCACCACTTGACCCTTCACGAGTTGCGACTCATCTCTAGGATCCAATGTTTCAATTTCAGCACCTTCATCCACTTGATAGGTAGTAGTCTTTTTCCTTGATTCCTCCTGTTCTTCTTGCTCGGCGGATGAATAATAACATTCTCGAGCTACTTTCTGATCACCTTTCACAACTCCTACTCTAAAATTTGTTAGAAATTTTAGGCATTGATGAACCGTAGATGGTACAACCTCAAACTTCTTCAATCCTACTCTTCCCATGATGATATTGTATGATGATTGAACATTATTATCCATCACGAAGAAGCGCATTCTTTCTGTTCGGCAAGCAGGCCAAGTACCAATAAATATATCCAACTTGATCGTCCCAAGTGGAAATACTTTCTCGCCAACAAAACCGAGGAGGGGTCTATGATAAGGCTCTAGTTGAGATAGCTTTAAATTTAAACTATCGAAGCACGAGTAGAATATGATGTCTGCCGAGCTACCATTGTCGACCAATACTCTTGAAATCATCACTTCTTTCATCCTCATTTTGATCACCAATGGGTCATCATGAGGATATAGGACACATGCGAGGTCGTTCTTTGAAAAACCAATGACCAATTTCTCTTTCTTCACCTTTCTCGGACGATACTCCTTAGATAAATTTATTCGTTGAATGTACGAGGAAGCTTAAGCCTCACAAAGGTAAGCTTTTCTTTCTGCAGTAAGGTCTCCTCCTCCTACATCTCCACCTGTT
The DNA here is from genome assembly GCA_949130495.1 of Sambucus nigra. Lineage (NCBI taxonomy): Eukaryota > Viridiplantae > Streptophyta > Magnoliopsida > Dipsacales > Adoxaceae > Sambucus > Sambucus nigra. The sequence goes on from OX422223.1 coordinate 1,569,913, forward strand.
ATAACATTATAGTCAAATGACCCAAAGCGTATTGAAAATACCTCACGTTCTGGCTGCCTTGGTCTCTTGGGAAGATCGGGGTCATCTTCGGTATCAACTTCATGATTTCTTTTCTTGTTCTCCTCTGCTCGACGAGGAGATCTAGACCTCTCTCTGGCTCGGTCGTTGTTTCTTCTTTCGCTTCCCCGATCAACATACTTTGACAGCTTTCCTTGTCTGATGAGTGTTTCAATCTCATTTTGAAGAGCTATGCAATTTTTAGTCATATGGCCATGATCTTTATGAAACTCGAAATACTTTGCCCTATTCCTCGTGTCAGGGTCTACCTTCATTTTCTTTGGCCAGTTTAACTCCTCGTTGTTCTTAATTTCTTCCATGACGTGGTTGATATCTACCTTCAAAGAAGTATAATTATCAAATTTCTTCAATACCTCCCATGACGACCTATTTTTGGGTTGTTTGTCACCACCATTGTTATTATGCTCTTTCTTCTTGGCTTTGCCAACTTCCACCTTGGTTTCTTTATCCATATTATTTTTTGCAGCCATAGCCTCCTCGGCATTCATGATTTTTGGCCACTTTTGCCATCAGTTCTGACATGGTTGTAGGTGGATCTTTGGCCAAAGTATACTAAAACTTGTTGGGCAACAGCCCACTCATCAAGGCAGTGATCGTTGTCTTTTCCTCATAATCTATGACTTCAAGTTTCTCGTTATTAAAACGAGTTATATAATCTCTAGTACTCTCACCAGCTTTTTGTCTAACACTTAACAAATGTGCTACTCGTTTAACTAGCTTCGCCCCAAAACAAAAATTTCCAATGAATAACTCGGCCAGTTGAAAGAAAGTTGAGATCTTACCCCAAGGAAGATTATTGTATCATATTTGAGCAGACCGGGTAAGGGTTCCCGAGAATGGTCTGCATCCCATCTCATCCGGAACAGCATAGATGTCGACAGCAGCTTGATATTGTTCTATATGAAGAACAGGATCGGTCTTTCCATCATACTTGGGGGTCACAACAGGTGCTTTGAACTTTGACGGTGTGGGAAAATCCACAATAGCTTCGACAAAAGGTGTCCCTTGAACAAAAGTTCGTTGTAGGGGGTTCCTGGCCTTAGCCATTTCACCTAATCTATCTTCCAACCTCTGAATAAATCCTTTCCACGCATCGTTTCCTTCCTTGAGCCTGCTGGTTCGAGCAATTGATCACGTTGATATGGCTTCCTGGGATCTATCTTGTCGAGCAGCTGGTCGCGACTGGGCGGATCCTTCCCTTAAGAGTGTTGATTGTCGAAAGCTCCTCGACGTAGCCTTAGGAGGACTTTTGTTCCTCATAGGGCCTAATCGATCGAAAGGTGATACCCTGCTCAATATTTCCATTGCGCTGGTCCATTCTGGGGAGAGAGTGATACGTTATTCAGTATCTGTGGCTCGTACTGATGAAGTTCGTCCAGGTTGATAAGAAAAATCTTTATATTCCTCATTACAATATGAATTGGTACGCCTAGTACGCGAAGAAGGTGCACGGGTGTTTCATTGAATACTCCGTAGTCCTGAATGAGTTGGTGCACTGCCATAGAGGGTTTGGATGAGTTGTCGCATTGTTTCTTGCATGACGATCTAGCCCTGAGCCAGATTTGTCATTATTCCAGCTAGATCTGGAATATTTGGCCGAGCAGATGGATTTGGAGAGCTTCCAGCGTTTCGATTGCTGGGTTTTCAATTATCAGCCATTTGTAATGGATTATTTTTGGTGAAAAATGGTATTACCAGTCATTTCCCATAGACGGCGCCAATCTGTTGATGTAAAAAGGTAGATCACATCCAGAGATAAAATAAATGAAACAAAGAGTTTTTAAAGTGGTTCAGCCTTATAAGAATGGCGCACGTCCACTATTTCTATTATTGTTAATTGTTTGGGAGTTCTCGATTACAAGTTCTCTCAAGAAGTTCCAGTCCTTATACAATGAGGATTGTACAATGTATTTATAGACCTGAGGCTGTAATATGAAAGGTTAATACATTAAATGATGTACATATGAAAGGGTGATGGATTCAATGCCCCTTAAGCGTGTGCGTCTGAATGATAAGCATTTAATGAATAGTCAAACTGTTGGTTATCCTGCTATTAAAGCTTTGTTCGAGGTGCAGCTCGGACCTCCTGAGTAGCTCGGACCGCCTAAGATTCTCAGTGTTCAAGAGTTCCTCGGAGAGGTCTTGTTCGTCGGAGCATCTGAGTTCCTCGGAGAGTTCTTGTTCCTCGGAGCGCCTGAGTTCCTCGGAGCATTTGAATTCCTCGGGGAAGCAGTGTTCCTCGGTGTAGTATGGTTACTCGGAAATATTTATGTTTCCATGTAGATTGCCACGTGTCATCATTCAATTGAGCCATGTCAGCAGACTAAATTTGGTATCAATAATTGAATGATGACACGTGGCAATCTACATGGAAACAATAAATATTTCTGAGGAACCATACTACACTGAGGAACACTGCTCTCCACGAGGAACTCAGACGCACAGGCTTAAGGGGAATTGAATGTATCACCCTTTCATATGTACATCATTTAATGTATTACCCTTTCACATTACAGCCTCAGGGCTATAAATACATTGTACAATCCTCATTGTAGAAGGACCGGAATTTCTTGAGAGAACTTGTAATCGAGAACTCCGAAACAATCAGCAATAACAGAAACAGTGGACGTAGGCCATTCTTATAAGGCTGAACCACTTTAAAAACTCTTTGTTTCATTTATTTTATCTCTGGATGTGATCTTATTTTTTACATCAACAGATGGAACAAATGATAAATTGCTTTTAAGGTGTTTGATAAATTGTCTTATAGGTAACCCAACAAATTTCTGTATTAGAATATTTGCAATAAACCTGGTTTGCTCATGTAGTTAGATTATTATGAAGTTTGAAAATCAAATATTGCGATTTGTTTGGCTTTACATGTAGTTAGATTAATGTACATAGGAACATATGCTTTAGTTTATTCTTTTTACTCAAAAAGTAGTGTTTTATTTTATTGCTTTTCATCAGCTTCTCCCTATGTACGTTATTTTGCAATTGATTTTTAAGCAAAAAATTCTTATTTTGGTCGATTGCGCTTTTATTTGTCCCACGCCCATCTCAAACTTCATCACTTTGTCCATGTATGCCCAATATTTTATTTTATTCCATTATTCACTATATTCAATACTTTTATCACTGAAATTTTTTTAGAGAATTGCATTTGATATTAGTTAAATTATTCAATCCTATTTGACATTTTGGATTTGTGGTATGTGTGTATTTTAACTATTTATGATCAGTCCCCCTCTTTTTTACTAACATTTAGTTTTATTGTTTTTACTTTTATACATGAGTGATACGTCCAAAATTCTATTTGAACCCCATAAAGTAAGTTTGTATCTAATAGAATTTCTTATAACTGGATGCTACTAAAGTTTAGGCCATAGGCGCTGCTAAATTTATTGGATAAAGAATTTACTACTAATCTTTGTTTGGTTTCTCAGTTTTTCATTCAAGAATGAGCAACTCCGTATTTTGTCTACTTGGGTTCAATTCTTTTGGTTGGAATGTTGATGGGGATCTTTGCATTTCAAGAAAAGACACAAGTTAATGTTTATTTACATTATCGTCACTATGGACATATGTTTAGTAAATATATGGCTATACATTTGCTTGTTCTTATCGTTATATTATTGTATGATTTATGATTATTTTTTTCATTATTTTTTTGACATTTATATTTTATTCTGGGAAAGCCTGAACTTTTCACTCTTGCTCTGTTCGATTACAATTTCTATAACAGGTTATTGAAGAAAATGGGGAAGATTTTACATGATACAATTGGTAGTAGCATTCATTAGAAGCTGTTAGTATATTCAAGATGATTTTTAATGAGATTTTTAATGGATTATTGACCCTTTAGTATATTCAAGATGATTCTTAGCGATAATTTCAAACCCTTTAGTATATTTAAGCTGATGTTCTTGATCCTCCGTCCCAGAACTCAACCTACTATCATTACCAAACATAGACAAATGCCAAACACTCCATCACTCAAGGTATTGTTCTTGCCAAGATCAAACTATTTATGCACACAAAGAAGTGTTATATAAAGAGTGCATGGAGTTGCACAAATCTATTACTTGATTGAAAAGGACCTGCAACGAATAAGAGAAGTCAATTAATGGATTGCATGAAGGACGTAGTAAGTTAGGAAGAAGGTATCTCGCAGGAGCTTTGATAACCAGGGGCATATATATATGGTGCTACAACAGAAGTCCTATTTGGAATCTCCATCATATACCTTGGGTGATGGGTCTGTCGAGCTGAATGATCAATTAGTTCTGATCTTGGTGAACTAATCTAGTTTGACTGTTCCCCGCTGAGCTTCACAGTATCTTGGAGTTTTTTCTTATGTTGTGGAGGTAAGTTTTGGTGTTTATATTTTCTTAATCATCCACTATTTTCTTTTTTTGGTGATATTGGTATTAGTGTTGCGCTTTGACTACAGTTTTTGTTCTATGCATACCTGGGGGTGGCCTAGATGTGATGTAGATTCCTGCTCTTAGTACGGTATGGTCCTGTCATTAAGGTAAATGGAGAGTCATTGTTGCTGTCTATAGATCATTTATGAGATAGTACGAATGGTGATAATTGGTGTCACCGATGAGGTGGTAATAATTTGTTGTTACAATTGTCCAAATTATCCTGTTACATCTTATTGTACCTGCTTCATCTTATTACAACTTTGTTGTTCCAATTGTCCAAATTGGTTCATAAACCAAAATAATATTTCCCCTTTTTTCAGTCATCTCACCACATGTATGCCTATAGTAGTGAATCATTTGTTCACATAAAGAACAAACACTAACTAACTGATTTTATTTAGGTTCGAGTCCTTTGGGTTCTTATAGCAACACTAATGCTCATTTGCTATATTTCAATTATTTTTGTCGATTTGTGTTGAACTCAAGTGTTGGCATTTGAGAAGTAAGCGCTGAACTCATGTCTTGGTGTTTGAGAAGTAAGTGTTGAACTCAGGTTGCGATGAACTCATGTGTCGGTGTTGAATATCCACAAGAGAACTGGGGCTTGGTAGATGATATATTGAAGATGAAAGATAATAAAAATAGCTAATTTTAAGATTAAAATGATTGCCAAATTAACCAGTTGTAACTATTTTCACCGTGGAATCTGAATGATCATCACAGGTTGGATTTTGTTTGTTCATTTGTAGTGGAACAACTGAAGATATTTGTACAAACATTTTATAAAAATGACGAAGCACCGATTAATGAGAGAAATAAATTGACAACATTACAAGTGTGGTCTCATTGATTGGTAGCACGTCAATTTGTATTTAAAGTCTTACACAGTTTGTATTCAAGTCAAGCCTCACCATTTGAATTGTTTTGTATCAGAAATATATGTTGCTCTCTCTGGAGAAATAAGACTACTTTTTAATATGTATATTTGTCTTTATAATTCTTAATACACGTGACATTTTTTTATTTGAACAAAAGCGCCGAACTCGGGTATTGGAGTTTGAGGCCAAGGCCATGGACGAAGCCCAAGTCAAAGCCAAAGTCAAATTCAAATCTGAATCGGAGGCCCAGTCCTAAGCAGCGATGAAGGCCAAGATCCAAGATGACTCGGAGGCCTAAGACAAAGCTACGTATGAGGCACAAACCAACATCGAGTATGTTACCACCACAGGTTGAGGCTGAGGCTGAAGTAAATGAAGATGTGGTGTTGAGCACTGAAACTCCCCCTGTGCCTACTTCCGCCACAGATGAGCTTCCAACCTCTATAATAAAGGGCCCAACTCTTTCATTTTTTATTTTTAATAATTACAGAATCATGAGTTCAGTTTATAATAATTATGAGTCTTTAATCAGTAAATCATCCTCTATGTTTTCCACATCTTGGAAGATATTTTTGAATGAGCTCCTGTTCTAAAACCTTGATATTATTTTTGATCTTTTTCAGTTTCAGAGCAAAAGAATTAAGAGGGATTCCATGTATGACTCTATCCTAAGAGTTCTGCACTACAGACATAAATTGATTATGATTGCGACGCATACTTTAGAACTTGAATGGATTAATGACTTGGTCTTGAATAATACAAAAAGATACTAGAAAAGGTGGGTGATTAAAGTAGTTCTTACTGAGAATATTCACAACAGTTGATAGGAATGTCTATAATCATTTTTTTAATTATTAAACCTCTGTCAAGTCTCTCCCAAATTCCCCTATTTGAGTCCCTATTTTAAAACCATGTGAATATAGTTGCTACATACCTAAGGTCAGTTAGGACAGAATTGTGGATACACCTGTTGAACTCCTCCACCCTGCATAATCAATATTAAGGCCACCAATATTTTCAGTGTTGTCAACTAATGTGTTAAAGTCTCCAACAATTAAGTAAGGTTCATTAAGGCATTGATTAGAGTTAGATTCTATATCCATCCATAACTCCATTCTATCAATCCTAGAACACTTAAACATAAACTATATTAAGAAATATGCTTCAAGAAAGTAAAGGATGAGACATTTGCAAAAGAACACGCCGCTCTCCATCAATCATAATGTTGAAATCAACATCATATCCCCATAGGCCTATGTAAAAGGTACTACTTTCTTTTTTTCATCGTCTTTTATTTTTTTCCTTATCCGAGAATACATATAAATATTATCCATTGAGTTTCGATTGAATTTTTGTCATAGTTAGTGGTATTTGTTGTTGTATATAATCCGATGGAGTTTGTTGGCTCTATGGTTGAAAGTTTAACAATAAGATTAATTGAAGTAATCTCTGTGTAGAATTTTTTAAGAGTCATTCTAGACTGGCCCAGTGATGTTGTATGGGTGAACTGATCATTCAAATCATGTGTTGCGTGGATCCCTCATCTGTCATTGCACTCGCGCCACATCTATGTGTCGACCTAGAACTACCTTTTCTATTTAATATTGCTTAGCTCTTGTCCTAATTGTTTTCTTCTTCTGTATTAAATACATGGAAGAAAGAATGACATTATGTAATATGGTCATCGAAGCTCTGGGGAAGAATGGCATTATGAGGTTAGTGTGACAAGTTATTAAATCTTCTTTGAAACTATATTGTATTACAGTTTTCCAGGAGATTCTGCATTCTATAGTTTCACATGATGTGTCTCTTATCAGTGTCCCCTTTAATTAATCCATTCTACATGGTTGTTTTTAGATTAGTTTGTATGACTAAGACATATATCTGATTCCTCTATATAGTTATTCAATTCTAAATATCGCCCTATTTGTTAGCCTCATTTATTTTTTAAACTTCAATTCCAAATCATTTTTAAGTTTGATAGCTGGTTTGATAAATCAGTTCCTGAATCCATTCGATATAAGCTGACTTAAATATATATGGCGTGTTATGTAAAAATGTTTGACAAATCTATATGGCATTGATGATACGTAAATATTGTGTATTTCATCCTCCGAACCTACACATCTTATCCCCCTCGGGTGCCTTAATCTCTATATTTAAGCCCGTTAACTAGTCAACCTCGGTTTATATTGTTAACATGGTATATGAGGTATAATTGGGCTTTTGTAGCTATTTAGGTACTAAGTATGGAGTTCGGACGCATTTCGATGAAGTTCCGTACACAATCGCACGTTTAAGGGCATTTTAGTCATTTTAGTAATTTTATAGATTGGGCACCTGGACCAACATCTGCATGAAAGTTGTAGACCTCCTCGTATGCTTCACGTGGCCGCAAACGGTGCACGATTCCGATCCCAAACGAAGAAGTTACGGCAATTTCAGCGGAGGGAAAAATAAGGAAGCAAAAGAGGAGAAGAAAAGAGGAGAAGAAAAGAGGAGAAAAGATGCAGTGTGTTGCTACTGCATTCTGCCCTGCTTGATCGATCGATCAACAATTTTGGTCGATCGATCGACTATATTAAAATGCTAAAATTTGGCCTTGATCGATCGATCGACCGACCAAAATCATCGATCAATCGATGCTCTGTTTTTCAACAGATATTTTGCATTTCTTTTCTTTTCTCTTTTCTTTTCTAATTTAATTCCCACTTGATATATAAGCCACTTTTGATGTAATAAACAAGGGTGAACGTTTTTAGATAGTTTTAGAAGATATAATAGTTAGGGTTTGGGTGATTTGCTTAGTTCTTCTTCATTTCTTCTTGGATTGACACACATTTGGGCTTGAATGTTGACTATTCATCATCCTCTCCATTAATATAGTTTGTATTTCTTCATTTTGTAATAACCCTCGATTTTTGGAGACTGAGAAATGAAATTTTTGGGAAAATAAAATTTAATTAATTGGAGAATTTCAAAATTTGGGAACTTAGGCCCAAAAATAGAGGACATTTTAAAGTATTACGGATGATGATTTTGAGGGTACCATCGATCTCGGAAGGGTCGAGATAGTCAAAATGACTGTCATTGGGTTTTATTTCGGCTCCGGAATGTTTTTAAGTATGTTTGGCTCGAATTGGAGTAAACGAGTCATTTAAATTGTTATTAACATTTAAAATTGGGTTTATGTTTTAAAGGATTTGGAGGCTTACGGATGAAGCCATTTCTCATTTGAGAGAGAGAGAAAAAGCCCTAGAGGGAGAAAGGAGAGAAAGAAGAACAAAAGAAGAGAGAGAGAGAGGAAGAAAAGCTTGGAGATTTCCGGCCCAATCGCGACATCGAGGACGATCCAACCTCTACAAATCTGAGGGAAGTGTTTAATCTTTCTAAATAGCTATTTGTGTATTTCATTTCATAATTTGTGGGTTAAAGAAATGGATTCTTGGGTATTAACATCAAAACCTAAATTTTTGGGTTAAATCTTGAAATCAATGTTTAAATATGGGTTTAATGGTGTAGAAATGGTTGGGATTAACTTTGGGTTCATTTATTTTTCTTGGAACCATGTTGTGATAAAGATTTGGAGGTTAGAGTGGAGATTTTAGGGTATTAAGTTCGTGGGTTTTGTTGAGAAAGGGAAATCGGCCAGAATATCTGGTATGGCCGGTCGACCGCAGTCTGGGGACCGGTCGACCGCGCCTTAGGGAAAATCCTACTACATTTCTTTATAGGCAAAATTTGGACCCGCGGTCGACCGGGGGTCTGGGACTGGTCGACCGGTACCCTATTTTTAGCTCAAAGTTTGGAGTTCTTTTACCCCTTTTTCTTTTGGAGTTTTATTCTTAGGGGCATTCTTAATGGGCTTAATATGAAGGGTTGCGATATTAGATCTAGGGAATAGGGCCCTAGGTCGAATAGGGGCTTACGGGACTATGTTAAATTGATTTAGGAGGATGGGATGCTTCTTTTAGTAATGAAAGTAACATGGGACTTAAGTGATTGGGAGATTGATTTTATCATGATAGAGGTGAATTATCATGACATGGTTATAAATGGAATAGGGATATTCTCTTTTGCCTATACGTCTATTAAAAATGGATACCCTTAGGTATAGCGGGGGATCTCAGTGAGGACGGGAGTTCTAACTCGAGGTCGTAATTGAGTTTATATATGATTGAGGACTGACAAGAGAAGATGTGGTGCATCCTTGAGGAGTATAGACTTAAGGAATAAATTATGAACGTAATAAGATTTAGAGTTCATTAGAACTATTAAACGTTACTTGAAACGAGGTTGGAATAATTTGAGGTTTTAGACTATTAAGTCATATATGTGCCTATGGTTAAATAGTACTAATGGTAATTATGTACTTTCGAATATGGATGAAATGTGTAGTGATGGCTTCCTACACAAAATTTTGGGTGATAACCCTAAAGTTAAATATATATGTATATATAAATATATATGATTTTGGGAGACTATTCATCATAGGAAAAAAGATTGAATATGGTTCAAGTGATGGATTGTATTCACATATCGAGGTAAATTAAATGAGTTTGTGGTGATGGCTTGTATATTGAGGATATTAGATACTTATAGTCGGGTGTATATAGATATCTTATACATGTGAACGAAATTAGTTTGTATACATATATAAAGATATGTGAATATATGTTTATATATCTATATATCTATATAGATATGAAAATATGAATATATTTATGTTGTGGACATATGTGGTATGCATACTTAAACCGTATATGATGGTTTAATGTTTAATTTTATGATTGGATCATATGGATGTATATATATTATGCATGTGAATGATATATATACTTATTTGGTTAAGCATACCCCGCTCATGCTATCATTGGGAATTTGCGCACGTAGAGGGTGAGCATCCTGGCTAGAAAAGCAGGGTGTGGATATTCCCTAGGTCATAGTCGTCCTGTGTGTTATTATGTGATTTACATTTTTATATTTTTGGGATGAGACGTGGTGGTTATGCTTCGTCTCATTGCCGGTTTGGAGCTATGACCGCTTCCCGAACGTCGTGTGCGTGAGTTTACCACGAGATGGGTGTCATTTAGTCCCACCTTGGTGGCCCCAGTATTGCTAGATGAGCCAGGCACTGGGAAGATGATAGCATTGTTGCAGTTTATCGGTGCTATATATAGCCGGGTATTTATTTGTGCATGGACTTTATAGATCATATATGCGATATGTGCACTTGTCCATGGGAATGGATGATTGTGTATATATATATGGTTAGAATAAAATACCTATATATATATATATATATATCCTATAGATGAAAGGATATAGACTTTTATGGAGTACATCTTGGATGATTATGGGGTACTAGATAATCGGGGGATTGATGTATCGCATTTAAGGAATATTTAGGTTACATCATCCCAAGGATATTATTGGAGATTGTAGATGTTTTCATATTGTAGTCTAAAATTTAGTAGTAGCAGTAGTAGTAGTAGTAGTAGTAGTATTAGTAGTAGTAGTAGTAGTAGTAGTAGTAGTATTAGTAGTAGTAGTAGTAGTAGTAGTATACGGTATGTATGGTATTATGGATCTCTAGGATCGACATTGGCAAGGAGTAGTGTAACGGGGTGGTTCCATGTTTGGATTTCTCTTTGCGAGACACCCCACGCATGAAACGTAGTGCATTGAGATTAGAGAGAAGTTCTGCCAATATTTATGTGTGGCATAATGGATCTCCAGGATCGACGTTGACAAGGAGTAGTGTAACGGGGTGGTTCCTTGTTTGGATTTCGCTCTGCGAGACACCCCACGCACGAAACGCAGCGCAACGTTGAAATTGCAGAGAAATTTTGTCAATAATAATTTTGTATGCTTGTTAATTAGAAATTAAATCATATGTTGCAACCCAATTGTATTTGGGTTAAAGTTTTAAGAATTATAATTAATTAAATTATAAACCGGAATCCATTAAGCCAAATATGGCATCGATGTTTGTAAAAATAATTAAGTATATATAAAAAGGGGTGGATCCTTGGGTTATAATAGGAAGGTATATCTCGTGGGTATAGGCTAGGCCTATTATAAGTTAGGTTGTCCTAATAAAATGGGGGTAATTTAACTAAAAGTTAAGGACGCGAATAGGTGTGCACCTTTAGAGGAGAGGCGACTTGGGGTTCCACGAGAGTGCGAGTCCACTTTTAATTATGAAATAAGTGCACCGATATTTATTATGCACGGTTCACACACTGGCTAAATATTTTCACAACCCGGGCTCTGACCCATTTACTTTTCTCTCCTGCCTGTATATATATACACACATATATATATATATATATATATATATATATTTATATATATATATATATATATTTATATATATTACTACAGGTGTCCTACCGCAAGGATGTCGGATGACCTTCTATTCAGAGTCTTGGGAGCCGCGACATGTGCGGACTATTGCGGGGTGTATCTTGTAGTCGCTTCCTACTTCTTTAAAAATCTAGGTACGATTCATGTTGTACATCGGGTTTATGCCCAAGGGATATTTATAGATGTTTATATTTATTCCATTCCAGTTATTGTATTGACTGTGACCCGACAGCTTATTCGGGTCTACTTTTTGTAGTACATTCTGTTGTAGTTATTTATTTCATTTTTATTCTAGCATTTAATTTATTATAGTTCTTTCATGCATATTTATTTTCTTTATTAGTAGTGTTAGTTTGTTGTCTGTTTCATATTTTATTTAATTTTTAACATCTCGCTTTTATGATATCGGGTAGTTAGTACTATATTATAAAGTACCGACAGTTGATGATGAGACTGGACCATCTAAAACTCCTGATTTAATGTAGTATAGGGTTGGCCACCCGTTATTATTTTGAGCGGGTTGTTACAGATGGTATCAGAGCATTAAGTTCTAGAGTCTTTAGGATTTGTGCGAGTTTTCTGTGTTCTTCCGTTAACGTTCTTGATATGAAGCGCTACTATTAGGACTGTTGTGTTCATTGCACTTATTTTCTTCTGTGAAGTGTATCCACTTGAATGTCGTTCTGATAACGGTCACTCTTGTTTCATTTCAAACGTCGCCTAGATTTTTGTCGTCTAGGAAAGGATAGGATTAGAAATACATTACCCATAGCATTTTTTGGGTACGCTTTAATCGGGGGTATTTGTTTTCCCCGATTCTAGAGGAGATATTGAGGAGATTTCTCGTAGTGGTGTGAGGTGATTTATCTGCAGTTGAGTAAGAAAGGAAAATTTCTCGGATAGTGAACCTTGGACTTAGTAAGGAAAGTCTGAGGAGAGGTTAGGGTAGTCCTTGGGAGGTTTAGGTTGAGAAACCCATAACCTTTGTTAAGAAACCTGGTCTTGGTGAATTTTACCTGTGAGAGGTGTGTGGAGTTGTCCCAATATCGAGAGTATTGTTTTTTTAGAAGAGGGAGTAAGAAATTGGAGACTTAGGTTTGTGGGTAGGACTGAGGGAGTTTTCGATAGTCGCAATCGTGTTTGTCCTTCAAGATGGTTAGGAAGGACTTTTAGGAAGGTGTTTCCCTGGTGGAGAAATAGGTTTAGGAAGAACAATAGTCCTGTAAGGAGTAGAGGACTTTAAATAGGGATTCAAGGATAAAGTAAAACCATGGGGTTATGAAAGTATAAGGTAGAATAACTTTCTTGGATTTTAAGTTATGCTTTGTGCGATATTGGGAACGTCGCACGTAAGGCATGATGAGTAGTAACTGCTACACCGTTAGGGTGTATGGAATTTTCTTGGAAGAAGGAGTGATTAAGTATGGCCTTTGCATGGAATCTTTTGAGGAAATGAATCGTCTTATGAGGAGATAGTTGAGAGTTATAATATTAGATTTCGAAAGTGCGGAATGTCGAAGTTTGTTGAGTGGTGGTAGTAAGACTATTGTCTTATGGATACGTACGGGAGTGAAATTATAGGAACCCAATAAGGGGAGGACTTACCTTATGGTAAATGCTTTGAGGCAATCCAGGGGATTAATATAGTTGAGAAGTTTAGAGTTTAGTGGACTTATATTGACCGGATAATTTATCTCGTAGTTGTGCTAGTTTTGAGAACTAGGTATTGGTTAGAGTATTATCATTGTTGAGACCTTGTTTCCTAACCATAAGGTGTTTGTTTGGCGTGTCGAAAGACGCGGAATATATTTATATCATATTATTGTATAGGCCTTCGGGCAGTATCTAAAATATGAAATTTTTTTTATAAGACCTTAGCCCTGGTTCAACTAATCTCAATCCCAGACCTAGCTATGCAGTAGTGTATTGGGAGGGTTTCTTGTTTGGATTTCTCTTTCGAGACCTCCCCCGCACGAAGGTGGCTAGTGTCAGGAATTTAGGACAGTTCACCCATTGGGAATTTTCAAAATTTTATATAATTAATATGTTATTATAGATTATATTGGTGGTAGTTATGTTAAGATTTGAGTCTAATGGAGCCTGATTATAATTTTGCGAGCAAAAACTCGGATACAGGGTGTATGGGCGCCCTGGGTAGCTAGTTGATTTTAAATTTATATAGTTCGACATGAGAACTAGTAAGGATCGGTATAGTGATCCTGAGAGTGGATGTTAGGACTAGATGATATTGAGGTCCTATGTGTATTTTTAAATTTCGTGGACGATATTTTTATAAGGAGGGAAGTATGTAACAACCCTCAATATTTGGAGACTGAGAAATGAAATTTTTGGGAAAATAAAATTTAATTAATTGGAGAATTTCAAAATTTGGGAACTAAGGCCCAAAAATAGAGGACATATTAAAGTATTCCGAATGATTATTTTGAGGGTACCATCTATCCCGGAAGGATCGAGATAGTCAAAATGACTATCATTGGGTTTTATTTCGGCTCCGGAAAGTTTTTAAATATGTTTGGCTCGAATTGGAGTAAACGAGTCATTTAAATTGTGTATTAACATTTAAAATTGGGTTTATGTTTTAAAGGATTTGGAGGCTTACGGATGAAGCCATTTCTTTTTTGAGAGAGAGAGAAACGGCCATGGAGGGAGAAAGAAGATAAAGAAGAAAAAAAGAAGAGAGAGAGGAAGCAAAGGCAGGAGATTTCCGGCCCAATCGCGACATCGAAGATGATCCAACCTCTACAAATCTAAGGCAAGTGTTTAATCTTGCTAAATAGCTATTTCTGTATTTCATTTCATAATTTGTGGGTTAAAGAAATGGATTTTTTGGTATTAACATCAAAACCTAAATTTTTGGGTTAAATCTTGAAATCAATGCTTAAATATGGGTTTAATGGTGTACAAATGGTTGGGATCAACTTTGGGTTGATTTATTTTGCTTGGAACAATGTTGTGATAAAGATTTGGAGGTTAGAATGGAGATTTTAGGGTATTAATTTCGTGGGTTTTGTTGAGAAAGGGAAATCGTCCAGAATATCTGGTATGGCCGGTCGACGGCGGTCTGGGGACCGGTCGACCGCGTCTTAGGGAAAATCCTACTGCATTTCTTTGTAGGCAAAATTTAGACCCGTGGTCGACCGGGGTTCTGGGATCGGTCGACCGGTACCCCATTTTTTGCTCAAAGTTTGGAGTTCTTTTACCCCTTTTTCTTTTGGAGTTTTATTCTTAGGGGATTTCTTAATGATCTCAATATGAAGGGTTACGATATTAGATCTAGGGAATAGGGCCCTAGGGCGAATAGGGGATTGCGGTACTATGTTAAATTGATTTAGGAGTATGGGATGCCTATTTTAGTAATGAAAGGAATATGGGACTTAAGTGATTGGCGGATTGTTTTTATCATGATAGAGGTGAATTATCATGAAATGGTTATAAATGGAATAGGGATAGTCTCTTTTGCCTATACGTGCATTAAAAATGGATACCCTTAGGTATAGTGGCGGGTCTCAGTGAGGACGGGAGTTCTAACTCGAGGTCCTAAGTGAGTTTATATATGATTGAGGATCGACGAGAGAAGATGTTGTGCATCCTTGAGGAGTATGGACTTAAGGAATAAATTATGAACGTAATAAGATTTAGAGTTCATTAGATCTATTAAACCTTAGGTGGGATTCCAATACTTGAAACGACGTTGGAATAATTTGAGGTTTTAGACAATTAAGTCATATATGTGCCTATGGTTAAATAGTACTAAAGGTAATTATGTACTTTCGAATATGGATGAAATGTGTAGTGATGGGTTCCTACACAAAATTTTGGGTGATAACCCTAAGGTTGAATATATATGTATATATAAATACATATGATTTTGGGAGACTATTCATCATAGGAAAAATGATTGAATATGGTTCAAGTGAGGGATTGTATTCACATATCGAGGTAAATTAAATGAGTTTGTGGTGATGGCTTGTATATTGAGGATCTTATATACTTATAGCCGAGTGTATATAGATATCTTATAACTGAGAACGAAATTAGTTTGTATACATATATAAAGATATGTGAATATATGTTTATATATCTATATAGATATCAAATATGGATAGATTTATGTTGTGGACATATGTGGTATGGATACTTAAACCGTATATGATGGTTTAATGTTTAATTATATGATTGGATCATATGGATGTATATATATTATGCATGTGAATGATATATATACTTATTTGGTTAAGCATACCCCGCTCATGCTATCATTGGGAAGTTGCGCACGTAGAGGGTGAGCATCGTGTCTAGAAATGCAGGGTGTGGATATTCCCTCGGTCATAGTCATCCCGTGTGTTATTATGTGATTTACATTTTGATATTTTTGGGATGAGACATGGTGGGTATGTTTCATCTCATTGCCGGTTTGGAGCTATGACCGCTTCCCGAGAAGTCCTGTGCGTGAGTTTACCACGAGATGGGTGTCATTTAGTCCCACCATGGTGGCCCCAGTATTACTACGTGAGCCGGTCACTGGTAAGATTATAGCATTGTGCAGTTTATCGGTGCTATATATAGCCGGGTATTTATTTGTGCATGGCCTTTATGCATCATATATGCGGTATGTGAACTTGGCCATGGGAATGGATGATTGTATATATATATAGGGTTAGAATAAAATACCGATATATATATATATATATATATTTATATATATCCTATAGATAAAAGGATAAAGACTATTATGGAGTACATCTTGGATGATTATGGGGTACTAAATAATTGGGGGATTGATGTATCGCATTTAAGGAATATTGAGGTCACATCATCCCAAGGATATTATTGGAGATTGTAGATGTTTTCATATTGTAGTCTAAAATTTAGTAGTAGTAGTAGTAGTAGTAGTAGTAGTAGTAGTAGTAGTAGTAGTAGTAGTATAGGTTATGTATGGCATTATGGAGCTCTAGGATCGACATTGACAAGGAGTAGTGTAACGGGGTGCTTCCTTGTTTGGATTTCGCTTTGCGAGACACCCCACGCCCGAAACGTAGTGCATTGTTGAGATTAGAGAGAAGTTCTGCCAATATTTATGTGTGGAATAATGGATCTCCAGGATCGATGTTGACAAGGAGTAGTGTAACGGGGTGGTTCCTTATTTGGATTTCGCTCTGCGAGACACCCCACGCACGAAACGCAACGCAGCGTTGAAATTGGAGATAATTTTTGTCAATAATAATTTTGTATGCTTGTTAATTAGAAATTAAATCATATGTTTCAACCCAATTGTATTTGGGTTAAAGTATTAAGAATTATAATTAATTAAATTATAAACCGGAATCCATTAAGCCTAATATGACATCTATGTTTGTAAAAATAATTAAGTATATATAAAAAGGGGTGGATCCTTGGGTTATAATAGGAAGGTAGATCTCGTGGGTATAGGCTAGGCCTATTATAAGTTAGGTTGTCCTAATAAAATGGGGGTAATTTAACTAAAAGTTGAGGACGCGAATAGGTGTGTGCCTTTAGAAGAGAGGTGAGTTGGGGTTCCACGAGAGTGCGAGTCCACTTTTAATTATGAAATAAGTGCACCGATATTTATTATGGACGGTTGACACACTTGCTAAATATTTTCACAACTCGGGCTCTGGCCCATTTACTTTTCTCTCCTGCCTGTATATATATATACATATATATATATTACTACAGGTGTCCTACCGCATGGATGCCGGATGACCTTCTATTCAGAGTCTTGGGAGTCGCGACAGGTGCGGACTGTTGCGGGCTGTATCTTGTAGTCGCTTCCTACTTCTTTAAAAATCTTGGTAGGATTCATGTTGTACATCGGGTTTATACCCAAGGGATATTTATAGATGTTTATATTTATTCCATTCCAGTTATTGTATTGCTGTGACCCGACAGCTTATTCGGGTCTACTTTTTGTAATACATTCTGCTGTAGTTATTTATTTCATTTTTATTCTAGCATTTCAATTATCTTAGTTCTTTCATGCATCTTTCTTTTCTTTATTAGTAGTGTTAGTTTGTTTTCTGTTGCATATTTTATTTAATTTTTAACATCACGCTTATATGATCTCGGGTAGTTAGTCCTATATTATATAGTATCGACAGTTGATGTTGAGACTGGACCATCTGAAACTCCTGATTTAATGTAGTATAGGGCTGGCCACTCGTTATTATTTTGAGCGTGTTGTTACAGATGGTATCAGAGCATTAGGTTCTAGAGTCTTTAGGATCCGTGCGAGTTTTCTGCGTTCTTCCGTTAACGTTCTTGATATAAAGCCCTACTATTAGGACAATTGTGTTCATTGCGCTTATTTTCTTCTGTGAAGTGTATCCACTTTAATGTCATTCTGATAACGGTCGCTCTTGTTCCGTTTCAGACATCACCTAGATTTTTGTCATCTATGAAAGGATAGGATTAGAAATACAATACCCCTAGCATATTTTGGGTACGCTTTAATCGGGGGTTTTTGTTTTCCCCGATTCCAGAGGAGATATTGAGGAGATTTCTCGTAGTGGTGTGAGGTAATTTATCGGCAGTTGAGTAAGAAAGGAAAATTTCTCGGATAGTGAACCTTGGACTTAGTAAGGAAAGTCTGAAGAGAGGTTAGGGTAGTCCTTGGGAGGTTTAGGTTGAGAAACCCGTCGCCTTTTTTAGGAAACCTGGTGTTGGTGACTTTTACCGACGAGAGGTGTGTGGAGTTGTCCAAATATCGGGAGTATTGTTTTTTAAGAAGAGGGAGTAAGAAATTAGAGACTCAGGTTCGTGGGTAGGACTGAAGGAGTTTCCGATAGTCGCAATCGCGTTTGTACTTCAAGATGGTTAGGAAGGACTTTTAGGAAGATGGTTCCCTGGTGGAGAAATAGGTTTTGGAAGAACAATAGTCCTGTAAGGAGTAGAGGACTTTAAATAGGGATTCAAGGATAAAGTAAAACCATTGGGTTATGGATGTATAAGGTAGAATACCTTTCTTGGGGTTTAAGTTACTCTTTGTGCGATATTGGGAACGTCGCGCGTAAGGCATGATGAGTAGTAACTCCTACACCTTTAGTGTGTATGGAATTTTCTTGGAAGAAGGAGTGAGTAAGTATGGCCTTTGCATGGCATCTTTTGAGGAAATGAATCGTCTTGTGAGGAGATAGTTGCGAGTTATAATATTAGATTTCGGAAGTGCGGAATGTCGATGTTTGTTGAGTAGTGGCAGTAAGACTATTGTCTTAGGGATAGGTACGGGAGTGAAATTATAGGAACCCAATAAGGGGAGGACTTACCTTGTGGTAAACGCTTTGAGGCAGTGCAGGGGATTAGTGTAGTTGAGAAGTTCAGAGTTTAGTGGACTTATATTGACCGAATAATTTATCTCATAGTTGTGCTAGTTTTGAGAACTAGGTATTGGTTAGAGTATTATCATTGTTGAGACCTTGTGTCCTAAGAATAAGGTGTTTGTTTGGCGTGTCGAAAGACGCGGAATATATTCATATCGTATTATTGTATAGGCCTTCAGGCAATATCTAAAATATGAAAATCTTTTTATAAAACTTTAGCCCTGGTTCAACTAATCTCAATCCCAGACCTAGCTATGCAGTAGTGTATTGGGAGGGTTCTTGTTTGGATTTCGCTTGCGAGACCTCCCCCACACGAAGGTGGCTACCGTCAGGAATAGAGGACAGTTCAACCATTGGGAATTTTCAAACTTTTATATAATAAATATGTTATTATAGATTATATTGGTGGTAGTTATATTAAGATTTGAGGCTAATGGAGCCTGATTATAATTTTGCGAGCGAAAACTCGGGTACAGGGTGTATGGGCTCCCTGGGTAGCTAGTTGATTTTAAATTTATATAGTTCGACATGAGAACTAGTAAGGACTGGTATAGTGATCCTGAGAGTGGATGTTAGGACTAGATGATATTGAGGTCCTATGCGTATTTTTAAATTTCGCGGACGAAGTTTTTGTAAGGAGGGAAGTATGTAACAACCCTCAATTTTTGGAGACTGAGAAATGAAATTTTTGGGAAAATAAAATTTAATTAATTGGAGAATTTCAAAATTTGGGAACTAAGGTCCAAAAATAGAGGACATATTAAAGCATTCCGGATGAAGATTTTGAGGGTACCATCGATCCCAGAAGGGTCGCGATAGTCAAAAAGACTTTCATTGGGTTTTATTTCGGCTCCGGAATGTTTTTAAATATGTTTGGCTCGAATTGGAGTAAACGAGTCATTTAAATTGTGTATTAATATTTAAATTTGGGTTTATGTTTTAAAGGATTTGGAGGCTTACGGATGAAGCCATTTCTCTTTTGAGAGAGAGAGAAAAAGCCCTAGAGGGAGAAAGAAGAGAAAGAAGAAGAAAAGAAGAGAGAGAGGAAGAAAAGCTTGGAGATTTTCGGCCCAATCACGACATCGAGGACGATCCAACCTCTACAAATCTGAGGAAAGTTCTTAATCTTGCTAAATAGCTATTTGTGTATTTCATTTCATAATTTGTGGGTTAAATAAATGGATTTTTTGGTATTAACATCAAAACCTAAATTTTTGGGTTAAATCTTGAAATCAATGTTTAAATATGGGTTTAATGGTGTAGAAATGGTTGGGATCAACTTTGGGTTGATTTATTTTGTTTGGAACCATGTTGTGATAAAGATTTGGAGGTTAGAATGGAGATTTTAGGGTATTAATTTCGTGGGTATTGTTGAGAAAGGGAAATCGGCCAGAATATCTGGTATGGCTGGTCGACCGCGGTCTGGGGACCGATCGACCGCGCCTTAGGGAAAATCCTACTGCATTTCTTCGTAGGCAAAATTTGGACCCACGGTCGACCGGGGGTCTGGGACCGGTCGATCGGTACCCTGTTTTTTGCTCCAAGTTTGGAGTTCTTTTACGCCTTTTTCTTTTGCAGTTTTATTCTTAGGGGATTTCTTAATGATCTCAATATGAAGGGTTACGATATTAGATCTAGGGAATAGGGCCTTAGGTCGAATAGGGGCTTGCGGTACTATGTTAAATTGATTTAGGAGTATGGGATGCCTCTTTTAGTAATGAGAGGAACATGGGACTTAAGTGATTGGCGGATTGTTTTTATCATGATAGAGGTGAATTATCATGAAATGGTTATAAATGGAATAGGGATAGTCTCTTTTGCCTATACGTGTATTAAAAATATATACCCTCAGGTATAGTGGGGGATCTCAGTGAGGACGGGAGTTCTAACTCGAGGTCCTAAGTGAGTTTATATATGATTGAGGACCGACGAGAGAAGATGTTGGGCATCCTTGAGGAGTATAGACTTAAGGAATAAATTATGAACGTAATAAGATTTAGAGTTCATTAGATCTATTAAACCTTAGGTGGGATTCCAATACTTGAAACGAGGTTGGAATAATTTGAGGTTTTAGACAATTAAGTCATATATGTGCCTATGGTTAAATAGTACTAAAGGTAATTATGTACTTTCGAATATGGATGAAATGTGTAGTGATGGGTTCCTACACAAAATTTTGGGTGATAACCCTAAGGTTGAATATATATGTATATATAAATACATATGATTTTGGTAGACTATTCATCATAGGAAAAATGATTGAATATGGTTCAAGTGAGGGATTGTATTCACATATCGAGGTAAATTTAATGAGTTTGTGGTGATGGCTTGTATATTGAGGATCTTATATACTTATAGCCGAGTGTATATAGATATCTTATAACTGAGAACGAAATTAGTTTGTATACATATATAAAGATATGTGAATATATGTTTATATATCTATATAGATATCAAATATGGATAGATTTATGTTGTGGACATATGTGGTATGGATACTTAAACCGTATATGATGGTTTAATGTTTAATTATATGATTGGATCATATGGATGTATATATATTATGCATGTGAATGATATATATACTTATTTGGTTAAGCATACCCCGCTCATGCTATCATTGGGAAGTTGCGCACCTAGAGGGTGAGCATCGTGTCTAGAAATGCAGGGTGTGGATATTCCCTCGGTCAAAGTCATCCCGTGTGTTATTATGTGATTTACATTTTGATATTTTTGGGATGAGACATGGTGGGTATGTTTCATCTCATTGCCGGTTTGGAGCTATGACCGCTTCCCGGGAAGTCCTGTGCGTGAGTTTACCACGAGATGGGTGTCATTTAGTCCCACCATGGTGGCCCCAGTATTGCTACGTGAGCCGGTCACTGGGAAGATTATAGCATTGTGCAGTTTATCGGTGCTATATATAGCCGGGTATTTATTTGTGCATGGCCTTTATACATCATATATGCGGTATGTGCACTTGGCCATGGGAATAGGTGATTGTGTATATATATATGGTTAGAATAAAATACCGATATATATATATATATATATATATATATATATATATTTATATTTATATTTATATATATCCTATAGATGAAAGGATATAGACTTTTATGCAGTACATCTTGGATGATTATGGGGTACTAGATAATTGGGGGATTGATGTATCGCATTTAAGGAATATTTCGGTTACATCATCCCAAGGTTATTATTGGAGATTGTAGATGTTTTCATATTGTAGTCTAAAATTTAGTTGTAGTAGTAGTATAGGGTATGTATGGAATTATGGATCTCGAGGATCGAAATTGACATGGAGTAGTGTAACGGGGTGGTTCCTTGTTTGGATTTCATTTTGCGAGACACCCCACGTACGAAACATAGTGCATTGTTGAGATTAGAGAGAAGTTCTGCCAATATTTATGTGTGGCATAATTGATCTCCAGGATCGACGTTGACAAGGAGTAGTGTAACGGGGTGGTTCCTTGTTTGGATTTCGCTCTGCGAGACACCCCACGCACGAAACGCAGCGCAACCTTGAAATTGGAGAGAAGTTTTGTCAATAATAATTTTGTATGCTTGTTAATCATAAATTAAATCATATGTTTCAACCCAATTGTATTTGGGTTAAAGTATTAAGAATTATAATTAATTAAATTATAAACCGGAATCCATTAAGCCTAATATGGCATCTATGTTTGTAAAAATAATTAAGTATATATAAAAAGGGGTGGATCCTTGGGTTATAATAGGAAGGTAGATCTCGTGGGTATAGGCTAGGCCTATTATAAGTTAGGTTGTCCTAATAAAATGGGGGTAATTTAACTAAAAGTTGAGGATGCGAATAGGTGTGCGCCTTTAGAGGAGAGGTGAGTTGGGGTTCCACGAGAGTGCGAGTCCACTTTTAATTATGAAATAAGTGCACCGATATTTATTATGCACGGTTGACACACTTGCTAAATATTTTCACAACTCGGGCTCATACCCATTTACTTTTCTCTCCTGCCTGCATATATATATAGATATATATATTACTACAGGTGTCCTACCTCATGGATGCCGGATGACCTTCTATTCAGAGTATTGGGAGCCGCGACAGGTGCAGACTGTTGCGGGGTGTATCTTGTAGTCGCTTCCTACTTCTTTAAAAATCTAGGTAGGATTCATGTTGTACATCGGGTTTATACCCGAGGGATATTTATAGATGTTTATATTTATTCCATTCCAGTTATTGTATTGGCTGTGACCCGACAGCTTATTCGGGTCTACTTTTTGTAGTATATTCTGTTGCAGTTATTTATTTCATTTTTATTCTTGTATTTCATTGATCTTAGTTCTTTCGTGCATCTTTCTTTTCTTTATTAGTAGTGTTAGTTTGTTGTCTGTTGCATATTTTATTTAATTTTTAACATCTTGCTTATATGATATCGGGTAGTTAGTCCTATATTATAAAGTACCGACAGTTGATGTTGAGACTGGACCATCTGAAACGCCTGATTTAATGTAGTATAGGGCTGGCCACCCGTTATTATTTTGAGCGAGTTGTTACAGATGGTATCAGAGCATTAGGTTCTAGAGTCTTTAGGATCTGTGCGAGTTTTCTGCGTTCTTCCGTTAACGTTCTTGATATAAAGCCCTACTATTAGGACTGTTGTGTTCATTGCGCTTATTTTATTCTGTGAAGTGTATCCACTTGAATGTCGTTCTGAAAACGGTCGCTCGTGTTTCGTTTCAGACGTCGCCTAGATTTTTGTCGTCTAGGTAAGGATAGGATTATAAATACAATACCCATAGCATATTTTGGGTACGCTTTAATCGGGGGTATTTGTTTTCCCCGATTCCGGAGGAGATATTGAGGAGATTTCACATATTGGTCTGAGGTGATTTAACGGCAGTTGAGTAAGAAAGTAAAATTTCTCGGATAGTGAACCTTGGACTTAGTAAGGAAAGTCTGAGGAGCGGTTAGGGTAGTCCTTGGGAGGTTTAGGTTGAGAAACCCGTCACCTTTGTTAGGAAACCTGGTGTTAGTGACTTTTCCCGACGAGAGGTGTGTGGAGTTGTCCCAATATCGGGAGTATTGTTTTTTGAGAAGAGGGAGCAAGAAATTGGAGACTCAGGTTCGTGGGTAGGACTGAGGGCGTTTCCGATAGTCGCAATTGAGTTTGTCCTTCAAGATGGTTAGGAAGGACTTTTAGGAAGGTGGTTCCCTGGTGGAGAAATAGGTTTAGGAAGAACAATGGTCCTGTAAGGAGTAGAGGACTTTAAATAGGGATTCAAGGATAAAGTAAAACCATGGGGTTATGGAAGTATAAGGTAGAATACCTATCTTGGGGTTTAAGTTACACTTTGTGCGATATTAGGAACGTCGCGCATAAGGCATGATGAGTATTAACTTCTACACTGTTAGGGTGTATCGAATTTTCTTGGAAGAAGGAGTGAGTAAGTATGGCCTTTGAATGGCATCTTTTGAGGAAATGAATCGTCTTGTGAGGATATATTTGAGAGTTATAATATTAGATTTTGAAAGTGCGGAATGTCAAAGTTTGTTGAGTAGTGGTAGTAAGACTATTGTCTTATGGATAGGTACGGGAGTGAAATTATAGGAAACCAATAAGGGGAGGCCTTACCTTGTGGTAAACGCTTTGAGAAAATGCAGGGGATTAGTATAGTTGAGAAGTTTAGAGTTTAGTGGACTTATGTTGACCGGATAATTTATCTCATAGTTGTGCTAGTTTTGAGAACTAGGTATTGGTTAGAGTATTATCATTGTTGAGACCTTGTGTCCTAAGCATAAGGTGTTTGTTTGGCGACTCGAAAGACGCAAAATATATTTATATCGTATTATTGTATAGGGCTTCGGGTAATATCTAAAATATGAAAATCTTTTTATAAAACCTAAGCCCTGGTTCAACTAATCTCAATCCCAGACATAGCTATGCAGTAGTGTATTGGGAGGGTTCCTTGTTTGGATTTCGCTTGCGAGACCGCCCCCGAACGAAGGTGGCTAGCGTCAGGAATTGAGGATAGTTCAACCGTTGGGAATATTAATATGTTATTATAGATTATATTGGTGGTAGTTATGTTAAGATTTGAGGCTAATGGAGCCTGATTATTATTTTGCGAGTGAAAACTCGGATACAGGGTGTTTGGGCGCCCTGGGTTGCTAGTTGATTTTAAATTTATATAGTTCGATATGAGAACTAGTAAGGATCGGTATAGTGATCCTGAGAGTGGATGTTAGGACTGGATGATATTGAGGTCCTATGCATATTTTTAAATTTCGCGGACGAAATTTTTGTAAGGAGGGAAGTATGTAACAACCCTCAATTTTTGGAGACTGAGAAATGAAATTTTTTGGGAAATAAAATTTAATTAATTGGAGAATTTCAAAATTTGGGAACTTAGGCCCAAAAACAGAGGACATTTTAAAGTATTTCGGATGATGATTTTGAGGGTACCATCGATCCCAGAAGGGTCGAGATAGTCAAAATCACTGTCATTGGGTTTTATTTCGGCTTCGAAATGTTTTTAAGTATGTTTGGATCGAATTTGAGTAAACGAGTCATTTAAATTGTGTATTAACATTTAAAATTGGGTTTATGTTTTTAAGGATTTGGAGGCTTACGGATGAAGCGATTTCTAATTTGAGGGAGAGAGAGAAAAAGACCTAGAGGGAGAAATAAGAGAAAGAAGAAGAAAAGAAGAGAGAGAAGAAGAAAAGCTTGGAGATTTCCGGCCCAATCGCGACATCGAGGATGATCCAACCTCTACAAATCTGAGGCAAGTGTTTAATCTTGCTAAATAGCTATTTGTGTATTTCATTTCATAATTTGTGGGTTAAAGAAATGGATTTTTTGGTATTAACATCAAAACCTAAATTTTTGGGTTAAATCTTGAAATCAATGTTTAAATATGGGTTTAATGGTGTAGAAATGGTTGGGATCAACTTTGGGTTGATTTATTTTGCTTGGAACCATTTTGTGATAAAGATTTGAGGGTTAGAATGGAGATTTTAGGGTATTAATTTCGTAGGTTTTGTTGAGAAAGGGAAATCGTCCAGAATATCTGGTATGGCCGGTCGAACGCAGTCTGGGGATCGGTCGACCGCGCCTTAGGGAAAATCCTACTACATTTCTTCGTAGGCAAAATTTGGACTCGCGGTCGACCGGGAGTCTGGGACCGGTCGACCGATACCCT
This sequence comes from Sambucus nigra, assembly GCA_949130495.1. Lineage (NCBI taxonomy): Eukaryota > Viridiplantae > Streptophyta > Magnoliopsida > Dipsacales > Adoxaceae > Sambucus > Sambucus nigra. The sequence continues at coordinate 1,596,226 of OX422223.1, forward strand.
GTTTTTAGCTCAAAGTTTGGAGTTCTTTTACCCCTTTTTCTTTTGGAGTTTTATTCTTAGGGGCTTTATTAATGATCTCAATATGAAGGGTTACGATATTAGATCTAGGGAATAGGTCCCTAGGTCGAATAGGGGCTTGCGGGACTATGTTAAATTGATTTAGGAGTATGGGATGCCTATTTTAGTAATGAAAGGAACATGGTACTTAAGTGATTGGCGGATTGTTTTTATCATGATAGAGGTGAATTATCATGAAATGGTTATAAATGGAATAGGGATAGTCTCTTTTGCCTTTACGTGTATTAAAAATGGATACCCTTAGGTATAGTGGGGGATCTCAGTGAGGACGGGAGTTCTAACTCGAGGTCCTAAGTGAGTTTATATATGATTGAGGACCGACGAGAGAAGATGTTGTGCATCCTTGAGGAGTATAGACTTAAGGAATAAATTATGAACGTAATAAGATTTAGTGTTCATTAAAACTATTAAACCTTAGGTGGGATTCCAATACTCGAAACGAGGTTGGAATAATTTGAGGTTTTAGACTATTAAGTCATATATGTGCCTATGGTCAAATAATACTAAAGGTAATTATGTACTTTCGAATATGGATGAAATGTGTAGTGATGGGTTCCTACACAAAATTTTGGGTGATAACCCTAAGGTTGAATATATATGTATATATAAATACATATGATTTTGGGAGATTATTCATCATAGGAAAGATGATTGAATATGGTTGAAGTGAGGGATTGTTTTCACATATCGAGGTAAATTAAATGAGTTTGCGGTGACGGCTTGTATATTGAGGATATTATATACTTATAGCCGAGTGTATATAGATATCTTATACATGTGAACGAAATTATTTTGTATACATATATAAAGATATGTGAATATATGTTTATATATCTATATAGATATGAAAACATGGATATATTTATGTTGTGGACATATGTGGTATGGATACTTAAACCGTATATGGTGGTTTAATGTTAAATTATATGATTGGATCATATGGATGTATATATATTATGCATGTGAATGATATATATATACTTATTTTGTTAACCATACCCCACTCATGCTATCATTGGGAAGTTGCGCACGTAGAGGGTGAGCATCCTAGCTAGAAAAGCAGGGTATGGATATTCCATAGGTCATAGCCATCCCGTGTGTTATTATGTAATTTACATTTTTATATTTTTGGGATGAGACGTGGTGGGTATGTTTCGTCTCATTGTCGGTTTGGAGTTATGACCTCTTCCCGGGACGTCGTGTGCGTGAGTTTACCATGAGATGGGTGTCGTTTAGTCCCACCATGGTGGACCCAGTATTGCTACATGAGCCGGGCACTGGGAAGATGATAGCATTGATGCAGTTTATCGGCGCCATATATAGCCGCGTATTTATTTGTGCATGGCCTTTATACATCTTATATGCGGTATGTGCACTTGGCCAAGGGAATGGGTGATTTTGTATATATATATGGTTAGAATAAAATACCTATATATATATATATATATATATATCCTATAGATGAAGGGATATAGACTTTTATGGAGTACATCTTGGATGATTATGGGGTACTAAATAATTGGGGGATTGATGTATCGCATTTAAGGAATATTTAGGTTACATCATCCCAAGGATATTATTGGAGATTGTGTGAGTTTTCATATTGTAGTCTAAAATTTAGTAGTAGTAGTAGTAGTAGTAGTAGTAGTAGTAGTAGTAGTAGTAGTAGTAGTATACGGTATGTATGGCACTATGGATCTCTAGGATCGACATTGACAAGGAGTAGTGTAACGGGGTGCTTCCTTGTTTGGATTTCGCTTTGCGAGACACCCCACGCACGAAACGTAGTGAATTATTGAGATTAGAGAGAAGTTCTGCTAATATTTATGTGTCGCATAATGGATCTACAGGATCGACGTTGACAAGGAGTAGTTTAACGGGGTGGTTCCTTGTTTGGATTTCGCTCTGCGAGACACCCCACGCACGAAACGCAGCGCAGCGTTGAAATTGGAGAGAAGTTTTGTCAATAATAATTTTGTATGCTTGTTAATTATAAATGAAATAATATGTTTCAACCCAATTGTATTTGGGCTAAAGTATTAAGAATTATAATTAATTAAATTATAAACCGGAATCCATTAAGCCTAATATGACATCTATGTTTGTAAAAATAATTAAGTATATATAAAAAGGGGTGGATCCTTGTGTTATAATAGGAAGGTAGATCTCGTGGGTATAGGCTAGGCCTATTATAAGTTTGGTTGTCCAAATAAAATGGGGGTAATTTAACTAAAAGTTGAGGACGCGAATAGGTGTGCGCCTTTAGAGGAGAGGTGAGTTGGGGTTCCACGAGAGTGCGAGTCCACTTTTAATTATGAAATAAGTGCACCGATATTTATTATGCACGGTTGACACACATGCTAAATATTTTCACAACTCGGGCACTGACCCATTTACTTTTCTCTCCTGCCTATATATATATATATATATATATATATTACTCTTGCGGGGTGTAACTTATAGTCGCTTCCTACTTCTTTAAAAATCTAGGTAGGATTCATGTTGTACATCGGGTTTATACCCAAGGGATAATTATAGATGTTTATATTTATTCCATTCCAGTTATTGTATTGGCTATGACCCGAAAGCTTATTCGGGTCTACTTTTTGTAGTACATTATGTTGTAGTTATTTATTTCATTTTTATTCTAGCATTTCATTTATCTTAGTTCTTTCATGCATCTTTCTTTTCTTTATTAGTAGTGTTAGTTTGTTGTCTGTTGCATATTTTATTTAATTTTTAACATCTCGCTTATATAATATCGGGTAGTTAGTCCTATATTATATCGTACGGACAGTTGATGTTGAGACTGGACCATCTGAAACTCCTGATTTAATGTAGTATAGGCCTGGCCACCCGTTATTATTTTGAGCGAGTTGTTATAGATGGTATCAGAGCATTAGGTTCTAGAGTCTTTAGGATCTGTGTGAGTTTTCGGCGTTCTTCCGTTAACGTTCTTGATATAAAGACCTACTATTTGGACTATTGTGTTCATTGCGCTTATTTTCTTCTGTGAATTGTATCCACTTGAATGTCGTTCTGATAACGGTCGCTCTTGCTTTGTTTCAGACGTCGCCTAGATTTTTGTCTTCTAGGTAAGGATAGGATTAGAAATACAATACCCATAGCATATTTTGGGTACGCTTTAATCGGGGGTATTTGTTTTCCCCGATTCCGGAGGAGATACTGAGGAGATTTCTTGTAGTGGTGTGAGGTGATTTATCGGCAGTTGAGTAAGAAAGGAAAATTTCTCGGATAGTGAACCTTGGACATAGTAATGAAAGTCTGAGGAGAGGTTAAAGTAGTCTTTGGGAGGTTTTGGTTGAGAAACCCGTCACCTTTGTTAGGAAACCTGGTGTTGGTGACTTTTCCCGTCGAGATGTGTCTGGAGTTGTCCCAATATCGGGATTATTGTTTTTTAAAAAGAGGGAGTAAGAAATTGGAGACTCTGGTTCGTGGGTAGGACTGAGGGAGTTTCCGATAGTCACAATCGCGTTTGTCCTTCAAGATGGTTAGGAAGGACTTTTAGGAAGATGGTTCCCTAGTGGAGAAATAGGTTTAGGAAGAACAATGGTCCTTTAAGGAGTAGAGGACTTTAAATAGGGATTCAAGGATAAAGTAAAACCATGGGGTTATGGAAGTATAAGGTATAATACCTTTCTTGGGGTTTAAGTTAGGCTTTGTGCGATATTTGGAACGTCGCGCGTAAGGCATGATGAGTAGTAACTGCTACACCGTTAGGGTGTATGGAATTTTCTTGGAAGAAGGAGTGAGTAAGTATGGGCTTTGCATGGCATCTTTTGAGGAAATGAATCGTCTTGTGAGGAGATAGTTTAGAGTTATAATATTAGATTTCGAAAGTGCGGAATGTCGAAGTTTGTTGAGTAGTGGTAGTAAGACTATTGTCTTATGGATAGGTACGGGAGTGAAATTATAGGAAACCAATAAGGGGAGGACTTACCTTGTGGTAAACGCTTTGAGACAATGCAGGGGATTAGTATAGTTGAGAAGTTTAGAGTTTAGTGGACTTATGTTGACCGGATAATTTATCTCATAGTTGTGCTAGTCTTGAGAACTAGGTATTGGTTAGAGTATTATCATTGTGGAGACCTTGTATACTAAGCATAAGGTGTTTGTTTGGCGTGTCGAAAGACGCAAAATATATTTATATCGTATTATTGTATAGGCCTTCGGGCAGAATCTAAAATATGAAAATATTTTTATAAAACCTTATCCCTGGTTCTACTAATCTCAATCCCAGACCTAGCTATGCAGTAGTGAATTGGGAGGGTTCCTTGTTTGGATTTCGCTTGCGAGACCTCCCCCGCACGAATGTGGCTAGCGTCAGGAATTGAGGACATTTCAACCATTGGAAATTTTCAAACTTTTATATAATTAATATGTTATTATAGATTATATTGGTGCTAGTTATGTTAAGATTTGAGGCTAATGGAGCCTGATTATAATTTTGCGAGCGAAAACTCGGATACTGGGTGTATGGGCTCCCTGGGTAGCTAGTTGATTTTAAATTTATATAGTTAGACAAGAGAACTAGTAAGGATCAGTATAGTGATCCTAAGAGTGGATGTTAGGACTAGATGATATTGAGGTCCTATGCGTATTTTTAAATTTTGCGGACGAAATTTTTGTAAGGAGGGAAGTATGTAACAACCCTCAATTTTTGGAGCCTGAGAAATGAAATTTTTGGGAAAATAAAATTTAATTAATTGGATAATTTCAAAATTTGGGAACTTAGGCCCAAAAATAGAGGACATTTTAAAGTATTTCGGATGATGATTTTGAGGGTACCATCGATCCCGTAAGGGTCGAGATAGTCAAAATGACTGTCACTGGGTTTTATTTCGGCTCCGAAATGTTTTTAAGTATGTTTGGCTCGAATTGGAGTAAATGAGTCATTTAAATTGTGTATTAACATTTAAAATTGGGTTTATGTTTTAAAGGATTTGGAGGCTTACGGATGGAGCCATTTTTCATTTGAGAGAGAGAGAAAAATCCCGAGAGGGAGAAAGAAGAGAAAGAAGAAGAAAAGAAGAGAGAGAGGAAGAAAAGCTTGGAGATTTCCGGCCCAATCGCGACATCGAGGACGATCCAACCTCTACAAATTTGAGGCAAGTGTTTAATCTTGCTAAATAGATATTTGTGTTTTTCATTTCATAATTTGTGGATTAAAGAAATGGATTTTTTGGTATTAACATCAAAACCTAAATTTTTGGGTTAAATCTTGAAATCAATGTTTAAATATGGGTGTAATGGTGTAGAAATGGTTGGGATCAACTTTGGGTTGATTTATTTTGCTTGGAACCATGTTGTGATAAAGAATTGGAGGTTAGAATGGAGATTTTATGGTATTAATTTCGTGGGTTTTGTTGAGAAAGGGAAATCGGCCAGAATATCTAGTATGGCCGGTCGACCGCGCCTTAGGGAAAAGCCTACTGCATTTCTTCGTAGGCAAAATTTGGACCCGCGATCGACCTGGGGTCTGGGACTGGTCGACTGGTACACTGTTTTTAGCTCAAAGTTTGGAGTTCTTTTACCGCTTTTTCTTTTGGAGTTTTATTCTTAGGGGCTTTCTTAATGGGCTCAATATGAAGGGTTACGATATTAGATCTAGGGAATAGGTCCCTAGGTCGAATAAGGGCTTGCGTGCCTATGTTAAATTGATTTAGGAGTATGGGATGCCTCTTTTAGTAATGAAAGGAACATGGGACTTAAGTGATTGGCAGATTGTTTTTATCATGATAGAGGTGAATTATCTTGAAATGGTTATAAATGGAATAGGGATAGTCTCTTATGCCTATACGTGTATTAAAAATGGATACCCTTAGGTATAGTGGGGGATCTCAGTGAGGACGGGAGTTCTAACTCGTGGTCCTAAGTGAGTTTATATATGATTGAGGACTGATGAGAGAAGATGTTGTGCATCCTTGAGGGGTATAGACTTAAGGAATAAATTTTGAACGTAATAAGATTTAGAGTTCATTAGAACTATTAAACCTTAGGTGGGATTCATATACTTGAAACGAGGTTGGAATAATTTGAGGTTTTAGACTATTAAGTCATATATGTGCCTATAGTTAAATAGTACTAAAGGTAATTATGTACTTTCGAATATGGATGAAATGTGTAGTGATGGGTTCCTACACAAAATTTTGGGTTATAACCCTAAGGTTGAATATATATGTATATATAAATACATATGATTTTGGGAGACTGTTCATCATAGGAAAAATGATTGAATATGGTTCAAGTGAGGGATTGTATTCACGTATCGAGGTAAATTAAATGAGTTTGTGGTGACGGCTTGTATATTAAGGATATTATATACTTATAGCCGAGTGTATATAGATATCTTATACATGTGAACGAAATTACTTTGTATACATCTATAAAGATATGTGAATATATGTTTATATATCTGTATAGATATGAAAATATGGATATATTTATGTTGTGGACATATGTGGTATGGATACTTAAACCGTATATGATGGTTTAATGTTTAATTATATGATTGAATCATATGGATGTATATATATTATGCATGTGAGTGATATATATACTTATTTGGTTAAGCATACCCCGCTCATGCTATCATTGGGAAGTTACGCGCGTAGAGGGTGAGCATCCTGGCTAGAAAAGTAGGGTGTGGATATTCCCCCGGTCATAGTCGTCCCGTGTGTTATTATGTGATTTACATTTTTATATTTTTGGGATGAGACGTGGTGGGTTTGTTTCGTGTCATTGCCGGTTTGGAGCTGTGATCGCTTCCCGGGACGTCGTGTGCGTGAGTTTACCACGAGATGGGTGTCATTTAGTCACACCATGGCGGCCCCAGTATTACTACGTGAGTCGGGCACTAGGAAGATGATAGCACTGATGCAGTTTATCAGCGCTATATATAGCCGGGTATTTATTTGTGCATGGCCTTTATAGATCATATATGCGGTATGTACACTTGGCCATGGGAATGGATGATTGTGTATATATATATGGTTAAAATAAAATACCTATATACATATATTTATATTTATATATATCCTATAGATGAAAGGATATAGACTTTTATGGAGTACATCTTGGATGATTATGGGGTACTAGATAATTGGGGGATTGATGTATCGCATTTAAGGAATATTTCGGTTACATCATCCCAAGGATATTATTGGAGATTTTAGATGTTTTCATATTGTAGTCTAAAATTTAGTAGTAGTAGTAGTATAGGGTATGTATGGCATTATGGATCTCTAGGATCGACATTGACATGGAGTAGTGTAACGGGGTGGTTCCTTGTTTGGATTTCGCTTTGCGAGACACCCCACGCACGAAACATAGTGCATTGTTGAGATTAGAGAGAAGTTTTGCCAATATTTATGTGTGGCATAATGGAACTCCAGGATCGATGTTGACAAGGAGTAGTGTAACGGGGTGGTTCCTTGTTTAGATTTCGCTCTGCGAGACACCCCACGCACGAAACGCAGCGCAACCTTGAAATTTGAGAGAAATTTTGTCAATAATAATTTTGTATGCTTGTTAATCATAAATTAAATCATATGTTTCAACCCAATTGTATTTGGGTTAAAGTATTAAGAATTATAATTAATTAAATTATAAACCGGAATCCCATAAGCCTAATATGGCATCTATGTTTGTAAAAATAATTAAGTACATATAATAAGGGGTGGATCCTTGGGTTATAATAGGAAGGTAGATCTCGTGGGTATAGGCTAGGACTATTTTAAGTTAGGTTGTCCTAATAAAATGGGGGTAATTTAACTAAAAGTTGAGGACGCGAATAGGTGCGCGCCTTTAGGGGAGAGGTGAGTTGGGGTTCCACGAGAGTGCGAGTCCACTTTTAATTATGAAATAAGTGCACCGATATTTATTATGCACGGTTAACACACTTGCTAAATATTTTCACAACTCGGGCTCTGACCCATTTACTTTTCTCTCCTGCCTGTATATATATATATATATTACTACAAGTTTCCTACCGCATGGATGCCGGATGACCTTCTATTCAAAGTCTTTGGAGCCGCAACAGGTGCAGACTCTTGCGGGGTGTATCTTGTAGTTGCTTCATTCTTCTTTAAAAATCTAGGTAGGATTCATGTTGAATATCGGGTTTGTACCCAAGGGATATTTATAGATGTTTATATTTATTCCATTCCAGTTATTGTATTGGCTGTGACCCGACAGGTTATTCGGGTCTACATTTTGTAGTACATTCTGTTGTAGTTATTTATTTCATTTTTATTCTAGCATTTCAATTATCTTAATTCTTTCATGCATTTTTCTTTTCTTTATTAGTAGTGTTAGTTTGTTGTCTGTTGCATATTTTTTTTAATTTTTAACATCTCGCTTATATGATAACGGGTAGTTAGTCCTATATTATATAGTACCGACAGTTGATGTTGAGACTGGACCATCTGAAAGTCCTAATTTAATGTAGTATAGGGCTGGCCACCCGTTATTATTTTGAGCGGGTTGTTACACATTTCTTGATTTCTAGTTAATTTACAAGCTTTCTAATTTAGGTTTACATGCTTTATTTACATGCTTTGATTTACACGCTTTCTAGTATAGATTTACCGTGTTTATTTATCGCTTCCCATTTATCGCGTTTTTATGATGCTTTCTAGGTAATTTAAATTAGGTTCTGTTTGAATGAAATCACTCGAGTTGACGCATTGCTTTGCTTTGGTGATGGAGTTTACGTGTCTATTTCGGGTGCGTTGTCCTAGTTATTATGCCTAGGAGATTTGATGGGGCATATCATGTATGTCCCGTGCTTACAAACTTTCGCGCGTAATTTCTGAGATATTTGTTGGCGCCAAAATCTTATTAGGCTTTTATGATGATTTAGGGTGTAACAACCCTTGATTTAATTAACTGTCGAAACGAGACGCATTTGTAATAACTCGTCGACCCATGTAACCATTTTATACAAATTAACTCGGGTGAGGGATATTCGACGCAACCTATATTTTACTTGCTTTGATAATCTAGTTTCAACACATTGCCTAGATTAACTTTTCCTTTTAGTTTGTAATCATCTTTTACACTTTTATTTCAGAGTATTAAATCACTTAAATTCTAGCAACTCGTCCCAGTGTATTCTCGATACCCGACTTACCTCTATACTCACCCGTTGAGTGTAGTCGTAGTTTAGGTTTTTGTATAGTTAAGGTGAGATGAATATAAAATGACCGGCTCGTAGGTGACTCTCGCGCCACGGCAAAACCCTGTCTATCAGGCATATTTGTATCGATTTTAAATTTTCGACTATCATGACATTGTTTTATTAATTTCACGTTATGGAGTAAAAATGGTAGCTGGGATGGATAGTGATACTAGTGCTTAAAATGAATGATATAGGAGTATCTAACTGTGGAATTAACATGGTCTTTTCGGTTTACGGTTCGAACAACAACAAAAAGATCAATTACAAGATTCTAAACAGTGGCATTTACATCGTGGTTATCTCGCAAACTTACAACTACGCAACTTGACCAGGTCGGACACTCTTACATCTACAACAACTTGGGTCGTTTGACCAATTGTTGTGACAAAAGATTAGCCCTATCGGCCACTAACAACTGCAGCAACTCAACCAACTTGGCCACTTACAACTGCAGCAGCTTGGCCAGCTAGGACATTTGCAACTGCAACTTGGCCACCTACAAAAGCAGCTTGCCCACCTACATTAATAACTTGAAAGACATTGTACATACGCATTAGTGTTTTTAGAAGTGTGTAAATATGAAACTTGGTATTTTTTTTAATACATTTTTTTCTCTTTTAACCTCTCTTTGGGTGTTGAGAAGTGTGTATAAATGCATTAACTCCAAGGAATGATATTATTTCATTCGAAACTCAAACTTCTTGCGATGATGATTCATCTCTTGAGTTTGAATTTCCTTCATACCCATTGTCATTCTCTATTATCCCACCGGAACAAGTACCCGATGATTCGGTTTCGAACATTAATGTTTTAAACCCTATCGTCGATGAGGAGTAGGTGCTCGAGTCGCCCTCCAGAATTGCATCTTTGCCTTTTTGTGCGCCGCCTCCCATTCCAACTTCAAAATCATTGGGAGGATATTCAACTTTTCTCAGTCCTCACTTGTTTTTGTCACCCGTTCAATCCAAACCCCCCATCGTCCCTCCAAAACTTTTAATTGACGACGGTTCTTTTCTTCCGCCTTACACATGCCTTCCGTTGTTCAAACGGAGTTCATATTTTTCGAAAGGCATGCTTGTATGTGAGGGTACACCGGTTATGGAGTGGTCATCTGACTAGCTAAAAATGCAACACACATCCCGTGTGAATACTCATCCCCAAAAATTTTCACCTCTTCCTCACTATCGCTAAGAGTGGCTGGCACAGAAATCTTTTTTCCCTTTCTCTTTAGCCTAGTGGGACACTCAAAAGCTCTATGCCACTTTCCCTCACATTCAAAACACTTATTCTATTACTCATTCTCTTTATCACCTTCTTTCTCACCGCTCTCTTTGTCCTTATCTTTCTTTTAATTTTTCTCAAAAAAAAAATATTGGAAGAATTTTGTTTCGAAAACTTGAGAAATTTTTTGCAATCATGGGCATATCAAAATCAGACTCAGACTCACAAACTCTCATTTTTTATCCTCACTCTTGGAAACTTACTTTCCCTTAATAGACCGGGCTCTAAGTGATATCCCTTTATCCTTAGGTTTCACAGTATCGGGGAACATGTCAATCTCATAAGTCTCGAGGTTTCTTACCGGCTCTTCCAATTTTATATTCCTCAAATTACCTAAGAAATTTAAAATAGTTACTTTAGGGATAAAATGTTTAGGAAGCTATCTTAAAATATTTTCAACCACTCGTGCATCGGGAATGTGCTCACCAAAATTGAAACTAGTGTTGACAATATCATATAAATGTGCATAAAACTCACTAAAACACTCAGTCTCTATCATGGTAATAAATTTTGAAGTTTAGACTCTTTGAGTGTGTTCTTTCCTTCATGGGTAAGTTGTAAAACATCCCACGTGTCTTTAGACGTTGTGCACATCATAATAATTCGAAACTCCTCAGGAGTGAATTCACCAGAAATTGCACTCAATCATCGTGAATTAAAAGTGCTCCACCTGAACTCATCCTCAGTCCACTCAGTCACATCTTTAAGATTAGTGACATTTGCTATGGTGACGGTAGGAGGAGTCCAGCCTCTTTCACAAACAACCCAAACTCTTTCGTCGATTGCTTTTAAATGTGATTTTATACGGGTGAAAGAATAGTAGACCCCCAATTTTAAATTTTCCTTTAAAATTAAAAAGGAATTTCCTTTAAGTGCGGAATGGGATGGTTCAAATTCAAAAATTACACAACCTACCAATTTTATTTTTTTTCAAATTAAAATTAAACAAAACTAAAAGTGAAATAAAACTAATCCAACATAAATATTCACTTAAACAAATTAATTCAACCCAAGTCCTAAAAATTTTCCTAATAAGATTAATTCAATTTTCTACTTAGGCCAAACCAAATTTTATCATATTAAAATTAATGACTTGAATTAAATTAATTAAACATTACCCAAATTAATTTTAGCACCAAAACTCAGCACGAGTAGTGATTTAAATCATATTTTATCTTTTAGTCCTAACCATGCATCTAGGTGATGTAGCAAGATAAAATAAATTACAAATCACTACATGCCGATGTACGGAGAAAACTTAATGGAAAAAACATCGGACGGCCCTAGCCTTAAGTCCACTAAGTATGGATTTATTATTACAAGACATATGACTTACTTCCTTGACTCGATTCCATCCATGCCTTGACGTGTCTTCTTGTAACTACCTTCGCCTAGTCGACAACCATGAACTCCTCCACGGTCTTGCAATCCACCGATGAGGCTTTTGGTCTTCGTCTCCATTACCCTCACCCGAAACCTTTCTTCTAGTGGGAACACCATAGCAAAAAATCTTCTTCTTTATGGGATATAGAAGCAAACCCAAACAAACTCTTCAAATGGTAGAGTAGAACCCGGTGCCAAACACTCCAAGGAACAAATATATATATGAAGATACTTGGATTTAAACTAAAACATATTGGGTGTAAAACATATTTGTTTTGAAAGTACTTAACAATATGAAAATCAAACACGTAAAAGTGGAACTTTTCTTAGAAGATTTTCTCTCTCAAAGCTCTCTTGAATAGTGAAAAGTCCTCACACAAAATTCTTCCCACGAAATGGTTAAAAGCAGATACAAAAAGTGTGTTAGTGGAAAGTTACCAAAAAACTACGAGAAACTAACTTTCCCACCAAAGTCGTTCGAACAACTTTCCCAGGTCGTTTGAACGACTTTCAAAGGAAAAATAGGCCAAAATCTCGTTGGGAAAACTTGTTTGAACGATTTCGTTAGAATGAAACTTCAAACAAAAAACAAAAAACAAATGGCAATCTCGTTCGAATTCTCGTTCGAACGACTCTTTGAACGAAAAAACAGAAATTGTCAAATTTTTCATTTTAAGTCCAAACTTTTATGCAAAGTTCTAAAATCAATTTCAAAAAATAAAAAGTAATTTTAGAAAAAATTACACCCATAAAATATTCCAAGTCTCCTACATATATAAAATTGCATTCATACGTTTGGAGACTATGGAATTATATTGTTGTTGACGTAGAAACTAGGCACTAACACTACACCAAAAAGAGGAAACTGGCACGGTTTAAAATAGCGCCAGACGCAATCTGGCACGGTTCAAAGCCGTGCTAGAATCAGGCGTGCCAGATTTTCTGGCGCAGTTTAAAACCGTGCCAGATTTCCCAAACTGGCACGCTTTTGGCACGCTTTTAAACTGTGCCAGTTTTTTATCTGGCACGCTTTTGACACGCTTTTAAACCGTGTTAGATATTAAATCTGGCACGCTTTTGGCACACGTCGAAACCGTGCCAAATTGTCTATTTTCTAGCACGCTTTTGGCACGGTTTTAAAGCGTGCTAGAATGTTTAATAAGCGTTATCATTTTTATACATTGGAACGGTTTTGGCACGGTTTAAAATCGTGCCAGATTTTTCGGTTGATTAAAAAAAAAATAGGAAACAAATCTGGAAAATCTGCAAATTCCAAATTCGGTAGGAAAAATATTTATTATTTGCAAAAAAAATCAAGAAAATTCACAAATTATGAATATCGCTGGTTGTCGATAAACTAATCTTCATACAAACTTCAAAAAATTACAAGAGTTAATACCAATATAAAGCTGCACATGACCATAAAAGTCGACAATAACTTCAAAAAATTACAAGAGTTAATAGTTCCCATATCAAAAAAAAAATTGGGCAGAGTTTCCTCTATTTTTTTAGCATTCTAAAACCTGCTAAACATAAAATCTGCCGATATAAAGCCCGCACGACCATAAATGTCAACAATAAAACTACTACAGTGAGCACGGCCATAAAAATAAACCATAAAACTACTGAAGCCTGCTCGGTCATAACACAAAAAATAGAATAGGGAATATTAACGACACTAAATAAACAATCACCATGTTGTAAAGCATTGACTTCTTCGTGCGTTCCAAGTGGATAAAAGATAGCGATTGAATGTCATCCTACAAAAAAATAAGACACAAAAAAGATACAATAGTAGTAAACAAGTCATTTTAAAAAAAATCGTATTCAAGCAGAAAAATTGCATATACAAGAAAAAAAATTGCGTATACGACTACAAGTTACATTGGTCCTACAAGTTACATTGGTCCCATGCGAGGTGTTCCTGCCTCCTACGGGGTCGTTTGGGGGCTGGTTTGGGTTTTCACCCTTTAACGGTCTGTTTTCAAGTCAAAATGTGATTTTTGCAAATCATAGTCATACTCTCAAATCGGGAGACCCGGGACTACGCGGTCAGTTCCTACAAGTTACATTGGTCCCGTGCGAGGTGTTCGTGCCTCCTACGGGGTCGTTTGGGGGCTGGTTTGAGTTTTCACCCTTTAATGGCCTGTTTTCAAGTCAAAGTGTGATTTTTGCAAATTATCATCACACTCTCAAATCGGGAGACCCGGGACTACGCGGTCAGTTCCTACAAGTTACATTGGTCCCGTACGAGGTGTTCGTGCCTCCTAAGGGATCGTTTGGGGGCTAGTTTGGGTTTTCACCCTTTAACGGCCTCTTTTCAAGTCTAAGTGTGATTTTTGCAAATTATGATCATTCTCTCAAACCGGGAGACCCGGGATAACGCGGTCAGTTCTTACAAGTTACATTGGTCCCGTGCGAGGTGTTCGTGCCTCCTACGGGGTCGTTTGGGGGCTTGTTTTTGTTTTCACCCTTTAACGGACTGTTTTAAAAAGTGTGATTTTTACAAATTATCATCATACTCTCAAACCGGGAGACCCGGGACTACGCGGTCAGTTCCTACAAGTTACATTGGTCCCGTGCGAGGTGTTCGTGCCTCCTACGGGATCGTTTGGGGGTGGTTTGGGTTTTCACCCTTTAACGGCCTGTTTTCAAGTCAAAGTGTGATTTTTGCAAATTAGTATCATACTCTCAAACCGAGAGACCCGAGACTACGTGATCAGTTCCTACAAGTTACATTGGTCCCGTGCGAGGTGTTCGTGCCTCCTACGGGGTCGTTTGGGGGCTGGTTTTGGTTTTCACCTTTTAACGGCCTGTTTTCAAGTCAAAGTGTGATTTTTGAAAATTATCGTCATACTCTCAAATCGGGAGCCCCGAACTACGCGGTCAGTTCCAACAAGTTACATTGGTCCCATCCGAGGTGTTCGTGCATCCTACGGGATCGTTTGGGGGCTAGTTTGGATTTTCACCCTTTAACGGCCACTTTTCAAGTTTAAGTGTGATTTTTGCAAATTATCGTCATACTCTCAAACCGGGAGACCCGAAACAACGCGATCAGTTCCTACAAGTTACATTGGTCCCGTGCGAGGTGTTCGTGCCTCCTACGGGATCGTTTGGGGGCGGGTTTGGGTTTTCGCCCTTTAACGACCTATTTTCAAGTCAACGTGTGATTTTTGCAAATTATCGTCATACTCTCAAACCGGTAGATCCGGGACTACGCTGTAAGTTCCTACAAGTTACATTGGTCCCGTGCGAGGTGTTCGTGCCTCGTACGGAGTCGTTTGGGGGTTCTTTTGGGTTTTCACCATTTAACGGCCTGTTTTTAAGTCTAAGTGTGATTTTTGCAAATTATCGTCATACTCTCAAACCGGGATCCCCGGAGTATGCAGTCAGTGCCTACAAGTTACATTGGTCCCGTGCGTGGTGTCCGTGCCTCCTACGGGATCGTTTGGGGGCTGGTTCGGATTTTCACCCTTTAACGGCCTGTTTTCAAGTCTAAGTGTGATTTTTGCAAATTATCGTCATACTCTCAAACCGAGAGACCTGGAACTACGCGGTCAGTTCTTACAAGTTACATTGGACTCGTGCGAGGTGTTCGTGCCTCCTACGGGATCGCTTGGGGGCTGGTTTGGGTTTTTGCCCTTTAACGGCCTGTTTTCAAGTCAAAGTGTGATTTTTGCAAATTATCGTCATACTCTCAAACCGGGAGATTCGGGACTACGCGGTCAGTTCCTACAAGTTACATTGGTCCCGTGCGAGGTGTTCGTGCCTCCTACGGGGTCGTTTTGGGGCTGGTTTGGATTTTCACCCGTTAACGGCCTGTTTTCATGTCTAAATGTGATTTTTTCAAATTATCATCATACTCTCAAATCAGGAGACCCGGGACTACGCGGTAATTTCCTACAAGTTACATTGGTCCGTGCGAGGTGTCCGTGCTTCCTACGGGTTCGTTTGGGTGCTAGTTTGGGTTTTCACCCTTTAACGGCCTGTTTTAAAGTGAAATAGTGATTTTTGCAAACTATCGTCATACTCTCAAACCGGGAGACCCGGGACTACGCGATCAGTTCCTATAAGTTACGTTGGTCTCGTGCGAGATCTTCGTGCCTCCTACGGTATCGTTTGGGCGTGGTTTGGGTTTTCACCCTTTAACGGCCTATTTTCTTGTCTAAGTGTGATTTTTGCAAATTATCATCATACTCTCAAACCGGCAAACCCGAGACTACGCGGTCAGTTCCTACAAGTTACCTTGGTCCCGTGTGAGGTGTTCGTGCCTCATACGGGTTCGTTTGGGCGCTTGTTTGGGTTTTCACCCTTTAACGGCCTGTTTTAAAGTGAAAGTGTGATTTTTGCAAATTATCGTCATACTCTCAAACTGAGAGACCCGGGACTACGCGGTCAGTTCCTACAAGTTACATTGGTCTCGTGCGAGGTGTTCGTGCCTCCTACGGGATCGTTTGGGGTGGTTTGGGTTTTCACCCTTTAACGGCTTGTTTTTAAGTCATAGTGTGATTTTTGCAAATTATTGTCATACTCTCAAACCGAGAGACCCGGGACTACGCGGTCAGTTCCTACAAGTTACATTGGTCCCGTGCGAGGTGTTCGTGTCTCGTACGGGGTTGTTTGGGGGTTGGTTGTGGTTTTCACCCTTTAACGGCATGTTTTCAAGTCTAAGTGTGATTTTTGCAAATTATCGTCATACTCTCAAACCGGGAGCCCCGGACTATGCGGTCAGTTCCTACAAGTTACATTTGTCCCGTGCGAGGTGTCCGTGCCTCCTACGGGATAGTTTGGAGGCTGGTTTGGATTTTCACCCTTTAACGGCCTGTTTTCAAGTCTAAGTGTGATTTTTTGCAAATTATTGTCATACTCTCAAAACGGGAGACCTGGAACTACGTGGTCAGTTCCTACAAGTTACATTGGTCCCGTGCGAGGTGTTCGTGCCTCCTACGGGATCGTTTGGGGGCTAGTTTGGGTTTTCGCCATTTAACGGCCTGTTTTAAAGTCAAAGTGTGATTTTTTCAAATTATCGCCATACTCTCAAACCGGGAGAACCGGGACTACGCGGTCAGTTCCTACAAGTTACATTGGTCCCGTGCGAGGTGTTCGTGCCTTGTACGGGGTCGTTTGGGGGTTGGTTTTGGTTTTCACCCTTTAACGGCCTATTTTAAAGTCTAAGTGTGATTTTTGAAAATTATCGTCATACTCTCAAACCGGTAGCCCCGGACTATGCGGTCAGTTCCTACAAGTTACATTGGTCCCGTGCGTGGTGTCCGTGCCTCCTACGGGATCGTCTGGGGGATGGTTTGGATTTTCACCCTTTAACGGCCTGTTTTCAAGTCTAAGTGTGATTTTTATAAATTGTCATCATACTCTCAAACCAAGAGACCTAGAACTACGCGGTCAGATCCTACAAGTTACATTGGTCCCGTGCGAGGTGTTCGTGCCTCCTACGGGATCGCTTGGGGGCTGGTTTGAGGTTTCGCCCTTTAACGGCCTGTTTTCAAGTCAAAGTGTGATTTTTGCAAATTATCGTCATAATCTCAAACCGGGAGATCCAGGACTACGCGGTCATTTCCTACAAGTTACATTGGTCCCATGCGAGGTGTTCGTGTCTCCTACGGGGTCATTTGTGGGCTGGTTTGGGTTTTCACCCTTTAACGTCCTGTTTTCAAGTCTAAGTGTGATTTTTGCAAATTATCGTCATACTCTCAAACTAGGAGACCCGGGACTACGCGGTCAGTTCCTACAAGTTGCATTGGTCCCGTGCGAGGTGTTCGTGCCTTCTAAGGTGTCGTTTGGGGGCTGGTTTGGAATTTCACCCTTTAACGGCCTCTTTTCTAGTCTAAGTATGATTTTTGAAAATTATCGTCATACTCTCAAATCGGGAGACTTGAAACAACGCGATCAGTTCTTACAAGTTACATTGGTCCCGTGCGAGGTGTTCGTGCCTCCTACGGGATCGTTTGGGGGTGGTTTGGGTTTTCACCCTTTAACGGCCTGTTTTCAAGTCAAAGTGTGATTATTGCAAATTAGTATCATACTCTCAAACCGAGAGACCCGAGACTACGCGATCAGTTCCTACAAGTTACATTGGTCCCGTGCGAGGTGTTCGTGCCTCCTACGGGGTCGTTTGGGGGCTGGTTTTGGTTTTCACCTTTTAACGGCCTGTTTTCAAGTCAAAGTGTGATTTTTGCAAATTATCGTCATACTCTCAAATCGGGAACCCCGAACTACGCGGTCAGTTCCAACAAGTTACATTGGTCCCATCCGAGGTGTTCGTGCATCCTACGGGATCGTTTGGGGGCTAGTTTGGATTTTCACCCTTTAACGGCCACTTTTCAAGTTTAAGTGTGATTTTTGCAAATTATCGTCATATTCTCAAACCGGGAGACCCGAAACAACGCGATCAGTTCCTACAAGTTACATTGGTCCCGTGCGAGGTGTTCGTGCCTCCTACGGGATCGTTTGGGGGCGGGTTTGGGTTTTCGCCCTTTAACGACCTATTTTCAAGTCAACGTGTGATTTTTGCAAATTATCGTCATACTCTCAAATCGGTAGATCCGGGACTACGCTGTAAGTTCCTACAAGTTACATTGGTCCCGTGCGAGGTGTTCGTGCCTCGTACGGAGTCGTTTGGGGGTTCTTTTGGGTTTTCACCATTTAACGGCCTGTTTTTAAGTCTAAGTGTGATTTTTGCAAATTATCGTCATACTCTCAAACCGGGATCCCCGGAGTATGCAGTCAGTGCCTACAAGTTACATTGGTCCCGTGCGTGGTGTCCGTGCCTCCTACGGGATCATTTGGGGGCTGGTTCGGATTTTCACCCTTTAACGGCCTGTTTTCAAGTCTAAGTGTGATTTTTGCAAATTATCGTCATACTCTCAAACCGAGAGACCTGGAACTACGCGGTCAGTTCTTACAAGTTACATTGGACTCGTGCGAGGTGTTCGTGCCTCCTACGGGATCGCTTGGGGGCTGGTTTGGGTTTTTGCCCTTTAACGGCCTGTTTTCAAGTCAAAGTGTGATTTTTGCAAATTATCGTCATACTCTCAAACCGGGAGATTCGGGACTACGCGGTCAGTTCCTAAAAGTTACATTGGTCCCGTGCGAGGTGTTCGTGCCTCCTACGGGGTCGTTTTGGGGCTGGTTTGGATTTTCACCCGTTAACGGCCTGTTTTCAAGTCTAAATGTGATTTTTTCAAATTATCATCATACTCTCAAATCAGGAGACCCGGGACTACGCGGTCATTTCCTACAAGTTACATTGGTCCGTGCGAGGTGTCCGTGCTTCCTACGGGTTCGTTTGGGTGCTAGTTTGGGTTTTCACCCTTTAACGGCCTGTTTTAAAGTGAAATAGTGATTTTTGCAAACTATCGTCATACTCTCAAACCGGGAGACCCGGGACTACGCGATCAGTTCCTATAAGTTACGTTGGTCTCGTGCGAGATCTTCGTGCCTCCTATGGTATCGTTTGGGCGTGGTTTGGGTTTTCACCCTTTAACGGCCTATTTTCTTGTCTAAGTGTGATTTTTGCAAATTATCATCATACTCTCAAACCGGCAAACCCGAGACTACGCGGTCAGTTCCTACAAGTTACCTTGGTCCCGTGTGAGGTGTTCGTGCCTCATACGGGTTCGTTTGGGCGCTTGTTTGGGTTTTCACCCTTTAACGGCCTGTTTTAAAGTGAAAGTGTGATTTTTGCAAATTATCGTCATACTCTCAAACTGGGAGACCCGGGACTACGCGGTCAGTTCCTACAAGTTACATTGGTCTCGTGCGAGGTGTTCGTGCCTCCTACGGGATCGTTTGGGGTGGTTTGGGTTTTCACCCTTTAACGGCTTGTTTTTAAGTCATAGTGTGATTTTTGCAAATTATTGTCATACTCTCAAACCGAGAGACCCGGGACTACGCGGTCAGTTCCTACAAGTTACATTGGTCCCGTGCGAGGTGTTCGTGTCTCGTACGGGGTCGTTTGGGGGTTGGTTGTGGTTTTCACCCTTTAACGGCCTGTTTTCAAGTCTAAGTGTGATTTTTGCAAATTATCGTCGTACTCTCAAACCGGGAGCCCCGGACTATGCGGTCAGTTCCTACAAGTTACAATTGTCCCGTGCGAGGTGTCCGTGCCTCGTACGGGATAGTTTGGAGGCTGGTTTGGATTTTCACCCTTTAACAGCCTGTTTTCAAGTCTAAGTGTGATTTTTTGCAAATTATTGTCATACTCTCAAAACGGGAGACCTGGAACTACGCGGTCAGTTCCTACAAGTTACATTGGTCCCGTGCGAGGTGTTCGTGCCTCCTACGGGATCGTTTGGGGGCTGGTTTGGGTTTTCGCCATTTAACGGCCTGTTTTAAAGTCAAAGTGTGATTTTTTCAAATTATCGCCATACTCTCAAACCGGGAGAACCGGGACTACGCGGTCAGTTCCTACAAGTTACATTGGTCCCGTGCGAGGTGTTCGTGCCTTGTACGGGGTCGTTTGGGGGTTGGTTTTGGTTTTCACCCTTTAACGGCCTATTTTAAAGTCTAAGTGTGATTTTTGAAAATTATCGTCATACTCTCAAACCGGTAGCCCCGGACTATGCGGTCAGTTCCTACAAGTTACATTGGTCCCGTGCGTGGTGTCCGTGCCTCCTACGGGATCGTCTGGGGGATGGTTTGGATTTTCACCCTTTAACGGCCTGTTTTCAAGTCTAAGTGTGATTTTTATAAATTGTCATCATACTCTCAAACCAAGAGACCTAGAACTACGCGGTCAGATCCTACAAGTTACATTGGTCCCGTGCGAGGTGTTCGTGCCTCCTACGGGATCGCTTGGGGGCTGGTTTGGGGTTTCGCCCTTTAACGGCCTGTTTTCAAGTCAAAGTGTGATTTTTGCAAATTATCGTCATACTCTCAAACCGGGAGATCCAGGACTACGCGGTCAGTTCCTACAAGTTACATTGGTCCCATGCGAGGTGTTCGTGTCTCCTACGGGGTCATTTGTGGGCTGGTTTGGGTTTTCACCCTTTAACGTCCTGTTTTCAAGTCTAAGTGTGATTTTTGCAAATTATCGTCATACTCTCAAACTAGGAGACCCGGGACTACGCGGTCAGTTCCTACAAGTTGCATTGGTCCCGTGCGAGGTGTTCGTGCCTTCTATGGTGTCGTTTGGGGGCTGGTTTGGAATTTCACCCTTTAACGGCCTATTTTCTAGTCTAAGTGTGATTTTTGCAAATTATCGTCATACTCTCAAATTGGGAGACTTGAAACAACGCGATCAGTTCTTACAAGTTACATTGGTCCCGTGCGAGGTGTTCGTGCCTCCTACGGGATCGTTTTGGGGATGGTTTGGGTTTTCACCCTTTAACGTCCTGTTTTCAAGTCTAAGTGTGAGTTTTGAAAATTATCGTCATACTCTCAAACCAGGAGACCCGGGACTACGCGGTCAGTTCCTACAAGTAACATTGGTCCCGTCCGAGGTGTTCGTTCCTCGTACGGTGTTGTTTGGGTTTTCACCCTTTAACGACCTGTTTTCAAGTCTAAGTGTGATTTTTGCAAATTATCGTCATACTCTCAAACCGGGAGACCCGGACTATGTGGTCAGTTCCTACAAGTTACATTGGTCCCGTGCGTGTTGTTCGTGCCTCCTACGGGATCGTTTGGGGGCTGGTTTTGATTTTCACCCTTTAACGGCCTGTTTTCAAGTCTAAGTGTGATTTTTGAAAATTATCGTCATACTCTCAAACCGGTAGCCCCGGACTATGCGGTCAGTTCCTACAAGTTACATTGGTCCCGTGCGTGGTGTCCGTGCCTCCTACGGGATCGTCTGGGGGATGGTTTGGATTTTCACCCTTTAACGGCCTGTTTTCAAGTCTAAGTGTGATTTTTATAAATTGTCATCATACTCTCAAACCAAGAGACCTAGTACTACGCGGTCAGATCCTACAAGTTACATTGGTCCCGTGCGAGGTGTTCGTGCCTCCTACGGGATCGCTTAGGGGCTGGTTTGGGGTTTCGCCCTTTAACGGCCTGTTTTCAAGTCAAAGTGTGATTTTTGCAAATTATCGTCATACTCTCAAACCGGGAGATCCAGGACTACGCGGTCAGTTCCTACAAGTTACATTGGTCCCATGCGAGGTGTTCGTGTCTCCTACGGGGTCATTTGTGGGCTGGTTTGGGTTTTCACCCTTTAACGTCCTGTTTTCAAGTCTAAGTGTGATTTTTCCAAATTATCGTCATACTCTCAAACTAGGAGACCCGGGACTACGCGGTCAGTTCCTACAAGTTGCATTGGTCCCGTGCGAGGTGTTCGTGCCTTCTATGGTGTCGTTTGGGGGCTGGTTTGGAATTTCACCCTTTAACGGCCTCTTTTCTAGTCTAAGTGTGATTTTTGCAAATTATCGTCATACTCTCAAATCGAGAGACTTGAAACAACGCGATCAGTTCTTACAAGTTACATTGGTCCCGTGCGAGGTGTTCGTGCCTCCTACGGGATCGTTTTGGGGATGGTTTGGGTTTTCACCCTTTAACGTCCTGTTTTCAAGTCTAAGTGTGAGTTTTGAAAATTATCGTCATACTCTCAAACCAGGAGACCCGGGACTACGCGGTCAGTTCCTACAAGTAACATTGGTCCCGTCCGAGGTGTTCGTTCCTCGTACGGTGTTGTTTGGGTTTTCACCCTTTAACGACCTGTTTTCAAGTCTAAGTGTGATTTTTGCAAATTATCGTCATACTCTCAAACCGGGAGACCCGGACTATGTGGTCAGTTCCTACAAGTTACATTGGTCCCGTGCGTGTTGTTCGTGCCTCCTACGGGATCGTTTGGGGGTTGGTTTTGATTTTCACCCTTTAACGGCCTGTTTTCAAGTCTAAGTGTGATTTTTGCAAATTATCATCATACTCTCATACCGAGAGACCTGGAACTATGCGGTCAGTTCCTACAAGTTACATTGGTCCCGTGCGAGGTGTTCGTGCCTCCTACGGGATCGTTTGGGGGTGGTTTGGGTTTTCACCCGTTAACGGCCTGTTTTCAAGTCAAAGTGAGATCTTTGCAAATTATTGTCATACTCTCAAAATGAGAGACCCGGGACTACGGGGAAGATCCTACAAGTTACATTGGTCCCGTGCGAGGTGTTCGTGCCTCGTACGTGGGTCGTTTCGGGGTTGGTTTGGGTTTTCAACCTTTAACGGACTGTTTTCAAGTCTAAGTGTGATTTTTGCAAATTATCGTCATACTCTCAAACCAGGAGACCCGGGACTACTCGGTCAGCTCCTACAAGTAACATTGGTCCCGTGCGAGGTGTTCGTGTCTCCGACGGGGTCATTTGGGGGCTGGTTTGGGTTTTCACCCTTTAACGTCCTGTTCTCAAGTCTAAGTGTGATTTTTGCAAATTATCATCATACTCTCAAACTAGGAGACCTGGGACTACGCGGTCAGTTCCTATAAGTTACATTGGTCCCATGCGAGGTGTTCGTGCCTCCTATGGTGTCGTTTGGGGGCAGGTTTGGATTTTCACCCTTTAGAGGCCTCTTTTCAAATCTAAGTGTGATTTTTGCAAATTATTGTCATACTCTCAAACAGGGAGACCCAGAACAATGCGGTCAGTTCCTACAAGTTACATTGGTCCCGTGCGAGCTGTTCGTGCCTCCTACGGGATCGTTTGGGGGCTGGTTTGAGTTTTCGCCCTTTAACGGCTAGTTTTCAAGTCAAAGTGTGACTTTTGCAAATTATCGTCATACTCTAAAACCGGGAGACCCGGAACTACGCGGTCAGTTCCTATAAGTTACATTGGTCCCGTGCGAGGTGTTCGTGACTCGTACGGGGTCGTTTGGGGGTTGGTTTGGATTTTCACCCTTTAACGGCCTGTTTTCAAGTCTAAGTTTGATTTTTGTAAATTATCGTCATACTCTCAAACCGGGAGACCCGGACTATGTGGTCAGTTCCTATAAGTTACATTCGTCCCGTGCGTGTTGTCCGTGCCTCCTACGGGACCGTTTGGGGCTGGTTTGGATTTTCACCATTTAACGGCCTGTTTTCAAGTCTAAGTGTGATTTTTGCAAATTATCGTCATACTCTCAAACCGAGAGACCCGGAACTACGCGGTCAGTTCCTACAAGTTACATTGGTCCCGTGCGAGGTGTTCGTGCCTCCTACGGGATCGCTTGGGGGCTGGTTTGGGTTTTTGCCCTTTAACGGCCTGTTTTCAAGTCAAAGTGTGATTTTTGCAAATTATCGTCATACTCTCAAACCGGGAGATCCGGGACTACGCAGTCAATTCCTACAAGTTACATTGGTCCCATGCGAGGTGTTCGTGCCTCCTGCGGGATTGTTTGGGTGCTGGTTTGGATTTTCACCCTTTAACGGCCTGTTTTCACGTCTAAGTGTGATTTTTAAAAATTATCATCATACTCTCAAACCGAGAGACCCGGGACTACGCGGTCAGTTCCTACAAGTTACATTGGTCCCGTGCGTGGTGTTCATGACTCCTACGGGATCATTTGGGTGCTGATTTGGGTTTTCACCCTTTAACGGCCTATTCTCAAGTAAAAGTGTGATTTTTGCAAATTATCGTCATACTCTCAAATCGGGAGACCCGTGACTATGCGGTCAGTTTCTACAAGTTACATTGGTCCCGTGCGAGGTGTTTGTGCCTCCTACGGGATCGTTTGGGGGCTGGTTTGGGAGTTCACCCTTTAACGTCCTGTTTTCAAGTCAAAGTGTGATTTTTGCAAATTATCATCATACTCTAAAACCCGGAGACCTAGGACTACGCGCTCAGTTCCTACAATTTACATCGGTCCCGTGTGAGGTGTTCGTGCCTCATACGGGGTCGTTTGGGGGCTGGTTTGGGTTTTCACCCTTCAACGGCCTATTTTCAAGTCAAAGTGTGATTTATGCAAATTATCATCATACTCTCAAACCGGGAGACCTGGGACTACGCGGTTAGTTCCTACAAGTTACATTGATCCCGTGCGAGGTGTTCGTGCCTCCTATTGGGTCGTTTGTGGGATGGTTAGGGTTTTCACCCTTTAACGGCCTGTTTTCAAGTCTAAGTGTGATTTTTGCATATTATCGTCATACTCTCAAACCGGGAGACCCGGGACTACGCGGTTAGTTCCTAAAAGTTACATTGGTCCCGTGCGAGGTGTTCGTGTCTCCTACGGGGTCATTTACGGGCATGATTGGGTTTTCACACTTTAACGACCTGTTTTAAAGTCAAAGTGTGATATTTTCAAATTATCATCATACTCTCAAACCAGGAGACCCGGGACTACGCGGTCAGTTCCTATAAGTTACATTGATCCCGTGCGAGGTGTTCGTGCCTCCTACGGCGTCGTTTGGGGGATGGTTTGGGTTTTCACCCTTTAAGGGCCTCTTTTCAAGTCTAATTGTGATTTTTACAAGTTATCGTCATACTCTCAAAGCGGGAGACCCGGGACTACCCGGTCAGTTCCTACAAGTTACATTGGTCCCGTGCGAGGTGTTCATGCCTCCTGCGGGATTGTTTGGGTGCTGGTTTGGATTTTCACCCTTTAACGGCCTGTTTTCACGTCTAAGTGTGATTTTTAAAAATTATCATCATACTCTCAAACCGAGAGACCCGGGACTACGCGGTCAGTTCCTACAAGTTACATTGGTCCCGTGCGAGGTGTTCGTTACTCCTACGGGATCATTTGGGTGCTGATTTGGGTTTTCACCCTTTAACGGCCTATTTTCAAGTAAAAGTGTGATTTTTGCAAATTATCGTCATACTCTCAAATCGGGAGACCCGTGACTATGCGGTCAGTTTCTACAAGTTACATTGGTCCCGTGCGAGGTGTTCGTGCCTCCTACGGGATCGTTTGGGGTCTGGTTTGGGAGTTCACCCTTTAACGTCCTGTTTTCAAGTCAAATTGTGATTTTTGCAAATTATCATCATACTCTAAAACCCGGAGACCCGAGACTACGCGCTCAGTTCCTACAATTTACTTCGGTCCCGTGTGAGGTGTTCGTGCCTCCTACGGGGTCGTTTGGGGGCTGGTTTGGGTTTTCACCCTTCAACGGCCTATTTTCAAGTTAAAGTGTGATTTTTTCAAATTATCATCATACTCTCAAACCGGGAGACCTCGGACTACGCGGTTAGTTCCTACAAGTTACATTGATCCCGTGCGAGGTGTTTGTGCCTCCTATTGGGTCGTTTGGGGGATGGTTAGGGTTTTCACCCTTTAACGGCTTGTTGTCAAGTCTAAGTGTGATTTTTGCAAATTATCGTCATACTCTCAAACTGGGAGACCCGAGACTACGCGGTCAGTTCCTACAAGTAACATTGGTCCCGTGCGAGGTGTCCGTGCATCCTACGAGATCATTTGGGGGCTGGTTTGGATTTGCACCCCTTAGCGGCCTCTTTTCAAGTCTAAGTATGATTTTTGAAAATTATCGTCATACTCTCAAATCGGGAGACTTGAAACAACGCGATCAGTTCTTACAAGTTACATTGGTCCCGTGCGAGGTGTTCGTGCCTCCTACGGGATCGTTTGGGGGTGGTTTGGGTTTTCACCCTTTAACGGCCTGTTTTCAAGTCAAAGTGTGATTATTGCAAATTAGTATCATACTCTCAAACCGAGAGACCCGAGACTACGCGATCAGTTCCTACAAGTTACATTGGTCCCGTGCGAGGTGTTCGTGCCTCCTACGGGGTCGTTTGGGGGCTGGTTTTGGTTTTCACCTTTTAACTGCCTGTTTTCAAGTCAAAGTGTGATTTTTGCAAATTATCGTCATACTCTCAAATCGGGAACCCCGAACTACGCGGTCAGTTCCAACAAGTTACATTGGTCCCATCCGAGGTGTTCGTGCATCCTACGGGATCGTTTGGGGGCTAGTTTGGATTTTCACCTTTTAACGGCCACTTTTCAAGTTTAAGTGTGATTTTTGCAAATTATCGTCATATTCTCAAACCGGGAGACCCGAAACAACGCGATCAGTTCCTACAAGTTACATTGGTCCCGTGCGAGGTGTTCGTGCCTCCTACGGGATCGTTTGGGGGCGGGTTTGGGTTTTCGCCCTTTAACGACCTATTTTCAAGTCAACGTGTGATTTTTGCAAATTATCGTCATACTCTCAAACCGGTAGATCCGGGACTACGCTGTAAGTTCCTACAAGTTACATTGGTCCCGTGCGAGGTGTTCGTGCCTCGTACGGAGTCGTTTGGGGGTTCTTTTGGGTTTTCACCATTTAACGGCCTGTTTTTAAGTCTAAGTGTGATTTTTGCAAATTATCGTCATACTCTCAAACCGGGATCCCCGGAGTATGCAGTCAGTGCCTACAAGTTACATTGGTCCCGTGCGTGGTGTCCGTGCCTCCTACGGGATCGTTTGGGGGCTGGTTCGGATTTTCACCCTTTAACGGCCTGTTTTCAAGTCTAAGTGTGATTTTTGCAAATTATCGTCATACTCTCAAACCGAGAGACCTGGAACTACGCGGTCAGTTCTTACAAGTTACATTGGACTCGTGCGAGGTGTTCGTGCCTCCTACGGGATCGCTTGGGGGCTGGTTTGGGTTTTTGCCCTTTAACGGCCTGTTTTCAAGTCAAAGTGTGATTTTTGCAAATTATCGTCATACTCTCAAACCGGGAGATTCGGGACTACGCGGTCAGTTCCTACAAGTTACATTGGTCCCGTGCGAGGTGTTCGTGCCTCCTACGGGGTCGTTTTGGGGCTGGTTTGGATTTTCACCCGTTAACGGCCTGTTTTCAAGTCTAAATGTGATTTTTTCAAATTATCATCATACTCTCAAATCAGGAGACCCGGGACTATGCGGTCATTTCCTACAAGTTACATTGGTCCGTGCGAGGTGTCCGTGCTTCCTACGGGTTCGTTTGGGTGCTAGTTTGGGTTTTCACCCTTTAACGGCCTGTTTTAAAGTGAAATAGTGATTTTTGCAAACTATCGTCATACTCTCAAATCGGGAGACCCGGGACTACGCGATCAGTTCCTATAAGTTACGTTGGTCTCGTGCGAGATCTTCGTGCCTCCTACGGTATCGTTTGGGCGTGGTTTGGGTTTTCACCCTTTAACGGCCTATTTTCTTGTCTAAGTGTGATTTTTGCAAATTATCATCATACTCTCAAACCGGCAAACCCGAGACTACGCGGTCAGTTCCTACAAGTTACCTTGGTCCCGTGTGAGGTGTTCGTGCCTCATACGGGTTCGTTTGGGCGCTTGTTTGGGTTTTCACCCTTTAACGGCCTGTTTTAAAGTGAAAGTGTGATTTTTGCAAATTATCGTCATACTCTCAAACTGGGAGACCCGGGACTACGCGGTCAGTTCCTACAAGTTACATTGGTCTCGTGCGAGGTGTTCGTGCCTCCTACGGGATCGTTTGGGGTGGTTTGGGTTTTCACCCTTTAACGGCTTGTTTTTAAGTCATAGTGTGATTTTTGCAAATTATTGTCATACTCTCAAACCGAGAGACCCGGGACTACGCGGTCAGTTCCTACAAGTTACATTGGTCCCGTGCGAGGTGTTCGTGTCTCGTACGGGGTCGTTTGGGGGTTGGTTGTGGTTTTCACCCTTTAACGGCCTGTTTTCAAGTCTAAGTGTGATTTTTGCAAATTATCGTCATACTCTCAAACCGGGAGCCCCGGACTATGCGGTCAGTTCCTACAAGTTACAATTGTCCCGTGCGAGGTGTCCGTGCCTCGTACGGGATAGTTTGGAGGCTGGTTTGGATTTTCACCCTTTAACAGCCTATTTTCAAGTCTAAGTGTGATTTTTTGCAAATTATTGTCATACTCTCAAAACGGGAGACCTGGAACTACGCGGTCAGTTCCTACAAGTTACATTGGTCCCGTGCGAGGTGTTCGTGCCTCCTACGGGATCGTTTGGGGGCTGGTTTGGGTTTTCGCCATTTAACGGCCTGTTTTAAAGTCAAAGTGTGATTTTTTCAAATTATCGCCATACTCTCAAACCGGGAGAACCGGGACTACGCGGTCAGTTCCTACAAGTTACATTGGTCCCGTGCGAGGTGTTCGTGCCTTGTACGGGGTCGTTTGGGGGTTGGTTTTGGTTTTCACCCTTTAACGGCCTATTTTAAAGTCTAAGTGTGATTTTTGAAAATTATCGTCATACTCTCAAACCGGTAGCCCCGGACTATGCGGTCAGTTCCTACAAGTTACATTGGTCCCGTGCGTGGTGTCCGTGCCTCCTACGGGATCGTCTGGGGGATGGTTTGGATTTTCACCCTTTAACGGCCTGTTTTCAAGTCTAAGTGTGATTTTTATAAATTGTCATCATACTCTCAAACCAAGAGACCTAGAACTACGCGGTCAGATCCTACAAGTTACATTGGTCCCGTGCGAGGTGTTCGTGCCTCCTACGGGATCGCTTGGGGGCTGGTTTGGGGTTTCGCCCTTTAACGGCCTGTTTTCAAGTCAAAGTGTGATTTTTGCAAATTATCGTCATACTCTCAAACCGGGAGATCCAGGACTACGCGGTCAGTTCCTACAAGTTACATTGGTCCCATGCGAGGTGTTCGTGTCTCCTACGGGGTCATTTGTGGGCTGGTTTGGGTTTTCACCCTTTAACGTCCTGTTTTCAAGTCTAAGTGTGATTTTTGCAAATTATCGTCATACTCTCAAACTAGGAGACCCGGGACTACGCGGTCAGTTCCTACAAGTTGCATTGGTCCCGTGCGAGGTGTTCGTGCCTTCTATGGTGTCGTTTGGGGGCTGGTTTGGAATTTCACCCTTTAACGGCCTATTTTCTAGTCTAAGTGTGATTTTTGCAAATTATCGTCATACTCTCAAATTGGGAGACTTGAAACAACGCGATCAGTTCTTACAAGTTACATTGGTCCCGTGCGAGGTGTTCGTGCCTCCTACGGGATCGTTTTGGGGATGGTTTGGGTTTTCACCCTTTAACGTCCTGTTTTCAAGTCTAAGTGTGAGTTTTGAAAATTATCGTCATACTCTCAAACCAGGAGACCCGGGACTACGCGGTCAGTTCCTACAAGTAACATTGGTCCCGTCCGAGGTGTTCGTTCCTCGTACGGTGTTGTTTGGGTTTTCACCCTTTAACGACCTGTTTTCAAGTCTAAGTGTGATTTTTGCAAATTATCGTCATACTCTCAAACCGGGAGACCCGGACTATGTGGTCAGTTCCTACAAGTTACATTGGTCCCGTGCGTGTTGTTCGTGCCTCCTACGGGATCGTTTGGGGGCTGGTTTTGATTTTCACCCTTTAACGGCCTGTTTTCAATTCTAAGTGTGATTTTTGAAAATTATCGTCATACTCTCAAACCGGTAGCCCCGGACTATGCGGTCAGTTCCTACAAGTTACATTGGTCCCGTGCGTGGTGTCCGTGCCTCCTACGGGATTGTCTGGGGGATGGTTTGGATTTTCACCCTTTAACGGCCTGTTTTCAAGTCTAAGTGTGATTTTTATAAATTGTCATCATACTCTCAAACCAAGAGACCTAGAACTACGCGGTCAGATCCTACAAGTTACATTGGTCCCGTGCGAGGTGTTCGTGCCTCCTACGGGATCGCTTAGGGGCTGGTTTGGGGTTTCGCCCTTTAACGGCCTGTTTTCAAGTCAAAGTGTGATTTTTGCAAATTATCGTCATACTCTCAAACCGGGAGATCCAGGACTACGCGGTCAGTTCCTACAAGTTACATTGGTCCCATGCGAGGTGTTCGTGTCTCCTACGGGGTCATTTGTGGGCTGGTTTGGGTTTTCACCCTTTAACGTCCTGTTTTCAAGTCTAAGTGTGATTTTTCCAAATTATCGTCATACTCTCAAACTAGGAGACCCGGGACTACGCGGTCAGTTCCTACAAGTTGCATTGGTCCCGTGCGAGGTGTTCGTGCCTTCTATGGTGTCGTTTGGGGGCTGGTTTGGAATTTCACCCTTTAACGGCCTCTTTTCTAGTCTAAGTGTGATTTTTGCAAATTATCGTCATACTCTCAAATCGAGAGACTTGAAACAACGCGATCAGTTCTTACAAGTTACATTGGTCCCGTGCGAGGTGTTCGTGCCTCCTACGGGATCGTTTTGGGGATGGTTTGGGTTTTCACCCTTTAACGTCCTGTTTTCAAGTCTAAGTGTGAGTTTTGAAAATTATCGTCATACTCTCAAACCAGGAGACCCGGGACTACGCGGTCAGTTCCTACAAGTAACATTGGTCCCGTCTGAGGTGCTCGTTCCTCGTACGGGGTCGTTTGGGTTTTCACCCTTTAACGACCTGTTTTCAAGTCTAAGTGTGATTTTTGCAAATTATCGTCATACTCTCAAACCGGGAGACCCGGACTATGTGGTCAGTTCCTACAAGTTACATTGGTCCCGTGCGTGTTGTTCGTGCCTCCTACGGGATCGTTTGGGGGCTGTTTTTTTTTATTTTCACCCTTAACGGCCTGTTTTCAAGTCTAAGTGTGATTTTTGCAAATTATCATCATACTCTCATACCGAGAGACCTGGAACTATGCGGTCAGTTCCTACAAGTTACATTGGTCCCGTGCGAGGTGTTCGTGCCTCCTACGGGGTCATTTGGGGACATGATTGGGTTTTCACACTTTAATGGCCTGTTTTAAAGTCAAAGTGTGATTTTTGCAAATTATCATCATACTCTCAAACCGGGAGACCCGAGACTACGCGGTCAGTTCCTACAAGTTACATTGGTCCCGTGCGAGGTGTTCGTGCCTCCTACGGGATCGTTTGGGGGTGGTTTGGGTTTTCACCCGTTAACGGCCTGTTTTCAAGTCAAAGTGAGATCTTTGCAAATTATTGTCATACTCTCAAAATGAGAGACCCGGGACTACGGGGAAGATCCTACAAGTTACATTGGTCCCGTGCGAGGTGTTCGTGCCTCGTACGTGGGTCGTTTCGGGGTTGGTTTGGGTTTTCAACCTTTAACGGACTGTTTTCAAGTCTAAGTGTGATTTTTGCAAATTATCGTCATACTCTCAAACCAGGAGACCCGGGACTACTCGGTCAGATCCTACAAGTAACATTGGTCCCGTGCGAGGTGTTCGTGTCTCCGACGGGGTCATTTGGGGGCTGGTTTGGGTTTTCACCCTTTAACGTCCTGTTCTCAAGTCTAAGTGTGATTTTTGCAAATTATCATCATACTCTCAAACTAGGAGACCTGGGACTACGCGGTCAGTTCCTATAAGTTACATTGGTCCCATGCGAGGTGTTCGTGCCTCCTATGGTGTCGTTTGGGGGCAGGTTTGGATTTTCACCCTTTAGAGGCCTCTTTTCAAATCTAAGTGTGATTTTTGCAAATTATTGTCATACTCTCAAACTGGGAGACCCAGAACAATGCGGTCAGTTCCTACAAGTTACATTGGTCCCGTGCGAGCTGTTCGTGCCTCCTACGGGATCGTTTGGGGGCTGGTTTGAGTTTTCGCCCTTTAACGGCTAGTTTTCAAGTCAAAGTGTGACTTTTGCAAATTATCGTCATACTCTAAAACCGGGAGCCCCGGAACTACGCGGTCAGTTCCTATAAGTTACATTGGTCCCGTGCGAGGTGTTCGTGACTCGTACGGGGTCGTTTGGGGGTTGGTTTGGATTTTCACCCTTTAACGGCCTGTTTTCAAGTCTAAGTTTGATTTTTGTAAATTATCGTCATACTCTCAAACCGGGAGACCCGGACTATGTGGTCAGTTCCTATAAGTTACATTCGTCCCGTGCGTGTTGTCCGTGCCTCCTACGGGACCGTTTGGGGCTGGTTTGGATTTTCACCATTTAACGGCCTGTTTTCAAGTCTAAGTGTGATTTTTGCAAATTATCGTCATACTCTCAAACCGAGAGACCCGGAACTACGCGGTCAGTTCCTACAAGTTACATTGGTCCCGTGCGAGGTGTTCGTGCCTCCTACGGGATCGCTTGGGGGCTGGTTTGGGTTTTTGCCCTTTAACGGCCTGTTTTCAAGTCAAAGTGTGATTTTTGCAAATTATCGTCATACTCTCAAACCGGGAGATCCGGGACTACGCAGTCAATTCCTACAAGTTACATTGGTCCCATGCGAGGTGTTCGTGCCTCCTGCGGGATTGTTTGGGTGCTGGTTTGGATTTTCACCCTTTAACGGCCTGTTTTCACGTCTAAGTGTGATTTTTAAAAATTATCATCATACTCTCAAACCGAGAGACCCGGGACTACGCGGTCAGTTCCTACAAGTTACATTGGTCCCGTGCGTGGTGTTCATGACTCCTACGGGATCATTTGGGTGCTGATTTGGGTTTTCACCCTTTAACGGCCTATTCTCAAGTAAAAGTGTGATTTTTGCAAATTATCGTCATACTCTCAAATCGGGAGACCCGTGACTATGCGGTCAGTTTCTACAAGTTACATTGGTCCCGTGCGAGGTGTTTGTGCCTCCTACGGGATCGTTTGGGGGCTGGTTTGGGAGTTCACCCTTTAACGTCCTGTTTTCAAGTCAAAGTGTGATTTTTGCAAATTATCATCATACTCTAAAACCCGGAGACCTAGGACTACGCGCTCAGTTCCTACAATTTACATCGGTCCCGTGTGAGGTGTTCGTGCCTCATACGGGGTCGTTTGGGGGCTGGTTTGGGTTTTCACCCTTCAACGGCCTATTTTCAAGTCAAAGTGTGATTTATGCAAATTATCATCATACTCTCAAACCGGGAGACCTGGGACTACGCGGTTAGTTCCTACAAGTTACATTGATCCCGTGCGAGGTGTTCGTGCCTCCTATTGGGTCGTTTGTGGGATGGTTCGGGTTTTCACCCTTTAACGGCCTGTTTTCAAGTCTAAGTGTGATTTTTGCATATTATCGTCATACTCTCAAACCGGGAGACCCGGGACTACGCGGTTAGTTCCTAAAAGTTACATTGGTCCCGTGCGAGGTGTTCGTGTCTCCTACGGGGTCATTTACGGGCATGATTGGGTTTTCACACTTTAACGACCTGTTTTAAAGTCAAAGTGTGATATTTTCAAATTATCATCATACTCTCAAACCAGGAGACCCGGGACTACGCGGTCAGTTCCTACAAGTTACATTGATCCCGTGCGAGGTGTTCGTGCCTCCTACGGCGTCGTTTGGGGGATGGTTTGGGTTTTCACCCTTTAAGGGCCTCTTTTCAAGTCTAATTGTGATTTTTACAAGTTATCGTCATACTCTCAAAGCGGGAGACCCGGGACTACCCGGTCAGTTCCTACAAGTTACATTGGTCCCGTGCGAGGTGTTCATGCCTCCTGCGGGATTGTTTGGGTGCTGGTTTGGATTTTCACCCTTTAACGGCCTGTTTTCACGTCTAAGTGTGATTTTTAAAAATTATCATCATACTCTCAAACCGAGAGACCCGGGACTACGCGGTCAGTTCCTACAAGTTACATTGGTCCCGTGCGAGGTGTTCGTTACTCATACGGGATCATTTGGGTGCTGATTTGGGTTTTCACCCTTTAACGGCCTATTTTCAAGTAAAAGTGTGATTTTTGCAAATTATCGTCATACTCTCAAATCGGGAGACCCGTGACTATGCGGTCAGTTTCTACAAGTTACATTGGTCCCGTGCGAGGTGTTCGTGCCTCCTACGGGATCGTTTGGGGTCTGGTTTGGGAGTTCACCCTTTAACGTCCTGTTTTCAAGTCAAATTGTGATTTTTGCAAATTATCATCATACTCTAAAACCCGGAGACCCGAGACTACGCGCTCAGTTCCTACAATTTACTTCGGTCCCGTGTGAGGTGTTCGTGCCTCCTACGGGGTCGTTTGGGGGCTGGTTTGGGTTTTCACCCTTCAACGGCCTATTTTCAAGTTAAAGTGTGATTTTTTCAAATTATCATCATACTCTCAAACCGGGAGACCTCGGACTACGCGGTTAGTTCCTACAAGTTACATTGATCCCGTGCGAGGTGTTTGTGCCTCCTATTGGGTCGTTTGGGGGATGGTTAGGGTTTTCACCCTTTAACGGCTTGTTGTCAAGTCTAAGTGTGATTTTTGCAAATTATCGTCATACTCTCAAACTGGGAGACCCGAGACTACGCGGTCAGTTCCTACAAGTAACATTGGTCCCGTGCGAGGTGTCCGTGCATCCTACGAGATCATTTGGGGGCTGGTTTGGATTTGCACCCCTTAGCGGCCTCTTTTCAAGTCTAAGTGTGATTTTTGCAAATTATCATCATACTCTCAAACCGGGAGACCCGGAACAACGCGGTCAGTTCCTACAAGTTACATTGGTCCCGTACGAGGTGTTCGTGTCTCCTATGGGATCGCTTGGGGGCTGGTTTGGGTTTTCGCCCTTTAACGGCCTGTTTTCAAGTCAAAGTGTGATTTTTGCAAATTATCATCATACTCTCAAACCGGGAGATCCGGGACTACGCAGTCAATTCCTACAAGTTACATTGGTCCCATGCGAGGTGTTCGTGACTCCTACGGGGTCATTTGGGTGCTGATTTGGGTTTTCACCCTTTAACGGCCTGTTTTAAAGTCAAAGTGTGATTTTTGCATATTATCGTCATACTCTCAAACCGGGAGACCCGGGACTACGCTGTCAGTTCCTAAAAGTTACATTGGTCCTGTGCGAGGTGTTCGTGCCTCCTACGGGATCGTTTGGGGGTGGTTTGGGTTTTCACCCTTTAACGGCCTGTTTTCAAGTCAAAGCGCGATTATTGCAAATTATTGTCATACTCTCAAACCGAGAGACCCGGGACTACACGGTCAGTTCCTATAAGTTACATTGGTCCCGTGCGAGGTGTTCGTGCCTCGTACGGGGCGGTTTCGGGGTTGGTTTGGGTTTTCACCTTTTGATGGCCTGTTTTCAAGTCTAAGTGTGATTTTTGCAAATTATCGTCATACTCTCAAACAGGGAGCCCCGGACTATGCGGTCAATTCCTACATGTAACATTGGTCCCGTGCGAGGTGTTCGTGCCTCCTACGGGTTCGTTTGGGCACTGGTTTGGATTTTCACCATTTAACGGCCTGTTTTCAAGTCTAAGTTTGACTTTCGGAAATTATCATCATACTCTCAAACCGGGAGACCCGAGACTACGCGATCAGTTCCTACAAGTTACATTGGTCCCGTGCGAGGTGTTCGTGCCTCCTACGGGATCGTTTGGGGGCTAGTTTGGGTTTTCGGCCTTTAACGCCCTGTTTTTAAGTCAAAGTGTGATTTTTGCAAATTATCGTCATACTCTCAAACCGGGAGATCCAGGACTACGCGGTCAGTTCCTAAAAGTTACATTGGTCCCGTGCGAGGTGTTCGTGCCTCCTGCGGGATTGTTTGGGTGTTGGTTTGGATTTTCACCTTTTAACGGCCTGTTTTCACGTCTAAGTGTGATTTTTAAAAATTATCATCATACTCTCAAACCGAGAGAACCGGGACTACGCGGTCAGTTCCTACAAGTTACATTGGTCCTGTGCGTGGTGTTCGTGACTCCTATGGGATCATTTGGGTGCTGATTTGGGTTTTCACCCTTTAACGGCCTATTTTCAAGAAAAAGTGTGATTTTTGCAAATTATCGTCATACTCTCAAATCGGGAGACCTCTGACTAAGCGGTCAGTTTCTACAAGTTACATTGGTCCCGTGCGAGGTGTTCGTGCCTCCTACGGGATCGTTTGGGGGCTGGTTTGGGAGTTCACCCTTTAACGTCCTCTTTTCAAGTCAAAGTGTGATTTTTGCAAATTATCATCATACTCTAAAACTCGGAGACCCGGGACTACGCGCTCAGTTCCTACAATTTACATCGGTCCCGTGTGAGGTGTTCGTGCCTCCTACGGGGTCGTTTGGGGGCTGGTTTGGGTTTTCACCCTTCAACGGCCTATTTTCAAGTCAAAGTGTGATTTTTGCAAATTATCATCATACTCTCAAACCGGGAGACCTGGGACTACGCGGTTAGTTCCTACAAGTTACATTGATCCCGTGCGAGGTGTTCGTGCCTCCTATTGGGTCGTTTGGGGGATGGTTAGGGTTTTCACCCTTTAACGGTTTGTTGTCAAGTCTAAG
Organism: Sambucus nigra; assembly: GCA_949130495.1. Taxonomy (NCBI): domain Eukaryota; kingdom Viridiplantae; phylum Streptophyta; class Magnoliopsida; order Dipsacales; family Adoxaceae; genus Sambucus; species Sambucus nigra. Next base: position 1,633,093 of record OX422223.1, read on the forward strand.
TGTGATTTTTGCAAATTATCGTCATACTCTCAAATCGGGAGACCCAGGACTACGCGGTCAGTTCCTACAAGTAACATTGGTCCCGTGCGAGGTGTCCGTGCATCCTACGAGATCGTTTGGGGGTTGGTTTTGATTTTCACCCTTTAGCGGCCTCTTTTCAAGTCTAAGTGTGATTTTTGCAAATTATCATCATACTCTCAAACCGGGAGACCCAAAACAACGCGGTCAGTTCCTCCAAGTTACATTGGTCCCGTGCGAAGTGTTCGTGCCTCCTACGGGATCACTTGGGGGCTGGTTTGGGTTTTCTCCCTTTAACGGCCTATTTTCAAGTCAAAGTGTGATTTTTGCAAATTATCGTCATACTCTCAAACCGGGAGATTCGGGACTACGCAGTCAATTCCTACAAGTTACATTGGTCCCATGCGAGGTGTTCGTGCCTCCTACGGGGTCATTTGGGGGCATGTTTGGGTTTTCACCCTTTAACGGCCTGTTTTAAAGTCAAAGTGTGATTTTTGCATATTATCATCATACTCTCAAACCGGGAGACCCGGGACTACGCGGTCAGTTCCTAAAAGTTACATTGGTCCTGTGCGAGGTGTTCGTGCCTCCTACGGGATCGTTTGGGGGTGGTTTGGGTTTTCACCCTTTAACGGCCTGTTTTCAAGTCAAAGTGCGATATTTAAAAATTATTGTCATACCCTCAAACCGAGAGACCCGGGACTACGCGGTCAGTTCCTACAAGTTACATTGGTCCCGTGCGAGTTGTTCGTGCCTCGTACGGGGCCGTTTCGGGGTTGGTTTGGGTTTTCACCTTTTAACGGCCTATTTTCAAGTCTAAGTGTGATTTTTGCAAATTATCGTCATACTCTCAAACCGGGAGCCCCGGACTATGCGGTCAGTTCCTACATGTAACATTGGTCCCGTGCGAGGTGTTCGTGCCTCCTACGGGTTCGTTTGGACGCTGGTTTGGATTTTCACCATTTAACGGCCTGTTTTCAAGTCTAAGTTTGACTTTCGGAAATTATCATCATACTCTGAAACCGGGAGACCCGAGACTACGCAATCAGTTCCTACAAGTTACATTGGTCCCGTGCGAGGTGTTCGTGCCTCCTACGGGATCGTTTGGGGACTGGTTTGGGTTTTCGGCCTTTAACGCCCTGTTTTCAAGTCAAAGTGTGATTTTTGCAAATTATCGTCATACTCTCAAACCGGGAGATCCAGGACTACGCGGTCAGTTCCTAAAAGTTACATTGGTCCCGTGCGAGGTGTTCGTGCCTCCTGCGGGATTGTTTGGGTGCTGGTTTGGATTTTCACCTTTTAACGGCCTGTTTTCACGTCTAAGTGTGATTTTTAAAAATTATCATCATACTCTCAAACCGAGAGAACCGGGACTACGCGGTGAGTTCCTACAAGTTACATTGGTCCCGTGCGAGGTGTTCGTGACTCCTACGGGATCATTTGGGTGCTGATTTGGGTTTTCACCCTTTAACGGCCTATTTTCAAGAAAAAGTGTGATTTTTGCAAATTATCGTCATACTCTCAAATCGGGAGACCTCTGACTAAGCGGTCAGTTTCTACAAGTTACATTGGTCCCGTGCGAGGTGTTCGTGCCTCCTACGGGATCGTTTGGGGGCTGGTTTGGGAGTTCACCCTTTAACGTCCTCTTTTCAAGTCAAAGTGTGATTTTTGCAAATTATCATCATACTCTAAAACTCGGAGACCCGGGACTACGCGCTCAGTTCCTACAATTTACATCGGTCCCGTGTGAGGTGTTCGTGCCTCCTACGGGGTCGTTTGGGGGCTGGTTTGGGTTTTCACCCTTCAACGGCCTATTTTCAAGTCAAAGTGTGATTTTTGCAAATTATCATCATACTCTCAAACCGGGAGACCTGGGACTACGCGGTTAGTTCCTACAAGTTACATTGATCCCGTGCGAGGTGTTCGTGCCTCCTATTGGGTCGTTTGGGGGATGGTTAGGGTTTTCACCCTTTAACGGTTTGTTGTCAAGTCTAAGTGTGATTTTTGCAAATTATCGTCATACTCTCAAATCGGGAGACCCAGGACTACGCGGTCAGTTCCTACAAGTAACATTGGTCCCGTGCGAGGTGTCCGTGCATCCTACGAGATCGTTTGGGGGTTGGTTTTGATTTTCACCCTTTAGCGGCCTCTTTTCAAGTCTAAGTGTGATTTTTGCAAATTATCATCATACTCTCAAACCGGGAGACCCGAAACAACGCGGTCAGTTCCTCCAAGTTACATTGGTCCCGTGCGAGGTGTTCGTGCCTCCTACGGGATCACTTGGGGGCTGGTTTGGGTTTTCTCCCTTTAACGGCCTGTTTTCAAGTCAAAGTGTGATTTTTGCAAATTATCGTCATACTCTCAAACCGGGAGATTCGGGACTACGCAGTCAATTCCTACAAGTTACATTGGTCCCATGCGAGGTGTTCGTGCCTCCTACGGGGTCATTTGGGGGCATGTTTGGGTTTTCACCCTTTAACGGCCTGTTTTAAAGTCAAAGTGTGATTTTTGCATATTATCGTCATACTCTCAAACCGGGAGACCCGGGACTACGCGGTCAGTTCCTAAAAGTTACATTGGTCCTGTGCGAGGTGTTCGTGCCTCCTACGGGATCGTTTGGGGGTGGTTTGGGTTTTCACCCTTTAACGGCCTGTTTTCAAGTCAAAGTGCGATATTTGCAAATTATTGTCATACTCTCAAACCGAGAGACCCGGGACTACGCGGTCAGTTCCTACAAGTTACATTGGTCCCGTGCGAGTTGTTCGTGCCTCGTACGGGGCCGTTTCGGGGTTGGTTTGGGTTTTCACCTTTTAACGGCCTGTTTTCAAGTCTAAGTGTGATTTTTGCAAATTATCGTCATACTCTCAAACCGGGAGCCCCGGACTATGCGATCAGTTCCTACATGTAACATTGGTCCCGTGCGAGGTGTTCGTGCCTCCTACGGGTTCGTTTGGGCGCTGGTTTGGATTTTCACCATTTAACGGCCTGTTTTCAAGTCTAAGTTTGACTTTCGGAAATTATCGTCATACTCTCAAACCGGGAGACCCGAGACTACGCGGTCAGTTCCTAGAAGTTACATTGGTCCCGTGCGAGGTGTTCGTGCCTCCTACGGGATCGTTTGGGGGCTAGTTTGGGTTTTCGGCCTTTAACGCCCTGTTATCAAGTCAAAGTGTGATTTTTGCAAATTATCGTCATACTCTCAAACCGGGAGATCCAGGACTATGCGGTCAGTTCCTAAAAGTTACATTGGTCCCGTGCGAGGTGTTCGTGCCTCCTACGGGATCGTTTGGGCGCTGGTTTTGATTTTCACCATTTAACGGCCTGTTTTCAAGTCTAAGTTTGACTTTCAGAAATTATCGTCATACTCTCAAACCGGGAGACCCGAGACTACGCGGTCAGTTCCTACAAGTTACATTGGTCCCGTGCGAGGTGTTCGTGCCTCCTATGGTGTCGTTTGGGGGCTGGTTTGGAATTTCACCCTTTAAAGGCCTCTTTTCTAGTCTAAGTGTGATTTTTGAAAATTATCGTCATACTCTCAAATCGGGAGACTTGAAACAACGCGATCAGTTCTTACAAGTTACATTGGTCCCGTGCGAGGTGTTCGTGCCTCCTACGGGATCGTTTGGGGGATGGTTTGGGTTTTCACCCTTTAACGTCCTGTTTTCAAATCTAAGTGTGAGTTTTGCAAATTATCGTCATACTCTCAAACCAGGAGACCCGGGACTACGCGGTCAGTTCCTACAAGTAACATTGGTTCCGTGCGAGGTGTTCGTTCCTCGTACGGGGTCGTTTGGGTTTTCACCCTTTAACGACCTGTTTTCAAGTCTAAGTGTGATTTTTGCAAATTATCGTCATACTCTCAAATCGGGAGACCCGGACTATGTGGTCAGTTCCTACAAGTTACATTGGTCCCGTGCGTGTTGTTCGTGCCTCCTACGGGATCGTTTGGGGGCTGGTTTTGATTTTCACCCTTTAACGGCCTGTTTTCAAGTCTAAGTGTGATTTTTACAAATTATCATCATACTCTCAAACCGAGAGACCTGGAACTACGCGGTCAGTTCCTACAAGTTACATTGGTCCCGTGCGAGGTGTTCGTGCGTCCTACGGGGTCATTTGGGGACATGATTGGGTTTTCACACTTTAACGGCCTGTTTTAAAGTCAAAGTGTGATTTTTGCAAATTATCATCATACTCTCAAACCGGGAGACCCGAGACTACGTGGTCAGTTCCTACAAGTTACATTGGTCCCGTGCGAGGTGTTCGTGCCTCCTACGGGATCGTTTGGGGGTGGTTTGGGGTTTCACCCGTTAACGGCCTGTTTTCAAGTCAAAGTGAGATCTTTGTAAATTATTGTCATACTCTCAAAATGAGAGACCCGGGACTACGGGGCAGATCCTACAAGTTACATTGGTCCCGTGCGAGGTGTTCGTGCCTCGTACGTTGGTCGTTTCGGGGTTGGTTTGGGTTTTCACCCTTTAACGGACTGTTTTCAAGTCTAAGTGTGATTTTTGCAAATTATCGTCATACTCTCAAACCAGGAGACCCGGGACTACTGGGTCAGCTCCTACAAGTAACATTGGTCCCGTGCGAGGTGTTCGTGTCTCCGACGGGGTCATTTGGGGGCTGGTTTGGGTTTTCACCCTTTAACGTCCTGCTCTCAAGTCTAAGTGTGATTTTTGCAAATTATCATCATACTCTCAAACTAGGAGACCTGGGACTACGCGGTCAGTTCCTACAAGTTACATTGGTCCCGTGCGAGGTGTTCGTGCCTCCTATGGTGTCGTTTGGGGGCAGGTTTGGATTTTCACCCTTTAGAGGCCTCTTTTCAAGTCTAAGTGTGATTTTTGCAAATTATTGTAATACTCTCAAACTGGGAGACCCAGAACAATGCGGTCAGTTCCTACAAGTTACATTGGTCCCGTGCGAGCTGTTCGTGCCTCCTACGGGATCGTTTGGGGGCTGGTTTGAGTTTTTGCCCTTTAACGGCCAGTTTTCAAGTCAAAGTGTGACTTTTGCAAATTATCGTCATACTCTAAAACCGGGAGACCCGGGACTACGCGGTCAGTTCCTATAAGTTACATTGGTCCCGTGCGAGGTGTTCGTGACTCGTACGGGGTCGTTTGGGGGTAGGTTTGGATTTTCACCCTTTAACGGCCTGTTTTCAAGTCTAAGTTTGATTTTTGCAAATTATCGTCATACTCTCAAACCGGGAGACCCGGACTATGTGGTCAGTTCCTATAAGTTACATTCGTCCCGTGCGTGTTGTCCGTGCCTCCTACGGGACCGTTTGGGGCTGGTTTGGATTTTCACCATTTAACGGCCTGTTTTCAAGTCTAAGTGTGATTTTTGCAAATTATCGTCATACTCTCAAACCGAGAGACCCGGAACTACGCGGCCAGTTCCTACAAGTTACATTGGTCCCGTGCGAGGTGTTCGTTCCTCCTACGGGATCGCTTGGGGGCTGGTTTGGGTTTTTGCCCTTTAACGGCCTGTTTTCAAGTCAAAGTGTGATTTTTGCAAATTATCGTCATACTCTCAAACCGGGAGATCTGGGACTACGCAGTCAATTCCTACAAGTTACATTGGTCCCATGCGAGGTGTTCGTGCCTCCTGCGGGATTGTTTGGGTGCTGGTTTGGATTTTCAACCTTTAACGGCCTGTTTTCACGTCTAAGTGTGATTTTTAAAAATTATCATCATACTCTCAAACCGAGAGACCCGGGACTACGCGGTCAGTTCCTACAAGTTACATTGGTCCCGTGCGAGGTGTTCATGACTCCTACGGGATCATTTGGTTGCTGATTTGGGTTTTCACCCTTTAACGGCCTATTTTCAAGTAAAAGTGTGATTTTTGCAAATTATCGTTATACTCTCAAATCGGGAGAGCCGTGACTATGCGGTCAGTTTCTACAAGTTACATTGGTCCCGTGCGAGGTGTTTGTCCCTCCTACGGGATCGTTTGGGGGCTGGTTTGGGAGTTCACCCTTTAACGTCCTGTTTTCAAGTCAAAGTGTGATTTTTGCAAATTATCATCATACTCTAAAACCCGGAGACCTAGGACTACGCGCTCAGTTCCTACAATTTACATCGGTCCCGTGTTAGGTGTTCGTGCCTCATACGGGGTCGTTTGGGGGCTGGTTTGGGTTTTCACCCTTCAACGGCCTATTTTCAAGTCAAAGTGTGATTTTTGCAAATTATCATCATACTCTCAAACCGGGAGACCTGGGACTACGCGGTTAGTTCCTACAAGTTACATTGATCCCGTGCGAGGTGGTCGTGCCTCCTATTGGGTCGTTTGGGGGATGGTTAGGGTTTTCACCCTTTAACGGCCTGTTTTCAAGTCTAAGTGTGATTTTTCCATATTATCATCATACTCTCAAACCGGGAGACCCGGGACTACGCGGTCAGTTCCTAAAAGTTACATTGGTCCCGTGCGAGGTGTTCGTGTCTCCTACGGGGTCATTTACGGGCATGATTGGGTTTTCACACTTTAACGGCCTGTTTTAAAGTCAAAGTGTGATTTTTTCAAATTATCATCATACTCTCAAACCAGGAGACCCAGGACTACGCGGTCAGTTCCTACAAGTTACATTGATCCCGTGCGAGGTGTTCGTGCCTCCTACGGCGTCGTTTGGGGGATGGTTTGGGTTTTCACCCTTTAAGGGCCTCTTTTCAAGTCTAATTGTGATTTTTGCAAATTATCATCATACTCTAAAACTCGGAGACCCGAGACTACACGCTCAGTTCCTACAATTTACATCGGTCCCGTGTGAGGTGTTCGTGCCTCCTACGGGGTCGTTTGGGGGCTGGTTTGGGTTTTCACCCTTCAACGGCCTATTTTCAAGTCAAAGTGTGATTTTTTCAAATTATCATCATACTCTCAAATCGGGAGACCTCGGACTACGCGGTTAGTTCCTACAAGTTACATTGATCCCGTGCGAGGTGTTTGTGCCTCCTATTGGGTCGTTTGGGGGATGGTTAGGGTTTTCACCCTTTAATGGCTTGTTGTCAAGTCTAAGTGTGATTTTTGCAAATTATCGTCATACTCTCAAACCGGGAGACCCAAGACTACGCGGTCAGTTCCTACAAGTAACATTGGTCCCGTGCGAGGTGTCCGTGCATCCTACGAGATCATTTGGGGGCTGGTTTGGATTTGCACCCCTTAGCGGCCTCTTTTCAAGTCTAAGTGTGATTTTTGCAAATTATCGTCATACTCTCAAACCGGGAGACCCGGAACAACGCGGTCGGTTCCTACAAGTTACATTGGTCCCGTGCGAGGTGTTCGTGTCTCCTACGGGATCGCTTGGGGGCTGGTTTGGGTTTTCGCCCTTTAACGGCCTGTTTTCAAGTCAAAGTGTGATTTTTGCAAATTATCATCATACTCTCAAACCGGGAGATCCGGGACTACGCAGTCAATTCCTACAAGTTACATTGGTCCCATGCGAGGTGTTCGTGACTCCTACGGGGTCATTTGGGTGCTGATTTGGGTTTTCACCCTTTAACGGCCTGTTTTAAAGTCAAAGTGTGATTTTTGCATATTATTGTCATACTCTCAAACCGGGAGACCCGGGACTACGCGGTCAGTTCCTAAAAGTTACATTGGTCCTGTGCGAGTTGTTCGTGCCTCCTACGGGATCGTTTGGGTTTTCACCCTTTAACGGCCTGTTTTCAAGTCAAAGTGCAATTTTTGCAAATTATTGTCATACTCTCAAACCGAGAGACCCGGGACTACGCGGTCAGTTCCTATAAGTTACATTGGTCCCGTGCGAGGTGTTCGTGCCTCGTACGGGGCCGTTTCGGGGTTGGTTTGGGTTTTCACCTTTTAATGGCCTGTTTTCAAGTCTAAGTGTGATTTTTACAAATTATCGTCATACTCTCAAACCGGGAGCCCCGGACTATGCGGTCAGTTCCTACATGTAACATTGGTCCCGTGCGAGGTGTTCGTGCCTCCTACGGGTTCGTTTGGGCGCTGGTTTGGATTTTCACCATTTAACGGCCTGTTTTCAAGTCCTAGTTTGACTTTCGGAAATTATCATCATACTCTCAAACCAGGAGACCCGAGACTACGCGGTCAGTTCCTACAAGTTACATTGGTCCCGTGCGAGATGTTCGTGCCTCCTACGGGATCGTTAGGGGGCTAGTTTGGGTTTTCGGCCTTTAACGCCCTGTTTTCAAGTCAAAGTGTGATTTTTCCAAATTATCGTCATACTCTCAAACCGGGAGATCCAGGACTATGCGGTCAGTTCCTAAAAGTTACATTGGTCCCGTGCGAGGTGTTCGTGCCTCCTACGGGATCATTTGGGCGCTGGTTTGGATTTTCACCATTTAACGGCCTGTTTTCAAGTCTAAGTATGACTTTCGGAAATTATCATCATACTCTCAAACCGGGAGACCCGAGACTACGCGGTCAGTTCCTACAAGTTACATTGGTCCCGTGCGAGGTGTTCGTGCCTCTACGGGATCGTTTGGGGGCTGGTTTGGGTTTTCGGCCTTTAACGCCCTGTTTTCAAGTCAAAGTGTGATTTTTGCAAATTATCGTCATACTCTCAAACCGGGAGATCCAGGACTACGCGGTCAGTTCCTAAAAGTTACATTGGTCCCGTGCGATGTGTTCGTGCCTCCTGCGGGATTGTTTGGGTGCTGGTTTGGATTTTCACCTTTTAACGGCCTGTTTTCACGTCTAAGTGTGATTTTTAAAAATTATCATCATACTCTCAAACCGAGAGAACCGGGACTACGCGGTCAGTTCCTACAAGTTACATTGGTCCCGTGCGAGGTGTTCGTGACTCCTAGGGGATCATTTGGGTGCTGATTTGGGTTTTCACCCTTTAACGGCCTATTTTCAAGAAAAAGGGTGATTTTTGCAAATTATCGTCATACTCTCAAATCGGGAGACCTGTGACTATGCGGTCAGTTTCTACAAGTTACATTGGTCCCCTGCGAGGTGTTCGTGCCTCCTACGGGATCGTTTGGGAGCTGGTTTGGGAGTTCACCCTTTAACGTCCTCTTTTCAAGTCAAAGTGTGATTTTTGCAAATTATCATCATACTCTAAACTCGGAGACCCGGGACTACGCGCTCAGTTCCTACAATTTACATCGGTCCCGTGTGAGGTGTTCGTGCCTCCTACGGGGTCGTTTGGGGGCTGGTTTGGGTTTTCACCCTTCAACGGCCTATTTTCAAGTCAAAATGTGATTTTTGCAAATTATCATCATACTCTCAAACCGGGAGACCTGGGACTACGCGGTTAGTTCCTACAAGTTACATTGATCCCGTGCGAGGTGTTCGTGCCTCCTATTGGGTCGTTTGGTGGATGGTTAGGGTTTTCACCCTTTAACGGCTTGTTGTCAAGTCTAAGTGTGATTTTTGTAAATTATCGTCATACTCTCAAATCGGGAGACCCAGGACTACGCGGTCAGTTCCTACAAGTAACATTGGTCCCGTGCGAGGTGTCCGTGCATCCTACGAGATCGTTTGTGGGTTGGTTTTGATTTTCACCCTTTAGCGGCCTCTTTTCAAGTCTAAGTGTGATTTTTGCAAATTATCATCATACTCTCAAACCGGGAGACCCGAAACAACGCGGTCAGTTCCTCCAAGTTACATTGGTCCCGTGCGAGGTGTTCGTGCCTCCTACGGGATCACTTGGTGGCTGGTTTGGGTTTTCTCCCTTTAACGGCCTGTTTTCAAGTCAAAGTGTGAATTTTGCAAATTATCATCATACTCTCAAACCGGGAGATTCGGGACTACGCAGTCAATTCCTACAAGTTACATTGGTCCCATACGAGGTGTTCGTGCCTCCTACGGGGTCATTTGGGGGCATGTTTGGGTTTTCACCCTTTAACGGCCTGTTTTAAAGTCAAAGTGTGATTTTTGCATATTATCGTCATACTCTCAAATCGGGAGACCCGGGACTACGCGGTCAGTTCCTAAAAGTTACATTGGTCCTTTGCGAGGTGTTCGTGCCTCCTACGGGATCGTTTGGGGGTGGTTTGGGTTTCCACCCTTTAACGGCCTGTTTTCAAGTCAAAGTGCGATTTTTGCAAATTATTGTCATACTCTCAAACCGAGAGACCCGGGACTACGCGGTCAGTTCCTACAGGTTACATTGGTCCCGTGCGAGGTGTTCCTGCCTCATACGGGGCCGTTTCGGGGTTGGTTTGGGTTTTCACCTTTTAACGGCCTATTTTCAAGTCTAAGTGTGATTTTTGCAAATTATCGTCATACTCTCAAACCGGGAGCCCCGAACTATGCGGTCAGTTCCTACATGTAACATTGGTCCCGTGCGAGGTGTTCGTGCCTCCTACGGGTTCGTTTGGGCGCTGGTTTGGATTTTCACCATTTAACGGCCTGTTTTCAAGTCTAGGTTTGACTTTCGGAAATTATCATCATACTCTCAAACCAGGAGACCCGAGACTACGCGGTCAGTTCCTACAAGTTACATTGGTCCCGTGCGAGGTGTTCGTGCCTTCTACGGGATCGTTTGGGTGCTAGTTTGGGTTTTCGGCCTTTAACGCCCTGTTTTCAAGTCAAAGTGTGATTTTTGCAAATTATCGTCATACTCTCAAACCGGGAGATCCAGGACTATGCTGTCAGTTCCTAAAAGTTACATTGGTCCCGTGCGAGGTGTTCGTGTCTCCTACGGGATCGTTTGGGCGGTGGTTTGGATTTTCACCATTTAACGGCCTGTTTTCAAGTCTAAGTTTGACTTTCAGAAATTATCGTCATACTCTCAAACCGGGAGACCCGAGACTACGTGGTCAGTTCCTACAAGTTACATTGGTCCCGTGCGAGGTGTTCGTGCCTCCTACGGGATCGTTTGGGGGCTAGTTTGGGTTTTCGGCCTTTAACGCCCTGTTTTCAAGTCAAAGTGTGATTTTTGCAAATTATCATCATACTCTCAAACCGGGAGATCCAGGACTACGCGGTCAGTTCCTAAAAGTTACATTGGTCCCGTGCGAGGTGTTCGTGCCTCCTGCGGGATTGTTTGGGTGCTGGTTTGGATTTTCACCTTTTAACGGCCTGTTTTCACGTCTAAGTGTGATTTTTAAAAATTATCATCATACTCTCAAACCGAGAGAACCGGGACTACGCGGTCAGTTCCTACAAGTTACATTGGTCCCGTGCGAGGTGTTCGTGACTCCTTCGGGATCATTTGGGTGCTGATTTGGGTTTTCACCCTTTAACGGCCTATTTTCAAGAAAAAGTGTGATTTTTGCAAATTATCGTCATACTCTCAAATCGGGAGACCTGTGACTATGCGGTCAGTTTCTACAAGTTACATTGGTCCCGTGCGAGGTGTTCGTGCCTCCTACAGGATCGTTTGGGGGCTGGTTTGGGAGTTCACCCTTTAACGTCCTCTTTTCAAGTCAAAGTGTGATTTTTGCAAATTATCATCATACTCTAAACTCGGAAACCCGGGACTACGGGCTCAGTTCCTACAATTTACATCGGTCCCGTGTGAGGTGTTCGTGCCTCCTACGGGGTCGTTTGGGGGCTGGTTTGGGTTTTCACCCTTCAACGGCCTATTTTCAAGTCAAAATGTGATTTTTGCAAATTATCATCATACTCTCAAACCGGGAGACCTGGGACTACGCGGTTAGTTCCTACAAGTTACATTGATCCCGTGCGAGGTGTTCGTGCCTCCTATTGGGTCGTTTGGGGGATGGTTAGGGTTTTCACCCTTTAACGGCTTGTTGTCAAGTCTAAGTGTGATTTTTGCAAATTATCGTCATACTCTCAAATCGGGAGACCCAGGACTACGCGGTCAGTTCCTACAAGTAACATTGGTCCCGTGCGAGGTGTCCGTGCATCCTACGAGATCGTTTTGGGGTTGGTTTTGATTTTCACCCTTTAGCGTCCTCTTTTCAAGTCTAAGTGTGATTTTTGCAAATTATCATCATACTCTCAAATCGGGAGACCCGGAACAACGCGGTCAGTTCCTCCAAGTTACATTGGTCCCGTGCGAGGTGTTCGTGCCTCCTACGGGATCACTTGGGGGCTGGTTTGGGTTTTCGCCCTTTAACGGCCTGTTTTCAAGTCAAAGTGTGAATTTTGCAAATTATCGTCATACTCTCAAACCGGGAGATTCGGGACTACGCAGTCAATTCCTACAAGTTACATTGGTCCCACGCGAGGTGTTCGTGCCTCCTACGGGGTCATTTGGGGGCATGTTTGGGTTTTCACCCTTTAACGGCCTGTTTTAAAGTCAAAGTGTGATTTTTACATATTATCGTCATACTCTCAAACCGGGAGACCCGGGACTACGCGGTCAGTTCCTAAAAGTTACATTGGTCCTGTGCGAGGTGTTCGTGCCTCCTACGGGATCGTTTGGGGGTGGTTTGGGTTTTCACCCCTTAACGGCCTGTTTTCAAGTCAAAGTGCGATTTTTGCAAATTATCGTCATACTCTCAAACCGGGAGCCCCGGACTATGCGGTCAGTTCCTACAAGTAACATTGGTCACGTGCGAGGTGTTCGTGCCTCCTACGGGTTCGTTTGGGCGCTGGTTTGGATTTTCACCCTTTAACGGCCTGTTTTCAAGTCTAAGTTTGACTTTCGGAAATTATCATCATACTCTCAAACTGGGAGACCCGAGACTACGCGGTCAGTTCCTACAAGTTACATTGGTCCCTTGCAAGGTGTTCGTGCCTCCTACGGGATCGTTTGGGGGCTGGTTTGGGTTTTTGGCCTTTAACGCCCCGTTTTCAAGTCAAAGTGTGATTTTTTCAAATTATCCTCATACTCTCAAACCGAGAGATCCAGGACTACGCGGATTAGTTCCTAAAAGTTACATTGGTCCCGTGCGAGGTGTTCGTGCCTCCTACGGGGTCATTTGGGGGTTGGTTTGGGTTTTCATCCTTCAACGGCCTGTTTTCAAGTCAAAGTGTGATTTTTTCAAATTATCATCATACTCTCACACCATGAGACCCGGGACTACGCGATCAGTTCCTACAAGTTACATTGATCCCGTGCGAGGTGTTCGTGCCTCCTACGGCGTCGTTTGGGGCCTGGTTTGGGTTTTCAACCTTTAACGGCCTATGTTCAAGTCTAATTGTGATTTTTGCAAGTTTTCGTGATACTCTCAAACCGGGAGACCCGGGACTACCCGGTAAGTTCCTACAAGTTCCATTGGTCCCGTGCGAGGTGTTCGTACCTCCTACGGGATTGTTTGGGTGTTGGGTTGGATATACACCCTTTAACGGCCTGTTTTAACGTCTAAGTGTGATTTTTAAAATTTATCATCATACTCTCAAACCGAGAGACCCGGGACTACGCGGTCAGTTCCTACAAGTTACATTGTTCCCGTGCGAGGTGTTCGTTCCTCATACGGGATCGTTTGGGGGCTGGTTTGGGTTTTCAACCTTTAACGGCCTATTTTCAAGTCAAAGTGTGATTTTTGCAAATTATCGTCATACTCTCAAATCGGTAGACCCGTGACTACGCGGTCAGTTTCTACAAGTTACATTGGTCCCGTGCGAGGTGTTCGTGCCTCCTACGGGATCGTTTGGGGGCTGGTTTGGGAGTTCACCCTTTAACGTCCTGTTTTGAAGTCAAAGTGTGATTTTTGCAAATTATCATCATACTCTAAAACCCGGAGACCCGGGACTACGCGCTCAGTTCCTACAATTTACATCGGTCCCGTGTGAGGTGTTCGTGCCTCCTACGGGGTCGTTTGGGGGCTGGTTTGGGTTTTCACCCTTCAACGGCCTATTTTCAAGTCAAAGTGTGATTTTTGCAAATTATCATCATACTCTCAAACCGGGAGACCTGGGACTACGCGGTTAGTTCCTACAAGTTACATTGATCCCGTGTGAGGTGTTCGTGCCTCCTATTGGGTCGTTTGGGGTCTGGTTGTGGTTTTCACCCTTTAACGGCCTGTTGTCAAGTCTAAGTGTGGTTTTTGCAAATTATCGTCATACTCTCAAACCGGGAGACCCGGGACAACGCGGTCAGTTCCTACAAGTTACATTGGTCCCGTGCAAGGTATCCGTGCATCCTATGTGATCGTTTGGGGGCTGGTTTGGATTTTCACCCTTTAGCAGCCTGTTTTCAAGTCTAAGTGTGATTTTTGCAAATTATTGTCATCCTCTCAAACCGGGAGACCCGGAACAACGCGGTCAGTTCCTACAAGTTACATTGGTCTCGTGTGAGGTGTTCGTGCCTCCTACGGGATTGTTTGGGGGCTGGTTTGGGTTTCCGCCCTTTAACGACCTGTTTTCAAGTCAAAGTGTGATTTTTGCAAATTATCGTAATACTCTCAACCCGGGAGATCCCGAACTACGCGGTCAGTTCCTACAAGTTACATTGGTCCCGTGCGAGGTGTTCGTGCCTCGTATGGGGTCGTTTGGGCGTTGGTTTGGGTTTTCACCCTTCAACGGCCTATTTTCAAGTCAAAGTGTGATTTTTGCAAATTATCATCATACTCTCAAACCGGGAGACCTAGGACTACGCGGTTAGTTCCTACAAGTTACATTGATCCCGTGTGAGGTGTTCGTGCCTCTTATTGGGTCGTTTGGGGTCTGGTTGTGGTTTTCACCCTTTAACGGCCTGTTGTTAAGTCTAAGTGTGGTTTTTGCAAATTATCGTCATACTCTCAAACCGAGAGATCCAGGACTACGCGGTCAGTTCCTAAAAGTTACATTGGTCCCGTGCGAGGTGTTCGTGCCTCCTACGGGGTCATTTGGGGGCTGGTTTGGGTTTTCACCCTTCAACGGCCTGTTTTCAAGTCAAAGTGTGATTTTTTCAAATTATCATCATACTCTCACACCATGAGACCCGGGACTACGCGATCAGTTCCTACAAGTTACATTGATCCCGTGCGAGGTGTCCGTGCCTCCTACGGCGTCGTTTGGGAGCTGGTTTGGGTTTTCACCCTTTAACGACCTCTTTTCAAGTCTAATTGTGATTTTTGCAAGTTATCATCATACTCTCAAATCGGGAGACCCGGGACTACCCGGTCAGTTCCTACAAGTTACATTGGTCCCCTGCGAGGTGTTCGTGCCTCCTGCGGGATTTTTTGGGTGCTGGTTTGGATTTTCACCCTTTAACGGCCTGTTTTCACGTCTAAGTGTGATTTTTAAAAATTATCATCATACTCTCATACCGGGAGACCCGAGACTATGCGGTCAGTTCCTACATGTTACATTGGTCCCGTGCGAGGTGTCCGTGCCTCCTACGGGATCATTTGGATGCTGATTTGGGTTTTCACCCTTTAACGGCCTCTTTTCAAGTCTAATTGTGATTTTTGCAAGTTATCGTCATACTCTCAAACCGGGAGACCCGGGACTACGCGATCAGTTCCTACAAGTTACATTGGTCCCGTGCGAGGTGTTCGTTCCTCCTACGAGATCGTTTTGGGGCTGGTTTGGGTTTTCAACCTTTAACGGCCTATTTTCAAGTCAAAGTGTGATTTTTGCAAATTATCGTCATAATCTCAAATCGGTAGACCCGTGACTACGCGGTCAGTTTCTACAAGTTACATTGGTCCCGTGTGAGGTGTTCGTGCCTCCTATGGGGTCGTTTGGGGGCTGGTTTGGGTTTTCACCCTTCAACGGCCTATTTTCAAGTCAAAGTGTGATTTTTGCAAATTATCATCATACTCTCAAACCGGGAGACCTGGGACTACGCGGTTAGTTCCTATAAGTTACATTGATCCCGTGGGAGGTGTTCGTGCCTCCTATTGGGTGGTTTGGGGGCTGGTTGTGGTTTTCACCCTTTAACGGCCTGTTGTCAAGTCTAAGTGTGATTTTTGCAAATTATCGTCATACTCTCAAACCGGGAGACCCGTGACTATGCGGTCAGTTCCTACAAGTTACATTGGTCCCGTGCGAGGTACCCGTGCATCCTACGAGATCGTTTGGGGGATGGTTTGGATGTTCACCCTTTAGCGGCCTCTTTTCAAGTCTAAGTGTGATTTTTGCAAATTATCGTCATACTCTCAAACCGGGAGTCCCGGAACAACGCGGTCAGTTCCTACAAGTTACATTGGTCTCGTGCGAGGTGTTCATGCCTCCTACGGGATCGTTTGGGGGCTGGTTTGGGTTTTTGCCCTTTAACGGCTTGTTTTCAAGTCAAAGTGTGTTTTTTGCAAATTATCGTAATACTCTCAAACCGAGAGATTCGGGACTACGCGGTCAGTTCCTACAAGTTACATTGGTCCCGTGTGAGGTGTTCGTGCCTCGTACGGGGTCGTTTGGTCGTTGGTTTGGGTTTTCACCCTTTAACGGCCTGTTTTCAAGTCTAAGTGTGATTGTTGCAAATTATCATCATACTCTCAAACCAGGAGACCCGGGACTACGCGGTCAGTTCCTACAAGTTACATTGATCCCGTGCGAGGTGTTCGTGCCTCCTACGGCGTCGTTTGGGGGCTGGTTTGGGTTATCACCCTTTAACGGCCTCTTTTCAGGTCTAATTGTGATTTTTGCAAGTTATCATCATACTCTCAAATCGGGAGACCCGGGACTACCCGGTCAGTTCCTACAAGATACATTGGTCCCGTGCGAGGTGTTCGTGCCTCCTGCGGGATTGTTTGGGTGCTGGTTTGGATTTTCACCCTTTAACGGCCTGTTTTCACATCTAAGTGTGATTTTTAAAAATTATCATCATACTCTCATACCGGGAGACCCGGGACTACGCGGTCAGTTCCTACATGTTACATTGGTCCCGTGCGAGGTGTCCGTGCCTCCTACGGGATCGTTTGGGTGCTGATTTGGGTTTTCACCCTTTAACGACCTCTTTTCAAGTCTAATTGTGATTTTTGCAAGTTATCGTCATACTCTCAAACCGGGAGACCCGGGACTACGCGATCAGTTCCTACAAGTTACATTGGTCCCGTGCGAGGTGTTCGTTCCTCCTACGGGATCGTTTGGGGGCTGGTTTGGGTTTTCAACCTTTAACGGCCTATTTTCAAGTCAAAGTGTGATTTTTGCAAATTATCGTCATACTCTCAAATCGGTAGACCCGTGACTATGCGGTCAGTTTCTACAAGTTACATTGGTCCCGTGTGAGGTGTTCGTGCCTCCTATGAGGTCGTTTGGGGGCTGGTTTGGGTTTTCACCCTTCAACGGCCTATTTTCAAGTCAAAGTGTGATTTTTGCAAATTATCATCATACTCTCAAACCGGGAGACCTGGGACTACGCGGTTAGTTCCTACAAGTTACATTGATCCCGTGCGAGGTGTTCGTGCCTCCTATTGGGTGGTTTGGGGGCTGGTTGTGGTTTTCACCCTTTAACGGCCTGTTGTCAAGTCTAAGTGTGATTTTTGCAAATTATCGTCATACTCTCAAACCGGGAGACCCGTGACTACGAGGTCAGTTCCTACAAGTTACATTGGTCCCGTGCGAGGTATCCGTGCATCCTACGAGATCGTTTGGGGGCTGGTTTGGATTTTCACCCTTTAGCGGCCTATTTTCAAGTCTAAGTGTGATTTTTGCAAATTATCGTCATACTCTCAAACCGGGAGACCCGGAACAACGCGGTCAGTTCCTACAAGTTACATTGGTCTCGTGCGAGGTGTTCGTGCCTCCTACGGGATCGTTTGGGGGTTGGTTTGGGTTTTTGCCCTTTAACGGCCTGTTTTCAAGTCAAATTGTGTTTTTTGCAAATTATCGTAATACTCTCAAACCGAGAGATCCGGGACTACGCGCTCAGTTCCTACAAGTTACATTGGTCCCGTGTGAGGTGTTCGTGCCTCGTACGGGGTCGTTTGGTCGTTGGTTTGGGCTTTCAACCTTTAACGGCCTGTCTTCAAGTCTAAGTGTGATTGTTGCAAATTATCAGCATACTCTCAAACCAGGAGACCCGGGACTACGCGGTCAGTTCCTACAAGTTACATTGATCCCGTGCGAGGTGTTCGTTCCTCCTACGGCGTCGTTTGGGGGCTGGTTTGGGTTTTCACCCTTTAACGGCCTCTTTTCAAGTCTAATTGTGATTTTTGCAAGTTATCATCATACTCTCAAATCGGGAGCCCCGGGACTACCCGGTCAGTTTCTACAAGTTACATTGGTCCCGTGCGAGGTGTTCGTTCCTCCTGCGGGATTGTTTGGGTGCTGGTTTGGATTTTCACCCTTTAACGGCCTGTTTTCACGTCTAAGTGTGATTTTTAAAAATTATCATCATACTCTCATACCGGGAGACCCGGGACTACGCGGTCAGTTCCTACATGTTACATTGGTCCCGTGCGAGGTGTCCGTGCCTCCTACGGGATCGTTTGGGTGCTGATTTGGGTTTTCATCCTTTAACGTCCTGTTTTAAAGTCAAAGTGTGATTTTTGCAAATTATCATCATACTCTAAAACCCGGAGACCCGGGACTACGCGCTCAGTTCCTACAATTTACATCGGTACCGTGTGAGGTGTCCGTGCCTCCTGCGGGGTCATTTGGGGGCTGGTTTGTGTTTTCACCCTTCAACGGCCTATTTTCAAGTCAAAGTGTGATTTTTGCAAATTATCATCATACTCTCAAACCGGGAGACCTGGGACTACGCGGTTAGTTCCTACAAGTTACATTGATCCTGGGTGAGGTGTTCGTGCCTCCTATTGGGCCGTTTGGGGGCTGGTTGTGGTTTTCACCCTTTAATGACCTGTTGTCAAGTCTAAGTGTGTTTTTTGCAAATTATCGTCATACTCTCAAATCGGGAGACCCGGGACTACGCGGTCAGTTACTACAAGTTACATTGGTCCCGTGCGAGGTATTCGTGCATACTACGAGATCGTTTGGGGGCTGGTTTGGATTTTCACCCTTTAGCGGCCTATTTTCAAGTCTAAGTGTGATTTTTGCAAATTAGCGTCATACTCTCAAATCGGGAGACCCGAAACAATGCGGTCAGTTCCAACATGTTACATTGCTCTCGTGCGAGGTGTTCGTGCCTCCTACGGGGTCGTTTGGGGGCTGGTTTGGGTTTTTGCCCTTTAACGGCCTGTTTTCAAGTCAAAGTGTGATTTTGGCAAATTATCGTAATACTCTCAAACCGGGAGATCCGGGACGACGCGGTCAGTTCCTACAAGTTACATTGGTCCCGTGCGAGGTGTTCGTGCCTCGTACGGGGTCGTTTGGGCGTTGGTTTGGGTTTTCACCCTTTAACGGCCTGTTTTCAAGTCTAAGTGTGATTTTTGCAAATTATCATCATACTCTCAAAACAGGAGACCCGGGACTACGCGGTCAGTTCCTACAAGTTACATTGATCCCGTGCGAGGTGTTCGTGCCTCCTACATCGTCGTTTGGGGGCTGGTTTGGGTTTTCACCCTTTAACGGCCTCTTTTCAAGTCTAATTGTGATTTTTGCAAGTTATCGTCATACTCTCAAACCGGGAGACCCGGGACTACCCGGTCAGTTCCTACAAGTTACATTGGTCCCGTACGAGGTGTTCGTGCCTCCTGCGGGATTGTTTGGGTGCTGGTTTGGATTTTCACCCTTTAACGGCCTGTTTTCACGTCTAAGTGTGATTTTTAAAAATTATCATCATACTCTCATACCGGGAGACCCGGGACTACGCGGTCAGTTCCTACATGTTACATTGGTCCCGTGCGAGGTGTCCGTGCCTCCTACGGGATCGTTTGGGTGCTGATTTGGGTTTTCACCCTTTAACGGCCTGTTGTCAAGTCTAAGTGTGTTTTTTGCAAATTATCGTCATACTCTCAAATCGGGAGACCCGGGACTACGCGGTCAGTTCCTACAATTTACATCGGTTCCGTGTGAGGTGTTCGTGCCTCCTACGGGGTCGTTTGGGGGCTGGTTTGGGTTTTCACCCTTCAACGGCCTATTTTCAAGTCAAAGTGTGATTTTTGCAAATTATCATCATACTCTCAAACTGGGAGACCTGGGACTACGCGGTTAGTTCCTACAAGTTACATTGATCCCGTGCGAGGTGTTAGTGCCTCATATTGGGTCGTTTGGGGGATGGTTAGGGTTTTCAACCTTTAACGGCTTGTTGTCAAGTCTAAGTGTGATTTTTGCAAATTATCGTCATACTCTCAAATCGGGAGACCAGGAACAACGCGGTCAGTTTCTACAAGTTACATTGGTCCCGTGCGAGGTGTTCGTGCCTCCTACGGGATCGCTTGGCGGCTGGTTTGGGTTTTTGCCCTTTAACGGCCTGTTTTCAAGTCAAAGTGTGATTTTTGCAAATTATCGTCATACTCTCAAACCGGGAGATCCGGGGCTACGCAGTCAATTCCTACAAGTTACATTGGTCCCATGCGAGGTGTTCGTGCCTCCTACGGGGTCATTTGGGGGCATGTTTGGGTTTTCACCCTTTAACGGCCTGTCTTCAAGTCTAAGTGTGATTTTTGCAAATTATCGTCATACTCTCAAACCGGGAGCCCCGGACTATGCGATTAGTTCCTACAAGTTACAATGGTCCCGTGCGAGGTGTCCGTGCCTCTTACGCGATCGTTTCGGGGCTGGTTTGGATTTTCACTCTTTAATGGCCTGTGTTTCAAGTCTAAGTGTGAATTTTTAAAATTATTGTCATACTCTCATACCGGTAGACCTGGAACTACGCGGTCAGTTCCTACAAGTTACATTGGTCCCGTGCAAGGTGTTCGTGCCGGCTACGGGATCGTTTGGGGGTTGGTTTGGGTTTTTTCCCTTTAACGGCCTATTTTCAAGTAAAAGTGTGATTTTTGCAAATTATCGTCATACTCTCAAACCGGGAGATCCGGGACTACGCGGTCAGTTCCTACAAGTTACATTTGTCCCGTGCGAGATGTTCGTGCCTCCTACGGGGTCGTTTGGGGGCTGGTTTGGGTTTTCACCCTTTATCGGCCTGTTTTCAAGTCTAATTGTGATTTTTTCAAATTATCGTCATACTCTCAAACCGGGAGACCCGGGACTACGCGGTCAGTTCCTACAAGTTACATTGATCCCGTACGAGGTGTTCGTGCCTCCTACGGGTTCGCTTGGGGGCTGGTTTGGGTTTTCACCCTTTAACGGCCTGTTTTAAAGTCAAAGTGTGATTTTTGCAAATTGTCGTCATACTCTCAAACCGGGAGACCCGGGACATCGCGGTCAGTTCCTACAAGTTACATTGGTCCCGTGCGAGGTGTTCGTGCCTCTTACGGGATCGTTTGGGGGTTGTTTGGGTTTTCACCCTTTAACGACCTGTTTTCAAGTCTAAGTGTGATTTTTGCAAATTATCATCATACTCTCAAACCGGGAGACCCGGGACTACGCGGTCAGTTCCTAAAAGTTACATTGGTCACGTGCGAGGTGTTCGTGACTCCTACGGGTTTGTTTGGGCGCTGGTTTGGGTTTTCACCCTTTAACGGCTTGTTTTAAAGTCAAAGTGTGATTTTTGCAAATTATAGTCATACTCTCATACCGGGAGATCTGGGACTACGAGGTCAGTTCCTACAAGTTACATTGGTCCCGTGCGAGGTGTTCGTGCCTCCTACGGGGTCATTTGGGGGCTGGTTTGGGTTTTCACCCTTTAACGGCTTGTTTTCAAGTCTAAGTGTGATTTTTGCAAATTATCGTCATACTCTAAAATCGGGAGACCCGGGACTACGCGGTCAGTTCCTAAAAGTTACATTGGTCCCGTGCGAGGTGTTCGTGCCTCCTACGGGGTCGTTTGGGGGCTGGTTTGGGTTTTCAGCCTTTAACGACCTGTTTTCACGTCTAAGTGTGATTTTTGAAAATTATCGTCATACTCTCAAACCGGGAGACCTGGAACTACGCGGTCAGTTCCTACAAGTTACATTGGTCCCGTGCGAGGTGTTAGTGCCTCCTAAGGGATCGTTTGGGGGCTGGTCTGGGTTTTCGCCCTTTAACGGCCTGTTTTCAAGTCAAATTGTGATTTTTGCAAATTATCTTCATACACTCAAACTCGGAGATTCGGGACTACGAGGTCAGTTCCTACAAGTTACATTGGTCCCGTGCGAGGTGTTCGTGCCTCCTACGGGGTCGTTTGGGGGCTGGTTTGGGTTTTCACCCTTTAACAGCTTGTTTTCAAGTCTAAGTGTGATTTTTGCAAATTATCATCATACTCTAAAATCGAGAGACCCGGGACTACACGGTCAGTTCTTAACAGTTACATTGGTCCCGTGCGAGGTGTTCATGCCTCCTATGGGGTCATTTGGGGGCTGGTTCGGGTTTTCACCCTTCAACGGCCTGTTTTCAAGTCAAAGTGTGATTTTTTCAAATTATCATCATACTCTCAAACCAGGAGACCCGGGAGTACGCGGTCAGTTCCTACAAGTTACATTGATCCCGTGCGATGTGTTCGTGCCTCCTACGGGGTCGTTTGGGGGCTGGTTTGGGTTTTCACCCTTTAACGACCTGTTTTCAAGTCTAAGTTTGACTTTTGCTAATTATCATCATACTCTCGAATCGGGAGACCCGGGACTTCGCGGTTAGTTCCTACATGTTACATTGGTCCCGTGCAAGGAGTTCGTGACTCTACGGGATCGTTTGGGTGCTGGTTTGGATTTTCTCCCTTTAACGACCTGTTTTCACGTCTAAGTGTGATTTTTACAAATTATCATCATACTCTCAAACTGGGAGACCCGGGACTACGCGGTCAGTTCCTACAAGTTACATTGGTCCCGTGCGAGGAGTTCGTGCCTCCTACGGGATCGTTCGGGGGCTGGTTTGGGTTTTCACCCTTTAACGGCCTGTTTTAAAGTCTAAGTGTGATTTTTGCAAATTATTGTCATACTCTCAAACCGGGAGACCCGGGACTACGCGGTCAGTTCCTACAAGTTACATTGGTCCCGTGCGAGGTGTCCGTGCATCCTACGGGATCGTTTGGGGGCTGGTTTGGATTTTCACCCTTTAACGGCCTCTTTTCAATTCTAAGTGTGATTTTTGCAAATTATCGTCATACCCTCAAACCGGGAGACCCAGAACAACACGGTAAGTTCCACATGGTACATTAGTCTCGTGCGAGGTGTTCGTGCCTCCTACGGGATCGTTTGGGGGCTGGTTTGGGTTTTCGCCCTTTAATGGCCTCTTTTCAAGTCAAAGTGTGATTTTTGCAAATCGTCGTAATACTCTCAAACCGGGAGAAGGGGAGCACGCGGTTAGTTCCTACAAGATACATTGGTCCCGTGCGAGGTGTTCGTGCCTCCTACGGGATCGTTTGGGTGCTGGTTTGGGTTTTCACCCTTTAACGGCCTCTTTTCAAGTCAAAGTGTGATTTTTGAAAATTATCATCATACTCTCAAACCGGGAGACCCGGGACTACGCGGTTAGTTCCTACAAGTTACATTGGTCCCGTGCGAGGTGTTCGTGCCTCGTACGGGGTCATTTGGGGGTTGGTTTGGGTTTTCACCCTTTAACAGCCTGTTTTCAACTCTAAGTGTGATTTTTACAAATTATCGTCATACTCTCAAACCGGGAGCCCCGGACTATGCGATCACTTCCTACAAGTTACATTGGTCACGTGCGAGGTGTCCGTGCCTCCTACGGGATCGTTTGGGGGCTGGTTTTGATTTTCACCCTTTAATGGCCTATTTTCAAGTCAAAGTGTGACTTTTGCAAATTATCATCAAACTCTTAAACCGGGAGACCTGGAACTACGCGAACAGTTCCTAGAAGTTACATTGGTCCCGAGCGAGGTGTTCGTGCCTCCTACGGGATCGTTTGGGGGCTGGTTTGGGTTTTCGCCCTTTAACGGCCTGTTTTCAAGTCAAAGTGTGATTTTTGTAAATTATCGTCATACTCTCAAACCGAGAGATTCGGGACTACGAGGTCAGTTCCTACAAGTTACATTGGTCCCGTGCGAGGTGTTCATGCCTCCTACGGGGTCGTTTCGGGGCTGGTTTGGGTTTTCACCCTTTAACGGCCTATTTTCAAGTCAAAGTGTGATTTTTGCAAATTATCGTCATACTCTCAAACCGGGAGATCTGGGACTACGAGGTCAGTTCCTACAAGTTACATTGGTCCCGTGCGAGGTGTTCGTGCCTCCTACGGGGTCATTTGGGGGCTGGTTTGGGTTTTCACCCTTTAACGGCTTCTTTTCAAGTCTAAGTGTGATTTTTGCAAATTATCGTCATACTCTAAAATCGGGAGACCCGGGACTACGCGGTCAGTTCCTAAAAGTTACATTGGTCCCGTGCGAGGTGTTCGTGCCTCCTACGGGGTCGTTTGGGGGCTGGTTTGGGTTTTCAGCCTTTAACGATCTGTTTTCACGTCTAAGTGTGATTTTCGAAAATTATTGTCATACTCTCAAACCGGGAGACCTGGAACTACGCGGTCAGTTCCTACAAGTTACATTGGTCCCGTGCGAGGTGTTAGTGCCTCCTAAGGGATCGTTTGGGGGCTGGTCTGGGTTTTCGCCCTTTAACGGCCTGTTTTCAAGTCAAATTGTGATTTTTGCAAATTATCTTCATACACTCAAACTCGGAGATTCGGGACTACGAGGTCAGTTCCTACAAGTTACATTGGTCCCGTGCGAGGTGTTCGTGCCTCCTACGGGGTCGTTTGGGGGCTGGTTTGGGTTTTCACCCTTTAACAGCTTGTTTTCAAGTCTAAGTGTGATTTTTGCAAATTATCATCATACTCTAAAATCGAGAGACCCGGGACTACACGGTCAGTTCTTAACAGTTACATTGGTCTCGTGCGAGGTGTTCATGCCTCCTATGGGGTCATTTGGGGGCTGGTTCGGGTTTTCACCCTTCAACGGCCTGTTTTCAAGTCAAAGTGTGATTTTTTCAAATTATCATCATACTCTCAAACCAGGAGACCCGGGAGTACGCGGTCAGTTCCTACAAGTTACATTGATCCCGTGCGAGGTGTTCGTGCCTCCTACGGGGTCGTTTGGGGGCTGGTTTGGGTTTTCACCCTTTAACGACCTGTTTTCAAGTCTAAGTTTGACTTTTGCTAATTATCATCATACTCTCAAATCGGGAGACCCGGGACTTCGCGGTTAGTTCCTACATGTTACATTGGTCCCGTGCAAGGAGTTCGTGACTCCTACGGGATCGTTTGGGTGCTGGTTTGGATTTTCTCCCTTTAACGGCCTGTTTTCACGTCTAAGTGTGATTTTTACAAATTATCATCATACTCTCAAACTGGGAGACCCGGGACTACGCGGTCAGTTCCTACAAGTTACATTGGTCCCGTGCGAGGAGTTCGTGCCTCCTACGGGATCGTTTGGGGGCTGGTTTGGGTTTTCGCCCTTTAACGGCCTGTTTTCAAATCAAAGTGTGATTTTTGCAAATTATCGTCATACTCTCAAACCGGGAGATCTGAGACTACGCGGTCAGTTCCTACAAGTTACATTGGTCCCGTGCGAGGTGTCCGTGCATCCTACGGGATCGTTTGGGGGCTGGTTTGGATTTTCACCCTTTAACGGCCTCTTTTCAATCCTAAGTGTGATTTTTGCAAATTATCGTCATACCCTCAAACCGGGAGACCCAGAACAACACGGTAAGTTCCACAAGGTACATTAGTCTCGTGCGAGGTGTTCGTGCCTCCTACGGGATCGTTTGGGGGCTGGTTTGGGTTTTCGCCCTTTAACGGCCTATTTTCAAGTCAAAGTGTGATTTTTGGAAATCATCGTAATACTCTCAAACCGGGAGATCGGGGAGCACGCGGTTAGTTCCTACAAGATACATTGGTCCCGTGCGAGGTGTTCGTGCCTCCTACGGGATCGTTTGGGTGCTGGTTTGGATTTTCACCCTTTAAAGGCCTCTTTTCAAGTCAAAGTGTGATTTTTGAAAATTATCATCATACTCTCAAACCGGGAGACCCGGGACTACGCGGTTAGTTCCTACAAGTTACATTGGTCCCGTGCGAGGTGTTCGTGCCTCGTACGGGGTCATTTGGGGGTTGGTCTGGGTTTTCACCCTTTAACAGCCTGTTTTCAACTCTAAGTGTGATTTTTACAAATTATCATCATACTCTCAAACCGGGAGCCCCGGACTATGCGGTCACTTCCTACAAGTTACATTGGTCCCGTGCGAGGTGTCCGTGCCTCCTACGGGATCGTTTGGGGGCTGGTTTTGATTTTCACCCTATAATGGCCTATTTTAAAGTCAAAGTGTGATTTTTGCAAATTATCGTCAAACTCTTAAACCGGGAGACCTGGAACTACGCGGTCAGTTCCTAGAATTACATTGGTCCCGTGCGAGGTGTCCGTGCCTCCTACGGGCTCGTTTGGAGGTTGGTTTGGGTTTTCGCCCGTTAACGGCCTGTTTTCAAGTCAAAGTGTGATTTTTGTAAATTATCGTCATACTCTCAAACCGAGAGATTCGGGACTACGAGGTCAGTTCCTACAAGTTACATTGGTCCCGTGCGAGGTGTTCGTGCCTCCTATGGAGTCGTTTGGGGGCTGGTTTGGGTTTTCACCCTTTAACGGCTTGTTTTCAAGTCTAAGTGTGATTTTTGCAAATTATCTTCATACTCTAAAATCAGGAGACCCGGGACTACGCGGTCAGTTCCTAACAGTTACATTGGTCCCGTGCGAGGTGTTCGTGCCTCCTATGGGGTCGTTTGGGGGCTGGTTCGGGTTTTCACCCTTCAACGGCCTGTTTTCAAGTCAAAGTGTGATTTTTTCAAATTATCTTCATACTCTCAAACCAAGAGACCCGGGACTACGCGGTCAGTTCTTACAAGTTACATTGATCCCGTGCGAGGTGTTCGTGCCTCCTATGGGGTCGGTTGGGCGCTGGTTTTGGTTTTCACCCTTTAACGACCTGTTTTCAAGTCTAAGTTTGACTTTTGCAAATTATCATCATACTCTCAAACCGGGAGTCCCGGGACTTCGCGGTCAGTTCCTACATGTTACATTGGTCCCGTGCGTGGAGTTCGGGCCTCATACGGAATCGTTTGGGTGTTGGTTTGGATTTTCACCCTTTAACGGCCTGTTTTAAAGTCTAAGTGTGATTTTTACAAATTATCATGATACTCTCAAACTGGGAGACCCGGGACTACGCGGTCAGTTCCTACAAGTTACATTGGTCCCGTGTGTGGTGTTCGTGCCTCCTACGGGTTCGTTTGGGGGCTGGTTTGGGTTTTCACCCTTTAACGGCCTGTTTTAAAGTCTAAGTGTGATTTTTGCAAATTATCGCCATACTCTCAAACTGGGAGACCCGGGACTACGCCGTCAGTTCCTACAAGTTACATTGGTCCCGTGCGAGGTGTCCGTGCATCCTACGGGATCGTTTGGGGGTTGGTTTGGATTTGCACCCTTTAACGGCCTCTTTTCAAGTCTAAGTGTATTTTTGCAAATTATCGTCATACCCTCAAACCGGGAGACCCGAAACAACACGGTCAGTTCCTACAAGGTACATTGGTCTCGTGCGAGGTGTTCGTGCCTCCTACGGGAGTGTTTGGGGGCTGGTTTGGGTTTTCGCCCTTTAACGGCCTGTTTTCAAGTCAAAGTGTGATATTTTCAAATTATCGTAATACTCTCAAACCGAGAGATTCGGGACTATGCGGTCAGTTCCTACAAGTTACATTGGTCCCGTGCGAGGTGTTCGTGCCTCCTATGGGATCGTTTGGGTGCTGGTTTGGGTTTTCACCCTTTAACGGCATGTTTTCAAGTCTAAGTGTGATTTTTAAAAATTATCGTCATACTCTCAAACCGGGAGACCTGGAACTACGCGGTCAATTCCTACAAGTTACATTGGTCCCTTGCGAGGTGTTCGTGCCTCTTACGGGATCGTTTGGGGGCTAGTTTGGGTTTTCGCCCTTTAACGGCCTATTTTCAAATCAAAGTGTGATTTTTGCAAATTATCGTCATACTCTCAAACCGGGAGATCTGGGACTACGTGGCAGTTCCTACAAGTTACATTGGTCCCGTGCGAGGTGTTCGTGCCTCCTACGGGGTCGTTTGGGGGCTGGTTTGGGTTTTCACCCTTTGACGGCCTGTTTTCAAGTCTAAGTGTGATTTTTGCAAATTATCATCATACTCTCAAACCGAGAGACCCGGGACTACGCGGTCAGTTCTTACAAGGTACATTAGTCTCGTGCGAGGTGTTCGTGCCTCCTACGGGATCGTTTGGGGGCTGGTTTGGGTTTTCGCCCTTTAACGGCGTGTTTTCAAGATTAAGGGTGATTTTTGCAAATCATCATAATACTCTCAAACCGGGAGATCGGGGAGCACGCGGTTAGTTCCTACAAGATACATTGGTCCCGTGCGAGGTGTTCGTGCCTCCTACGGGATCGTTTGGGTGCTGGTTTGGATTTTCACCCTTTAACGGCCTCTTTTCAAGTCAAAGTGTGATTTTTGAAAATTATCATCATACTCTGAAACCGGGAGACCCGGGACTACGCGGTTAGTTCCTACAAGTTACATTGGTCCCGTGCGAGGTGTTCGTGCCTCGTACGGGGTCATTTGGGGGTTGGTCTGGGTTTTCACCCTTTAACGGCCTGTTTTCAACTCTAAGTGTGATTTTTACAAATTATCATCATACTCTCAAACCGGGAGCCCCGGACTATGCGGTCACTTCCTACAAGTTACATTGGTCCCGTACGAGGTGTCCGTGCCTCCTACGGGATCGTTTGGGGGCTGGTTTTGATTTTCACCCTTTAATGGCCTATTTTAAAGTCAAAGTGTGATTTTTGCAAATTATCATCAAACTCTTAAACCGGGAGACCTGGAACTACGCGGTCAGTTCCTAGAATTACATTGGTCCCGTGCGAGGTGTTCGTGCCTCCTACGGGCTCGTTTGGGGGCTCGTTTGGGTTTTCGCCCTTTAACGGCCTGTTTTCAAGTCAAAGTGTGATTTTTGTAAATTATCGTCATACTCTCAAACCGAGAGATAAGGGACTACGAGGTCAGTTCCTACAAGTTACATTGGTCCCGTGCGAGGTGTTCGTGCCTCCTACGGAGTCGTTTGGGGGCTGGTTTGCGTTTTCACCCTTTAACGGCTTGTTTTCAAGTCTAAGTGTGATTTTTGCAAATTATCGTCATACTCTAAAATCGGGAGACCCGGGACTACGCGGTCAGTTCCTAACAGTTACATTGGTCCCGTGCGAGGTGTTCGTGCCTCCTATGGGGTCGTTTGGGGGCTGGTTCGGGTTTTCACCCTTCAACGGCCTGTTTCCAAGTCAAAGTGTGATTTTTTCAAATTATCATCATACTCTCAAACCAGGAGACCCGGGACTACGCGGTCAGTTCTTACAAGTTACATTGATCCCGTGCGAGGTGTTCGTGCCTCCTACTGGGTCATTTGGGGGTGGTTTGGGTTTTCACCCTTTAACGGCTTGTTTTCAAGTCTAAGTGTGATTTTTGCAAATTATCGTCATACTCTAAAATCGGGAGACCCGGGACTACGCGGTCAGTTCCTAACAGTTACATTGGTCCCGTGCGAGGTGTTCGTGCCTCCTATGGGGTCGTTTGGGGGCTGGTTCGGGTTTTCACCCTTCAACGGCCTGTTTTCAAGTCAAAGTGTGATTTTTTCAAATTATCATCATACTCTCAAACCAGGAGACCCGGGACTACGCGGTCAGTTCTTACAAGTTACATTGATCCCGTGCGAGGTGTTCGTGCCTCCTACTGGGTCGTTTGGGGGTGGTTTGGGTTTTCACCCTTTAACGGCTTGTTTTCAAGTCTAAGTGTGATTTTTGCAAATTATCGTCATACTCTAAAATCGGGAGACCCGGGACTACGCGGTCAGTTCCTAACAGTTACATTGGTCCCGTGCGAGGTGTTCGTGCCTCCTATGGGGTCGTTTGGGGGCTGGTTCGGGTTTTCACCCTTCAACGGCCAGTTTTCAAGTCAAAGTGTGATTTTTTCAAATTATCATCATACTCTCAAACCAGGAGACCCGGGACTACGCGGTCAGTTCTTACAAGTTACATTGATCCCGTGCGAGGTGTTCGTGCCTCCTACGGGGTCGTTTGGGCACTGGTTTGGGTTTTCACCCTTTAACGACCTGTTTTCAAGTCTAAGTTTGACTTTTGCAAATTATCATCATACTCTCAAACCGGGAGTCCCGGGACTTCGCGGTCAGTTCCTACATGTTACATTGGTCCCGTGCGTGGAGTTCGGGCCTCATACGGAATCGTTTGGGTGCTGGTTTGGATTTTCACCCTTTAACGGCCTGTTTTAAAGTCTAAGTGTGATTTTTACAAATTATCATGATACTCTCAAACTGGGAGACTCGGGACTACGCGGTCAGTTCCTACAAGTTACATTGGTCCCGTGTGAGGTGTTCGTGCCTCCTACGGGTTCGTTTGGGGGCTGGTTTGGGTTTTCACCCTTTAACGGCCTGTTTTAAAGTCTAAGTGTGATTTTTGCAAATTATCGCCATACTCTCAAACTGGGAGACCCGGGACTACGCCGTCAGTTCCTACAAGTTACATTGGTCCCGTGCGAGGTGTCCGTGCATCCTACGGGATCGTTTGGGGGTTGGTTTGGATTTGCACCCTTTAACGGCCTCTTTTCAAGTCTAAGTGTATTTTTGCAAATTATCGTCATACCCTCAAACCGGGAGACCCGAAACAACACGGTCAGTTCCTACAAGGTACATTGGTCTCGTGCGAGGTGTTCGTGCCTCCTACGGGAGTGTTTGGGGGCTGGTTTGGGTTTTCGCCCTTTAACGGCCTGTTTTCAAGTCAAAGTGTGATATTTTCAAATTATCGTAATACTCTCAAACCGAGAGATTCGGGACTATGCGGTCAGTTCCTACAAGTTACATTGGTCCCGTGCGAGGTGTTCGTGCCTCCTATGGGATCGTTTGGGTGCTGGTTTGGGTTTTCACCCTTTAACGGCATGTTTTCAAGTCTAAGTGTGATTTTTAAAAATTATCGTCATACTCTCAAACCGGGAGACCTGGAACTACGCGGTCAATTCCTACAAGTTACATTGGTCCCTTGCGAGGTGTTCGTGCCTCTTACGGGATCGTTTGGGGGCTAGTTTGGGTTTTCGCCCTTTAACGGCCTATTTTCAAATCAAAGTGTGATTTTTGCAAATTATCGTCATACTCTCAAACCGGGAGATCTGGGACTACGTGGCAGTTCCTACAAGTTACATTGGTCCCGTGCGAGGTGTTCGTGCCTCCTACGGGGTCGTTTGGGGGCTGGTTTGGGTTTTCACCCTTTGACGGCCTGTTTTCAAGTCTAAGTGTGATTTTTGCAAATTATCATCATACTCTCAAACCGAGAGACCCGGGACTACGCGGTCAGTTCTTACAAGGTACATTAGTCTCGTGCGAGGTGTTCGTGCCTCCTACGGGATCGTTTGGGGGCTGGTTTGGGTTTTCGCCCTTTAACGGCCTGTTTTCAAGATTAAGGGTGATTTTTGCAAATCATCATAATACTCTCAAACCGGGAGATCGGGGAGCACGCGGTTAGTTCCTACAAGATACATTGGTCCCGTGCGAGGTGTTCGTGCCTCCTACGGGATCGTTTGGGTGCTGGTTTGGATTTTCACCCTTTAACGGCCTCTTTTCAAGTCAAAGTGTGATTTTTGAAAATTATCATCATACTCTGAAACCGGGAGACCCGGGACTACGCGGTTAGTTCCTACAAGTTACATTGGTCCCGTGCGAGGTGTTCGTGCCTCGTACGGGGTCATTTGGGGGTTGGTCTGGGTTTTCACCCTTTAACGGCCTGTTTTCAACTCTAAGTGTGATTTTTACAAATTATCATCATACTCTCAAACCGGGAGCCCCGGACTATGCGGTCACTTCCTACAAGTTACATTGGTCCCGTACGAGGTGTCCGTGCCTCCTACGGGATCGTTTGGGGGCTGGTTTTGATTTTCACCCTTTAATGGCCTATTTTAAAGTCAAAGTGTGATTTTTGCAAATTATCATCAAACTCTTAAACCGGGAGACCTGGAACTACGCGGTCAGTTCCTAGAATTACATTGGTCCCGTGCGAGGTGTTCGTGCCTCCTACGGGCTCGTTTGGGGGCTCGTTTGGGTTTTCGCCCTTTAACGGCCTGTTTTCAAGTCAAAGTGTGATTTTTGTAAATTATCGTCATACTCTCAAACCGAGAGATAAGGGACTACGAGGTCAGTTCCTACAAGTTACATTGGTCCCGTGCGAGGTGTTCGTGCCTCCTACGGAGTCGTTTGGGGGCTGGTTTGCGTTTTCACCCTTTAACGGCTTGTTTTCAAGTCTAAGTGTGATTTTTGCAAATTATCGTCATACTCTAAAATCGGGAGACCCGGGACTACGCGGTCAGTTCCTAACAGTTACATTGGTCCCGTGCGAGGTGTTCGTGCCTCCTATGGGGTCGTTTGGGGGCTGGTTCGGGTTTTCACCCTTCAACGGCCTGTTTCCAAGTCAAAGTGTGATTTTTTCAAATTATCATCATACTCTCAAACCAGGAGACCCGGGACTACGCGGTCAGTTCTTACAAGTTACATTGATCCCGTGCGAGGTGTTCGTGCCTCCTACTGGGTCGTTTGGGGGTGGTTTGGGTTTTCACCCTTTAACGGCTTGTTTTCAAGTCTAAGTGTGATTTTTGCAAATTATCGTCATACTCTAAAATCGGGAGACCCGGGACTACGCGGTCAGTTCCTAACAGTTACATTGGTCCCGTGCGAGGTGTTCGTGCCTCCTATGGGGTCGTTTGGGGGCTGGTTCGGGTTTTCACCCTTCAACGGCCTGTTTTCAAGTCAAAGTGTGATTTTTTCAAATTATCATCATACTCTCAAACCAGGAGACCCGGGACTACGCGGTCAGTTCTTACAAGTTACATTGATCCCGTGCGAGGTGTTCGTGCCTCCTACTGGGTCGTTTGGGGGTGGTTTGGGTTTTCACCCTTTAACGGCTTGTTTTCAAGTCTAAGTGTGATTTTTGCAAATTATCGTCATACTCTAAAATCGGGAGACCCGGGACTACGCGGTCAGTTCCTAACAGTTACATTGGTCCCGTGCGAGGTGTTCGTGCCTCCTATGGGGTCGTTTGGGGGCTGGTTCGGGTTTTCACCCTTCAACGGCCAGTTTTCAAGTCAAAGTGTGATTTTTTCAAATTATCATCATACTCTCAAACCAGGAGACCCGGGACTACGCGGTCAGTTCTTACAAGTTACATTGATCCCGTGCGAGGTGTTCGTGCCTCCTACGGGGTCGTTTGGGCACTGGTTTGGGTTTTCACCCTTTAACGACCTGTTTTCAAGTCTAAGTTTGACTTTTGCAAATTATCATCATACTCTCAAACCGGGAGTCCCGGGACTTCGCGGTCAGTTCCTACATGTTACATTGGTCCCGTGCGTGGAGTTCGGGCCTCATACGGAATCGTTTGGGTGCTGGTTTGGATTTTCACCCTTTAACGGCCTGTTTTAAAGTCTAAGTGTGATTTTTACAACTTATCATGATACTCTCAAACTGGGAGACTCGGGACTACGCGGTCAGTTCCTACAAGTTACATTGGTCCCGTGTGAGGTGTTCGTGCCTCCTACGGGTTCGTTTGGGGGCTGGTTTGGGTTTTCACCCTTTAACGGCCTGTTTTAAAGTCTAAGTGTGATTTTTGCAAATTATCGCTATACTCTCAAACCGGGAGACCCGGGACTACGCCGGCAATTCCTACAAGTTACATTGGTCCCGTGCGAGGTGTCCGTGCATCCTACGGGATCGTTTGGGGGTTGATTCGGATTTTCACCCTTTAACGGCTTCTTTTAAAGTCTAAGTGTATTTTTGCAAATTATCATCATACCCTCAAACCGGGAGACCCGAAACAACACGGTCAGTTCCGACAAGGTACATTGGTCTCGTGCGAGGTGTTCGTGCCTCCTACGGGATCGTTTGGGGGCTGGTTTGGATTTTCGTACTTTAACGGCCTGTTTTCAAGTCAAAGTGTGATATTTGCAAATTATCGTAATACTCTCAAACCGGGCGATTCGGGACTATGCGGTCAGTTCCTACAAGTTACATTGGTCCCGTGCGAGGTGTTCGTGCCTCCTATGGGATCGTTTGGGTGCTGGTTTGGGTTTTCACCCTTTAACGGCCTGTTTTCAAGTCTAAGTGAGATTTTTAAAAATTATCATCATACTCTCAAACCGGGAGACCTGGAACTACACGGTCAGTTCCTACAAGTTACTTTGGTCCCGTGCGAGGTGTTCGTGCCTCCTACGGGATCGTTTGGGGGCTGGTTTGGGTTTTCGCCCTTTAACGGCCTGTTTTCAAATCAAAGTGTGATTTTTGCAAATTATCGTCATACTCTCAAACCGGGAGATCTGGGACTACGCGGCAGTTCCTACAAGTTACATTGGTCCCGTGCGAGGTGTTCGTGCCTCCTACGGGGTCGTTTGGGGGCTGGTTTGGGTTTTCACCCTTTAACGGCCTGTTTTCAAGTCTAAGTGTGATTTTTGCAAATTATCATCATACTCTCAAACCGACAGGCCCGGGACTACGCGGTCAGTTCTTACAAGTTACATTGGTCCCGTGCGATGTTTTTGTGCCTCCTACGGGTTCGTTTGGGGGTTGGTTTGGGTTTTCATCCTTTAACGGTCTGTTTTAAAGTCAAAGTGTGATTTTTGCAAATTATCATCATACTCACAAACCAGGAGACCCGGTACTACGCGGTAAGTTCCTATAAGTTACATTTTGTCCCGTGCGAGGTGTTCGTGCCTCCTACGGGTTTGTTTGGATGCTGGTATGGGCTTTCACCCTTTAACGGCCTGTTTTAAAGTCAAAGTGTGATTTTGGCAGATTATCGTCATACTCTCAAACCGGGAGACTCGGGACTACGCGATCAGTTCCTACAAGTTACATTGGTCTCGTGCGAGGTGTTCATGCCTCCTGCAGGATCGTTAGGAGGCTGGTTTGGGTTTTCGCCCTTTAACGGCCTGTTTTCAAGTCTAAGTGTGTTTTTTGAAAATTATCGTCATACTCTCAAACCGGGAGACCTGAAACTATGCGGTCACTTCCTACAAGTTACATTGGTCCCGTGCGAGGTGTTCGTGCCTCCTATGGGATCGTTTGGACGCTAGTTTGGGTTTTCGCCCTTTAACGGCCTGTTTTCAAGTCAAAGTGTGATTTTTGCAAATTGTCGTCATACTCTCAAACCGGGAGATCCGGGACTATGCGGTCAGTTCCTACAAGATACATTGGTCCCGTGCGAGGTGTTCGTGCCTCCTACGGGGTCGTTTGGGGGCTGGTTTGGGTTTTCACCCTTTAACGGCCTGTTTTCAAGTCTAAGTGTGATTTTTGCAAATTAAGATCATAGTCTCAAACCGGGAGACCCGGGACGACGCGGTCAGTTCCTACAAGTTACATTGGTCCCGTGCGAGGTGTCCGTGCCTCCTAGGGGTTCGTTTGGGGGCTAGTTTGGGTTTTCACCATTTAACGGCCTGTTTTAAAGTCAAAGTGTGATTTTTGAAAATTATCGTCATACTCTCTAGCCGAGAGCCCCGGACTATGCGGTCAGTTCCTACAAGTTACATTGGTCCCGTGCGAGGTGTCCGTGCCTCCTACGGGATCATTTGGGGGCTGGTTTGGATTTTCACCCTTTAACGGCCTGTTTTCAAGTCTAAGTGTGATTTTTGCAAATTATCGTCATACTCTCAAACTAGGAGCCCCGGGACTACGCGGTCAGTTCCGACAAGTTACATTGGTCCCGTGCGAGGTGTTCGTGCCTCCTACGGGTTTGTTTGGATGCTGGTTTGGATTTTCACCCTTTAACGGCCTGTTTTCAAGTCTAAGTGTGATTTTTGCAAATTATCGTCATACTCTCAAACTAGGAGCCCCGGGACTACGCGGTCAGTTCCTACAAGTTACATTGGTCCCGTGTGAGGTGTTCGTGCCTCCTACGGGTTCGTTTGGGGGCTGGTTTGGGTTTTCACCCTTTAACGGCCTGTTTTAAAGTCTAAGTGTGATTTTTGCAAATTAAGATCATAGTCTCAAACCGGGAGACCCGGGACGACGCGGTCAGTTCCTACAAGATACATTGGTCCCGTGCGAGGTGTTCGTGCCTCCTACGGGGTCGTTTGGGGGCTGGTTTGGGTTTTCACCCTTTAACGGCCTGTTTTCAAGTCTAAGTGTGATTTTTGCAAATTAAGATCATAGTCTCAAACCGGGAGACCCGGGACGACGCGGTCAGTTCCTACAAGTTACATTGGTCCCGTGCGAGGTGTCCGTGCCTCCTAGGGGTTCGTTTGGGGGCTAGTTTGGGTTTTCACCATTTAACGGCCTGTTTTAAAGTCAAAGTGTGATTTTTGAAAATTATCGTCATACTCTCTAGCCGAGAGCCCCGGACTATGCGGTCAGTTCCTACAAGTTACATTGGTCCCGTGCGAGGTGTACGTGCCTCCTACGGGATCATTTGGGGGCTGGTTTGGATTTTCACCCTTTAACGGCCTGTTTTCAAGTCTAAGTGTGATTTTTGCAAATTATCGTCATACTCGCAAACTAGGAGCCCCGGGACTACGCGGTCAGTTCCTACAAGATACATTGGTCCCGTGCGAGGTGTCCGTGCCTCCTACGGGATCATTTGGGGGCTGGTTTGGATTTTCACCCTTTAACGGCCTGTTTTCAAGTCTAAGTGTGATTTTTGCAAATTATCGTCATACTCTCAAACTAGGAGCCCCGGGACTACGCGGTCAGTTCCTACAAGATACATTGGTCCCGTGCGAGGTGTTCGTGCCTCCTACGGGGTCGTTTGGGGGCTGGTTTGGGTTTTCACCCTTTAACGGCCTGTTTTCAAGTCTAAGTGTGATTTTTGCAAATTAAGATCATAGTCTCAAACCGGGAGACCCGGGACGACGCGGTCAGTTCCTACAAGTTACATTGGTCCCGTGCGAGGTGTCCGTGCCTCCTAGGGGTTCGTTTGGGGGCTAGTTTGGGTTTTCACCATTTAACGGCCTGTTTTAAAGTCAAAGTGTGATTTTTGAAAATTATCGTCATACTCTCTAGCCGAGAGCCCCGGACTATGCGGTCAGTTCCTACAAGTTACATTGGTCCCGTGCGAGGTGTCCGTGCCTCCTACGGGATCATTTGGGGGCTGGTTTGGATTTTCACCCTTTAACGGCCTGTTTTCAAGTCTAAGTGTGATTTTTGCAAATTATCGTCATACTCTCAAACTAGGAGACCCGGGACTACGCCGTCAGTTCCTACAAGTTACATTGGTCCCGTGCGAGGTGTCCTTGCATCCTACGGGATCGTTTCGGGGTTGGTTTGGATTTTCACCCTTTAACGGCCTCTTTTCAAGTCTAAGTGTATTTTTGCAAATTATCGTCATACCCTCAAACCGGGAGACCCGAAACAACACGGTCAGTTCCTACAAGGTACATTGGTCTCGTGCGAGGTGTTCGTGCCTCCTACGGGAGTGTTTGGGGGCTGGTTTGGGTTTTCACCATTTAACGGCCTGTTTTAAAGTCAAAGTGTGATTTTTGAAAATTATCGTCATACTCTCTAGCCGAGAGCCCCGGACTATGCGGTCAGTTCCTACAAGTTACATTGGTCCCGTGCGAGGTGTCCGTGCCTCCTACGGGATCGTTTGGGTGCTGGTTTGGGTTTTCACCCTTTAACGACCTGTTTTCAAGTCTAAGTGTGATTTTTAAAAATTATCGTCATACTCTCAAACCGGGAGACCTGGAACTACGCGGTCAGTTCCTACAAGTTACTTTGGTCCCGTGCGAGGTGTTCGTGCCTCCTACGGGATCGTTTGGGGGCTGGTTTGGGTTTTCGCCCTTTAACGGCCTGTTTTCAAATCAAAGTGTGATTTTTGCAAATTATCGTCATACTCTCAAACCGGGAGACCCGGGACTACGCGATCAGTTCCTACAAGTTACATTGGTCCCGTGCGAGGTGTTCGTGTCTCCTACAGGGTCATTTGGGGGCTGGTTTGGGTTTTCACACTTTAACGTCCTGTTTTCAAGTCTAAGTGTGATTTTAGAAAATTATCGTCATACTCTCAAACTAGGAGACCCGGGACTACGCGGTCAGTTCCTACAAGTTACATTGGTCCCGTGCGAGGTGTTCGTGCCTCCTATGGTGTCGTTTGGGGGCTGGTTTGGATTTTCACCCTTTAATGACCTCTTTTCAAGTCTAAGTGTGATTTTTGGAATTTATCGTCATACTCTCAAATCGGGAGACCCGGAACAACGCGATCAGTTCCTATAAGTTACATTGGTACCGTGCGAGGTGTTCGTGCCTCCTACGGGGTCGTTTGGGGGCTGGTTTGGGTTTTCACCCTTTAACGGCCTGTTTTCAAGTCTAAGTGTGATTTTTGCAAATTATCATCATACTCTCAAACCGGGAGACCCGGGACTACACAATCAGTTCTTACAAGTTACATTGGTCCCGTGCGATGTTTTCGTGCCTCCTACGGGTTCGTTTGGGGGTTGGTTTGGGTTTTCACCCTTTAACGGTCTGTTTTAAAGTCAAAGTGTGATTTTTGCAAATTATCATCATACTCACAAACCGGGAGACCCGGGACTACGCGGTAAGTTCCTATAAGTTACATTGGTCCCGTGCGAGGTGTTCGTGCCTCCTACGGGTTTGTTTGGATGCTGGTATGGGCTTTCACCCTTTAATGGCCTGTTTTAAAGTCAAAGTGTGATTTTGGCAGATTATCGTCATACTATCAAACCGGGGGACTCGGGACTACGCGATCAGTTCCTACAAGTTACGTTGGTCTCGTGCGAGGTGTTCGTGCCTCCTGCAGGATCGTTAGGAGGCTGGTTTGGGTTTTCGCCCTTTAACGGCCTGTTTTCAAGTCAAAGTGTGATTTTTGCAAATTATCGTCATACTCTCAAACCGGGAGATCCGGGACTATGCGGTCAGTTCCTACAAGTTACATTGGTCCTGTGCGAGGTGTTCGTGCCTCCTACGGGGTCGTTTGGGGGATGGTTTGGGTTTTCACACTTTAACGGCCTGTTTTCAAGTCTAAGTGTGATTTTTGCAAATTAAGATCATAGTCTCAAACCGGGAGACCCGGGACTACGCGGTCAGTTCCTACAAGTTACATTGGTCCCGTGCGAGGTGTTCGTGCCTCCTACGGTGTCGTTTGGGGGGTGGTTTGGATTTTCACCCTTTAACGGCCTCTTTTCAAATCTAAGTGTGATTTTTGCAAATTATCATCATACTCTCAAACCAGGAGACCCGGGACTACGCGGTCAGTTCCGACAAGTTACATTGGTCCCGTGCGAGGTGTTCGTGCCTCCTATGGTGTCGTTTGGGGGCTGGTTTGGATTTTCACCCTTTAACGGCCTCTTTTCAAGTTTAAGTGTGATTTTTGCAATTTATCGTCATACTCTCAAATCGGGAGACCCAGAACAACGCGATCAGTTCCTACAAGTTACATTGGTCCCGTGCGAGGTGTCCGTGCATCCTACGGGATCGTTTGGGGGTTGGTTTGGATTTGCACCCTTTAACGGCCTCTTTTCAAGTCTAAGTGTATTTTTGCAAATTATCATCATACCCTCAAACCGGGAGACCCGAAACAACACGGTCAGTTCCTACAAGGTACATTGGTCTCGTGCGAGGTGTTCGTGCCTCCTACGGGATCGTTTGGGGGCTGGTTTGGATTTTCGCCCTTTAACGGCCTGTTTTCAAGTCAAAGTGTGATTTTTGCAAATTATCGTCATACTCTCAAACCAGGAGACCCGGGACTACGCGGTCAGTTCCTACAAGTTACATTGGTCCCGTGCGAGGTGTTCGTGCCTCCTATGGTGTCGTTTGGAGGGTGGTTTGGATTTTCACCCTTTAACGGCCTCTTTTCAAATCTAAGTGTGATTTTTGCAAATTATCATCATACTCTCAAACCAGGAGACCCGGGACTACGCGATCAGTTCCTACAAGTTACATTGGTCACGTGCGAGGTGTTCGTGTCTCCTAGAGGGTCATTTGGGGGATGGTTTGGGTTTTCACACTTTAACGTCCTGTTTTCAAGTCTAACTGTGATTTTAGCAAATTATCGTCATACTCTCAAACTAGGAGACCCGGGACTACGCGGTCAGTTCCTACAAGTTACATTGGTCCCGTGCGAGGTGTTCGTGCCTCCTATGGTGTCGTTTGGGGGCTGGTTTGGATTTTCACCCTTTAATGACCTCTTTTCAAGTCTAAGTTTGATTTTTGCAATTTATCGTCATACTCTCAAATCGGGAGACCCGGAACAACGCGATCAGTTCCTACAAGTTACATTGGTCCCGTGCGAGGTGTTCGTGCCTCCTACGGGATCGTTTGGGGGCTGGTTTGGGTTTTCGCCCTTTAACGGCCTGTTTTCAAATCAAAGTGTGATTTTTGCAAATTATCGTCATACTCTCAAACCGGGAGATCTGAGACTACGCGGTAGTTCCTACAAGTTACATTGGTCCCGTGCGAGGTGTTCGTGCCTCCTATGGGGTCGTTTGGGGGCTGGTTTGGGTTTTCACCCTTTGACGGCCTGTTTTCAAGTCTAAGTGTGATTTTTGCAAATTATCATCATACTCTCAAACCGGGA
The DNA here is from genome assembly GCA_949130495.1 of Sambucus nigra. Classification (NCBI taxonomy): domain Eukaryota; kingdom Viridiplantae; phylum Streptophyta; class Magnoliopsida; order Dipsacales; family Adoxaceae; genus Sambucus; species Sambucus nigra. The sequence continues at coordinate 1,673,386 of OX422223.1, forward strand.
GACCCGGGACTACGCGGTCAGTTCTTACAAGGTACATTAGTCTCGTGCGAGGTGTTCGTGCCTCCTATGGGGTCGTTTGGGGGCTGGTTTGGGTTTTCGCCCTTTAACGGCCTGTTTTCAAATCAAAGTGTGATTTTTGCAAATTATCATCATACTCTCAAACCAGGAGACCCGGGACTACGCGATCAGTTCCTACAAGTTACATTGGTCCCGTGCGAGGTGTTCGTGTCTCCTACAGGGTCATTTGGGGGCTGGTTTGGGTTTTCACACTTTAACGTCCTGTTTTCAAGTCTAAGTGTGATTTTAGAAAATTATCGTCATACTCTCAAACTAGGAGACCCGGGACTACGCGGTCAGTTCCTATAAGTTACATTGGTCCCGTGCGAGGTGTTCGTGGCTCCTACGGGTTTGTTTGGATGCTGGTATGGGCTTTCACCCTTTAACGGCATATTTTAAAGTCAAAGTGTGATTTTGGCAGATTATCGTCATACTCTCAAACCGAGAGACTCGGGACTACGCGATCAGTTCCTACAAGTTACATTGGTCTCGTGCGAGGTGTTCGTACCTCCTGCAGGATCGTTAGGAGGCTGGTTTGGGTTTTCGCCCTTTAACGGCCTGTTTTCAAGTCTAAGTGTGATTTTTGAAAAATATCGTGATACTCTCAAACCGGGAGACCTGGAACTATGCGGTCACTTCCTACAAGTTACATTGGTCCCGTGCGAGGTGTTCGTGCCTCCTACGGGATCGTTTCGACGCTAGTTTGGGTTTTCGCCCTTTAACGGCCTGTTTTGAAGTCAAAGTGTGATTTTTGCAAATTATCGTCATACTATCAAACCGGGAGATTCGGGACTATGCGGTCAGTTCCTACAAGTTACATTGGTCCCGTGCGAGGTGTTCGTGCCTCCTACGGGGTCGTTTGGGGGCTGGTTTGGGTTTTCACCCTTTAACGGCCTGTTTTCAAGTCTAAGTGTGATGTTTGCAAATTATCATCATAGTCTCAAACCGGGAGACCCGGGACTATGCGGTCAGTTCCTACAAGTTACATTGGTCCCGTGCGAGGTGTTCGTGCCTCCTAGGGGTTCGTTTGGGGGTAGTTTGGGTTTTCACCCTTTAACGGCCAATTTTAAAGTCAAAGTGTGATTTTTGCAAATTATCATCATACTCACAAACCGAGAGACCCGGGACTACGCGGTAAGTTCCTACAAGTTACATTGGTCCCGTGCGAGGTGTTCGTGCCTCCTACGGGTTTGTTTGGGCGCTGGTTTGGGTTTTCAACCTTTAACAGCCTGTTTTCAAGTCAAAGTGTGATTTTTGCAAATTATTGTCATACTCTCAAACCGAGAGACCCGGGACTACGCGGTCAGTTCCTACAAGTTACATTCGTCCCGTGCGAGGTGTTCGTGCCTCGTACGGGGACGTTTGGGGGTTGGTTTGGGTTTTCACCCTTTAACGGCCTGTTTTCAAGTCTAAGTGTGATTTTTGCAAATTATCGTCATACTCTCAAGCCGAGAGCCCCGGACTATGCGGTCAGTTCCTACAAGTTACATTGATCCCGTGCGAGGTGTTCGTGCCTCCTATGGGGTCGGTTGGGCGCTGGTTTTGGTTTTCACCCTTTAACGACCTGTTTTCAAGTCTAAGTTTGACTTTTGCAAATTATCATCATACTCTCAAACCGGGAGTCCCGGGACTTCGCGGTCAGTTCCTACATGTTACATTGGTCCCGTGCGTGGAGTTCGGGCCTCATACGGAATCGTTTGGGTGCTGGTTTGGATTTTCACCCTTTAACGGCCTGTTTTAAAGTCTAAGTGTGATTTTTACAAATTATCATGATACTCTCAAACTGGGAGACCCGGGACTACGCGGTCAGTTCCTACAAGTTACATTGGTCCCGTGTGTGCTGTTCGTGCCTCCTACGGATTCGTTTGGGGGCTGGTTTGGGTTTTCACCCTTTAACGGCCTGCTTTAAAGTCTAAGTGTGATTTTTGCAAATTATCGCCATACTCTCAAACTGGGAGACCCGGGACTACGCCGTCAGTTCCTACAAGTTACATTGGTCCCGTGCGAGGTGTCCGTGCATCCTACGGGATCGTTTGGGGGTTGGTTTGGATTTGCACCCTTTAACGGCCTCTTTTCAAGTCTAAGTGTATTTTTGCAAATTATCATCATACCCTCAAACCGGGAGACCCGAAACAACACGATCAGTTCCTACAAGGTACATTGGTCTCGTGCGAGGTGTTCGTGCCTCCTACGAGATCGTTTGGGGGCTGGTTTGGATTTTCGCCCTTTAACGGCCTGTTTTCAAGTCAAAGTGTGATATTTGCAAATTATCGTAATACTCTCAAACCGGGAGATTCGGGACTATGCGGTCAGTTCCTACAAGTTACATTGGTCCCGTGCGAGGTGTTCGTTCCTCCTACGGGATCGTTTGGGTGCTGGTTTGGGTTTTCACCCTTTAACGGCCTGTTTTCAAGTCTAAGTGTGATTTTTAAAAATTATCGTCATACTCTCAAACCGGGAGACCGGGAACTACGCGGTCAGTTCCTAGAAGTTACTTTGGTCCCGTGCGAGGTGTTCGTGCCTCCTACGGGATCGTTTGGGGGCTGGTTTGGGTTTTCGCCCTTTAACGGCCTGTTTTCAAATCAAAGTGTGATTTTTGCAAATTATCGTCATACTCTCAAACCGGGAGATCTGGGACTACGCGGCAGTTCGTACAAGTTACATTCATCCCGTGCGAGGTGCTCGTGCCTCCTACGGGGTCGTTTGGGGGCTGGTTTGGGTTTTCACCCTTTAACGGCCTGTTTTCAAGTCTAAGTGTGATTTTTGCAAATTATCATCATACTCTCAAACCGGGAGACCCGGGACTACGCGGTCAGTTCTTACAAGTTACATTGGTCCCGTGCGATGTTTTCGTGCCTCCTACGGGTTCGTTTGGGGGTTGGTTTGGGTTTTCACCCTTTAACGGCCTGTTTTCAAGTCTAAGTGTGTTTTTTGCAAATTATCATCATACTCACAAACCGGGAGACCCGGGACTACGCGGTAAGTTCCTATAAGTTACATTGGTCCCGTGCGAGTTGTTCGTGCCTCCTACGGGTTTGTTTGGATGCTGGTATGGGCTTTCACCCTTTAACGGCCTATTTTAAAGTCAAAGTGTGATTTTGGCAGATAATCATCATACTCTCAAACCGAGAGACTCGGGACTACGCGATCAGTTCCTACAAGTTACATTGGTCTCGTGCGAGGTGTTCGTACCTCCTGCAGGATCGTTAGGAGGCTGGTTTGGGTTTTCACCCTTTAACAGCCTGTTTTCAAGTCAAAGTGTGATTTTTGCAAATTATTGTCATACTCTCAAACCGAGAGACCCGGGACTACGCGGTCAGTTCCTACAAGTTACATTCGTCCCGTGCGAGGTGTTCGTGCCTCGTACGGGGTCGTTTGGGGGTTGGTTTGGGTTTTCACCCTTTAACGGCCTGTTTTCAAGTCTAAGTGTGATTTTTGCAAATTATCGTCATACTCTCAAGCCGAGAGCCCCGGACTATGCGGTCAGTTCCTACAAGTTACATTGGTCCCGTGCGAGGAGTTTGTGCCTCCTACGGGATCATTTGGGGGCTGGTTTGGATTTTCACCCTTTAACGGCCTGTTTTCAAGTCTAAGTGTGATTTTTGCAAATTATCGTCATACTCTCAAACTAGGAGACCCGGGACTACGCGATCAGTTCCGACAAGTTACATTGGTCCCGTGCGAGGTGTTCGTGCCTCCTATGGTGTCGTTTGGGGGCTAGTTTGGATTTTCGCCCTTTAACGGCCTGTTTTCAAGTCAAAGTGTGATATTTGCAAATTATCGTAATACTCTCAAACGGGGAGATTCGGGACTATGCGGTCAGTTCCTACAAGTTACATTGGTCCCGTGCGAGGTGTTCGTTCCTCCTACGGGATCGTTTGGGTGCTGGTTTGGGTTTTCACCCTTTAACGGCCTGTTTTCAAGTCTAAGTGTGATTTTTAAAAATTATCATCATACTCTCAAACCGGGAGACCTGGAACTACGCGGTGAGTTCCTACAAGTTACTTTGGTCCCGTGCGAGGTGTTCGTGCCTCCTACGGGATCGTTTGGGGGCTGGTTTGGGTTTTCGCCCTTTAACGGCCTGTTTTCAAATCAAAGTGTGATTTTTGCAAATTATCGTCATACTCTCAAACCGGGAGATCTGGGACTACGCGGCAGTTCGTACAAGTTACATTCGTCCCGTGCGAGGTGCTCGTGCCTCCTACGGGGTCGTTTGGGGGCTGGTTTGGGTTTTCACCCTTTAACGGCCTGTTTACAAGTCTAAGTGTGATTTTTGCAAATTATCATCATACTCTCAAATCGGGAGACCCGGGACTACGCGGTCAGTTCTTACAAGTTACATTGGTCCCGTGCGATGTTTTCGTGCCTCCTACGGGTTCGTTTGGGGGTTGGTTTGGGTTTTCACCCTTTAACGGCCTGTTTTCAAGTCTAAGTGTGTTTTTTGCAAATTATCATCATACTCACAAACCGGGAGACCCGGGACTACGCGGTAAGTTCCTATAAGTTACATTGGTCCCATGCGAGGTGTTCGTGCCTCCTACGGGTTTGTTTGGATGCTGGTATGGGCTTTCACCCTTTAACGGCCTATTTTAAAGTCAAAGTGTGATTTTGGCAGATTATCGTCATACTCTAAAACCGAGAGACTCGGGACTACGCGATCAGTTCCTACAAGTTACATTGGTCTCGTGCGAGGTGTTCGTGCCTCCTGCAGGATCGTTAGGAGGCTGGTTTGGGTTTTCGCCCTTTAATGGCCTGTTTTCAAGTCTAAGTGTGATTTTTGAAAAATATCGTCATACTCTCAAACCGGGAGACCGGGAACTACGCGGTCAGTTCCTAGAAGTTACTTTGGTCCCGTGCGAGGTGTTCGTGCCTCCTACGGGATCGTTTGGGGGCTGGTTTGGGTTTTCGCCCTTTAACGGCCTGTTTTCAAATCAAAGTGTGATTTTTGCAAATTATCGTCATACTCTCAAACCGGGAGATCTGGGACTACGCGGCAGTTCGTACAAGTTACATTCATCCCGTGCGAGGTGCTCGTGCCTCCTACGGGGTCGTTTGGGGGCTGGTTTGGGTTTTCACCCTTTAACGGCATGTTTTCAAGTCTAAGTGTGATTTTTGCAAATTATCATCATACTCTCAAACCGGGAGACCCGGGACTACGCGGTCAGTTCTTACAAGTTACATTGGTCCCGTGCGATGTTTTCGTGCCTCCTACGGGTTCGTTTGGGGGTTGGTTTGGGTTTTCACCCTTTAACGGCCTGTTTTCAAGTCTAAGTGTGTTTTTTGCAAATTATCATCATACTCACAAACCGGGAGACCCGGGACTACGCGGTAAGTTCCTATAAGTTACATTGGTCCCGTGCGAGTTGTTCGTGCCTCCTACGGGTTTGTTTGGATGCTGGTATGGGCTTTCACCCTTTAACGGCCTATTTTAAAGTCAAAGTGTGATTTTGGCAGATAATCATCATACTCTCAAACCGAGAGACTCGGGACTACGCGATCAGTTCCTACAAGTTACATTGGTCTCGTGCGAGGTGTTCGTACCTCCTGCAGGATCGTTAGGAGGCTGGTTTGGGTTTTCACCCTTTAACAGCCTGTTTTCAAGTCAAAGTGTGATTTTTGCAAATTATTGTCATACTCTCAAACCGAGAGACCCGGGACTACGCGGTCAGTTCCTACAAGTTACATTGGTCCCGTGCGAGATGTTCGTGCCTCCTATGGTATCGTTTGGGGGCTGGTTTGGGTTTTTGCCCTTTAACGGCCTGTTTTCAAGTCTAAGTGTGATTTTTGAAAATTATCGTCAAACTCTCAAACCAGGAGACCTGGAACTACGCGGTCAGTTCCTACAAGTTACATTGGTCCCGTGCGAGGTGTTCGTGCCTCCTACGGGATCGTTTGGGGGCTGGTTTGGGTTTTCGCCCTTTAACGGCCTGTTTTCAAGTCAAAGTGTGATTTTTGCAAATTATCGTCATACTATCAAACCGGGAGATTCGGGACTATGCGTTCAGTTCCTACAAGTTACATTGGTCCCGTGCGAGGTGTTCGTGCCTCCTACGGGGTCGTTTGGGGGCTGGTTTGGGTTTTCACCCTTTAACGGCCTGTTTTTAAGTCTAAGTGTGATTTTTGCAAATTTTCATCATAGTCTCAAACCGGGAGACCCGGGACTATGCGGTCAGTTCCTATAAGTTACATTGGTCCCATGCGAGGTGTTCGTGCCTCCTAGGGGTTCGTTTGGGGGCTACTTTGGGTTTTCACCCTTTAACGGCCAATTTTAAAGTCAAAGTGTGATTTTTGCAAATTATCATCATACTCACAAACCGAGAGACCCGGGACTACGCGGTAAGTTCCTACAAGTTACATTGGTCCCGTGCGAGGTGTTCGTGCCTCCTACGGGTTTGTTTGGGCGCTGGTTTGGGTTTTCACCCTTTAACAGCCTGTTTTCAAGTCAAAGTGTGATTTTTGCAAATTATTGTCATACTCTCAAACCGAGAGACCCGGGACTACGCGGTCAGTTCCTACAAGTTACATTCGTCCCGTGCGAGGTGTTCGTGCCTCGTACGGGGTCGTTTGGGGGTTGGTTTGGGTTTTCACCCTTTAACGGCCTGTTTTCAAGTCTAAGTGTGATTTTTGCAAATTATCGTCATACTCTCAAGCCGAGAGCCCCGGACTATGCGGTCAGTTCCTACAAGTTACATTGGTCCCGTGCGAGGAGTCCGTGCCTCCTACGGGATCATTTGGGGGCTGGTTTGGATTTTCACCCTTTAACGGCCTGTTTTCAAGTCTAAGTGTGATTTTTGCAAATTATCGTCATACTCTCAAACTAGGAGACTCGGGACTACGCGATCAGTTCCGACAAGTTACATTGGTCCCGTGCGAGGTGTTCGTGCCTCCTATGGTGTCGTTTGGGGGCTGGTTTGGATTTTCGCCCTTTAACGGCCTGTTTTCAAGTCAAAGTGTGATATTTGCAAATTATCGTAATACTCTCAAACCGGGAGATTCGGGACTATGCGGTCAGTTCCTACAAGTTACATTGGTCCCGTGCGAGGTGTTCGTTCCTCCTACGGGATCGTTTGGGTGCTGGTTTGGGTTTTCACCCTTTAACGGCCTGTTTTCAAGTCTAAGTGTGATTTTTAAAAATTATCGTCGTACTCTCAAACCGGGAGACCTGGAACTACGCGGTCAGTTCCTACAAGTTACTTTGGTCCCGTGCGAGGTGTTCGTGCCTCCTACGGGATCGTTTGGGGGCTGGTTTGGGTTTTCACCCTTTAACGGCCTGTTTTCAAATCAAAGTGTGATTTTTGCAAATTATCGTCATACTCTCAAACCGGGAGATCTGGGACTACGCGGCAGTTCGTACAAGTTACATTCGTCCCATGCGAGGTGCTCGTGCCTCCTACGGGGTCGTTTGGGGGCTGGTTTGGGTTTTCACCCTTTAACGGCCTGTTTTCAAGTCTAAGTGTGATTTTTGCAAATTATCGTCATACTCTCAAACTAGGAGACCCGGGACTACGCGGTCAGTTCCGACAAGTTACATTGGTCCCGTGCGAGGTGTTCGTACCTCCAATGGTGTCGTTTGGGGGCTGGTTTGGATTTTCACCCTTTAACGGCCTCTTTTCAAGTCTAAGTGTGATTTTTGCAATTTATCGTCATACTCTCAAATCGGGAGACCCAGAACAACGCGATCAGTTCCTACAAGTTACATTGGTCCCGTGCGAGGTGTTCGTGCCTCCTACAGGATCGTTTGGGGGCTAGTTTGGGTTTTCACCCTTTAACGTCCTGTTTTCAAGTCTAAGTGTGATTTTTGCAAATTATCGTCATACTCTCAAACCAGGAGACCCGGGACTACGCGGTCAGTTCCTACAAGTTACATTGGTCTCGTGCGAGGTGTTCGTGCCTCCTATGGTGTCGTTTGGCGGTTGTTTGGATTTTCACCCTTTAACGGCCTCTTTTCAAGTCTAAGTGTGATTTTTGCAAATTATCGTCATACTCTCAAATCGGGAGACCCGGAACAACGCGATCAGTTCCTACAAGTTACATTGGTCCCGTGCGAGGTGTTCGTGCCTCCTACGGGATCATTTGGGGGCTGGTTTGGGTTTGCACCCTTTAACGGCCTGGTTTCAAGTCTAAGTGTGATTTTTGCAAATTATCATCATACTCTCAAACCAGGAGACCCGGGACTACGCTATCAGTTCCTACAAGTTACATTGGTCACGTGCGAGGTGTTCGTGTCTCCTACAGGGTCATTTGGGGGATGGTTTGGGTTTTCACACTTTAACGTCCTGTTTTCAAGTCTAAGTGTGATTTTAGCAAATTATCGTCATACTCTCAAACTAGGAGACCCGGGACTACGCGGTCAGTTCCTACAAGTTACATTGGTCCCGTGCGAGGTGTTCGTGCCTCATACGGGATCATTTGGGGACTGGTTTGGGTTTTCACCCTTTAACGGCCTGTTTTCAAGTCTAAGTGTGATTTTTTCAAATTATCATCATACTCTCAAACCGGGAGACCCGGGACTACGCGGTCAGTTCCTACAAGTTACATTGGTCCGGTGCAAGGTGTTCGTGCCTCCTACGGGGTCGTTTGGGGGCTGGTTTGGGTTTTCACCCTTTAACGGCCTGTTTTCAAGTCTAAGCGTATTTTTCAAACTGGGAGATCTAGAACTACGCGGTCAGTTCCTACAAGTTACATTGGTCCCGTGCGAGATGTTCGTGCCTCCTATGGTATCGTTTGGGGGCTGGTTTGGGTTTTTGCCCTTTAACGGCCTGTTTTCAAGTCTAAGTGTGATTTTTGAAAATTATCGTCAAACTCTCAAACCAGGAGACCTGGAACTACGCGGTCAGTTCCTACAAGTTACATTGGTCCCGTGCGAGGTGTTCGTGCCTCCTACGGGATCGTTTGGGGGCTGGTTTGGGTTTTCGCCCTTTAACGGCCTGTTTTCAAGTCAAAGTGTGATTTTTGCAAATTATCGTCATACTATCAAACCGGGAGATTCGGGACTACGCGGTCAGTTCCTACAAGTTACATTGGTCCCGTGCGAGGTGTTCGTGCCTCCTTCGGGGTCGTTTGGGGGCTAGTTTGGGTTTTCACCCTTTAACGACCTGTTTTCAAGTCAAAGTGTGATTTTGGCAAATTATCGTAATACTCTCAAACCGGGAGATCCGAGACGACGCGATCAGTTCCTACAAGTTACATTGGTCCCGTGCGAGGTGTTCGTGCCTCCAACGGGTTCGTTTGGGGGCTGGTTTGGGTTTTCACCCTTTAACGGCCTGTTTTAAAGTCAAAGTGTGATTTTTGCAAATTATCATAATACTCACAAATCGGGAGACCCGGGACTACCCAGTAAGTTCCTATAAGTTACATTGGTCCCGTGCGAGGTGTTCATGCCTCCTACGGGTTTGTTTGGGCGCTGATTTGGGTTTTCACCCTTTAACGGCCTGTTTTCAAGTCAAAGTGTGATTTTTGCAAATTATTGTCATACTATCAAACCGAGAGACCCGGGACTTCGCGGGCAGTTCCTACAAGTTACATTGGTCCCGTGCGAGGTGTTCGTGCCTCGTACGGGGTCGTTTGGGGGTTGGTTTGGGTTTTCACCCTTTAACGGCCTGTTTTCAAGTCTAAGTGTGATTTTTGCAAATTATCGTCATACTCTCAAACCGGGAGCCCCGGACTATGCGGTCACTTCCTACAAGTTACATTGGTCCAGTGCGAAGTGTCCATGCCTCCTACGGGATCGTTTGGGAGCTGGTTTGGATTTTCACCCTTTAACAGCCTGTTTTCAAGTCTAAGTGTGATTTTTGCAAATTATCATCAAACTCTTAAACCGGGAGACCTGGAACTACGCGGCCAGTTCCTACAAGTTACATTGGTCCCGAACGAGGTGTTCGTGCCTCCTACGGGATCGCTTGGGGGCTGGTTTGGGTTTTCGCCCTTTAACGGCCTGTTTTCAAGTCAAAGTGTGATTTTTGCAAATTATCGTCATACTCTCAAACCGGGAGATTCGGGACTACGCAGTCAGTTCCTACAAGTTACATTGGTCCCGTGCGTGGTGTTCGTGCATCCTATGGGGTCGTTTGGGGGCTGGTTTGGGTTTCCACCCATTAACGGCTGGTTTTCAAGTCTAAGTGTGATTTTTGCAAATTATCATCAAACTCACAAACTGGGAGACCCGGGACTACGCGGTAAGTTCCTATAAGTTACATTGGTCCCGTGCGAGGTGTTCGTGCCTCCTACAGGTTTTTTTGGGCGCTGGTTTGGGTTTTCACCCTTTAACGACCTGTTTTCAAGTCAAAGTGTGATTTTTGCAAATTATTGTCATACTCTCAAACCGAGAGACCCGGGACTACGCGGTCAGTTCCTATAAGTTACATTGGTCCCGTGCGAGGTGTTAGTGCCTCGTACGGGGTCGTTTGGGGGTTGGTTTGGGTTTTCACCCTTTAACGGCCTGTTTTCAATTCTAAGTGTGATTTTTGCAAATTATCGTCATACTCTCAAACCGAGAGCCCCGGACTATGCGGTCACTTCCTACAAGTTACATTGGTCCCGTGCGAGGTGTCCGTGCCTCCTACGGGATCGTTTGGGGGCTGGATTGGATTTTCACCCTTTAACAACCTGTTTTCAAGTCTAAGTGTGATTTTTGCAAATTATCATCAAACTCTTAAACCGGGAGACCTGGAACTACGCGGCCAGTTCCTACAAGTTACATTGGTCCCGTACGAGGTGTTCGTGCCTCTTACGAGATCGTTTGGGGGCTGGTTTGGGTTTTCGCCCTTTAACGGCCTGTTTTGAAGTCTAAGTGTGATTTTTGCAAATTATCGTCATACTCTCAAACCGGGAGAACCGGGACTACGCGGTCAGTTCCTACAAGTTACATTGGTCCCGTGCGAGGTGTTCGTGCCTTGTACGGGGTCGTTTGGGGGTTGGTTTTGTTTTTCACCCTTTAACGGCCTATTTTAAAGTCTAAGTGTGATTTTTGAAAATTATCGTCATACTCTCAAACCGGTAGCCCCGGACTATGCGGTCAGTTCCTACAAGTTACATTGGTCCCGTGCGTGGTGTCCGTGCCTCCTACGGGATCGTCTGGGGGATGGTTTGGATTTTCACCCTTTAACGGCCTGTTTTCAAGTCTAAGTGTGATTTTTATAAATTGTCATCATACTCTCAAACCAAGAGACCTAGAACTACGCGGTCAGATCCTACAAGTTACATTGGTCCCGTGCGAGGTGTTCGTGCCTCCTACGGGATCGCTTGGGGGCTGGTTTGGATTTTCACCCTTTAACGGCCTCTTTTCAAGTCTAAGTGTGATTTTTGCAATTTATCGTCATACTCTCAAATCGGGAGACCCAGAACAACGCGATCAATTCCTACAAGTTACATTGGTCCCGTGCGAGGTGTTCGTGCCTCCTACAGGATCGTTTGGGGGCTAGTTTGGGTTTTCACCCTTTAACGTCCTGTTTTCAAGTCTAAGTGTGATTTTTGCAAATTATCGTCATACTCTCAAACCAGGAGACCCGGGACTACGCGGTCAGTTCCTACAAGTTACATTGGTCCCGTGCGAGGTGTTCGTGCCTCCTATGGTGTGGTTTGGGGGGTGGTTTGGATTTTCACCCTTTAACGGCCTCTTCTCAAGTCTAAGTGTGATTTTTGCAAATTATCGTCATACTCTCAAATCGGGAAACCCGGAACAACGCGATCAGTTCCTACAAGTTACATTGGTCCCGTGCGAGGTGTTCGTGCCTCCTACGGGATCATTTGGGGGCTGGTTTGGGTTTTCACCCTTTAACGACCTGTTTTCAAGTCTAAGTGTGATTTTTGCAAATTATCATCATACTCTCAAACCATGAGACCCGGGACTACGCGATCAGTTCCTACAAGTTACATTGGTCCCGTGCGAGGTGTTCGTGTCTCCTACAGGGTCATTTGGGGGCTGGTTTGGGTTTTCAAACTTTAACGTCCTGTTTTCAAGTCTAAGTGTGATTTTAGAAAATTATCGTCATACTCTCAAACTAGGAGACCCGGGACTACGCGGTCAGTTCCTACAAGTTACATTGGTCCTGTGCGAGGTGTTCGTGCCTCCTATGGTGTCGTTTGGGGGCTGGTTTGGATTTTCACCCTTTAACGACCTCTTTTCAAGTCAAAGTGTGATTTTTGCAAATTATCGTCATACTCTCAAACCGGGAGATCCGGGACTACGCGGTCAGTTCCTACAAGTTACATTGGTCCCGTACGAGGTGTTCGTGCCTCCTACGAGATCGTTTGGGGGCTGGTTTGGGTTTTCGCCCTTTAACGGCCTGTTTTGAAGTCAAAGTGTGATTTTTGCAAATTATCATCATACTCTCAAACCGGGAGATCCGGGAGTACGCAGTCAGTTCCTACAAGTTACATTGGTCCCGTGCGAGGTGTTCGTGCATCCTATGGGGTCGTTTGGGGGCTGGTTTGGGTTTCCACCCTTTAACGGCCTGTTTTCAAGTCTAAGTGTGATTTTTGCAAATTATCATCAAACTCACAAACTGGGAGACCCGGGACTACGCGGTAAGTTCCTATAAGTTACATTGGTCCCGTGCGAGGTGTTCGTGCCTCCTACAGGTTTTTTTGGGCGTTGGCTTGGGTTTTCACCCTTTAACGGCCTGTTTTCAAGTCTAAGTATGATTTTTGCAAATTATCGTCATACTCTCAAGCCGAGAGCCCCGGACTATGCGGTCAGTTCCTACAAGTTACATTGGTCCCGTGCGAGGTGTCCGTGCCTCCTACGGGATCATTTGGGCGCTGGTTTGGGTTTTCACCCTTTAACGGCCTGTTTTCAAGTCAAAGTGTGATTTTTGCAAATTATTGTCATACTCTCAAACCGAGAGACCCGGGACTACGCGGTCAATTCCTATAAGTTACATTGGTTCCGTGCGAGGTGTTCGTGCCTCGTACGGGGTCGTTTGGGGGTTGGTTTGGGTTTTCACCCTTTAACGGCCTGTTTTCAATTCTAAGTGTGATTTTTGCAAATTATCGTCATACTCTCAAACCGAGAGCCCCGGACTATGCGGTCACTTCCTACAAGTTACATTGGTCCCGTGCGAGGTGTCCGTGCCTCCTACGGGATTGTTTGGGGGCTGGATTGGATTTTCACCCTTTAACAGCCTGTTTTCAAGTCTAAGTGTGATTTTTGCAAATTATCATCAAACTCTTAAACCGGGAGACCTGGAACTATGCGGCCAGTTCCTACAAGTTACATTGGTCCCGTACGAGGTGTTCGTGCCTCCTATGGTGTCGTTTGTGGGCTGGTTTGGATTTTCACCCTTTAACGACCTCTTTTCAAGTCAAAGTGTGATTTTTGCAAATTATCGTCATACTCTCAAACCGGGAGATCCGGGACTACGCGGTCAGTTCCTACAAGTTACATTGGTCCCGTACGAGGTGTTCGTGCCTCCTACGAGATCGTTTGGGGGCTGGTTTGGGTTTTCGCCCTTTAACGGCCTGTTTTGAAGTCAAAGTGTGATTTTTGCAAATTATCATCATACTCTCAAACCGGGAGATCCGGGACTACGCAGTCAGTTCCTACAAGTTACATTGGTCCCGTGCGAGGTGTTCGTGCATCCTATGGGGTCGTTTGGGGGCTGGTTTGGGTTTCCACCCTTTAACGGCCTGTTTTCAAGTCTAAGTGTGATATTTGCAAATTATCATCAAACTCACAAACTGGGAGACCCGGGACTACGCGGTAAGTTCCTATAAGTTACATTTGTCCCGTGCGAGGTGTTCGTGCCTCTTACAGGTTTTTTTGGGCGCTGGTTTGGGTTTTCACCCTTTAACGGCCTGTTTTCAAGTCAAAGTGTGATTTTTGCAAATTATCGTCATACTATCAAACCGAGAGATCCGGGACTACGCGGTCAGTTCCTACAAGTTACATTGGTCCCGTGCGAGGTGTTCGTGCCTCCTACGGGGTCGTTGGGGGGCTGGTTTGGGTTTTCACCCTTTAACGGCCTGTTTTCAAGTCAAAGTGTGCTTTTGGCAAATTATCATAATACTCTCAAACCGGGAGATCCGGGACGACGCGGTCAGTTCCTACACGTTAAATTCGTCCCGTGCGAGGTGTTCGTGCCTCCAACGGGTTCGTTTGGGGGTTGGTTTGGGTTTTCACCCTTTAACGGCCTATTTTCAAGTCTAAGTATGATTTTTGCAAATTATCGTCATACTCTCAAGCCGAGAGCCCCAGACTATGCGGTCAGTTCCTACAAGTTACATTGGTCCCGTGCGAGGTGTCCGTGCCTCCTACGGGATCATTTGGGGGCTGGTTTGGATTTTCACCCTTTAACGGCCGGTTTTCAAGTCTAAGTGTGATTTTTGCAAATTATCGTCATACTCTCAAACCGGGAGAACCGGGACTACGCGGTCAGTTCCTACAAGTTACATTGGTCCCGTGCGAGGTGTTCGTGCCTTGTACGGGGTCGTTTGGGGGTTGGTTTTGGTTTTCACCCTTTAACGGCCTATTTTAAAGTCTAAGTGTGATTTTTGAAAATTATCGTCATACTCTCAAACCGGTAGCCCCGGACTATGCGGTCAGTTCCTACAAGTTACATTGGTCCCGTGCGTGGTGTCCGTGCCTCCTACGGGATCGTCTGGGGGATGGTTTGGATTTTCACCCTTTAACGGCCTGTTTTCAAGTCTAAGTGTGATTTTTATAAATTGTCATCATACTCTCAAACCAAGAGACCTAGAACTACGCGATCAGATCCTACAAGTTACATTGGTCCCGTGCGAGGTGTTCGTGCCTCCTATGGGATCGCTTGGGGGCTGGTTTGGATTTTCACCCTTTAACGGCCTCTTTTCAAGTCTAAGTGTTATTTTTGCAATTTATCGTCATACTCTCAAATCGGGAGACCCAAAACAACGCGATCAATTCCTACAAGTTACATTGGTCCCGTGCGAGGTGTTCGTGCCTCCTACAGGATCGTTTGGGGGCTAGTTTGGGTTTTCACCCTTTAACGTCCTGTTTTCAAGTCTAAGTGTGATTTTTTCAAATTATCGTCATACTCTCAAACCAGGAGACCCGGGACTACGCGGTCAGTTCCTACAAGTTACATTGGTCCCGTGCGAGGTGTTCGTGCCTCCTATGGTGTCGTTTGGGGGGTGGTTTGGATTTTCACCCTTTAACGGCCTCTTTTCAAGTCTAAGTGTGATTTTTGCAAATTATCGTCATACTCTCAAATCGGGAGACCCGGAACAACGCGATCAGTTCCTACAAGTTACATTGGTCCCGTGCGAGGTGTTCGTGCCTCCTACGGGATCATTTGGGGGCTGGTTTGGGTTTTCACCCTTTAACGACCTGTTTTCAAGTCTAAGTGTGATTTTTGCAAATTATCATCATACTCTCAAACCAGGAGACCCGGGACTACGCGATCAGTTCCTACAAGTTACATTGGTCCCGTGCGAGGTGTTCGTGTCTCCTACAGGGTCATTTGGGGGCTGGTTTGGGTTTTCACACTTTAACGTCCTGTTTTCAAGTCTAAGTGTGATTTTAGCAAATTATCGTCATACTCTCAAACTAGGAGACCCGGGACTACGCGGTCAGTTCCTACAAGTTACATTGGTCCCGTGCGAGGTGTTCGTGCCTCCTATGGTGTCGTTTGGGGGCTGGTTTGGATTTTCACCCTTTAACGACCTCTTTTCAAGTCAAAGTGTGATTTTTGCAAATTATCGTCATACTCTCAAACTGGGAGATCCGGGACTACGCGGTCAGTTCCTACAAGTTACATTGGTCCCGTACGAGGTGTTCGTGCCTCCTACGAGATCGTTTGGGGTCTGGTTTGGGTTTTCGCCCTTTAACGGCCTGTTTTGAAGTCAAAGTGTGATTTTTGCAAATTATCATCATACTCTCAAACCGGGAGATCCGAGACTACGCAGTCAGTTCCTACAAGTTACATTGGTCCCGTGCGAGGTGTTCGTGCATCCTATGGGGTCGTTTGGGGGCTGGTTTGGGTTTCCACCCTTTAACGGCCTGTTTTCAAGTCTAAGTGTGATTTTTGCAAATTATCATCAAACTCACAAACTGGGAGACCCGGGACTACGCGGTAAGTTCCTATAAGTTACATTGGTCCCGTGCGAGGTGTTCGTGCCTCCTACAGGTTTTTTTGGGCGTTGGCTTGGGTTTTCACCCTTTAACGGCCTGTTTTCAAGTCAAAGTGTGATTTTTGCAAATTATCGTCATACTATCAAACCGAGAGATCCGGGACTACGCGGTCAGTTCCTACAAGTTACATTGGTCCCGTGCGAGGTGTTCGTGCCTCCTACGGGGTCGTTGGGGGGCTGGTTTGGGTTTTCACCCTTTAACGGCCTGTTTTCAAGTCAAAGTGTGATTTTGGGAAATTATCGTAATACTCTCAAACTGGGAGATCCGGGACGACGCGGTCAGTTCCTACACGTTACATTCGTCCCGTACGAGGTGTTTGTGCCTCCAACGGGTTCGTTTGGGGGTTGGTTTGGGTTTTCACCCTTTAACGGCCTGTTTTCAAGTCTAAGTATGATTTTTGCAAATTATCGTCATACTCTCAAGCCGAGAGCCCCGGACTATGCGGTCAGTTCCTACAAGTTACATTGGTCCCGTGCGAGGTGTCCGTGCCTCCTACGGGATCATTTGGGGGCTGGTTTGGATTTTCACCCTTTAACGGCCGGTTTTCAAGTCTAAGTGTGATTTTTGCAAATTATCGTCATACTCTCAAACTAGGAGACCCGGGACTACGCGGTCAGTTCCGACAAGTTACATTGGTCCCGTGCGAGGTGTTCGTGCCTCTTATGGTGTCGTTTGGGGGCTGGTTTGTATTTTCACCCTTTAACGGCCTCTTTTCAAGTCTAAGTGTGATTTTTGCAATTTATCGTCATACTCTCAAATCGGGAGACCCAGAACAACGCGATCAATTCCTACAAGTTACATTGGTCCCGTGCGAGGTGTTCGTGCCTCCTACAGGATCGTTTGGGGGCTAGTTTGGGTTTTCACCCTTTAACGTCCTGTTTTCAAGTCTAAGTGTGATTTTTGCAAATTATCGTCATACTCTCAAACCAGGAGACCCGGGACTACGCGGTCAGTTCCTACAAGTTACATTGGTCCCGTGCGAGGTGTTCGTGCCTCCTATGGTGTCGTTTGGGGGCTGGTTTGGATTTTCACCCTTTAACGGCCTCTTTTCAAGTCTAAGTGTGATTTTTGCAAATTATCGTCATACTCTCAAATCGGGAGACCCGGAACAACGCGATCAGTTCCTACAAGTTACATTGGTCCCGTGCGAGGTGTTCGTGCCTCCTACGGGATCATTTGGGGGCTGGTTTGGGTTTTCACCCTTTAACGACCTGTTTTCAAGTCTAAGTGTGATTTTTGCAAATTATCATCAAACTCTCAAACCAGGAGACCCGGGACTACGCGATCAGTTCCTACAAGTTACATTGGTCCCGTGCGAGGTGTTCGTGTCTCCTATAGGGTCATTTGGGGGCTGGTTTGGGTTTTCACACTTTAACGTCCTGTTTTCAAGTCTAAGTGTGATTTTAGCAAATTATCGTCATACACTCAAACTAGGAGACCCGGGACTACGCGGTCAGTTCCTACAAGTTACATTGGTCCCGTGCGAGGTGTTCGTGCCTCCTATGGTGTCGTTTGGGGGCTGGTTTGGATATTCACCCTTTAACGACCTCTTTTCAAGTCTAAGTGTGATTTTTGCAATTTATCGTCATACTCTCAAATCGGGAGACCCAAAACAACGCGATCAATTCCTACAAGTTACATTGGTCCCGTGCGAGGTGTTCGTGCCTCCTACAGGATCGTTTGGGGGCTAGTTTGGGTTTTCACCCTTTAACGTCCTGTTTTCAAGTCTAAGTGTGATTTTTTCAAATTATCGTCATACTCTCAAACCAGGAGACCCGGGACTACGCGGTCAGTTCCTACAAGTTACATTGGTCCCGTGCGAGGTGTTCGTGCCTCCTATGGTGTCGTTTGGGGGGTGGTTTGGATTTTCACCCTTTAACGGCCTCTTTTCAAGTCTAAGTGTGATTTTTGCAAATTATCGTCATACTCTCAAATCGGGAGACCCGGAACAACGCGATCAGTTCCTACAAGTTACATTGGTCCCGTGCGAGGTGTTCGTGCCTCCTACGGGATCATTTGGGGGCTGGTTTGGGTTTTCACCCTTTAACGACCTGTTTTCAAGTCTAAGTGTGATTTTTGCAAATTATCATCATACTCTCAAACCAGGAGACCCGGGACTACACGATCAGTTCCTACAAGTTACATTGGTCCCGTGCGAGGTGTTCGTGTCTCCTACAGGGTCATTTGGGGGCTGGTTTGGGTTTTCACACTTTAACGTCCTGTTTTCAAGTCTAAGTGTGATTTTAGCAAATTATCGTCATACTCTCAAACTAGGAGACCCGGGACTACGCGGTCAGTTCCTACAAGTTACATTGGTCCCGTGCGAGGTGTTCGTGCCTCCTATGGTGTCGTTTGGGGGCTGGTTTGGATTTTCACCCTTTAACGACCTCTTTTCAAGTCAAAGTGTGATTTTTGCAAATTATCGTCATACTCTCAAACTGGGAGATCCGGGACTACGCGGTCAGTTCCTACAAGTTACATTGGTCCCGTACGAGGTGTTCGTGCCTCCTACGAGATCGTTTGGGGTCTGGTTTGGGTTTTCGCCCTTTAACGGCCTGTTTTGAAGTCAAAGTGTGATTTTTGCAAATTATCATCATACTCTCAAACCGGGAGATCCGAGACTACGCAGTCAGTTCCTACAAGTTACATTGGTCCCGTGCGAGGTGTTCGTGCATCCTATGGGGTCGTTTGGGGGCTGGTTTGGGTTTCCACCCTTTAACGGCCTGTTTTCAAGTCTAAGTGTGATTTTTGCAAATTATCATCAAACTCACAAACTGGGAGACCCGGGACTACGCGGTAAGTTCCTATAAGTTACATTGGTCCCGTGCGAGGTGTTCGTGCCTCCTACAGGTTTTTTTGGGCGTTGGCTTGGGTTTTCACCCTTTAACGGCCTGTTTTCAAGTCAAAGTGTGATTTTTGCAAATTATCGTCATACTATCAAACCGAGAGATCCGGGACTACGCGGTCAGTTCCTACAAGTTACATTGGTCCCGTGCGAGGTGTTCGTGCCTCCTACGGGGTCGTTGGGGGGCTGGTTTGGGTTTTCACCCTTTAACGGCCTGTTTTCAAGTCAAAGTGTGATTTTGGCAAATTATCGTAATACTCTCAAACTGGGAGATCCGGGACGACGCGGTCAGTTCCTACACGTTACATTCGTCCCGTACGAGGTGTTTGTGCCTCCAACGGGTTCGTTTGGGGGTTGGTTTGGGTTTTCACCCTTTAACGGCCTGTTTTCAAGTCTAAGTATGATTTTTGCAAATTATCGTCATACTCTCAAGCCGAGAGCCCCGGACTATGCGGTCAGTTCCTACAAGTTACATTGGTCCCGTGCGAGGTGTCCGTGCCTCCTACGGGATCATTTGGGGGCTGGTTTGGATTTTCACCCTTTAACGGCCGGTTTTCAAGTCTAAGTGTGATTTTTGCAAATTATCGTCATACTCTCAAACTAGGAGACCCGGGACTACGCGGTCAGTTCCGACAAGTTACATTGGTCCCGTGCGAGGTGTTCGTGCCTCTTATGGTGTCGTTTGGGGGCTGGTTTGTATTTTCACCCTTTAACGGCCTCTTTTCAAGTCTAAGTGTGATTTTTGCAATTTATCGTCATACTCTCAAATCGGGAGACCCAGAACAACGCGATCAATTCCTACAAGTTACATTGGTCCCGTGCGAGGTGTTCGTGCCTCCTACAGGATCGTTTGGGGGCTAGTTTGGGTTTTCACCCTTTAACGTCCTGTTTTCAAGTCTAAGTGTGATTTTTGCAAATTATCGTCATACTCTCAAACCAGGAGACCCGGGACTACGCGGTCAGTTCCTACAAGTTACATTGGTCCCGTGCGAGGTGTTCGTGCCTCCTATGGTGTCGTTTGGGGGCTGGTTTGGATTTTCACCCTTTAACGGCCTCTTTTCAAGTCTAAGTGTGATTTTTGTAAATTATCGTCATACTCTCAAATCGGGAGACCCGGAACAACGCGATCAGTTCCTACAAGTTACATTGGTCCCGTGCGAGGTGTTCGTGCCTCCTACGGGATCATTTGGGGGCTGGTTTGGGTTTTCACCCTTTAACGACCTGTTTTCAAGTCTAAGTGTGATTTTTGCAAATTATCATCAAACTCTCAAACCAGGAGACCCGGGACTACGCGATCAGTTCCTACAAGTTACATTGGTCCCGTGCGAGGTGTTCGTGTCTCCTATAGGGTCATTTGGGGGCTGGTTTGGGTTTTCACACTTTAACGTCCTGTTTTCAAGTCTAAGTGTGATTTTAGCAAATTATCGTCATACACTCAAACTAGGAGACCCGGGACTACGCGGTCAGTTCCTACAAGTTACATTGGTCCCGTGCGAGGTGTTCGTGCCTCCTATGGTGTCGTTTGGGGGCTGGTTTGGATATTCACCCTTTAACGACCTCTTTTCAAGTCTAAGTGTGATTTTTGCAATTTATCGTCATACTCTCAAATCGGGAGACCCGAAACAACGCGATCAGTTCCTACAAGTTACATTGGTCCCGTGCGAGGTGTTCGTGCCTCCTACGGGATCGTTTGGTGGCTAGTTTGGGTTTTCACCCTTTAACGTCCTGTTTTCAAGTCTAAGTGTGATTTTTGCAACTTATCGTCATACTCTCAAACCAGGAGACCCGGGACTACTCGCTCAGTTCCTATAAGTTACATTGGTCCCGTGCGAGGTGTTCGTGCCTCATACGGGATCATTTGGGGACTGGTTTGGGTTTTCACCTTTTAACGGCCTGTTTTCAAGTCTAAGTGTGATTTTTTCAAATTATCATCATACTTTCAAATCGGGAGACCCGGGACTACGCGGTCAGTTCCTACAAGTTACATTGGTCCGGTGCGAGGTGTTCGTGCCTCCTACGGGGTCGTTTGGGGGCTAGTTTGGGTTTTCACCCTTTAACGGCCTGTTTTCAAGTCTAAGTGTATTTTTGAAAATTATCATCATACTCTCAAACCGGGAGACCTAGAACTACGCGATCAGTTCCTACAAGTTACATTGGTCCCGTGCGAGATGTTCGTGCCTCCTACGGGATCGTTTGGGGGCTGGTTCGGGTTTTTGCCCTTTAACGGCTTGTTTTCAAGTCTAAGTGTGATTTTTGAAAATTACCGTCAAACTCTCAAACCGGGAGACCTGGAACTACGCGGTCAGTTCCTACAAGTTACATTGGTCCCGTGCGAGGTGTTCGTGCCTCCTACGGGATCGTTTGGGGGCTGGTTTGGGTTTTCGCCCTTTAACGGCCTGTTTTCAAGTCAAAATGTGATTTTTGCAAATTATCGTCATACTATCAAACCGGGAGATTCGGGACTACGTGGTCAGTTCCTACAAGTTACATTGGTCCCGTGCGAGGTGTTCGTGCCTCCTACGGGGTCGTTTGGGGGCTGGTTTGGGTTTTCACCCTTTAACGGCCTGTTTTCAAGTCAAAGTGTGATTTTCGCAAATTATCGTAATACTCTCAAATCGGGAGATCCGGGACGACGCGGTCAGTTCCTACAAGTTACATTGGTCCCGTGAGAGGTGTTCGTGCCTCCAACGGGTTCGTTTGGGGGCTGGTTTGGGTTTCCATCCTTTAACGGCCTGTTTTAAAGTCAAAGTGTGATTTTTGCAAATTATCATCATACTCACAAACCGGGAGACCCGGGACTACGCAATAAGTTCCTATAAGTTACATTGGTCCCGTGAGAGGTGTTCGTGCCTCCTACGGGTTTGTTTGGGCGCTGATTTGGGTTTTCACCCTTTAACGGCCTGTTTTCAAGTCAAAGTGTGATTTTTGCAAATTATTGTCATACTATCAAACCGAGAGACCCGGGACTTCGCGGGCAGTTCCTACAAGTTACATTGGTCCCGTGCGAGGTGTTCGTGCCTCGTACGGGGTCGTTTGGGGGCTGGTTTGGGTTTCCACCCTTTAACGGCCTGTTTTCAAGTCTAAGTGTGATATTTGCAAATTATCATCAAACTGGGAGACCCGGGACTACGCGGTAAGTTCCTATAAGTTACATTGGTCCCGTGCGAGGTGTTCGTGCCTCTTACAGGTTTTTTTGGGCGCTGGTTTGGGTTTTCACCCTTTAACGGCCTGTTTTCAAGTCAAAGTGTGATTTTTGCAAATTATCGTCATACTATCAAACCGAGAGATCCGGGACTACGCGGTCAGTTCCTACAAGTTACATTGGTCCCGTGCGAGGTGTTCGTGCCTCCTACGGGGTCGTTGGGGGGCTGGTTTGGGTTTTCACCCTTTAACGACCTGTTTTCAAGTCAAAGTGTGCTTTTGGCAAATTATCATAATACTCTCAAACCGGGAGATCCGGGACGACGCGGTCAGTTCCTACACGTTACATTCGTCCCGTGCGAGGTGTTCGTGCCTCCAACGGGTTCGTTTGGGGGTTGGTTTGGGTTTTCACCCTTTAACGGCCTATTTTCAAGTCTAAGTATGATTTTTGCAAATTATCGTCATACTCTCAAGCCGAGAGCCCCAGACTATGCGGTCAGTTCCTACAAGTTACATTGGTCCCGTGCGAGGTGTCCGTGCCTCCTACGGGATCATTTGGGGGCTGGTTTGGATTTTCACCCTTTAACGGCCGGTTTTTAAGTCTAAGTGTGATTTTTGCAAATTATCGTCATACTCTCAAACCGGGAGAACCGGGACTACGCGGTCAGTTCCTACAAGTTACATTGGTCCCGTACGAGGTGTTCGTGCCTTGTACGGGGTCGTTTGGGGGTTGGTTTGGGTTTTCACCCTTTAACGGCCTATTTTAAAGTCTAAGTGTGATTTTTGAAAATTATCGTCATACTCTCAAACCGGTAGCCCCGGACTATGCGGTCAGTTCCTACAAGTTACATTGGTCCCGTGCGTGGTGTCCGTGCCTCCTACGGGATCGTCTGGGGGATGGTTTGGATTTTCACCCTTTAACGGCCTGTTTTCAAGTCTAAGTGTGATTTTTATAAATTGTCATCATACTCTCAAACCAAGAGACCTTGAACTACGCGGTCAGATCCTACAAGTTACATTGGTCCCGTGCGAGGTGTTCGTGCCTCCTACGGGATCGCTTGGGGGCTGGTTTGGATTTTCACCCTTTAACGGCCTCTTTTCAAGTCTAAGTGTGATTTTTGCAATTTATCGTCATACTCTCAAATCGGGAGACCCAAAACAACGCGATCAATTCCTACAAGTTACATTGGTCCCGTGCGAGGTGTTCGTGCCTCCTACAGGATCGTTTGGGGGCTAGTTTGGGTTTTCACCCTTTAACGTCCTGTTTTCAAGTCTAAGTGTGATTTTTGCAAATTATCGTCATACTCTCAAACCAGGAGACCCGGGACTACGCGGTCAGTTCCTACAAGTTACATTGGTCCCGTGCGAGGTGTTCGTGCCTCCTATGGTGTCGTTTGGGGGGTGGTTTGGATTTTCACCCTTTAACGGCCTCTTTTCAAGTCTAAGTGTGATTTTTGCAAATTATCGTCATACTCTCAAATCGGGAGACCCGGAACAACGCGATCAGTTCCTACAAGTTACATTGGTCCCGTGCGAGGTGTTCGTGCCTCCTACGGGATCATTTGGGGGCTGGTTTGGGTTTTCACCCTTTAACGACCTGTTTTCAAGTCTAAGTGTGATTTTTGCAAATTATCATCATACTCTCAAACCAGGAGACCCGGGACTACGCGATCAGTTCCTACAAGTTACATTGGTCCCGTGCGAGGTGTTCGTGTCTCCTACAGGGTCATTTGGGGGCTGGTTTGGGTTTTCACACTTTAACGTCCTGTTTTCAAGTCTAAGTGTGATTTTAGCAAATTATCGTCATACTCTCAAACTAGGAGACCCGGGACTACGCGGTCAGTTCCTACAAGTTACATTGGTCCCGTACGAGGTGTTCGTGCCTTGTACGGGGTCGTTTGGGGGTTGGTTTGGGTTTTCACCCTTTAACGGCCTATTTTAAAGTCTAAGTGTGATTTTTGAAAATTATCGTCATACTCTCAAACCGGTAGCCCCGGACTATGCGGTCAGTTCCTACAAGTTACATTGGTCCCGTGCGTGGTGTCCGTGCCTCCTACGGGATCGTCTGGGGGATGGTTTGGATTTTCACCCTTTAACGGCCTGTTTTCAAGTCTAAGTGTGATTTTTATAAATTGTCATCATACTCTCAAACCAAGAGACCTTGAACTACGCGGTCAGATCCTACAAGTTACATTGGTCCCGTGCGAGGTGTTCGTGCCTCCTACGGGATCGCTTGGGGGCTGGTTTGGATTTTCACCCTTTAACGGCCTCTTTTCAAGTCTAAGTGTGATTTTTGCAATTTATCATCATACTCTCAAACCGGGAGATCCGGGACGACGCGGTCAGTTCCTACACGTTACATTCGTCCCGTGCGAGGTGTTCGTGCCTCCAACGGGTTCGTTTGGGGGTTGGTTTGGGTTTTCACCCTTTAACGGCCTATTTTCAAGTCTAAGTATGATTTTTGCAAATTATCGTCATACTCTCAAGCCGAGAGCCCCAGACTATGCGGTCAGTTCCTACAAGTTACATTGGTCCCGTGCGAGGTGTCCGTGCCTCCTACGGGATCATTTGGGGGCTGGTTTGGATTTTCACCCTTTAACGGCCGGTTTTT
Organism: Sambucus nigra; assembly: GCA_949130495.1. NCBI lineage: Eukaryota > Viridiplantae > Streptophyta > Magnoliopsida > Dipsacales > Adoxaceae > Sambucus > Sambucus nigra. The sequence continues at coordinate 1,698,148 of OX422223.1, forward strand.
AAGTCTAAGTGTGATTTTTGCAAATTATCGTCATACTCTCAAACCGGGAGAACCGGGACTACGCGGTCAGTTCCTACAAGTTACATTGGTCCCGTACGAGGTGTTCGTGCCTTGTACGGGGTCGTTTGGGGGTTGGTTTGGGTTTTCACCCTTTAACGGCCTATTTTAAAGTCTAAGTGTGATTTTTGAAAATTATCGTCATACTCTCAAACCGGTAGCCCCGGACTATGCGGTCAGTTCCTACAAGTTACATTGGTCCCGTGCGTGGTGTCCGTGCCTCCTACGGGATCGTCTGGGGGATGGTTTGGATTTTCACCCTTTAACGGCCTGTTTTCAAGTCTAAGTGTGATTTTTATAAATTGTCATCATACTCTCAAACCAAGAGACCTTGAACTACGCGGTCAGATCCTACAAGTTACATTGGTCCCGTGCGAGGTGTTCGTGCCTCCTACGGGATCGCTTGGGGGCTGGTTTGGATTTTCACCCTTTAACGGCCTCTTTTCAAGTCTAAGTGTGATTTTTGCAATTTATCGTCATACTCTCAAATCGGGAGACCCAAAACAACGCGATCAATTCCTACAAGTTACATTGGTCCCGTGCGAGGTGTTCGTGCCTCCTACAGGATCGTTTGGGGGCTAGTTTGGGTTTTCACCCTTTAACGTCCTGTTTTCAAGTCTAAGTGTGATTTTTGCAAATTATCGTCATACTCTCAAACCAGGAGACCCGGGACTACGCGGTCAGTTCCTACAAGTTACATTGGTCCCGTGCGAGGTGTTCGTGCCTCCTATGGTGTCGTTTGGGGGGTGGTTTGGATTTTCACCCTTTAACGGCCTCTTTTCAAGTCTAAGTGTGATTTTTGCAAATTATCGTCATACTCTCAAATCGGGAGACCCGGAACAACGCGATCAGTTCCTACAAGTTACATTGGTCCCGTGCGAGGTGTTCGTGCCTCCTACGGGATCATTTGGGGGCTGGTTTGGGTTTTCACCCTTTAACGACCTGTTTTCAAGTCTAAGTGTGATTTTTGCAAATTATCATCATACTCTCAAACCAGGAGACCCGGGACTACGCGATCAGTTCCTACAAGTTACATTGGTCCCGTGCGAGGTGTTCGTGTCTCCTACAGGGTCATTTGGGGGCTGGTTTGGGTTTTCACACTTTAACGTCCTGTTTTCAAGTCTAAGTGTGATTTTAGCAAATTATCGTCATACTCTCAAACTAGGAGACCCGGGACTACGCGGTCAGTTCCTACAAGTTACATTGGTCCCGTGCGAGGTGTTCGTGCCTCCTATGGTGTCGTTTGGGGGCTGGTTGGATTTTCACCATTTAACGACCTCTTTTCAAGTCAAAGTGTGATTTTTGCAAATTATCGTCATACTCTCAAACCGGGAGATCCGGGACTACGCGATCAGTCCCTACAAGTTACATTGGTCCCGTACGAGGTGTTCGTGCCTCCTACGAGATCGTTTGGGGGCTGGTTTGGGTTTTCGCCCTTTAACGGCCTGTTTTGAAGTCAAAGTGTGATTTTTGCAAATTATCATCATACTCTCAAACCGGGAGATCCGAGACTACGCAGTCAGTTCCTACAAGTTACATTGGTCCCGTGCGAGGTGTTCGTGCATCCTATGGGGTCGTTTGGGGGCTGGTTTGGGTTTCCACCCTTTAACGGCCTGTTTTCAAGTCTAAGTGTGATTTTTGCAAATTATCATCAAACTCACAAACTGGGAGACCCGGGACTACGCGGTAAGTTCCTATAAGTTACATTGGTCCCGTGCGAGGTGTTCGTGCCTCCTACAGGTTTTTTTGGGCGTTGGCTTGGGTTTTCACCCTTTAACGGCCTGTTTTCAAGTCAAAGTGTGATTTTTGCAAATTATCGTCATACTATCAAACCGAGAGCCCCGGACTATGCGGTCAGTTCCTACAAGTTACATTGGTCCCGTGCGAGGTGTCCGTGCCTCCTACGGGATCATTTGGGGGCTGGTTTGGGTTTTCACCCTTTAACGGCCGGTTTTCAAGTCTAAGTGTGATTTTTGCAAATTATCGTCATACTCTCAAACTAGGAGACCCGGGACTACGCGGTCAGTTCCGACAAGTTACATTGGTCCCGTGCGAGGTGTTCGTGCCTCTTATGGTGTCGTTTGGGGGCTGGTTTGTATTTTCACCCTTTAACGGCCTCTTTTCAAGTCTAAGTGTGATTTTTGCAATTTATCGTCATACTCTCAAATCGGGAGACCCAGAACAACGCGATCAATTCCTACATGTTACATTGGTCCCGTGCGAGGTGTTCGTGCCTCCTACAGGATCGTTTGGGGGCTAGTTTGGGTTTTCACCCTTTAACGTCCTGTTTTCAAGTCTAAGTGTGATTTTTGCAAATTATCGTCATACTCTCAAACCAGGAGACCCGGGACTACGCGGTCAGTTCCTACAAGTTACATTGGTCCCGTGCGAGGTGTTCATGCCTCCTATGGTGTCGTTTGGGGGCTGGTTTGGATTTTCACCCTTTAACGGCCTCTTTTCAAGTCTAAGTGTGATTTTTGCAAATTATCGTCATACTCTCAAATCGGGAGACCCGGAACAACGCGATCAGTTCCTACAAGTTACATTGGTCCCGTGCGAGGTGTTCGTGCCTCCTACGGGATCATTTGGGGGCTGGTTTGGGTTTTCACCCTTTAACGACCTGTTTTCAAGTCTAAGTGTGATTTTTGCAAATTATCATCATACTCTCAAACCAGGAGACCCGGGACTACGCGATCAGTTCCTACAAGTTACATTGGTCCCGTGCGAGGTGTTCGTGTCTCCTACAGGGTCATTTGGGGGCTGGTTTGGGTTTTCACACTTTAACGTCCTGTTTTCAAGTCTAAGTGTGATTTTAGCAAATTATCGTCATACACTCAAACTAGGAGACCCGGGACTACGCGGTCAGTTCCTACAAGTTACATTGGTCCCGTGCGAGGTGTTCGTGCCTCCTATGGTGTCGTTTGGGGGCTGGTTTGGATATTCACCCTTTAACGACCTCTTTTCAAGTCTAAGTGTGATTTTTGCAATTTATCGTCATACTCTCAAATCGGGAGACCCGGAACAACGCGATCAGTTCCTACAAGTTACATTGGTCCCGTGCGAGGTGTTCGTGCCTCCTACGGGATCGTTTGGTGGCTAGTTTGGGTTTTCACCCTTTAACGTCCTGTTTTCAAGTCTAAGTGTGATTTTTGCAACTTATCGTCATACTCTCAAACCAGGAGACCCGGGACTACGCGGTCAGTTCCTATAAGTTACATTGGTCCCGTGCGAGGTGTTCGTGCCTCATACGGGATCATTTGGGGACTGGTTTGGGTTTTCACCCTTTAACGGCCTGTTTTCAAGTCTAAGTGTGATTTTTTCAAATTATCATCATACTCTCAAATCGGGAGACCCGGGACTACGCGGTCAGTTCCTACAAGTTACATTGGTCCGGTGCGAGGTGTTCGTGCCTCCTACGGGGTCGTTTGGGGGCTAGTTTGGGTTTTCACCCTTTAACGGCCTGTTTTCAAGTCTAAGTGTATTTTTGAAAATTATCATCATACTCTCAAACCGGGAGACCTAGAACTACGCGATCAGTTCCTACAAGTTACATTGGTCCCGTGCGAGATGTTCGTGCCTCCTACGGGATCGTTTGGGGGCTGGTTCGGGTTTTTGCCCTTTAACGGCCTGTTTTCAAGTCTAAGTGTGATTTTTGAAAATTACCGTCAAACTCTCAAACCGGGAGACCTGGAACTACGCGGTCAGTTCCTACAAGTTACATTGGTCCCGTGCGAGGTGTTCGTGCCTCCTACGGGATCGTTTGGGGGCTGGTTTGGGTTTTCGCCCTTTAACGGCCTGTTTTCAAGTCAAAATGTGATTTTTGCAAATTATCGTCATACTATCAAACCGGGAGATTCGGGACTACGTGGTCAGTTCCTACAAGTTACATTGGTCCCGTGCGAGGTGTTCGTGCCTCCTACGGGGTCGTTTGGGGGCTGGTTTGGGTTTTCACCCTTTAACGGCCTGTTTTCAAGTCAAAGTGTGATTTTGGCAAATTATCGTAATACTCTCAAATCGGGAGATCCGGGACGACGCGGTCAGTTCCTACAAGTTACATTGGTCCCGTGCGAGGTGTTCGTGCCTCCAACGGGTTCGTTTGGGGGCTGGTTTGGGTTTCCATCCTTTAACGGCCTGTTTTAAAGTCAAAGTGTGATTTTTGCAAATTATCATCATACTCACAAACCGGGAGACCCGGGACTACGCAATAAGTTCCTATAAGTTACATTGGTCCCGTGCGAGGTGTTCGTGCCTCCTACGGGTTTGTTTGGGCGCTGATTTGGGTTTTCACCCTTTAACGGCCTGTTTTCAAGTCAAAGTGTGATTTTTGCAAATTATTGTCATACTATCAAACCGAGAGACCCGGGACTTCGCGGGCAGTTCCTACAAGTTACATTGGTCCCGTGCGAGGTGTTCGTGCCTCGTACGGGGTCGTTTGGGGGTTGGTTTGGGTTTTCACCCTTTAACGGCCTGTTTTCAAGTCTAAGTGTGATTTTTGCAAATTATCGTCATACTCTCAAACCGAGAGCCCCGGACTATGCGGTCACTTCCTACAAGTTACATTGGTCCAGTGCGAAGTGTCCATGCCTCCTACGGGATCGTTTGGGGGCTGGTTTGGATTTTCACCATTTAACAGCCTGTTTTCAAGTCTAAGTGTGATTTTTGCAAATTATCATCAAACTCTTAAACCGGGAGACCTGGAACTACGCGGCCAGTTCCTACAAGTTACATTGGTCCCGTACGAGGTGTTCGTGCCTCCTACGGGATCGTTTGGGGGCTGGTTTGGGTTTTCTCCCTTTAACAGCCTGTTTTCAAGTCAAAGTGTGATTTTTGCAAATTATCGTCATACTCTGAAACCGGGAGATTCGGGACTACGCGGTCAGTTCCTACAAGTTACATTGGTCCCGTGCGTGGTGTTCGTGCATCCTATGGGGTCGTTTGGGGGCTGGTTTGGGTTTCCACCCATTAACGGCTGGTTTTCAAGTCTAAGTGTGATTTTTGCAAATTATCATCATACTCACAAACTGGGAGACCCGGGACTACGCGGTAAGTTCCTATAAGTTACATTGGTCCCGTGCGAGGTGTTCGTGCCTCCTACAGGTTTTTTTGGCCGCTGGTTTGGGTTTTCACCCTTTAACGGCCTGTTTTCAAGTCAAAGTGTGATTTTTGCAAATTATTGTCATACTCTCAAACCGAGAGACCCGGGACTACGCGGTCAGTTCCTATAAGTTACATTGGTCCCGTGCGAGGTGTTCGTGCCTCGTACGGGGTCGTTTGGGGGTTGGTTTCGGTTTTCACCCTTTAACGGCCTATTTTCAATTCTAAGTGTGATTTTTGCAAATTATCGTCATACTCTCAAACTGAGAGCCCCGGACTATGCGGTCACTTCCTACAAGTTACATTGGTCCCGTGCGAGGTGTCCGTACCTCCTACGGGATCGTTTGGGGGCTGGATTGGATTTTCACCCTTTAACAGCCTGTTTTCAAGTCTAAGTGTCATTTTTGCAAATTATCATCAAACTCTTAAACCGGGAGACCTGGAACTACGCGGCCAGTTCCTACAAGTTACATTGGTCCCGTACGAGGTGTTCGTGCCTCCTACGAGATCGTTTGGGGGCTGGTTTGGGTTTTCGCCCTTTAACGGCCTGTTTTGAAGTCAAAGTGTGATTTTTGCCAATTATCATCATACTCTCAAACCGGGAGATTCGGGACTACGCAGTCAGTTCCTACAAGTTACATTGGTCCCGTGCGAGGTGTTCGTGCATCCTATGGGGTCGTTTGGGGGCTGGTTTGGGTTTCCACCCTTTAACGGCCTGTTTTCAAGTCTAAGTGTGATTTTTGCAAATTATCATCAAACTCACAAACTGGGAGACCCGGGACTACGCGGTAAGTCCCTATAAGTTACATTGGTCCCGTGCGAGGTGTTCATGCCTCCTACAGGTTTTTTTGGGCGCTGGTTTGGGTTTTCACCCTTTAACGGCCTGTTTTCAAGTCAAAGTGTGATTTTTGCAAATTATCGTCATACTATCAAACCGAGAGATCCGGGACTACGCGGTCAGTTCCTACAAGTTACATTGGTCCCGTGCGAGGTGTTCGTGCCTCCTACGGGGTCGTTGGGGGGCCGATTTGGGTTTTCACCCTTTAACGGCCTGTTTTCAAGTCAAAGTGTGATTTTGGCAAATTATCGTAATACTCTCAAACCGGGAGATCCGGGACGACGCGGTCAGTTCCTACACGTTACATTCGTCCCGTGCGAGGTGTTCGTGCCTCCAACGGGTTCGTTTGGGGGTTGGTTTGGGTTTTCACCCTTTAACGGCCTGTTTGCAAGTCTAAGTGTGATTTTTGCAAATTATCGTCATACTCTCAAGCCGAGAGCCCCGGACTATGCGGTCAGTTCCTACAAGTTACATTGGTCCCGTGCGAGGTGTCCGTGCCTCCTACAGGATCATTTGGGGGCTAGTTTGGATTTTCACCCTTTAACGGCCTGTTTTCAAGTCTAAGTGTGATTTTTGCAAATTATCGTCATACTCTCAAACTAGGAGACCCGGGACTACGCGGTCAGTTCTGACAAGTTACATTGGTCCCGTGCGAGGTGTTCGTGCCTCTTATGGTGTCGTTTGGGGGCTGGTTTGGATTTTCACCCTTTAACGGCCTCTTTTCAAGTCTAAGTGTGATTTTTGCAATTTATCGTCATACTCTCAAATCGGGAGACCCAGAACAACGCGATCAATTCCTACAAGTTACATTGGTCCCGTGCGAGGTGTTCGTGCCTCCTACAGGATCGTTTGGGGGCTAGTTTGGGTTTTCACCCTTTAACGTCCTGTTTTCAAGTCTAAGTGTGATTTTTAAAAATTATCGTCATACTCTCAAACCAGGAGACCCGGGACTACGCGGTCAGTTCCTACAAGTTACATTGGTCCCGTGCGAGGTGTTCGTGCCTCCTATGGTGTCGTTTGGGGGGTGGTTTGGATTTTCACCCTTTAACGGCCTCTTTTCAAGTCAAAGTGTGATTTTTGCAAATTATCGTCATACTCTCAAATCGGGAGACCCGGAACAACGCGATCAGTTCCTACAAGTTACATTGGTCCCATGCGAGGTGTTCGTGCCTCCTACGGGATCATTTGGGGGCTGGTTTGGGTTTTCACCCTTTAACGACCTGTTTTCAAGTCTAAGTGTGATTTTTGCAAATTATCATCATACTCTCAAACCAGGAGACCCGGGACTACGCGATCAGTTCCTACAAGTTACATTGGTCCCGTGCGAGGTGTTCGTGTCTCCTACAGGGTCATTTGGGGGCTGGTTTGGGTTTTCACACTTTAACGTCCTGTTTTCAAGTCTAAGTGTGATTTTTGCAAATTATAGTCATATTCTCAAACCGGGAGATCCGGGACTACGCGGTCAGTTCCTACAAGTTACATTGGTCCCGTGCGAGGTGTTCGTGCATCCTATGGGGTCGTTTGGGGGCTGGTTTGGGTTTCCACCCTTTAACGGCCTGTTTTCAAGTCTAAGTGTGATTTTTGCAAATTATCATCAAACTCACAAACTGGGAGACCCGGGACTACGCGGTAAGTTCCTATAAGTTACATTGGTCCCGTGCGAGGTGTTCGTGCCTCCTACAGGTTTTTTTGGGCGCTGGTTTGGGTTTTCACCCTTTAACGGCCTGTTTTCAAGTCAAAGTGTTATTTTTGCAAATTATCGTCATACTATCAAACCGGGAGATCCGGGACTACGCGGTCAGTTCCTACAAGTTACATTGGTCCCGTGCGAGGTGTTCGTGCCTCCTACGGGGTCGTTGGGGGGCTGGTTTGGGTTTTCATCCTTTAACGGCCTGTTTTCAAGTCAAAGTGTGATTTTGGCAAATTATCGTAATACTCTCAATCCGGGAGATCCGGGATGACGCGGTCAGTTCCTACACGTTACATTGGTCCCGTGCGAGGTGTTCGTGCCTCCAACGGGTTCGTTTGGGGGCTGGTTTGGGTTTCCACCCTTTAACGGCCTGTTTTAAAGTCAAAGTGTGATTTTTGCAAATTATCACCATACTCACAAACCGGGAGACCCGGGACTACGCGGTAAGTTCCTATAAGTTACATTAGTCCCGTGCGAGGTGTTCGTGCCTCCTACGGGTTTGTTTGGGCACTGATTTGGGTTTTCACCCTTTAACGGCTTGTTTTCAAGTCAAAGTGTGATTTTTGCAAATTATCGTCATACTCTCAAACCGGGAGATCCGGGACTACGCGGTCTGTTCCTACAAGTTACATTGGTCCCGTGCGTGGTGTTCGTGCGTCATATGGGGTCGTTTGGGGGCTGGTTTGGGTTTCCACCCTTTAACGGCTTGTTTTCAAGTCTAAGTGTGATTTTTAAAAATTATCATCATACTCACAAACTGGGAGACCCGGGACTACGCGGTAAGTTCCTATAAGTTACATTGGTCCCGTGCGAGGTGTTCGTGCCTCCTACAGGTTTTTTTGGGCGCTGGTTTGGGTTTTCACCCTTTAACGGCCTGTTTTCAAGTCAAAGTGTGATTTTTGCAAATTATTGTTATACTCTCAAATCGAGAGACCCGGGACTACGCGGTCAGTTCCTATAAGTTACATTGGTCCCGTGCGAGGTGTTCGTGCCTCGTACGGGGTCGTTTGGGGGTTGGTTTGGGTTTTCACCCTTTAACGGCCTGTTTTCAATTCTAAGTGTGATTTTTGCAAATTATCGTCATACTCTCAAACCGAGAGCCCCGGACTATGCGGTCACTTCCTACAAGTTACATTGGTCCCGTGCGAGGTGTCCGTGCCTCCTACGGGATCGTTTGGGGGCTGGATTGGATTTTCACCCTTTAACAGCCTGTTTTCAAGTCTAAGTGTGATTTTTGCAAATTATCATCAAACTTTTAAACCGGGAGACCTGGAACTACGCGGCCAGTTCCTACAAGTTACATTGGTCCCGTACGAGGTGTTCGTGCCTCCTACGGGATCGTTTGGGGGCTGGTTTGGCTTTTCGCCCTTTAACGGCCTGTTTTGAAGTCAAAGTGTGATATTTGCAAATTATCGTCATACTCTCAAACCGGGAGATCCGGGACTACGCGGTCAGTTCCTACAAGTTACATTGGTCCCGTGCGAGGTGTTCGTGCATCCTATGGGGTCGTTTGGGGGCTGGTTTGGGTTTCCACCCCTTAACGGCCTGTTTTCAAGTCTAAGTGTGATTTTTGCAAATTATCATCAAACTCACAAACTGGGAGACCCGGGACTACGCGGTAAGTTCCTATAAGTTACATTAGTCCCGTGCGAGGTGTTCGTGCCTCCTACAGGTTTTTTTGGGCGTTGGTTTGGGTTTTCACCCTTTAACGGCCTGTTTTCAAGTCAAAGTGTGATTTTTGCAAATTATTGTCATACTCTCAAACCGAGAGACCCGGGACTACGCGGTCAGTTCCTATAAGTTACATTGGTCCCGTGCGAGGTGTTCGTGCCTCGTACGGGGTCGTTTGGGGGTTGGTTTCGGTTTTCACCCTTTAACGGCCTATTTTCAATTCTAAGTGTGATTTTTGCAAATTATCGTCATACTCTCAAACCGAGAGCCCCGGACTATGCGGTCACTTCCTACAAGTTACATTGGTCCCGTGCGAGGTGTCCGTGCCTCCTACGGGATCGTTTGGGGGCTGGATTGGAATTTCACCCTTTAACAGCCTGTTTTCAAGTCTAAGTGTGATTTTTGCAAATTATCATCAAACTCTTAAACCGGGAGACCTGGAACTACGCGGCCAGTTCCTACAAGTTACATTGGTCCCGTACGAGGTGTTCGTGCCTCCTACGAGATCGTTTGGGGGCTGGTTTGGGTTTTCGCCCTTTAACGGCCTGTTTTGAAGTCAAAGTGTGATTTTTGCAAATTATCATCATACTCTCAAACCGGGAGATTCGAGACTACGCAGTCAGTTCCTACAAGTTACATTGGTCCCGTGCGAGGTGTTCGTGCATCCTATGGGGTCGTTTGGGGGCTGGTTTGGGTTTCCACCCTTTAACGGCCTGTTTTCAAGTCTAAGTGTGATTTTTGCAAATTATCATCAAACTCACAAACTGGGAGACCCGGGACTACGCGGTAAGTTCCTATAAGTTACATTGGTCCCGTGCGAGGTGTTCGTGCCTCCTACAGGTTTTTTTGGGCGCTGGTTTGAGTTTTCACCCTTTAACGGCCTGTTTTCAAGTCAAAGTGTGATTTTTGCAAATTATCGTCATACTATCAAACCGAGAGATCCGGGACTACGCGGTCAGTTCCTACAAGTTACATTGGTCCCGTGCGAGGTGTTCGTGCCTCCTACGGGGTCGTTGGGGGGCCGGTTTGGGTTTTCACCCTTTAACGGCCTGTTTTCAAGTCAAAGTGTGATTTTTGCAAATTATCGTAATACTCTCAAACCGGGAGATCCGGGACGACGCGGTCAGTTCCTACACGTTACATTCGTTCCGTGCGAGGTGTTCGTGCCTCGAACGGGTTCGTTTGGGGGTTGGTTTGGGTTTTCACCCTTTAACGGCCTGTTTTCAAGTCTAAGTGTGATTTTTGCAAATTATCGTCATACTCTCAAGCCGAGAGCCCCGGACTATGCGGTCAGTTCCTACAAGTTACATTGGTCCCGTGCGAGGTGTCCGTGCCTCCTACAGGATCATTTGGGGGCTGGTTTGGATTTTCACCCTTTAACGGCCTGTTTTCAAGTCTAAGTGTGATTTTTGCAAATTATCGTCATACTCTCAAACTAGGAGACCCGGGACTACGCGGTCAGTTCTGACAAGTTACATTGGTCCCGTGCGAGGTGTTCGTGCCTCTTATGGTGTCGTTTGGGGGCTGGTTTGGATTTTCACCCTTTAACGGCCTCTTTTCAAGTCTAAGTGTGATTTTTGCAATTTATCGTCATACTCTCAAATCGGGAGACCCAGAACAACGCGATCAATTCCTACAAGTTACATTGGTCCCGTGCGAGGTGTTCGTGCCTCCTACAGGATCGTTTGGGGGCTAGTTTGGGTTTTCACCCTTTAACGTCCTGTTTTCAAGTCTAAGTGTGATTTTTAAAAATTATCGTCATACTCTCAAACCAGGAGACCCGGGACTACGCGGTCAGTTCCTACAAGTTACATTGGTCCCGTGCGAGGTGTTCGTGCCTCCTATGGTGTCGTGTGGGGGGTGGTTTGGATTTTCACCCTTTAACGGCCTCTTTTCAAGTCAAAGTGTGATTTTTGCAAATTATCATCATACTCTCAAATCGGGAGACCCGGAACAACGCGATCAGTTCCTACAAGTTACATTGGTCCCATGCGAGGTGTTCGTGCCTCCTACGGGATCATTTGGGGGCTGGTTTGGGTTTTCACCCTTTAACGACCTGTTTTCAAGTCTAAGTGTGATTTTTGCAAATTATCATCATACTCTCAAACCAGGAGACCCGGGACTACGCGATCAGTTCCTACAAGTTACATTGGTCCCGTGCGAGGTGTTCGTGTCTCCTACAGGGTCATTTGGGGGCTGGTTTGGGTTTTCACACTTTAACGTCCTATTTTCAAGTCTAAGTGTGATTTTTGCAAATTATCGTCATACTCTCAAACTAGGAGACCCGGGACTACGCGGTCAGTTCCTACAAGTTACATTGGTCCCGTGCGAGGTGTTCGTGCCTCCTATGGTGTCGTTTGGGGGCTGGTTTGGATATTCACCCTTTAACGACCTCTTTTCAAGTCTAAGTGTGATTTTTAAAAATTATCGTCATACTCTCAAACCAGGAGACCCGGGACTACGCGGTCAGTTCCTACAAGTTACATTGGTCCCGTGCGAGGTGTTATTGCCTCCTATGGTGTCGTTTGGGGGGTGGTTTGGATTTTCACCCTTTAACGGCCTCTTTTCAAGTCAAAGTGTGATTTTTGCAAATTATCGTCATACTCTCAAATCGGGAGACTCGGAACAACGCGATCAGTTCCTACAAGTTACATTGGTCCCATGCGAGGTGTTCGTGCCTCCTACGGGATCATTTGGGGGCTGGTTTGGGTTTTCACCCTTTAACGACCTGTTTTCAAGTCTAAGTGTGATTTTTGCAAATTATCATCATAATCTCAAACCAGGAGACCCGGGACTACGCGATCAGTTCCTACAAGTTACATTGGTCCCGTGCGAGGTGTTCGTGTCTCCTACCGGGTCATTTGGGGACTGGTTTGGGTTTTCACACTTTAACGTCCTGTTTTCAAGTCTAAGTGTGATTTTTGCAAATTATAGTCATATTCTCAAACCGGGAGATCCGGGACTACGCGGTCAGTTCCTACAAGTTACATTGGTCCCGTGCGAGGTGTTCGTGCATCCTATGGGGTCGTTTGGGGGCTGGTTTGGGTTTCCACCCTTTAACGGCATGTTTTCAAGTCTAAGTGTGATTTTTGCAAATTATCATCAAACTCACAAACTGGGAGACCCGGGACTACGCGGTAAGTTCCTATAAGTTACATTGGTCCCGTGCGAGGTGTTCGTGCCTCCTACAGGTTTTTTTGGGCGCTGGTTTGGGTTTTCACCCTTTAACGGCCTGTTTTCAAGTCAAAGTGTTATTTTTGTAAATTATCGTCATACTATCAAACCGGGAGATCCGGGACTACGCGGTCAGTTCCTACAAGTTACATTGGTCCCGTGCGAGGTGTTCGTGCCTCCTACGGGGTCGTTGGGGGGCTGGTTTGGGTTTTCACCCTTTAACGGCCTGTTTTCAAGTCAAAGTGTGATTTTGGCAAATTATCGTAATACTCTCAAACCGGGAGATCCGGGACGACGCGGTCAGTTCCTACACGTTACATTGGTCCCGTGCGAGGTGTTCGTGCCTCCAACGGGTTCGTTTGGGGGCTGGTTTGGGTTTCCACCCTTTAACGGCCTGTTTTAAAGTCAAAGTGTGATTTTTGCAAATTATCACCATACTCACAAACCGGGAGACCCGGGACTACGCGGTAAGTTCCTATAAGTTACATTAGTCCCGTGCGAGGTGTTCGTGCCTCCTACGGGTTTGTTTGGGCACTGATTTGGGTTTTCACCCTTTAACGGCCTGTTTTCAAGTCAAAGTGTGATTTATGCAAATTATCGTCATACTCTCAAACCGGGAGATTCGGGACTACGCGGTCTGTTCCTACAAGTTGCATTGGTCCCGTGCGTGGTGTTCGTGCATCATATGGGGTCGTTTGGGGGCTGCTTTGGGTTTCCACCCTTTAACGACTTGTTTTCAAGTCTAAGTGTGATTTTTGCAAATTATCATCATACTCACAAACTGGGAGACCCAGGACTACGCGGTAAGTTCCTATAAGTTACATTGGTCCCGTGCGAGGTGTTCGTGCCTCCTACAGGTTTTTTTGTGCGCTGGTTTGGGTTTTCACCCTTTAACGGCCTGTTTTCAAGTCAAAGTGTGATTTTTGCAAATTATTGTCATACTCTCAAACCGAGAGACCCGGGACTACGCGGTCAGTTCCTATAAGTTACATTGGTCCCGTGCGAGGTGTTCGTGCCTCGTACGGGGTCGTTTGAGGGTTGGTTTGGGTTTTCACCCTTTAACGGCCTGTTTTCAATTCTAAGTGTGATTTTTGCAAATTATCGTCATACTCTCAAACCGAGAGCCCCGGACTATGCGGTCACTTCCTACAAGTTACATTGGTCCCGTGCGAGGTGTCCGTGCCTCCTACGGGATCGTTTGGGGGCTGGATTGGATTTTCACCCTTTAACAGCCTGTTTTCAAGTCTAAGTGTGATTTTTGCAAATTATCATCAAACTTTTAAACCGGGAGACCTGGAACTACGCGACCAGTTCCTACAAGTTACATTGGTCCCGTACGAGGTGTTCGTGCCTCCTACGGGATCGTTTGGTGGCTGGTTTGGGTTTTCGCCCTTTAACGGCCTGTTTTGAAGTCAAAGTGTGATTTTTGCAAATTATCGTCATACTCTCAAACCGGGAGATCCGGGACTACGCGGTCAGTTCCTACAAGTTACATTGGTCCCGTGCGAGGTGTTCGTGCATCCTATGGGGTCGTTTGGGGGCTGGTTTGGGTTTCCACCCCTTAACGGCCTGTTTTCAAGTCTAAGTGTGATTTTTGCAAATTATCATCAAACTCACAAACTGGGAGACCCGGGACTACGCGGTAAGTTCCTATAAGTTACATTGGTCCCGTGCGAGGTGTTCGTGCCTCCTACAGGTTTTTTTGGGCGCTGGTTTGGGTTTTCACCCTTTAACTGCCTGTTTTCAAGTCAAAGTGTGATTTTTGCAAATTATCGTCATACTATCAAATCGGGAGATCCGGGACTACGCGGTCAGTTCCTACAAGTTAGATTCGTCCCGTGCGAGGTGTTCGTGCCTCCTACGGGGTCGTTTGGGGGTTGGTTTCGGTTTTCACCCTTTAACGGCCTGTTTTCAATTCTAAGTGTGATTTTTGCAAATTATCGTCATACTCTCAAACCGAGAGCCCCGAACTATGCGGTCACTTCCTACAAGTTACATTGGTCTCGTGCGAGGTGTCCGTGCCTCCTACGGGATCGTTTGGGGGCTGGATTGGATTTTCACCCTTTAACAGCCTGTTTTCAAGTCTAAGTGTGATTTTTGCAAATTATCATCAAACTTTTAAACCGGGAGACCTGGAACTACGCGGCCAGTTCCTACAAGTTACATTGGTCCCGTACGAGGTGTTCGTGCCTCCTACGGGATCGTTTGGGGGCTGGTTTGGGTTTTCGCCCTTTAACGGCCTATTTTGAAGTCAAAGTGTGATTTTTGCAAATTATCGTCATACTCTCAAACCGGGAGATCCGGGACTACGCGGTCAGTTCCTACAAGTTACATTGGTCCCGTGCGAGGTGTTCGTGCATCCTATGGGGTCGTTTGGGGGCTGGTTTGGGTTTCCACCCCTTAACGGCCTGTTTTCAAGTCTAAGTGTGATTTTTGCAAATTATCATCAAACTCACAAACTGGGAGACCCGGGACTACGCGGTAAGTTCCTATAAGTTACATTGGTCCCGTGCGAGGTGTTCGTGCCTCCTACAGGTTTTTTTGGGCGCTGGTTTGGGTTTTCACCCTTTAACGGCCTGTTTTCAAGTCAAAGTGTGATACTATCAAACTATCAAATCGGGAGATCCGGGACTACGCGGTCAGTTCCTACAAGTTACATTGCTCCCGTGCGAGGTGTTCGTGCCTCCTACGGGGTCGTTTGGGGGCTGGTTTGGGTTTTCACCCTTTAACGGCCTGTTTTCAAGTCAAAGTGTTATTTTGGCAAATTATCGTAATACTCTCAAACCGGGAGATCCGGGACGACGCGGTCAGTTCCTACACGTTACATTGGTCCCGTGCGAGGTGTTTGTGCCTCCAACGGGTTCGTTTTGGGGCTGGTTTGGGTTTCCACCCTTTAACGGCCTGTTTTAAAGTCAAAGTGTGATTTTTGCAAATTATCATCATACTCACAAACCGGGATACCCGGGACTACGCGGTAAGTTCCTATAAGTTACATTGGTCCCGTGCGAGGTGTCCGTGCCTCCTACGGGTTTGTTTGGGCGCTGATTTGGGTTTTCACCCATTATCGGCGTGTTTTCAAGTCAAAGTGTGATTTTTGCAATTTATTGTCATACTATCAAACCGAGAGACCCGAGACTTCGCGGGCAGTTCCTACAAGTTACATTGGTCCCGTGCGAGATGTTCGTGCCTCGTACGGGGTCGTTTGGGGGTTGGTTTGGGTTTTCACCCTTTAACGGCCTGTTTTCAAGTCTAAGTGTGATTTTTGCAAATTATCGTCATACTCTCAAACCGGGAGCCCCTGACTATGCGGTCACTTCCTACAAGTTACATTGATCCCGTGCGAAGTGTCCATGCCTCCAACGGGATCGTTTGGGGGCTGGTTTGGATTTTCACCCTTTAACAGCCTTTTTTCAAGTCTAAGTGTGATTTTTGCAAATTATCATCAAACTCTTAAACCGGGAGACCTGGAACTACGCGACCAGTTCCTACAAGTTACATTGGTCTAGTACGAGGTGTTCGTGCCTCCTACGGGATTGTTTGGGGGCTGGTTTGGGTTTTCGCCCTTTAACGGCCTGTTTTCAAGTCAAAGTGTGATTTTTGCAAATTATCATCATACTCTCAAACCGGGAGATCCGGGACTACACGGTCAGTTCCTACAAGTTACATTGGTCCCGTGCGTGGTGTTCGTTCATCCTATGGGGTCGTTTGGGGGCTGGTTTGGGTTTCCACCCTTTAACGGCTTGTTTTCAAGTCTAAGTGTGATTTTTGCAAATTATCATCATACTCACAAACTGGGAGACCCGGGACTACGCGGTAAGTTCCTATAAGTTACATTGGTCCCGTGCGAGGTGTTCGTGCCTCCAACAGGTTTTTTTGGGCGCTGGTTTGGGTTTTCACCCTTTAACGGCCTGTTTTCAAGTCAAAGTGTGATTTTTGCAAATTATTGTCATACTCTCAAATTGAGAGACCCGGGACTACGCGGTCAGTTCCTATAAGTTACATTGGTCCCGTGCGAGGTGTTCGTGCCTCGTACGGGGTCGTTTGGGGGTTGGTTTGGGTTTTCACCCTTTAACGGCCTGTTTTCAATTCTAAGTGTGATTTTTGCAAATTATCGTCATACTCTCAAACCGGGAGCCCCGGACTATGCGGTCACTTCCTACAAGTTACATTGGTCCCGTGCGAGGTGTCCGTGCCTCCTACGGGATCGTTTGGGGGCTGGATTGGATTTTCACCCTTTAATAGTCTGTTTTCAAGTCTAAGTGTGATTTTTGCAAATTATCATCAAACTCTTAAACCGGGAGACCTGGAACTACGCGGCCAGTTCCTACAAGTTACATTGGTCCCGTACGAGGTGTTCGTGCCTCCTACGGGATCGTTTGGGGGCTGGTTTGGGTTTTCGCCCTTTAACGGCCTGTTTTGAAGTCAAAGTGTGATTTTTGCAAATTATCGTCATACTCTCAAACCGGGAGATCCGGGACTACGCGGTCAGTTCCTACAAGTTACATTGGTCCCGTGCGAGGTGTTCGTGCATCCTAGGGGTTCGTTTGGGCGCTGGTTTGGGTTTTCACCCTTTAACGGCCTGTTTTCAAGTCAAAGTGTGATTTTTGCAAATTATCGTCATACTCTCAAACAGGGAGATCCGAGACTACGCGATCAGCTCTTTCAAGTTACCTTGGTTCCGTGCGAGGTGTTCATGCCTCCTACGGGGTCGTTTGGGGCTGGTTTGGGTTTTCACCCTTTAACGGCCTCTTTTCAAGTCTAATTGTGATTTTTTCAAGTTATGGTCATACTCTCAAACCGGGAGACCCGGGTCTACGCGGTCAGTTCTTACAAGTTACATTGGTCCCGTGCGAGGTGTTCGTGCCTCCTACGGGGTTGTTTGGAGGCCGGTTTGGGTTTTCACCCTGTAACGGCCTGTTTTCAAGTCAAAGTGTGATTTTTGGAAATTATTGTCATACTCTCAAACCAGGAGACCCGGGACTACGCGGTCAGTTCCTACAATTTACATCGGTCCCGTGTGAGGTGTTTGTGCCTCCTACGGGGTCATTTGGGGGCTGGTTTGGGTTTTCACCCTTCAACGGCCTATTTTCAAGTCAAAGTGTGATTTTTGCAAATTATCATCATACTCTCAAACCGGGAAACCTAGGATTACGCGGTCAGTTGGTACAAGTTACATTGATCCCGTGCGAGGTGTTCGTGCCTCCTATTGGGTCGTTTGGGGGCTGGTTGGAGTTTTCACCCTTTAACGGCCTGTTGTCAAGTCTAAGTGTGATTTTTGCAAATTATCATCATACTCTAAAATCGGGAGACCCGAGACTACGCGGTCAGTTCCTAACAGTTACATTGGTCCCATGCGAGGTGTTCGTGCCTCCTACGGGGTCGTTTGGGGGCTGGTTTGGGTTTTCACCCTTCAACGGCCTGTTTTCAAGTCTAAGTGTGCTTTTTGCAAATTATTGTCATACTCTCAAACCGGGAGACCCGGGACTACGCGGTCAGTTCCTACAAGTTACACTGGTCCCGTGCGCGGTGTTCGTGCCTCCTACGGGTTCGTTTGGGGGCTGGTTTGGGTTTTCACCCTTTAACGGCCTGTTTTAAAGTCAAAGTGTGATTTTTGCAAATTATCATCATACTCACAAACCGGGAGACCCGGGACTACGCGGTAAGTTCCTATAAGTTACATTGGTGCCGTGCGAGGTGTTCGTGCCTCCTACGGGTTTGTTTGGGCGCTGGTTTGGGTTGTACCCTTTAACGGCCTATTTTCAAGTCAAAGTGTGATTTTTACAAATTATTGTCATACTCTCAAACCGAGAGACCCGGGACTACGCGGTAAGTTCCTATAAGTTACATTGGTCCCGTGCGAGGTGTCCGTGCCTCCTACGGGGTCGTTTGGGGGCTGGTTTGGGTTTTCACCATTGAACGACCTGTTTTCAAGTCTATGTGTGATTTTTGCAAATTATCGTCAAACTCTTAAACCGGGAGACCTGGAAATATGCGGTCAGTTCCTACAAGTTACATTGGTCCCGTACGAGGTGTTCGTGCCTCCTACAGTATCGTTTGGGGGCTGGTTTGGGTTTTCGCCCTTTAATGGCAAGTTTTAAAGTCAAAGTGTGATTTTTTCAAATTATCATCATACCCTCATACCGAGAGATCCAGGACTACGAGGTCAGTTCCTACAAGTTACATTGGTCCCGTGCGAGGTGTTCGTGCCTCCTACGGGGTCGTTTGGGGGCTGGTTTGGGTTTTCACCCTTTAACGGCTTGTTATCAAGTCTAAGTGTGATTTTTGCAAATTATCGTCATACTCTAAAATCGGGAGACCCGGGACTACGCGGTCAGTTCCTAACAGTTACATTGGTCCCGTGCGAGGTGTTCGTGCCTCCTACGGGGTCGTTTGGGGGCTGGTTTGGGTTTTTAGCCTTTAACGGCCTGTTTTCAACTCTAAGTGTGATTTTTGAAAATTATCATCATACTCTCAAACCGGGAGACCTGGAACTACTCGGTCAGTTCCTACAAGTTACATTGGTCCCGTGCGAGGTGTTCGTGCCTCCTACGGGATCGTTTGGGGGCTGGTTTGGGTTTTCGCCCTTTAACGGCCTGTTTTCAAGTCTAAGTGTGATTTTTGAAAATTATCGTCATACTCTCAAACCGGGAGACCTGGAACTACGCCGTCAGTTCCTACAAGTTACATTGGTCCCGTGCGAGGTGTTCGTGCCTCCTACGGGATTGTTTGGGGGCTGGTTTTGGTTTTCGTCCTTTAACGGCCTGTTTTCAAGTCAAAGTGTGATTTTTGCAAATTATCATCATACTCTCAAACCGGGAGATCCGGGACTACACGGTCAGTTCCTACAAGTTACATTGGTCCCGTACGAGGTGTTCGTTCCTCCTACGGGGTCGTTTGGGGCTGGTTTGGGTTTTCACCCTTTAACGGCCTGTTTTCAAGTCTAAGTGTGATTTTTGCAAATTATCATCATACTCTCAAATCGGGAGACCCGGGACTACGTGGACAGTTCCTACAAGTTACATTGGTCCCGGGCGAGGTGTTCGTGCCTCCTACGAGTTCGTTTGGGGGCTGGTTTGGGTTTTCACCCTTTAACGGCCTGTTTTAAAGTCAAAGTGTTATTTTTTCAAATTATCATCATACTCACAAACCGGGAGACCCGGGACTACGCGGTAAGTTCCTATAAGTCACATTGGTCCCGTGCGAGGTGTTCGTGCCTCCTACGGTTTGTTTGGGCGCTGGTTTGGGTTTTCACCCTTTAACGGCCTGTTTTCAAGTCAAAGTGTGATTTTTTCAAATTATCATCATACTCTCAAACCAGGAGACCCGGGACTACGAGGTCAGTTCCTACAAGTTACATTGATCCCGTGCGAGGTGTTCGTGCCTCCTACGGGGTCGTTTGGGGGCTTGTTTGGGTTTTCACCCTTTAACGACCTCTTTTCAAGTCCAAGTTTGACTTTGCAAATTATCATCATACTCTCAAACCGGGAGACTTGGGACTACGCGGTCAGTTCCTACAAGTTACATTGGTCTCGTGCGAGGAGTTCATGCCTCCAACGGGATCGTTTGGGTGCTGGTTTGGCTTTTCACCCTTTAACGGCCTGTTTTCACGTCTAAGTATGATTTTTACAAATTATCATCATACTCTCAGACCGAGAGACCCGGGACTACGCGGTAACTTCCTTCAAGTTACATTGGTCCCGTGTGAGGTGTCCGTGCCTCCTACGGGATCGTTTGGGTGGTGATTTGGGTTTTCGCCCTTTAACGGCCTATTTTCAAGTCAAAGTGTGATTTTTGCAAATTATCGTCATAATCTCAAACCGAGAGACCTGGAACTACACGGTCAGTTCCTACTAGTTACATTGGTCCCGTGCGAGGTGTTCGTGCCTCCTACGGGATCGCTTGGGGGCTGGTTTGGGGTTTTGCGCTTTAACGGCCTATTTTGAAGTCAAAGTGTGATTTTTGCAAATTATCGTCATACTCTCAAACCGGGAGATCCGGGACTATGCGGTCTGTTCCTACAAGTAACAATGGTCCCGTGCGAGGTGTTCGTGCCTCCTACGGGGTCGTTTGGGGGCTGGTTTGGGTTTTCACCCTTTAACGGCCTGTTTTCAAGTCTAAGTGTGATTTTTGCAGATTATCATCATACTCTCAAATCGGGAGACCTGGGACTACACGGTCAATTCCTACCAGTTACATTGGTTCGTGCGAGGTGTTCGTGCCTCCTACGGGATCGCTTGGGGGTTGGTTTGTGTTTTCACCCTTTAACGGCCTATTTTCAAGTCAAAGTGTGATTTTTGCATATTATTATCATACTCTCAAACCGAGAGACCCGGGACTACGCGGTCAGTTCCTACACGTTACATTGGTCTCGTGCGAGGTATTCGTGCCTCGTACAGGGTCGTTTGGGGGTTGGGTTGGGTTTTCACCGTTTAACGGCCTATTTTCCAATCTAAGTGTGATTTTTGCAAATTATCGTCATACTCTCAAACCGGGAGCCCCGGACTATGCGGTCAGTTCCTACATGTAACATTGGTCCCGTGCGAGGTGTTCGTGCCTCCTACGGGATCGTTAGGGGGCTGGTTTGGATTTTCACCCCTTAACGGCTTGGTTTCAAGTCTAACTGTGTTTTTTGCAAATTATCGTCATACTCTCAAACCGGGAGACCTGAAACTATGCGGTCAGTTCCTACAAGTTACATTGGTCCCGTACCAGGTGTTCGTGCCTCCTATGGGATCGTTTGGGGGCTGGTTTGGGTTTTCACGCTTTAACGGCCTGTTTTCAAGTCAAAGTGTGATTTTTGCAATTTATCATCATACTCTCAAACTGGGAGATCCGGGACTACACGGTCAGTTCCTACAAGTTACATTGGTCCCGTACGAGGTGTTCGTGCCTCCTACGGGGTCATTTGGGGGCTGGTTTGGTTTTTCACCCTTTAACGGCCTATTTTCAAGTCTAAGTGTGATTTTTGCAAATTATAGTCATACTCTCAAAGCAGGAGACCCGGGACTACGCGGTCAGTTCCTACAAGTTACATTGGTCTCATGCGAGGTGTTCGTGCCTCCTATGGGGTTGTTTGGGGGCTGGTTTGGATTTTCACCCTTTAACGGCCTCTTTTCAAGTCTAAGTGTGATTTTTGCAAATAATCGTCATACTCTCAAACCGGGAGACCCAGAACAACGCGGTCAGTTCCTACAAGTTACATTGGTCCCGTGCGAGGGTTTCATGTCTCGTACGGGGTCGTTTGGGGGTTGATTTGGGTTTTCGCCCTTTAACGGCCTGTTTTCAGGTCTAAGTGTGATTTTTGCAAATTATCGTCATACTCTCAAACCGGGAGACCCGGACTATGCGGTCAGTTCCAATAAGTTACACTGGTCCCGAGCGTGGTGTCCGTGCCTCTTACAGGATCGTTTGGGGGCTAGTTTGGATTTTCACCCTTTAACGACCTGTTATCAAGTCTAAGTGTGATTTCGGCAAATTATCGTCATACTCTGAAACCGGGAGACCCGGGACGACGCGGTCAATTCCTATAAGTTACATTGGTCCCGTGCGAGGTGTTCGTGCCTCCTACGGGATCGCTTGGGGGCTGGTTTGGGTTTTCGCCCTTTAACGGCATGTTTTCAAGTCGAAGTGTGATTTTTGTAAATTATTGTCATACTCTCAAATCGGGAGATTCGGGACTACGCGGTCAGTTCCTACAAGTTACATTGGTCCCGTGCGAGGTGTTCATGCCTCCTATGGGGTTGTTTGGTGGCTGGTTTGGGTTTTCCCCCTGCAACGGCCTGTTTTCAAGTCAAAGTGTGATTTTTGTAAATTATCATCATACTCTCAAACCAGGAGACTCGGGACTACGCGGTCAGTTCCTACAAGTTACATTTATTCGGTGCGAGGTATTCGTGCCTCCTACGGCGTCGTTTGGGGGCTGGTTTGGGTTTTCACCCTTTAACGACCTGTTTTCAAGTCTAAGTTTGACTTCTGCAAATTATCGTCACACTCTCAAATCGAAAGACCCGGGACTACGCGGTCAGTTCCTACAAGTTACATTGGTCCCGTGCGAGGTGTTCGTGCCTCCTACGAGATCGTTTGGGTGCTGGTTTGGATATTCACCATTTAACGGCCTGTTCTCACGTCTAAGTGTGATTTTTACAAATTATCATCATACTCTCAAACCGGGAGACCCGGGACTACGCGGTCAGTTCCTAAAAGTTACATTGGTCCCGTGCGAGGTGTTCGTGCCTCCTACAGGGTCATTTGGGCGCTAGTTTGGGTTTTCACCATTTAACGGCCTATTTTTAAGTCTAAGTGTGATTTTTGCAAATTATCGTCATACTCTCAAACTGGGAGACCCGGACTATGCGGTCAGTTCCTATAAGTTACATTGGTCCCGTGCGAGGTGTTCGTGCCTCCTACGGGATCGCTTGGGGGTTGGTTTGGGTTTTCGCCCTTTAACGGCCTATTTTCAAGTCAAAGTGTGATTTTTGCAAATTATTGTCATACTCTCAAACTGGGAGATTCGGGACTACGCGGTCAGTTCCTACAAGTTACATTGGTCCCGTACGAGGTGTTCATGCCTCCTACGGGGTTGTTTGGTGGCTGGTTTTGGTTTTCACCCTGCAACGGCCTATTTTCAAGTCAAAGTGTGATTTTCGTAAATTATCATCATACTCTCAAACCAGGAGACCCGGAACTACGCGGTCAGTTCCTACAAGTTACATTTAACCCGTGCGAGGTGTTCGTGCCTCCTATGGCGTCGTTTGGGGATGGTTTGGGTTTTCACCCTTTAACGACCTGTTTTCAAGTCTAAGTTTGACTTTTGCAAATTATCGTCACACTCTCAAATCGAGAGACCCCAGACTACGCGGTCAGTTCCTACAAGTTACATTGGTCCCATGCGAGGTGTTCGTGCCTCCTACGGGATCGTTTGGGTGATGGTTTGGATATTCACCCTTTAACGGCCTGTTTTCACGTCTAAGTGTGATTTTTACAAATTATCATCATACTCTCAAACCGAGAGACCCGGGACTACGCGGTCAGTTCCTACAAGTTACATTGGTCCCGTACGAGGTGTCCGTGCCTCCAACGCGATCGTTTGGGTGCTGATTTGGGTTTTCTCCCTTTAACGGCCTGTTTTCAAGTCAAAGTGTGATTTTTGCAAATTATCGTCATACTCTCAAACTGGGAGATCCGAGACTACGCGATCAGCTCTTACAAGTTACCTTGGTTCCGTGCGAGGTGTTCGTGCCTCCTACGGGGTCGTTTGGGGCTGGTTTGTGTTTTTACCCTTCAACGGCCTTTTTTCATGTCTAATTGTGATTTTTGCAAGTTATCATCATACTCTCAAACCGAGAGACCCGGGACTACGCGGTCAGTTCCTACAAGTTACATTGGTCCCGTGCGAAGTGTTCGTGCCTCCTACGGGGTCGTTTGGGGTCCGGTTTGGGTTTTCACCCTTTAACGGCCTGTTTTCAAGTCAAAGTGTGATTTTTGGAAATTATCGTCATACTCTCAACCCGGGAGACCCGGGACTACGCGGTCAGTTCCTATAAGTTACATTGGTCCCGTGCGAGCCGTTCGTGCCTCCTACGAGATCGTTTGGGTGCTGGTTTGGATATTCACCCTTTAACGGCTTGTTCTCACGTCTAAGTGTGATTTTTAGAAATTATCATCATACTCTCAAATCGGGAGACCCCGGACTACGCGGTCAGTTCCTACAAGTTACATTGGTCCCGTGCGAGGTGTTCATGCCTCCTACGTGATCGTTTGGGTGCTGATTTGGGTTTTTGCCCTTTAACGGCCTGTTTTTAAGTCAAAGTGGGATTTTTGCAAATTATCGTTATACTCTCAAACTGGGAGATCCGGGACTACGCGATTAGTTCTTACAAGTTACATTGATCCCGTGCGAGGTGTTCGTGCCTCCTACGGGGTCGTTTGGGGCTGATTTGGATTTTCACCCTTTAACGGCCTGTTTTCAAGTCAAAGTGTGATTTTTGCAAATTATCGTCATACTCTCAAACCGGGAGACCCGGGACTACGCGGTCAATTCCTACAAGTTACACTGGTCCCGTGCGAGGTGTTCGTCCCTCCTAGGGGTTCGTTTGGGCGCTGGTTTGGGTTTTCACCCTTTAACGGCGGTTTTCAAGTCAAAGTGTGATTTTTGCAAATTATCGTCATACTCTCAAACAGGGAGATCCGAGACTACGCGATCAGCTCTTACAAGTTACCTTGGTTCCGTGCGAGGTGTTCATGCCTCCTACGGGGTCGTTTGGGGCTGGTTTGGGTTTTCACCCTTTAACGGCCTCTTTTCAAGTCTAATTGTGATTTTTGCAAGTTATCGTCATACTCTCAAACCGGGAGACCCGGGACTACGCGGTCAGTTCTTACAAGTT
The DNA here is from genome assembly GCA_949130495.1 of Sambucus nigra. Taxonomy (NCBI): domain Eukaryota; kingdom Viridiplantae; phylum Streptophyta; class Magnoliopsida; order Dipsacales; family Adoxaceae; genus Sambucus; species Sambucus nigra. The sequence continues at coordinate 1,723,055 of OX422223.1, forward strand.
ACATTGGTCCCGTGCGAGGTGTTCGTGCCTCCTACGGGGTTGTTTGGAGGCCGGTTTCGGTTTTCACCCTGTAACGGCCTGTTTTCAAGTCAAAGTGTGATTTTTGGAAATTATTGTCATACTCTCAAACCAGGAGACCCGGGACTACGCGGTCAGTTTCTACAAGTTACATTGGTCCCGTGCGAGGTGTTCGTGCCTCCTACGGGATCGTTTGGGGGCTGGTTTGGCAGTTCACCCTCTAACGTCCTGTTTTCAAGTCAAATTGTGATTTCTGCAAATTATCATCATACTCTAAAACAGAGAGACCCGAGATTACGCCGTCAGTTCCTACAATTTACATCCGTCCCGTGTGAGGTGTTCGTGCCTCCTATGGGGTCATTTGGGGGCTGGTTTGGGTTTTCACCCTTCAACGGCCCGTTTTCAAGTCAAAGAGTATTTTTGCAAATTATCATCATACTCTCAAACCGGGAAACCTGGGACTACGCGGTCAGTTCCTACAAGTTACATTGATCCCGTGCGAGGTGTTCGTGCCTCCTATTGGGTCGTTTGGGGGCTGGTTGGGGTTTTCACCCATTTAACGGCCTGTTGTCATGTCTAAGTGTGATTTTTGCAAATTATCGTCATACTCTAAAATCGGGAGACCCGGGACTACGCGGTCAGTTCCTAACAGTTACATTGGTCCCATGCGAGGTGTTCGTGCCTCCTACGGGGTCGTTTGGGGGCTGGTTTGGGTTTTCACCCTTCAATGGCCTGTTTTCAAGTCTAAGTGTGATTTTTGCAAATTATCGTCATACTCTCAAACCGGGAGACCCGGAACAACGTGGTCAGTTCCTACAAGTTACATTGGTCTCGTGCGAGGTGTTCGTGCCTCCTACGGGGTCGTTTGGGGGCTGGTTTGGGTTTTCGCCCTTTAACAACCTATTTTCAAGTCTAAGTTTGACTTCTGAAAATTATCGTCATACTCTCAACCCAGGAGACCCGGGACTACGCGATCAGTTCCTACAAGTTACATTGGTCCCGTGCGAGGTGTTCGTGCCTCCTACGGGATCGTTTGGGTGCTGGTTTGGATATTCACCCTTTAACGGCTTATTCTCACGTCTAAGTGTGATTTTTAGAAATTATCATCATACTCTCAAACCGGGAGACCCGGGACTACGCGGTTAGTTCCTACAAGTTACATTAGTCCCGTGCGAGGTGTTCGTGCCTCCTACGTGATCGTTTGGGTGCTGATTTGGGTTTTCGCCCTTTAACGGCCTGTTTTCAAGTCAAATTGGGATTTTTGCAAATTATCGTTATACTCTCAAACTGGGAGATCTGGGACTACGCGATCAGTTATTACAAGTTACATTAGTCTCGTGCGAGGTGTTCGTGCCTCCTACGGGGTCGTTTGGGGCTGGTTTGGATTTTCACCCTTTAACGGCCTCTTTTCAAGTCAAATTGTGATTTTTTCAAATTATCATCACACTCTCAAACCGAGAGACCCGGGACTACACGGTCAGTTCCTCCAACTTACATTGGTCCCGTGCGAGGTGCTCGTGCCTCCTACGGGGTCGTTTGGGGGCTGGTTTGGGTTTTCACCCTTTAGCGGCCTGTTTTCAAGTCAAAGTGTGATTTTTGCAAATTATCATCATACTCTCAAACCGGGAGACCCGGGACTACGCGGTCAATTCCTACAAGTTACACTGGTCCCGTGCGAGGTGTTCGTCCCTCCTAGGGGTTCGTTTGGGCGCTGGTTTGGGTTTTCACCCTTTAACGGGCTGTTTTCAAGTCAAAGTGTGATTTTTTCAAATTATCGTCATACTCTCAAACTAGGAGATCCGAGACTACGCGATCAGCTCTTACAAGTTACATTAGTTCCGTGCGAGGTGTTCGTGCCTCATACGGGGTCGTTTGGGGCTGGTTTGGGTTTTCACCCTTTAACGGCCTCTTTTCAAGTCTAATTGTGATTTTTGCAAGTTATCGTCATACTCTCAAACCGGGAGACCCGGGACTACGCGGTCAGTTCCTACAAGTTAAATTGGTCCCGTGCGAGGTGTTCGTGCCTCCTACGGGGTCGTTTGGGGGCCGGTTTGGGTTTTCACCCTTTAACGGCCTGTTTTCAAGTCAAAGTGTGATTTTTGCAAATTATTGTCATACTCTCAAACTGAGAGACCCGAGACTACGCGGTCCGTTCCTACAAGTTACATTGGTCCCGTGCGAGTTGTTCGTGCCTCATACGGGATTGTTTGGGGGTGGTTTGGGTTTTCACCCTTTAACGGCCCGTTTTCAAGTCAAAGTGTGATTTTTGCAAATTATTGTCATACTCTCAAACCGAGATACCCGGGACTACGCGGTCAGTTCCTACAAGTTACATTGGTCCCCTGCGAGGTGTTCGTGCCTCGGACGGGGTCGTTTGGGAGTTAGTTTTGGTTTTCACCCTTTAACCGGCTGTTTTCAAGTCTATGTGTCATTTTTGTAAATTATCGTCATACTCTCAAACCGGGAGACCCGGGACTACGCGGTCAATTCCTACAAGTTACACTGGTCCCTTGCGAGGTGTTCGTCCCTCCTAGGGGTTCGTTTGGGCGCTGGTTTGGGTTTTCACCCTTTAACGGACTGTTTTCAAGTCAAAGTGTGATTTTTGCAAATTATCGTCATACTCTCAAACTGGGAGATCCGAGACTACGCGATCAGCTCTTACAAGTTACCTTGGTTCCGTGCGAGGTGTTCGTGCCTCCTACGGGGTCGTTTGGGGCTGGTTTGGGTTTTCACCCTTTAATGGCCTCTTTTCAAGTCTAATTGTGATTTTTGCAAGTTATCATCATACTCTCAAACCGGGAGACCCGGGACTACGCGGTCAGTTCCTACAACTTACATTGGTCCCGTGCGAGGTGTTCGTGCCTCCTACGGGGTCGTTTGGGGGCCGGTTTGGGTTTTCACCCTTTAACGGCCTGTTTTCATGTCAAAGTGTGATTTTTGCAAATTATTGTCATACGCTCAAACCGAGAGACCCGGGACTACGCGGTCAGTTCGTACAAGTTACATTGGTCCCGTGCGAGTTGTTCGTGCCTCATACGGGATCGTTTGGGGGTGGTTTGGGTTTTCACCCTTTAACGGCCTGTTTTCAAGTCAAAGTGTGATTTTTGCAAATTATTGTCATACTCTCAAATCGAGAGACCCGGGACTACGCGGTCAGTTCCTAAAAGTTACATTGGTCCCGTACGAGGTGTGCGTGCATCGTACGGGGTCGTTTGGGGGTTGGTTTGGGTTTTCACCCTTTAACGGCCTGTTTTCAAGTTGAAGTGTGATTTTTGCAAATTATCGTCATACTCTCAAACCGGGAGCCCCGGACTATGCGGTTAGTTCCTAAAAGTTATATTGGTCCCGTGCGAGGTGTCCGTGCCTCCTACGGGATCGTTTGGGGGCTGGTTTGGCTTTTTACCCTTTAACGGCCTGTTTTCAAGTCTAAGTGTGATTTTTCCAAATTATCGTCATACTCTCAAACCGGGAGACCGGGAACTACGCGGTCAGTTCCTGCAAGTTACATTGGTCCCGTGCGATGTTCGTGACTCCTACGGGATCGTTTGGGGGCTGGTTTGGGTTTTCTCCCTTTAACGGCCTGTTTTCAAGTCAAAGTGTGATTTTTGCAAATTATCGTCATACTCTTAAACCGGGAGATACGGGACTACGTGGTCAGTTCCTACAAGTTACATTGGTCCCGTGCGAGGTGTTCGTGCCACCTACGGGGTCGTTTGGGGGCTGGTTTGGGTTTTCACCCTTTAACGGCTTGTTTTCAAGCCTAAGTGTGATTTTTGCAAATTATCGTCATACTCTAAAATCGGGAGACCCGGGACTACGCTGTCAGTTCCTAACAGTTACATTGGTCCCGTGCGAGGTGTTCGTGCCTCCTATGGGGTCGTTTGGGGGCTGGTTTGGGTTTTCACCCTTCAACGGCCTGTTTTCAAGTCAAACCGTGATTTTTTCAATTTATCATCATACTCTCAAACCAGGAGACCCGGGACTACGCGGTCAGTTCCTACAAGTTACATTGGTCCCCTGCGAGGTGTCCGTGCCTCCTACGGGATCGTTTGGGGGCTGGTTTCGATTTTCACCCTTTAACGGCCTGTTTTCAAGTCTAAGTGTGATTTTTCCAAATTATCGTCATACTCTCAAACCGGGAGACCGGGAACTTCGCGGTCATTTCCTACAAGTTACATTGGTCCCGTGCGAGGTGTTCGTGCCTCCTACGGGATTGTTTGGGGGCTGGTTTGGGTTTTTGCCCTTTATCGGCCTATTTTCAAGTCAAAGTTTGATTTTTGCAAATTATCGTCATACTCTCAAACCGGGAGATCCGGGACTACGCGGTCAGTTCCTACAAGTTACATTGGTCCCGTGCGAGGTGTTCGTGCCTCCTACGGGGTTGTTTGGGGGCTGGTTTCGGTTTTCACCCTTTAACGGCTTATTTTCAAGCCTAAGTGTGATTTTTGCAAATTATCGTCATACTCTAAAATCGGGAGACCCGCGACTACGCTGTCAGTTCCTAACAGTTATATTGGTCCCGTGCGAGGTGTTCATGCCTCCTATGGGGTCATTTCGGGGCTGGTTTGGGTTTTCACCCTTCAACGACCTGTTTTCAAGTCAAACCGTGATTTTTTCAATTTATCATCATACTCTCAAACCAGGAGACCCGGGACTACGCTGTCATTTCCTACAAGTTACATTGGTCTCGTGCGAGGTGTTCGTGCCTCCTACGGGGTCGTTTGCGGGTTGGTTTGGGTTTTCACCCTTTAACGGCTTGTTTTCAAGTCTAAGTGTGATTTTTGTAAATTATCATCATACTCTAAAATTGGGTGACCCGGGACTACGCTGTAAGTTCCTAACAGTTACATTGGTCCCGTGCGAGGTGTTCGTGCCTCCTACGGGGTCGTTTGGGGGTGGTTTGGGTTTTCACCCTCTAACGGCCTGTTTTCAAGTCAAAGTGCGATTTTTGCAAATTATTGTCACATTCTCAAACCGAGAGACCCGGGACTACGCGGTCAGTTCCTACAAGTTACATTGGTCCCGTGCGAGTTGTTCGTGCCTCATACGGGATCGTTTGGGGGTGGTTTGGGTTTTCACCCTTTAACGGCCTGTTTTCAAGTCAAAGTGTGATTTTTGCAAATTATTGTCATACTCTCAAACCGAGAGACCCGGGACTACACGGTCAGTTCCTACAAGTTACATTGGTCCCGTGCGAGGTGTTCGTGCCTCGTACGGGGTCGTTTGGGGGTTGGTTTGGGTTTTCACCCTCTAACGGCCTGTTTTCAACTCTTAGTGTGATTTTTGCAAATTATCGTCATACTCTCAAATCGGGAGCCCCGGACTATGCTGCCAGTTCCTAAAAGTTTCATTGTTCCCGTGCGAGGTGTTCGTGCCTCCTACGGGATCGTTTGGGGGCTGGTTTGGGTTTTCGCCCTTTAACGGCCTGTTTTCAAGTCAAAGTGTGATTTTTGCCAATTATCATCATACTCTCAAACCGGGAGATCCGAGACTACGCGGTCAGTTCCTACAAGTTACATTGGTCCCTTGCGAGGTGTTCGTGCCTCCTACGGGATCGTTTGGGGGCTGATTTCGATTTTCACCCTTTAATGGCCTGTTTTCAAGTCTAAGTGTGATTTTTCCAAATTATCGTCATACTCTCAAACCGGGAGACCGGGAACTATGCGGTCATTTCTTACAAGTTACATTGGTCCCGTGCGAGGTGTTCGTGCCTCCTACGGGATCGTTTGGGGGTTGGTTTGGGTTTTCGCCCTTTAACGGCCTGTTTTCAAGTCAAAGTTTGATTTTTGCAAATTATCGTCATACTCTCAAACCGGGAGATCCGGGACTACGCGGTCAGTTCCTACAAGTTACATTGGTCCCGTGCGAGGTGTTCGTGCCTCCTACGGGGTTGTTTGGGGGCTGGTTTGGGTTTTCACCCTTTAACGGCTTGTTTTCAAGCCTAAGTGTGATTTTTGCAAATTATCGTCATACTCTAAAATCGGGAGACCCGAGACTACGCTGTCAGTTCCTAACAGTTACATTGGTCCCGTGCGAGGTGTTCATGCCTCCTATGGGGTCGTTTCGGGGCTGGTTTGGGTTTTCACCCTTCAACGGCCTGTTTTCAAGTCAAACCGTGATTTTTTCAATTTATCATCATACTCTCAAACCAGGAGACCCGGGACTACGCTGTCATTTCCTACAAGTTACATTGGTCCCGTGCGAGGTGTTCGTGCCTCCTACGGGGTCGTTTGCGGGCTGGTTTGGGTTTTCACCCTTTAACGGCTTGTTTTCAAGTCCAAATGTGATTTTTGCAAATTATCGTCATACTCTAAAATTGGGTGACCCGGGACTACGCTGTAAGTTCCTAACAGTTACATTGGTCCCGTGCGAGGTGTTCGTGCCTCCTACGGGGTCGTTTGGGGGTGGTTTGGGTTTTCACCCTTTAACGGCCTGTTTTCAAGTCAAAGTGTGATTTTTGTAAATTATTGTCACACTCTCAAACCGAGAGACCCGAGACTACGCGGTCAGTTCCTACAAGTTACATTGGTCCCGTGCGAGTTGTTCGTGCCTCATACGGGATCGTTTTGGGGGTGGTTTGGGTTTTCACCCTTTAACGGCCTGTTTTCATGTCAAAGTGTGATTTTTGCAAATTATTGTCATACTCTCAAACCGAGAGACCCGGGACTACGCGGTCAGTTCCTACAAGTTACATTGGTCCCGTGCGAGGTGTTCGTGCCTCGTACGGGGTCGTTTGGGGGTTGGTTTGGGTTTTCACCCTCTAACGGCCTGTTTTCAACCCTTAGTGTGATTTTTGCAAATTATCGTCATACTCTCAAACCGGGAGCCCCGGACTATGCTGTCAGTTCCTAAAAGTTTCATTGGTCCCGTGCGAGGTGTCCGTGCCTCCTACGGGAACGTTTGGGGGCTGTTTTGGATTTTCACCCTTTAACGGCCTGTTTTCAAGTCTAAGTGTGATTTTTCCAAATTATCGTCATACTATCAAACCGGGAGACCTGGAACTACGCGGTCAGTTCCTAGAGGTTACACTGGTCTCGTGCGAGGTGTTCGTGCCTCCTACGGGATCGTTTGGGGGCTGGTTTGGGTTTTCTCCCTTTAACGGCCTGTTTTCAAGTCAAAGTGTGATTTTTGCCAATTATCATCATACTCTCAAACCGGGAGATCCGGGACTACGCGGTCAGTTCCTACAAGTTACATTGGTCCCGTTCGAGGTGTTCGTGCCGCCTACGGGGTCGTTTGGGGGATGGTTTGGGCTTTCACCCTTTAACGGCTTGTTTTCAAGTCAAAGTGTGATTTTTCCAAATTATCGTCATACTCTAAAATCGGGAGACCCGGGACTACGCTGTCAGTTCCTAACAGTTACATTGGTCCAGTGCGAAGTGTTCGTGCCTCCTACGGGGTCGTTTGGGGGCTGGTTTGGGTTTTCACCCTTCAACGACCTGTTTTCAAGTCAAAGCGTGATTTTTTCAATTTATCATCATACTCTCAAACCAGGAGAGCCGGGACTACGCGGTCAGTTCCTACAAGTTACAATGATCCCGTGCGAGGTGTTCGTGCCTCCTACGGGGTCGTTTGGGGGTGGTTTGGGTTTTCACCCTTTAACGGCCTGTTTTCAAGTCAAAGTGCGATTTTTGCAAATTATTGTCACATTCTCAAACCGAGAGACCCGGGACTACGCGGTCAGTTCCTACAAGTTACATTGGTCCCGTGCGAGTTGTTCGTGCCTCATACGGGATCGTTTGGGGGTGGTTTGGGTTTTCACCCTTTAACGGCCTGTTTTCAAGTCAAAGTGTGATTTTTGCAAATTATTGTCATACTCTCAAACCGAGAGACCCGGGACTACACGGTCAGTTCCTACAAGTTACATTGGTCCCGTGCGAGGTGTTCGTGCCTCGTACGGGGTCGTTTGGGGGTTGGTTTGGGTTTTCACCCTCTAACGGCCTGTTTTCAACTCTTAGTGTGATTTTTGCAAATTATCGTCATACTCTCAAATCGGGAGCCCCGGACTATGCTGCCAGTTCCTAAAAGTTTCATTGTTCCCGTGCGAGGTGTTCGTGCCTCCTACGGGATCGTTTGGGGGCTGGTTTGGGTTTTCGCCCTTTAACGGCCTGTTTTCAAGTCAAAGTGTGATTTTTGCCAATTATCATCATACTCTCAAACCGGGAGATCCGAGACTACGCGGTCAGTTCCTACAAGTTACATTGGTCCCTTGCGAGGTGTTCGTGCCTCCTACGGGATCGTTTGGGGGCTGATTTCGATTTTCACCCTTTAATGGCCTGTTTTCAAGTCTAAGTGTGATTTTTCCAAATTATCGTCATACTCTCAAACCGGGAGACCGGGAACTATGCGGTCATTTCTTACAAGTTACATTGGTCCCGTGCGAGGTGTTCGTGCCTCCTACGGGATCGTTTGGGGGTTGGTTTGGGTTTTCGCCCTTTAACGGCCTGTTTTCAAGTCAAAGTTTGATTTTTGCAAATTATCGTCATACTCTCAAACCGGGAGATCCGGGACTACGCGGTCAGTTCCTACAAGTTACATTGGTCCCGTGCGAGGTGTTCGTGCCTCCTACGGGGTTGTTTGGGGGCTGGTTTGGGTTATCACCCTTTAACGGCTTGTTTTCAAGCCTAAGTGTGATTTTTGCAAATTATCGTCATACTCTAAAATCGGGAGACCCGAGACTACGCTGTCAGTTCCTAACAGTTACATTGGTCCCGTGCGAGGTGTTCATGCCTCCTATGGGGTCGTTTCGGGGCTGGTTTGGGTTTTCACCCTTCAACGGCCTGTTTTCAAGTCAAACCGTGATTTTTTCAATTTATCATCATACTCTCAAACCAGGAGACCCGGGACTACGCTGTCATTTCCTACAAGTTACATTGGTCCCGTGCGAGGTGTTCGTGCCTCCTACGGGGTCGTTTGCGGGCTGGTTTGGGTTTTCACCCTTTAACGGCTTGTTTTCAAGTCTAAATGTGATTTTTGCAAATTATCGTCATACTCTAAAATTGGGTGACCCAGGACTACGCTGTAAGTTCCTAACAGTTACATTGGTCCCGTGCGACGTGTTCGTGCCTCCTACGGGGTCGTTTGGGGGTGGTTTGGGTTTTCACCCTTTAACGGCCTGTTTTCAAGTCAAAGTGTGATTTTTGTAAATTATTGTCACACTCTCAAACCGAGAGACCCGAGACTACGCGGTCAGTTCCTACAAGTTACATTGGTCCCGTGCGAGTTGTTCGTGCCTCATACGGGATCGTTTTGGGGGTGGTTTGGGTTTTCACCCTTTAACGGCCTGTTTTCATGTCAAAGTGTGATTTTTGCAAATTATTGTCATACTCTCAAACCGAGAGACCCGGGACTACGCGGTCAGTTCCTACAAGTTACATTGGTCCCGTGCGAGGTGTTCGTGCCTCCTACGGGGTCGTTTGGGGGTTGGTTTGGGTTTTCACCCTCTAACGGCCTGTTTTCAACCCTTAGTGTGATTTTTGCAAATTATCGTCATACTCTCAAACCGGGAGCCCCGGACTATGCTGTCAGTTCCTAAAAGTTTCATTGGTCCCGTGCGAGGTGTCCGTGCCTCCTACGGGAACGTTTGGGGGCTGTTTTGGATTTTCACCCTTTAACGGCCTGTTTTCAAGTCTAAGTGTGATTTTTCCAAATTATCGTCATACTATCAAACCGGGAGACCTGGAACTACGCGGTCAGTTCCTAGAGGTTACACTGGTCTCGTGCGAGGTGTTCGTGCCTCCTACGGGATCGTTTGGGGGCTGGTTTGGGTTTTCTCCCTTTAACGGCCTGTTTTCAAGTCAAAGTGTGATTTTTGCCAATTATCATCATACTCTCAAACCGGGAGATCCGGGACTACGCGGTCAGTTCCTACAAGTTACATTGGTCCCGTTCGAGGTGTTCGTGCCGCCTACGGGGTCGTTTGGGGGATGGTTTGGGCTTTCACCCTTTAACGGCTTGTTTTCAAGTCAAAGTGTGATTTTTCCAAATTATCGTCATACTCTAAAATCGGGAGACCCGGGACTACGCTGTCAGTTCCTAACAGTTACATTGGTCCAGTGCGAAGTGTTCGTGCCTCCTACGGGGTCGTTTGGGGGCTGGTTTGGGTTTTCACCCTTCAACGACCTGTTTTCAAGTCAAAGCGTGATTTTTTCAATTTATCATCATACTCTCAAACCAGGAGAGCCGGGACTACGCGGTCAGTTCCTACAAGTTACAATGATCCCGTGCGAGGTGTTCGTGCCTCCTACGGGGTCGTTTGGGGGTGGTTTGGGTTTTCACCCTTTAACGGCCTGTTTTTAAGTCAAAGTGTGATTTTTGCAAATTATTGTCATACTCTCAAACCGAGAGACCCGGGACTACGCGGTCAGTTCCTACAAGTTACATTAGTCCCGTGCGAGTTGTTCGTGCCTCATACGGGATTGTTTGGGGGTGGTTTGGGTTTTCACCCTTTAACGGCCTGTTTTCAAGTCAAAGTGTGATTTTTGCAAATTATTGTCACACTATCAAACCGAGAGACCCGGGACTACGTGGTCAGTTCCTACAAGTTACATTGGTCTCGTGCGAGTTGTTCGTGCCTCATACGGGATCGTTTGGGTTTTCACCCTTTAACGCCCTGTTTTCAAGTCAAAGTGTGATTTTTGCAAATTATTGTCATACTCTCAAACCGAGAGACCCGGGACTACGCGGTCATTTCCTACAAGTTACATTGGTCCCGTACGAGGTGTCGTGCGTCGTACGGGGTCGTTTGGGGGTTGGTTTGGGTTTTCACCCTTTAACGGCCTGTTTTCAAGTAGAAGTGTGATTTTTGCAAATTATCGTCATACTCTCAAACCGGGAGCCCCGGACTATGCGGTCAGTTCCTAAAAGTTACATTAGTCCCGTGCGAGGTGTCCGTGCCTCCTACGGGATCGTTTGGGTACTGGTTTGGATTTTCACCCTTTAACGGCCTGTTTTCAAGTCTAAGTGTGATTTTTCCAAATTATCGTCATACTCTCAAACCGGGAGACCGGGAACTACGCGGTCAGTTCCTCAAAGTTACATTGTTCCCGTACGAAGTGTTCGTGCCTCCTACGGGATCGTTTGGGAGCTGGTTTGGGTTTTCGCCCTTTAACGGCCTGTTTTCAAGTCAAAGTTTGATTTTTGCAAATTATCGTCATACTCTCAAACCGGGAGATCCGGGACTACGCGGTCAGTTCCTACAAGTTACATTGGTCCCGTGCGAGGTGTTCGTGCCTCCTACGGGGTCGTTTGGGGGCTGGTTTGGGTTTTCACCCTTTAACGGCTTGTTTTCAAGCCTAAGTGTGATTTTTGCAAATTATCGTCATACTCTAAAATCGGGAGACCCGGGACTACGCTGTCAGTTCCTAACAGTTACATTGGTCCCGTGCGAGGTGTTCATGCCTCCTATGGGGTCGTTTCGGGGCTGGTTTGGGTTTTCACCCTTCAACGGCCTGTTTTCAAGTCAAACCATGATTTTTTCAATTTATCATCATACTCTCAAACTAGGAGACCCGAGACTACGCTGTCATTTCCTACAAGTTACATTGGTCCCGTGCGAGGGTTCGTGCCTCCTACGGGGTCGTTTAAGGGCTGGTTTGGGTTTTCACCCTTTAACGGCTTGTTTTCAAGTCTAAGTGTGATTTTTGCAAATTATCGTCATACTCTAAAATTGGGTGACCCGGGACTACGCTGTAAGTTCCTAACAGTTACATTGGTCCCGTGCGAGGTGTTCGTGCCTCCTACGGGGTCGTTTGGGGGTGGTTTGGGTTTTCACCCTTTAACGGCCTGTTTTCAAGTCAAAGTGTGATTTTTGCAAATTATTGTCACACTCTCAAACCGAGAGACCCGGGACTACGCAGTCAGTTCCTACAAGTTACATTGGTCTCGTGCGAGGTGTTCGTGCCTCCTACGGGATCGTTTGGGGGATAGTTTGGGTTTTCGCCCTTTAACGGCCTGTTTTCAAGTCAAAGTGTGATTTTTGCAAATTATCGTCATACTCTCAAACCGGGAGATCCGGGACTACGCGGTCAGTTCCTACAAGTTACATTGGTCCCATGCGAGTTGTTCGTGCCTCATACGGGATCGTTTCGGGGTGGTTTGGGTTTTCACCCTTTAACGACCTGTTTTCAAGTCAAAGTGTGATTTTTGCAAATTATTGTCATACTCTCAAACCGAGAGACCCAGGACTACGCGATCAGTTCCTACATGTTTCATTGGTCCCGTACGTGGTGTTCGTGCGTCGTACGGGGTCGTTTGGGGGTTGGTTTTGGTTTTCACCCTTTAACGGCCTGTTTTCAAGTAGAAGTGTGATTTTTGCAAATTATCGTCATACTCTCAAACCGGGAGCCCCGGACTATGCGGTCAGTTCCTAAAAGTTACATTGGTCCCGTGCGAGGTGTCCGTGCCTCCTACGGGATCGTTTGGTGGTTGGTTTGGATTTTCACCCTTTAACGGCCTGTTTTCAAGTCTAAGTGTGATTTTTCCAAATTATCGTCATACTCTCAAACCGAGAGACCTGGAACTACGCGGTCAGTTCCTACAAGTTACATTGGTCCCGTGCGAGGTGTTCGTGCCTCCTACGGGATCGTTTGGGGGCTAGTTTGGGTTTTCTCCCTTTAACGGCCTGTTTTCAAGTCAAAGTGTGATTTTTACAAATTATCGTCATACTCTCAAACCAGGAGATCTGGGACTACGCAATCAGTTCCTACAAGTTACATTGGTCCCGTGCGAGGTGTTCGTGCCTCCTACGAGGTCGTTTGGGGGCTGGTTTGGCTTTTCACCCTTTAACGGTTTGTTTTCAAGTCTAAGTGTGATTTTTTTAAATTATCGTCATACTCTAAAATCGGGAGACCCGGGACTACGCTGTCAGTTCCTAACAGTTACATTGGTCCAGTGCGAAGTGTTCGTGCCTCCTACGGGGTCGTTTGGGGGCTGGTTTGGGTTTTCACCCTTCAACGACCTGTTTTCAAGTCAAAGCGTGATTTTTTCAATTTATCATCATACTCTCAAACCAGGAGACCCGGGACTACGCTGTCAGTTCCTACAAGTTACATTGATCCCGTGCGAGGTGTTCGTGCCTCCTACGGGGTCGTTTGGGGGTGGTTTGGGTTTTCACCCTTTAACGGCCTGTTTTTAAGTCAAAGTGTGATTTTTGCAAATTATTGTCATACTCTCAAACCGAGAGACCCGGGACTACGCGGTCAGTTCCTACAAGTTACATTGGTCCCGTGCGAGGTGTTCGTGCCTCCTATTGGGTCGTTTGGGGGCTGGTTTGGGTTTTCACCCTTTAACGGCCTGTTGTCAAGTCTAAGTGTGATTTTTGCAAATTATTGTCATTCTCTCAAACCGGGAGCCTCGGACTCTACGGTCAGTTCCTAAAAGTTACATTGGTCCCGTGCGAGGTGTTCGTGCCTCCTACGGGATCGTTTGGGGGCTGGTTTGGATTTTCACCCTTTAACGGCCTGTTTTCAAGTCTAAGTGTGATTTTTCCAAATTATCGTCATACTCTCAAACCGGGAGACCGAGAACTACGCGATCAGTTCCTACAGGTTACATTGGTCCCGTGCGAGGTGTTCGTGCCTCCTATGGGATCGTTTGGGGGCTGGTTTGGGTTTTCTCCCTTCAACGGCCCGTTTTCAAGTCAAAGAGTATTTTTGCAAATTATCGTCATACTCTCAAACCGAGAGATCCGGGACTACACGGTCAGTTCCTACAAGTTACATTGGTCCCGTACGAGGTGTTCGTGCCTCCTACGGGGTCGTTTGGGGGCTGGTTTGGGTTTTCACCCTTTAACGGCTTGTTTTCAAGTCTAAGTGTGATTTTTGCAAATTATCGTCATACTCTAAAATCGGGAGACCCGGGACTACGCTGTCAGTTCCTAACAGTTACATTGGTCCCGTGCGAGGTGTTCGTGCCTCCTACGGGGTCGTTTGGGGGTTGGTTTGGGTTTTCACCCTTCAACGGCCTGTTTTCAAGTTAAAGGGTGATTTTTTCAATTTATCATCATACTCTCAAACCAGGAGATCCGGGACTACGCGGTCAGTTCCTACAAGTTACATTGATCCCGTGCGAGGTGTTCGTGCCTCCTACGGGGTCGTTTTGGTTTTCACCCTTTAACGGCCTGTTTTCAAGTCAAAGTGTGATTTTTGCAAATTATTGTCATACTCTCAAACCGAGAGACCCGGGACTACGCGGACAGTTCCTACAAGTTACATTTGTCCCGTACGAGTTGTTCGTGCCTCATACGGGATCGTTTGGGGGTGGTTTTTGTTTTCACCCTTTAACGGCCTGTTTTCAAGTCAAAGTGTATTTTTGCATATTATTGTCGTACTCTCAAACCGAGAGACCCGGGACTACGCGGTCAGTTCCTACAAGTTACATTGGTCCCGTGCGAGTTGTTCGTGCCTCATACGGGATCGTTTGGGGGTTGGTTTGGGTTTTCACCCTTTAACGGCCTGTTTTCAAGTCTAAGTGTGATTTTTCCAAATTATCGTCATACTCTCAAACCGGGAGCCCCGGAGTATGCAGTCAGTTCCTAAAAGTTACATTGGTCCCGTGCGAGGTGTCCGTGCCTCCTACGGGATCGTTTGGGGACTGGTTTGGATTTTCACCCTTTAACGGCCTATTTTCAAGTCTAAGTGTGATTTTTCCAAATTATCGTCATACTCTCAAACCGGGAGACCTGGAACTACGCGGTCAGTTCCTATAAGTTACATTGGTCTCGTGCGAGGTGTCCGTGCCTCCTACGGGATCGTTTGGGGGCTGGTTTGGATTTTCACCCTTTAACGGCCTATTTTCAAGTCTAAGTGTGATTTTTGCAAATTATCATCATACTCTCAAACCGGGAGATCCGGGACTACGCGGTCAGTTCCTACAAGTTACATTGGTCCCGTGCGAGGTGTTCGTGCTTCCTACGAGGTCGTTTGGGGGCTGGTTTGGGTTTTCATCCTTTAACGGCTTGTTTTCAAGTCAAAGTGTGATTTTTGCAAATTATCATCATACTCTCAGACCGGGAGATCCGGGACTACGCTGTCAGTTCCTAACAGTTACATTGGTCCCGTGCGAAGTGTACGTGCTTCCTACGAGGTCGTTTGGGGGCTGGTTTGGGTTTTCATCCTTTAACGGCTTGTTTTCAAGTCAAAGTGTGATTTTTGCAAATTATCGTCATACTCTCAAACTAGGAGACCCGGGACTACGCTGTCAGTTCCTAACAGTTACATTGGTCCCGTGCGAAGTGTTCGTGCCTCCTACGGGGTCGTTTGGGGGCTGGTTTGGGTTTTCACCCTTTAACGACCTGTTTTCAAGTCTAAGCGTGATTTTTTCACTTTATCATCATACTCTCAAACTAGGAGACCCGGACTATGCGGTCAGTTCCTAAAAGTTACATTGGTCCCGTGCGAGGTGTCCGTGCCTCCTACGGGATCGTTTGGGGGCTGGTTTGGATTTTCACCCTTTAACGACCTGTTTTCAAGTCTAAGTGTGATTTTTGCAAATTATCGTCATACTCTCAAACCGGGAGCCCCGGACTATGCGGTCAGTTCCTAAAAGTTACATTGGTCCCGTGCGAGGTGTTCGTGCCTCCTACGGGATCGTTTGGGGGATAGTTTGGATTTTCGCCCTTTAACGGCCTGTTTTCAAGTCAAAGTGTGATTTTTGCAAATTATCGTCATACTCTCAAACCGGGAGACCTGGAACTACGCGGTCAGTTCCTACAAGTTACATTGGTCTCGTGCGAGGTGTTCGTGCATCATACGGGATCGTTTCGGGATAGTTTGGGTTTTCGCCCTTTAACGGCCTGTTTTCAAGTCAAAGTGTGATTTTTGCAAATTATTGTCATACTCTCAAACCGAGAGATCCGGGACTACGCGGTCAGTTCCTACAAGTTACATTGGTCCCGTACGAGGTGTCGTGCGTCGTACGGGGTCGTTTGGGGGTTGGTTTGTGTTTTCACCCTTTAACGGCCTGTTTTCAAGTAGAAGTGTGATTTTTGCAAATTATCGTCATACTCTCAAACCGGGAGCCCCGGACTATGCGGTCAGTTCCTAAAAGTTACATTAGTCCCGTGCGAGGTGTCCGTGCCTCCTACGGGATCGTTTGGGTGCTGGTTTGGATTTTCACCCTTTAACGACCTGTTTTCAAGTCTAAGTGTGATTTTTCCAAATTATCGTCATACTCTCAAACCGGGAGATCGGGAACTACGCGGTCAGTTCCTCAAAGTTACATTGGTCCCGTACGAAGTGTTTGTGCCTCCTACGGTATCGTTTGGGAGCTGGTTTGGGTTTTCGCCCTTTAACGGCCTGTTTTCAAGTCAAAGTTTGATTTTTGCAAATTATCGTCATACTCTCAAACCGGGAGATCCGGGACTACGCGGTCAGTTCCTACAAGTTACATTGGTCCCGTGCGAGGTGTTCGTGCCTCCTACGGGGTCGTTTGGGGGCTGGTTTGGGTTTTTACCCTTTAACGGCTTGTTTTCAAGCCTAAGTGTGATTTTTGCAAATTATCGTCATACTCTAAAATTGGGAGACCCGGGACTACGCTGTCAGTTCCTAACAGTTACATTGGTCCCGTGCGAGGTGTTCATGCCTCCTATGGGGTCGTTTCGGGGCTGGTTTGGGTTTTCACCCTTCAACGGCCTGTTTTCAAGCCAAACCGTGATTTTTTCAATTAATCATCATACTCTCAAACCAGGAGACCCGAGACTACGCTGTCATTTCCTACAAGTTACATTGGTCCCGTGCGAGGGTTCGTGCCTCCTACGGGGTCGTTTGCGGGCTGGTTTGGGTTTTCACCCTTTAACGGCTTGTTTTCAAGTCTAAGTGTGATTTTTGCAAATTATCGTCATACTCTAAAATTGGGTGACCCGGGACTACGCTGTAAGTTCCTAACAGTTACATTGGTCCCGTGCGAGGTGTTCGTGCCTCCTACGGGGTCGTTTGGGGGTGGTTTGGGTTTTCACCTTTTAACGGCCTATTTTCAAGTCAAAGTGTGATTTTTGCAAATTATTGTCACACTCTCAAACCGAGAGGCCCGGGACTACGCAGTCAGTTCCTACAAGTTACATTGGTCTCGTGCGAGGTGTTCGTGCCTCCTACGGGATCGTTTGGGGGATAGTTTGGGTTTTCGCCCTTTAACGGCCTGTTTTCAAGTCAAAGTGTGATTTTTGCAAATTATCGCCATACTCTCAAACCGGGATATCCGGGACTACGCGGTCAGTTCCTACAAGTTACATTGGTCCCATGCGAGTTGTTCGTGCCTCATACGGGATCATTTCGGGGTGGTTTGGGTTTTCACCCTTTAACGACCTGTTTTCAAGTCAAAGTGTGATTTTTGCAAATTATTGTCATACTCTCAAACCGAGAGACCCAGGACTACGCGATCAGTTCCTACAAGTTTCATTGGTCCCGTACGTGGTGTTCGTGCGTCGTACGGGGTCGTTTGGGGGTTGGTTTTGGTTTTCACCCTTTAACGGCCTGTTTTCAAGTAGAAGTGTGATTTTTGCAAATTATCGTCATACTCTCAAACCGGGAGCCCCGGACTATGCGGTCAGTTCCTAAAAGTTACATTGGTCCCGTGCGAGGTGTCCGTGCCTCCTACGGGATCGTTTGGTGGCTGGTTTGGATTTTCACCCTTTAACGGCCTGTTTTCAAGTCTAAGTGTGATTTTTCCAAATTATCGTCATACTCTCAAACCGAGAGACCTGGAACTACGCGGTCAGTTCCTACAAGTTACATTGGTCCCGTGCGAGGTGTTCGTGCCTCCTACGGGATCGTTTGTGGGCTAGTTTGGGTTTTCTCCCTTTAACGACCTGTTTTCAAGTCAAAGTGTGATTTTTACAAATTATCGTCATACTCTCAAACCAGGAGATCTGGGACTACGCGATCAGTTCCTACAAGTTACATTGGTCCCGTGCGAGGTGTTCGTGCCTCCTACGAGGTCGTTTGGGGGCTGGTTTGGCTTTTCACCCTTTAACGGTTTGTTTTCAAGTCTAAGTGTGATTTTTCCAAATTATCGTCATACTCTAAAATCGGGAGACCCGGGACTACGCTGTCAGTTCCTAACAGTTACATTGGTCCAGTGCGAAGTGTTCGTGCCTCCTACGGGATCGTTTGGGGGCTGGTTTGGGTTTTCACCCTTCAACGACCTGTTTTCAAGTCAAAGCGTGATTTTTTCAATTTATCATCATACTCTCAAACCAGGAGACCCGGGACTACGCTGTCAGTTCCTACAAGTTACATTGATCCCGTGCGAGGTGTTCGTGCCTCCTACGGGGTCGTTTGGGGGTGGTTTGGGTTTTCACCCTTTAACGGCATGTTTTCAAGTCAAAGTGTGATTTTTTCAAATTATTGTCATACTCTCAAACCGAGAGACCCGGGACTACGCGGTCAGTTCCTATATGTTACATTGATCCCGTGCGAGGTGTTCGTGCCTCCTATTGGGTCGTTTGGGGGCTGGTTTGGGTTTTCACCCTTTAACGGCCTGTTGTCAAGTCTAAGTGTGATTTTTGCAAATTATTGTCATTCTCTCAAACCGGGAGCCTCGGACTCTACGGTCAGTTCCTAAAAGTTACATTGGTCCCGTGCGAGGTGTTCGTGCCTCCTACGGGATCGTTTGGGGGCTGGTTTGGATTTTCACCCTTTAACGGCCTATTTTCAAGTCTAAGTGTGATTTTTCCAAATTATCGTCATACTCTCAAACCGGGAGACCGAGAACTACGCGGTCAGTTCCTACAGGTTACATTGGTCCCGTGCGAGGTGTTCGTGCCTCCTATGGGATCGTTTGGGGGCTGGTTTGGGTTTTCTTCCTTCAACGGCCCGTTTTCAAGTCAAAGAGTATTTTTGCAAATTATCGTCATACTCTCAAACCGAGAGATCCGGGACTACACGGTCAGTTCCTACAAGTTACATTGGTCCCGTGCGAGGTGTTCGTGCCTCCTACGGGGTCGTTTGGGGGCTGGTTTGGGTTTTCACCCTTTAACGGCTTGTTTTCAAGTCTAAGTGTGATTTTTGCAAATTATCGTCATACACTAAAATCGGGAGACCCGGGACTACGCTGTCAGTTCCTAACAGTTACATTGGTCCCGTGCGAGGTGTTCGTGCCTCCTACGGGGTCGTTTGGGGGTTGGTTTGGGTTTTCACCCTTCAACGGCCTGTTTTCAAGTTAAAGTGTGATTTTTTCAATTTATCATCATACTCTCAAACCAGGAGATCCGGGACTACGCGGTCAGTTCCTACAAGTTACATTGATCCCGTGCGAGGTGTTCGTGCCTCCTACGGGGTCGTTTTGGTTTTCACCCTTTAACGGCCTGTTTTCAAGTCAAAGTGTGATTTTTGCAAATTATTGTCATACTCTCAAACCGAGAGACCCGGGACTACGCGGTCAGTTCCTACAAGTTACATTTGTCCCGTACGACTTGTTCGTGCCTCATACGGGATCGTTTGGGGGTGGTTTTGGTTTTCACCCTTTAACGGCCTGTTTTCAACTCAAAGTGTATTTTTGCATATTATTGTCATACTCTCAAACCGAGAGACCCGGGACTACGCGGTCAGTTCCTACAAGTTACATTGGTCCCATGCGAGTTGTTCGTGCCTCATACGGGATCGTTTGGGGGTTGGTTTGGGTTTTCACCCTTTAACGGCCTGTTTTCAAGTCTAAGTGTGATTTTTCCAAATTATCGTCATACTCTCAAACCGGGAGCCCCGGACTATGCAGTCAGTTCCTAAAAGTTACATTGGTCCCGTGCGAGGTGTCCGTGCCTCCTACGGGATCGTTTGGGGGCTGGTTTGGATTTTCACCCTTTAACGGCCTATTTTCAAGTCTAAGTGTGATTTTTCCAAATTATCGTCATACTCTCAAACCGGGAGACCTGGAACTACGCGGTCAGTTCCTACAAGTTACATTGGTCTCGTGCGAGGTGTCCGTGCCTCCTACAGGATCGTTTGTGGGCTGGTTTGGATTTTCGCCCTTTAACGGCCTATTTTCAAGTCAAAGTGTGATTTTTGCAAATTATCATCATACTCTCAAACCGAGAGATCCGGGACTACGCAGTCAGTTCCTACAAGTTACATTGGTCCCGTGCGAGGTGTTCGTGCTTCCTACGAGGTCGTTTGGGGGCTGGTTTGGGTTTTCATCCTTTAACGGCTTGTTTTCAAGTCAAAGTGTGATTTTTGCAAATTATCATCATACTCTCAAACCGGGAGATCCGGGACTACGCTGTCAGTTCCTAACAGTTACATTGGTCCCGTGCGAAGTGTTCGTGCTTCCTACGAGGTCGTTTGGGGGCTGGTTTGGGTTTTCATCCTTTAACGGCTTGTTTTCAAGTCAAAGTGTGATTTTTGCAAATTATCGTCATACTCTCAAACTAGGAGACCCGGGACTACGCTGTCAGTTCCTAACAGTTACATTGGTCCCGTGCGAAGTGTTCGTGCCTCCTACGGGGTCGTTTGGGGGTTGGTTTGGGTTTTCACCCTTTAACGACCTGTTTTCAAGTCTAAGCGTGATTTTTTCACTTTATCATCATACTCTCAAACTAGGAGTCCCGGACTATGCGGTCAGTTCCTAAAAGTTACATTGGTCCCCTGCGAGGTGTCCGTGCCTCCTACGGGATCGTTTGGGGGCTGGTTTGGATTTTCACCCTTTAACGACCTGTTTTCAAGTCTAAGTGTGATTTTTGCAAATTATCGTCATACTCTCAAACCGGGAGCCCCGGACTATGCGGTCAGTTCCTAAAAGTTACATTGGTCCCGTGCGAGGTGTTCGTGCCTCCTACGGGATCGTTTGGGGGATAGTTTGGATTTTTGCCCTTTAACGGCCTGTTTTCAAGTCAAAGTGTGATTTTTGCAAATTATCGTCATACTCTCAAACCGGGAGACCTGGAACTACGCGGTCAGTTCCTACAAGTTACATTGGTCTCGTGCGAGGTGTTCGTGTATCATACGGGATCGTTTCGGGATAGTTTGGGTTTTCGCCCTTTAACGGCCTGTTTTCAAGTCAAAGTGTGATTTTTGCAAATTATTGTCATACTCTCAAACCGAGAGATCCGGGACTACGCAGTCAGTTCCTACAAGTTACATTGGTCCCGTGCGAGGTGTTCGTGCCTCCTACGGGATCGTTTGGGGGCTGGTTTGGGTTTTCTCCCTTTAACGGCCTGTTTTCAAGTCAAAGTGTGATTTTTGCAAATTATCGTCATACTCTCAAACCAGGAGATCCGGGACAACGCGATCAGTTCCTACAAGTTACATTGGCCCCGTGCGAGGTGTTCGTGCCTCTTACGGGGTCATTTGGGGGCTGGTTTGGCTTTTCACCCTTTAACGGTTTGTTTTCAAGTCTAAGTGTGATTTTTGCAAATTATCGTCATACTCTAAAATCGGGAGACCCGGGACTACGCTGTCAGTTCCTAACAGTTACATTGGTCCCGTGCGAGGTGTTCGTGCCTCCTACGGGGTCGTTTGGGGGCTGGTTTGGGTTTTCACCCTTCAACGGCCTGTTTTCAAGTCAAAGTGTGATTTTTTCAATTTATCATCATACTCTCAAACCAGAGACCCGGGACTACGCGGTCAGTTCCTACAATTTACATTGATCCTGTGCGAGGTGTTCGTGCTTCATATTGGGTCATTTGGGTGCTGGTTGGGGTTTGCACCCTTTAACGGCCTGTTGTCAAGTCTAAGTGTGATTTTTGGAAATTATCGGCATACTCTGAAACCGGAAGACCCGGGACAACGCGGTCAGTTCCTACAAGTTACATTGATCCCGTGGGAGTTGTTCGTGCCTCATATGGGATCGTTTGGGGGTGGTTTGGGTTTTCACCCTTTAACGGCCTGTTTTCAAGTCTAAGTGTGATTTTTGCAAATTATCGTCATACTCTCAAATCGGGAGACCCGAGACTACGCGGTCAGTTCCTACAAGTTACATTGGTCCCGTGGGAGTTGTCCGTGCCTCATACGGGATCGTTTGGGTGTGGTTTGGGTTTTCACCCTTTAACGGCCTGTTTTCAAGTCAAAGTGTGATTTTTGCAAATTATTGTCATACTCTCAAACCGAGAGACCCGGGACTACGCTGTCAGTTCCTACAAGTTACATTGATCCCGTGCGAGGTGTTCGTGCCTCCTACGGGGTCGTTTGGGGGTGGTTTGGGTTTTCACCCTTTAACGGCCTGTTTTCAAGTCAAAGTGTGATTTTTTCAAATTATTGTCATACTCTCAAACCGAGAGACCCGGGACTACGCGGTCAGTTCCTATATGTTACATTGATCCCGTGCGAGGTGTTCGTGCCTCCTATTGGGTCGTTTGGGGGCTGGTTTGGGTTTTCACCCTTTAACGGCCTGTTGTCAAGTCTAAGTGTGATTTTTGCAAATTATTGTCATTCTCTCAAACCGGGAGCCTCGGACTCTACGGTCAGTTCCTAAAAGTTACATTGGTCCCGTGCGAGGTGTTCGTGCCTCCTACGGGATCGTTTGGGGGCTGGTTTGGATTTTCACCCTTTAACGGCCTGTTTTCAAGTCTAAGTGTGATTTTTCCAAATTATCGTCATACTCTCAAACCGGGAGACCGAGAACTACGCGGTCAGTTCCTACAGGTTACATTGGTCCCGTGCGAGGTGTTCGTGCCTCCTATGGGATCGTTTGGGGGCTGGTTTGGGTTTTCTTCCTTCAACGGCCCGTTTTCAAGTCAAAGAGTATTTTTGCAAATTATCGTCATACTCTCAAACCGAGAGATCCGGGACTACACGGTCAGTTCCTACAAGTTACATTGGTCCCGTGCGAGGTGTTCGTGCCTCCTACGGGGTCGTTTGGGGGCTGGTTTGGGTTTTCACCCTTTAACGGCTTGTTTTCAAGTCTAAGTGTGATTTTTGCAAATTATCGTCATACACTAAAATCGGGAGACCCGGGACTACGCTGTCAGTTCCTAACAGTTACATTGGTCCCGTGCGAGGTGTTCGTGCCTCCTACGGGGTCGTTTGGGGGTTGGTTTGGGTTTTCACCCTTCAACGCCCTGTTTTCAAGTTAAAGTGTGATTTTTTCAATTTATCATCATACTCTCAAACCAGGAGATCCGGGACTACGCGGTCAGTTCCTACAAGTTACATTGATCCCGTGCGAGGTGTTCGTGCCTCCTACGGGGTCGTTTTGGTTTTCACCCTTTAACGGCCTGTTTTCAAGTCAAAGTGTGATTTTTGCAAATTATTGTCATACTTTCAAACCGAGAGACCCGGGACTACGCGGTAAGTTCCTACAAGTTACATTTGTCCCGTACGACTTGTTCGTGCCTCATACGGGATCGTTTGGGGGTGGTTTTGGTTTTCACCCTTTAACGGCCTGTTTTCAAGTCAAAGTGTATTTTTGCATATTATTGTCATACTCTCAAACCGAGAGACCCGGGACTACGCGGTCAGTTCCTACAAGTTACATTGGTCCCGTGCGAGTTGTTCGTGCCTCATACGGGATCGTTTGGGGGTTGGTTTGGGTTTTCACCCTTTAACGGCCTGTTTTCAAGTCTAAGTGTGATTTTTCCAAATTATCGTCATACTCTCAAACCGGGAGCCCCGGACTATGCAGTCAGTTCCTAAAAGTTACATTGGTCCCGTGCGAGGTGTCCGTGCCTCCTACGGGATCGTTTGGGGGCTGGTTTGGATTTTCACCCTTTAACGGCCTATTTTCAAGTCTAAGTGTGATTTTTCCAAATTATCGTCATACTCTCAAACCGGGAGACCTGGAACTACGCGGTCAGTTCCTACAAGTTACATTGGTCTCGTGCGAGGTGTCCGTGCCTCCTACGGGATCGTTTGGGGGCTGGTTTGGATTTTCGCCCTTTAACGGCCTATTTTCAAGTCTAAGTGTGATTTTTGCAAATTATCATCATACTCTCAAACCGGGAGATCCGGGACTACGCAGTCAGTTCCTACAAGTTACATTGGTCCCGTGCGAGGTGTTCGTGCTTCCTACGAGGTCGTTTGGGGGCTGGTTTGGGTTTTCATCCTTTAACGGCTTGTTTTCAAGTCAAAGTGTGATTTTTGCAAATTATCATCATACTCTCAAACCGGGAGATCCGGGACTACGCTGTCAGTTCCTAACAGTTACATTGGTCCCGTGCGAAGTGTTCGTGCTTCCTACGAGGTCGTTTGGGGGCTGGTTTGGGTTTTCATCCTTTAACGGCTTGTTTTCAAGTCAAAGTGTGATTTTTGCAAATTATCGTCATACTCTCAAACTAGGAGACCCGGGACTACGCTGTCAGTTCCTAACAGTTACATTGGTCCCGTGCGAAGTGTTCGTGCCTCCTACGGGGTCGTTTGGGGGCTGGTTTGGGTTTTCACCCTTTAACGACCTGTTTTCAAGTCTAAGCGTGATTTTTTCACTTTATCATCATACTCTCAAACTAGGAGACCCGGACTATGCGGTCAGTTCCTAAAAGTTACATTGGTCCCCTGCGAGGTGTCCGTGCCTCCTACGGGATCGTTTGGGGGCTGGTTTGGATTTTCACCCTTTAACGACCTGTTTTCAAGTCTAAGTGTGATTTTTGCAAATTATCGTCATACTCTCAAACCGGGAGCCCCGGACTATGCGGTCAGTTCCTAAAAGTTACATTGGTCCCGTGCGAGGTGTTCGTGCCTCCTACGGGATCGTTTGGGGGATAGTTTGGATTTTTGCCCTTTAACGGCCTGTTTTCAAGTCAAAGTGTGATTTTTGCAAATTATCGTCATACTCTCAAACCGGGAGACCTGGAACTACGCGGTCAGTTCCTACAAGTTACATTGGTCTCGTGCGAGGTGTTCGTGCATCATACGGGATCGTTTCGGGATAGTTTGGGTTTTCGCCCTTTAACGGCCTGTTTTCAAGTCAAAGTGTGATTTTTGCAAATTATTGTCATACTCTCAAACCGAGAGATCCGGGACTACGCAGTCAGTTCCTACAAGTTACATTGGTCCCATGCGAGTTGTTCGTGCATCATACGGGATCGTTTCGGGGTTGGTTTGGGTTTTCACCCTTTAACGGCCTGTTTTCAAGTAGAAGTGTGATTTTTGCAAATTATCGTCATACTCTCAAACCGGGAGCCCCGGACTATGCGGTCAGTTCCTAAAAGTTACATTGGTCCCGTACGAGGTGTCCGTGCCTCCTACGGGATCGTTTGGTGGCTGGTTTGGATTTTCACCCTTTAACGGCCTGTTTTCAAGTCTAAGTGTGATTTTTCCAAATTATCGTCATACTCTCCAACCGGGAGACCTGGAACTACGCGGTCAGTTCCTACAAGTTACATTGGTCCCGTGCGAGGTGTTCGTGCCTCCTACGGGATCGTTTGGGGGCTGGTTTGGGTTTTCTCCCTTTAACGGCCTGTTTTCAAGTCAAAGTGTGATTTTTGCAAATTATCGTCATACTCTCAAACCAGGAGATCCGGGACAACGCGATCAGTTCCTACAAGTTACATTGGCCCCGTGCGAGGTGTTCGTGCCTCTTACGGGGTCATTTGGGGGCTGGTTTGGCTTTTCACCCTTTAACGGTTTGTTTTCAAGTCTAAGTGTGATTTTTGCAAATTATCGTCATACTCTAAAATCGGGAGACCCGGGACTACGCTGTCAGTTCCTAACAGTTACATTGGTCCCGTGCGAGGTGTTCGTGCCTCCTACGGGGTCGTTTGGGGGCTGGTTTGGGTTTTCACCCTTCAACGGCCTGTTTTCAAGTCAAAGTGTGATTTTTTCAATTTATCATCATACTCTCAAACCAGAGACCCGGGACTACGCGGTCAGTTCCTACAATTTACATTGATCCTGTGCGAGGTGTTCGTGCTTCATATTGGGTCGTTTGGGTGCTAGTTGGGGTTTGCACCCTTTAACGG
The DNA here is from genome assembly GCA_949130495.1 of Sambucus nigra. Taxonomy (NCBI): domain Eukaryota; kingdom Viridiplantae; phylum Streptophyta; class Magnoliopsida; order Dipsacales; family Adoxaceae; genus Sambucus; species Sambucus nigra. Next base: position 1,748,892 of record OX422223.1, read on the forward strand.
CCTGTTGTCAAGTCTAAGTGTGATTTTTGGAAATTATCGGCATACTCTGAAACCGGAAGACCCGGGACTACGCGGTCAGTTCCTACAAGTTACATTGATCCCGTGGGAGTTGTTCGTGCCTCATATGGGATCGTTTGGGGGTGGTTTGGGTTTTCACCCTTTAACGGCCTGTTTTCAAGTCTAAGTGTGATTTTTGCAAATTATCGTCATACTCTCAAATCGGGAGACCCGAGACTACGCGGTCAGTTCCTACAAGTTACATTGGTCCCGTGGGAGTTATCCGTGCCTCATACGGGATCGTTTGGGTGTGGTTTGGGTTTTCACCCTTTAACGGCCTGTTTTCAAGTCAAAGTGTGATTTTTGCAAATTATTGTCATACTCTCAAACCGAGAGACCCGGGACTACGCGGTCAGTTCCTACCAGTTACATTGGTCCCGTACGAGGTGTTCGTGCGTCGTACGGGGTCGTTTGGGGGTTGGTTTGGGTTTTCACCCTTTAACGGCCTGTTTTCAAGTAGAAGTGTGATTTTTGCAAATTATCGTCATACTCTCAAACCGGGAGCCCCGGACTATGCGGTCAGTTCCTAAAAGTTACATTGGTCCCGTGCGAGGTGTCCGTGCCTCCTACGGGATCGTTTGGGGGCTGGTTTGGATTTCCACCCTTGAACGACCTGTTTTCAAGTCTAAGTGTGATTTTTCCAAATTATCGTCATACTCTCAAACTGGGAGACCGGGAACTACGCGGTCAGTTCCTACAAGTTACATTAGTCCCGTCCGAGGTGTTCGTGCCTCCTACGGGATCGTTTGGTGGCTGGTTTGGGTTTTCGCCCTTTAACGGGCTGTTTTCAAGTCAAAGTGTGATTTTTACAAATTATCGTCATACTCTCAAACCGGGAGATCCGGGACTACGCGGTCAGTTCCTACAAGTTACATTGGTCCCGTGCGAGGTGTTCGTGCCTCCTACGGTGTCGTTTGGGGGCTGGTTTGGTTTTCACCCTTTAAAGGGCTTGTTTTCAAGTCTAAGTGTGATTTTTGCAAATTATCGTCATACTCTATAATCGGGAGACCCGGGACTACGCTGTCAGTTCCTAACAGTTACATTGGTCCCGTGCGAGGTGTTCGTGCCTCCTACGGGGTCGTTTGGGGGCTAGTTTGGGTTTTCACCCTTCAACGGCCTGTTTTCAAGTCAAAGCGTAATTTTTTCAATTTATCATCATACTCTCAAACCAGGAGACCCGGGACAACGCGGTCAGTTCCTACAAGTTACATTGATCACGTGCGAGGTGTTCGTGCCTCCTACTGGGTCGTTTGGGCGTGGTTTGGGTTTTCACCCTTTAACGGACTGTTTTCAAGTCAAAGTGTGATTTTTGCAAATTATTGTCATACTCTCAAACCGAGAGACCCGGGACTACGCGGTCAGTTCCTACAAGTTACATTGGTCCCGTGCGAGGTGTTCGTGCCTCGTACGGGGTCATTTGGGGGATGGTTTGGGTTTTCACCCTTTAACAGCCTGTTTTCAAGTCTAAGTGTGATTTTTGCAAATTATCGTCATACTCTCAAACCGGGAGCCCCGGACTATGCGGTCAGTTCCTAAAAGTTACATTGGTCCCGTGCGAGGTGTCCGTGCCTCCTACGGGATCGTTTGGGGGCTGGTTTGGATTTTCACCCTTTAACGGCCGGTTTTCAAGTCTAAGTGTAATTTTTCCAAATTATCATCACACTCTCAAACCGGGAGACCTGTAACTACGCGGTCAGTTCCTACAAGTTACATTGGTCCCGTGCGAGGTGTTCGTGCCTCGTACGGGGTCATTTGGGGGTTGGTTTGGGTTTTTACCCTTTAACGGCCTGTTTTCAAGTCTAAGTGTGATTTTTGCAAATTATCGTCATACTCTCAAACCGGGAGCCCCGGACTATGCGGTCAGTTCCTAAAAGTTACATTGGTCCCGTCCGAGGTGTCCGTGCCTCCTACGGGATCGTTTGGGGGCTGGTTTGGATTTTTACCCTTTAACGGCCTGTTTTCAAGTCTAAGTGTGATTTTTCAAAATTATCGTCATACTCTCAAACCGGGAGACCTGGAACTACGCGGTCAGTTCCTACAAGTTACATTGGTCCCGTGCAAGGTGTTCGTGCCTCCTACGGGATCGTTTGGGGGCTGGTTTGGGTTTTCGCCCTTTAACGGCCTGTTTTCAAGTCAAAGTGTGATTTTTGCAAATTATCGTCATACTCTCAAACCGGGAGATCCGGGACTACGCGGTCAGTTCCTACAAGTTACATTGGTCCCATGCGAGTTGTTCGTGCCTCCTACGGGATAGTTTGGGGGTGGTTTGGGTTTTCACCCTTTAACGTCCTATTTTCAAGTCAAAGTGTGATTTTTGCAAATTATTGTCATACTCTCAAACCGAGAGACCCGGGACTACGCGATCAGTTCCTACAAGTTACATTGGTCCCGTACGTGGTGTTCGTGCGTCGTACGGGGTCGTTTGGGGGTTGGTTTGGGTTTTCACCCTTTAACGGCCTATTTTCAAGTAGAAGTGTGATTTTTGCAAATTATTGTCATACTCTCAAACCGAGAGACCCGGGACTACGCGATCAGTTTCTAAAAGTTACATTGGTCCCGTACGTGGTGTTCGTGCGTTGTACGGGGTCGTTTGGGCGTTGGTTTGGGTTTTCACCCTTTAACGGCCTATTTTCAAGTAGAAGCGTGATTTTCTCAATTTATCATCATAATCTCAAACCGGGAGCCCCGGACTATGCGGTCAGTTCCTAAAAGTTACATTGGTCCCGTGCGAGGTGTTCGTGCCTCCTACGGGATCGTTTGGGGGCTGGTTTGGGTTTTCGCCCTTTAACGGCCTGTTTTCAAGTCAAAGTGTGATTTTTGCAAATTATCGTCATACTCTCAAACCGGGAGATCCGGGACTACGCGGTCAGTTCCTACAAGTTACATTGGTCCCATGCGAGTTGTTCGTGCCTCCTACGGGATAGTTTGGTGGTGGTTTGGGTTTTCACCCTTTAACGTCCTATTTTCAAGTCAAAGTGTGATTTTTGCAAATTATTGTCATACTCTCAAACCGAGAGACCCGGGACTACGCGATCAGTTCCTACAAGTTACATTGGTCCCGTACGTGGTGTTCGTGCGTCGTACGGGGTCGTTTGGGGGTTGGTTTGGGTTTTCACCCTTTAACGGCCTATTTTCAAGTAGAAGTGTGATTTTTGCAAATTATTGTCATACTCTCAAACCGAGAGACCCGGGACTACGCGATCAGTTCCTAAAAGTTACATTGGTCCCGTACGTGGTGTTCGTGCGTTGTACGGGGTCGTTTGGGGGTTGGTTTGGGTTTTCACCCTTTAACGGCCTATTTTCAAGTAGAAGCGTGATTTTCTCAATTTATTATCATAATCTCAAACCGGGAGCCCCGGACTATGCGGTCAGTTCCTAAAAGTTACATTGGTCCCGTGCGAGGTGTCCGTGCCTCCTACGGGATCGTTTGGGGGCTGGTTAGGATTTTCACCCTTTAACGGCCTGTTTTCAAGTCTAAGTGTGATTTTTCCAAATTATCGTCACACTCTCAAACCGGGAGACCGGGAACTACGCGGTCAGTTCCTACAAGTTACATTAGTCCCGTACGAGGTGTTCGTCCCTCCTACGGGATCGTTTGGGGGCTGGTTTGGGTTTTCGCCCTTTAACGGCCTGTTTTCAAGTCAAAGTGTGATTTTTGCAAATTATCGTCATACTCTCAAACCGGGAGATCCGGGACTACGCGGTCAGTTCCTACAAGTTACATTGGTCCCGTGCGAGGTGTTCGTGCCTCCTACGGTGTCGTTTGGGGGTTGGTTTGGTTTTCACCCTTTAACGGCTTGTTTTCAAGTCTAAGTGTGATTTTTGCAAATTATAGTCATACTCTAAAATCGGGAGACCCGGGACTACGCTGTCAGTTCCTAACAGTTAAATTGGTCTCGTGCGAGGTGTTCGTGCCTCCTACGGGGTCGTTTGGGGGTTGGTTTGGGTTTTCACCCTTCAACGGCCTGTTTTCAAGTCAAAGCGTGATTTTTTCAATTTATCATCATACTCTCAAACCAGGAGACCCGGGACTACGCGGTAGTTCCTACAAGTTACATTGATCCCGTGCGAGGTCTTCGTGCCACCTACGGGGTCGTTTGGGGGTGGTTTGGGTTTTCACCCTTTAACGACCTGTTTTCAAGTCAAAGTGTGATTTTTGCAAATTAATGTCATACTCTCAAACCGAGAGACCCGGGACTACGCGGTCAGTTCCTACAAGTTACATTGATCCCGTGCGAGGTGTCCGTGCCTCCTATTGGGTCGTTTGGGGGCTGGTTGGGGTTTTCACCTTTTACCGGCCTGTTGTCAAGTCTAAGTGTGATTTCGGCAAATTATCGTCATACTCTGAAACCGGGAGACCCGGGACGACGCGGTCAATTCCTATAAGTTACACTGGTCCCGTGCGAGGTGTTCGTCCCTCCTAGGGGTTCGTTTGGGCGCTGGTTTGGGTTTTCACCCTTTAACGGCCTGTTTTAAAGTCAAAGTGTGATTTCTACAAATTATCGTTATACTCTCAAACCGGGAGACCCGAGTATACGCGATCAGTTCCTACAAGTTACATTGGTCCCGTGCGAGTTGTTCGTGCCTCATACGGGATCGTTTGGGGGTGGTTTGGGTTTTCACCCTTTAACGGCCTGTTTTCAAGTCAAAGTGTGATTTTTGCAAATTATCGTCATACTCTCAAACCCGGAGCCCCGGACTATGCGATCAGTTCCTAAAAGTTACATTGGTCCCGTGCGAGGTGTCCGTGCCTCCTACGGGATCATTTGGGGGCTGGTTTGGATTTTCACCCTTTAATGGCCTGTTTTCAAGTCTAAGTGTGATTTTTCCAAATTACCGTCATACTCTCAAACCGGGAGACCGGGAACTACGCGGTCAGTTCCTACAAGTTACATTGGTCCCGTACGAGGTGTTCGTGCCTCTTATGGGATCGTTTGGGGGCTGGTTTGGGTTTTCGCCCTTTAACGGCCTGTTTTCAAGTCATAGTGTGATTTTTGCAAATTATCGTCATACTCTCAAACCGAGAGATCCGGGACTACGCGGTCAGTTCCTACAAGTTACATTGGTCCCGTGCGAGGTGTTCGTGCCTCCTACTGGGTCGTTTGGGGGTTGGTTTGGGTTTTCACCCTCTAACGGCTTGTTTTCAAGTCTAAGTGTGATTTTTGCAAATTATCGTCATACTCTAAAATTGGGAGACCCGGGACTACGCTGTTAGTTCCTAACGGTTACATTGGTCCCATGCGAGGTGTTCGTGCCTCCTACGGGGTCGTTTGGGGGCTGGTTTGGGTTTTCACCCTTCAACGGCCTGTTTTCAAGTCAAAGCGTGATTTTCTCAATTTATCATCATAATCTCAAACCAGGAGACCCGGGACTACGCGGTCAGTTCCTAAAAGTTACATTGATCCCGTGCGAGGTGTTCGTGCCTCCTACGGGGTCGTTTGGGGGTGGTTTGGCTTTTCACCCTTTAACGGCCTGTTTTCAAGTCAAAGTGTGATTTTTGCAAATTATTGTCATACTCTCAAACCGGGAGACCGGGAACTACGCAGTCAGTTCCTACAAGTTACATTAGTCCCGTACGAGGTGTTCGTTCCTCCTACGGGATCGTTTGGGGGCCTAGTTTGGGTTTTCACCCTTTAACGGCTTGTTTTCAAGTCAAAGTGTGATTTTTGCAAATTATTGTCATACTCTAAAATCGGGAGACCCGGGACTACGCTGTCAGTTCCTAACAGTTACATTGGTCCCGTGCGAAGTGTTCGTGCTTCCTACGGGGTCGTTTGGTGGCCTAGTTTGGGTTTTCACCCTTTAACGGCTTGTTTTCAAGTCAAAGTGTGATTTTTACAAATTATCATCATACTCTAAAATCGGGAGACCCGGGACTACGCTGTTAGTTCCTAACAGTTACATTGGTCCCGTGCGAAGTGTTCGTGCCTCCTACGGGGTCGTTTAGGGGCTGGTTTGGGTTTTCACCCTTCAACGACCTGTTTTCAAGTCAAAGCGTGATTTTTTCAATTTATCATCATACTCTCAAACCAGGAGACCCGGGACTACGCGGTCAGTTCCTACATGTTTTTTTATATCCCGTGCGAGGTGTTCGTGCCTCCTACGGGATCGTTTGGGGGCTGGTTTGTGTTTTCGCCCTTTAACGGCCTATTTTCAAGTCAAAGTGTGATTTTTGCAAATTATTGTCATACTCTCAAACCGAGAGACCCGGGACTACGCGGTCAGTTCCTACAAGTTACATTGGTCCCGTGCGAGTTGTTCGTTCCTCATACGGGATCGTTTGGGGTTGGTTTGGGTTTTCACCCTTTAACGGCCTGTTTTCAAGTCAAAGTGTGATTAATGCAAATTATCATCATACTCTCAAACCGGGAGATCCGGGACTGCGCGGTCAGTTCATACAAGTTACATTGGTCCCGTGCGAGGTGTTCGTGCCTCCTACGAGGTCGTTTGGGGGTTGGTTTGGGTTTTCACCCTTTAACGGCTTGTTTTCAAGTCAAAGTGTGATTTTTGCAAATTATAGTCATACTCTAAAATCGGGAAACCCGGGACTACGCTGTCAGTTCCTAACAGTTGCATTGGTCCCGTGCGAAGTGTTCGTGCCTCCTACGGGGTCGTTTAGGGGCTGGTTTGGGTTTTCACCCTTCAACGACCTGTTTTCAAGTCAAAGCGTGATTTTTTCAATTTATCATCATACTCTCAAACAAGGAGACCCGGGACTACGCGGTCAGTTCCTACAAGTTACACTGATCCCGTGCGAGGTGTTCGTGCCTCCTACGGGGTCGTTTGGGGGTTGGTTTGGGTTTTCACCCTTTAACGACCTGTTTTCAAGTCTAAGTGTGATTTTTGCAAATTATCATCATACTCTCAAACCGGGAGCCCTGGACTATGCGGTCTGTTCCTAAAAGTTACATTGGTCCCGTGCGAGGTGTCCGTGCCTCCTACGGGATCGTTTGGATGCTGGTTTGGATTTTCACCCTTTAACGACCTGTTTTCAAGTCTAAGTGTGATTTTTCCAAATTATCGTCATACTCTCAAACCGGTAGACCTAGAACTACGCGGTCAGTTTCTACAAGTTACATTGGTCTCGTGCGAGGTCTTCGTGCCTCCTACGGGATCGTTTGGGGGCTGGTTTGGGTTTTCGCCCTTTAACGGCCTGTTTTCAAGTCAAAGTGCGATTTTTGCAAATTATCGTCATACTCTCAAACCGGGAGATCCGGGACTACGCGGTCAGTTCCTACAAGTTACATTGGTCCCGTGCGAGTTGTTCGTGCCTCCTACGGGATCGTTTGGGGGCTGGTTTCGGTATTCGCCCTTTAACGGCCGGTTTTCAAGTCAAAGTGTGATTTTGGCAAATTATCGTCATACTCTCAAACCGGGAGATACGGGACTACGTGGTCAGTTCCTACAAGTTACATTGGTTCCGTTCGAGATATTCGTGCCTCCTACGGGGTTGTTTGGAGGCTGGTTTGGGTTTTCACCCTTTAATGGCCTGTTTTCAAGTCTAAGTGTGATTTTTGCAAATTATCGTCATACTCTAAAATCGGGAGACCCGGGACTACGCTGTTAGTTCCTAACAGTTACATTGGTCCCGTGCGAAGTGTTCGTGCTTCCTACGGGGTCGTTTGGGGGCTGGTTTGGGTTTTCACCCTTCAATGACCTGTTTTCAAGTCAAAGCGTGATTTTTTCAATTTATCATCATACTCTCAAACCAGGAGACCCGGGACTACGCGGTCAGTTCCTACAAGTTACATTGGTCCCGTGCGAGGTGTTCGTGCCTCCTACGGGGTCGTTTGGGGGCTGGTTTGTGGTTTCACCCTTCAACGACCTGTTTTCAAGTCAAAGCGTGATTTTTTTCATTTTATCATCATACTCTCAAACCAGGAGACCCGGGACTACGCGGTCAGTTTCTACATGTTTTTTTATATCCCGTGCGAGGTGTTCGTGCCTCCTACGGGATCGTTTGGGGGCTGGTTTGTGTTTTCGCCCTTTAACGGCCTATTTTCAAGTCAAAGTGTGATTTTTGCAAATTATCGTCATACTCTCAAACCGGGAGATCCGGGACTACGCGATCAGGTCTTACAAGTTACATTGGTCCCGTCCGAGGTGTTCGTGCCTCCTACGGGGTCATTTGGGGCTGGTTTGGGTTTTCACCCTATAAAGGCCTATTTTCAAGTCAAAGTGTGATTTTTGCAAATTATTGTCATACTCTCAAACCGAGAAACCTGGGAATACGCGGTCAGTTCCTACAAGTTACATTGGTCCCGTGCGAGGTGTTCGTGCCTCGTACGGGGTCGTTTGGGGGTTGGTTTGGGTTTTCACCCTTTAACGGCCTGTTTTCAAGTCTAAGTGTGATTTTTGCAAATTATTGTCATACTCTCAAATCGGGAGCCCTGGACTATGCGGTCAGTTGCTAAAAGTTACATTGGTCCCATGCGAGGTGTCCGTGCCTCCTACGGGATCGTTTGGGGGCTGGTTTGGATTTTCACCCTTTAACGGCCTGTTTTCAAGTTTAAGTGTGATTTTTCCAAATTATCGTCATACTCTAAAACCGAGAGACCTGGAACTCCGCGGTTAGTTCCTACAAGTTACATTGGTCTCGTGCGAGGTGTTCGTGCCTCCTACGGGATTGTTTGGGGGCTGGTTTGGGTTTTCACCCTTTAACGGCCTGTTTTCAAGTCAAAGTGTGATTTTTGCAAATTATCATCATACTCTCAAACCGGGAGATCCGGGACTACGGGGTCAGTTCCTACAAGTTTCATTGGTCCCGTGTGAGGTGTTCGTGCCTCCTACGGGGTCGTTTGGGGGCTGGTTTGGGTTTTCACCCTTTAACGGCTTGTTTTCAAGTCAAAGTGTGATTTTTGCATAATATCATCATACTCTAAAATCAGGAGATCTGGGACTAGGCTGTCAGTTCCTAACAGTTACATTGGTCCCGTGCGAAGTGTTCGTGCCTCCTACGGGGTCGTTTGGGTGCTGGTTTGGGTTTTCACCCTTCAACGACCTGTTTTCAAGTTAAAGCGTGATTTTTTCAATTTATCATCATACTCTCAAACCAGGAGACTCGGGACTACGCGGTCAGTTCCTACAAGTTACATTGATCCCGTGTGAGGTGTTCGTGCCTCCTACGGGGTCGTTTGGGGGCTGGTTTGGGTTTTCACCCTTTAATGACCTGTTTTCAAGTCTAAGTGTGATTTTTTCAAATTATCGTCATACTCTCAAACCGGGAGCCCCGGACTATGCAGTCAGTTCCTAAAAGTTACATTATTCCCGTGCGAGGTGTCCGTGCCTCCTACGGCATCGTTTGGGGGCTGGTTTGGATTTTCACCCTTTAACGGCCTGTTTTCAAGTCTAAGTGTGATTTTTCCAAATTATCGTCATACTCTCAAACCGAGAGACCTGGAACTACGCGGTCAGTTCCAACAAGTTACATTGGTCTCGTGCGAGGTGTTCGTGCCTCCTTACGGGATCGTTTGGGGGCTGGTTTGGGTTTTTGCCCTTTAACGGCCTGTTTTCATGTCAAAGTGTGATTTTTGTAAATTATCGTCATACTCTCAAACCGGGAGATCCGGGACTACGCGGTCAGTTCCTACAAGTTACATTGGTCCCGTGCGAGGTGTTCGTGCCTCCTACGGGGTCGTTTGGGGGCTGGTTTGGGTTTTCACCGTTTAACGGCTTGTTTTCAAGTCAAAGTGTGATTTTTGCGTAATATCGTCATACTCTAAAATCGGGAGACCCGGGACTACGCTGTCAGTTCCTAACAGTTACATTGGTCCCGTGCGAAGTGTTCGTGCCTCCTACGGGGTCGTTTGGGGGCTGGTTTGGGTTTTCACCCTTTAACGACCTGTTTTCAAGTCTAAGTGTGATTTTTGCAAACTATCGTCATACTCTCAAACCGGGAGCCCCGGACTATGCGGTCTGTTCCTAAAAGTTACATTGGTCCCGTGCGAGGTGTCCGTGCCTCCTACGGGATCGTTTGGATGCTGGTTTGGATTTTCACCCTTTAACGGCCTGTTTTCAAGTTTAAGTGTGATTTTTCCAAATTATCGTCATACTCTCAAACCGGTAGACCTAGAACTACGCGGTCAGTTTCTACAAGTTACATTGGTCTCGTGCGAGGTCTTCGTGCCTCCTACGGGATCGTTTGGGGGCTGGTTTGGGTTTTCGCCCTTTAACGGCCTGTTTTCAAGTCAAAGTGCGATTTTTGCAAATTATCGTCATACTCTCAAACCGGGAGATCCGGGACTACGCGGTCAGTTCCTACAAGTTACATTGGTCTCGTGCGAGGTGTTCGTGCCTCCTACGGGATCGTTTGGGGGCTGGTTTGGGTTTTCGCCCTTTAACGGCCTATTTTCATGTCAAAGTGTGATTTTTGGAAATTATCGTCATACTCTCAAACCGGGAGATCCGGGACTTCGCGGTCAGTTCCTACAAGTTACATTGGTCCCGTGTGAGGTGTTCGTGCCTCCTACGGGGTCGTTTGGGGGCTGGTTTGGGTTTTCACCCTTTAACGGCTTGTTTTCAAGTCAAAGAGTGATTTTTGCAAATTATTGTCATACTCTAAAATCGGGAGACCCGAGACTACGCTGTCAGTTCCTAACAGTTACATTGGTCCCGTGCGAAGTGTTCGTGCCTCCTACGGGGTCGTTTGGGGGCTGGTTTGGGTTTTCACCCTTCAACGACCTGTTTTCAAGTCAAAGCGTGATTTTTTCAATTTATCATCATACTCTCAAACCAGGAGACCCGGGACTACGTGGTCGGTTCCTACAAGTTACATTGGTCCCGTGCGAGGTGTTCGTGCCTCCTACGGGGTCGTTTGGGGGCTAGTTTGGGTTTTCACCCTTTAACGACCTGTTTTCAAGTCTAAGTTTGACTTTTGCAAATTATCGTCATACTCTCAAATCGGGAGACCCGGGACTACGCGGTCAGTTCCCACAAGTTACATTGGTCCCGTGCGAGGTGTTCGTGCCTCCTATGGGGTCGTTTGGGGGCTGGTTTGGGTTTTCACCTTTCAACGGCCTGTTTTCAAGTCAAAGCGTGATTTTTTCAATTTATCATCATACTCTCAAACCAGGAGACCCGGGACCACGCGGTCAGTTCCTACAAGTTACATGGATCCCGTGCGAGGTGTTCGTGCCTCCTACGGGATCGTTTGGGGGCTGGTTTGGGTTTTCATCCTTTAACGGCCTGTTTTCAAGTCAAAGTGTGATTTTTGCAAATTATCGTCATACTCTCAAACCGGGAGATCCGGGACTATGCGATCAGGTCTTACAAGTTACATTGGTCGCGTGCGAGGTGTTCGTGCCTCCTACTGGGTCATTTGGGGTTGGTTTGGGTTTTCACCCTTTAACGGCCTATTTTCAAGTCAAAGTGTGATTTTTGCAAATTATTGTCATACTCTCAAACCGAGAAACCCGGGACTACGCGGTTAGTTCCTACAAGTTACATTGGTCCGGTGCGAGGTGTTCGTGCCTCGTACGGGTTCATTTGGGAGTTGGTTTGGGTTTTCACCCTTTAACGGCCTGTTTTCAAGTCTAATTGTGATTTTTGCAAATTATCGTCATACTCTCAAATCGGGAGCCCTGGACTATACGGTCAGTTCCTAAAAGTTACATTGGTCCCGTGCGAGGTGTCCGTGCCTCCTACGGGATCGTTTGGGGGCTAGTTTGGATTTTCACCCTTTAAAGGAATGTTTTCAAGACTAAGTGTGATTTTTCCAAATTATCGTCATACTCTTAAACCGGGAGACCTGGAACTACGCGGTCAGTTCCTACAAGTTACATTGGTCCCGTGCGAGGTGTTCGTGCCTCCTACGGGATCGTTTGGGGGCTGGTTTGGGTTTTGTCCCTTTAACAGCCGGTTTTCAAGTCAAAGTGTGATTTTTGCAAATTATCGTCATACTCTCAAACCGGGAGATCCGGGACTACGCGGTCAGTTCCTACAAGTTACATTGGTCCCGTGCGAGGTATTCGTGCCTCCTACGGGGTCGTTTGGAGGCTGGTTTTGGTTTTCACCCTTTAACGGCCTGTTTTCAAGTCTAAGTGTGATTTTTGCAAATTATCATCATACTCTAAAATCGGGAGACCCGGGACTACGCTGTCACTTCCTAACAGTTACATTGGTCCCATGCGAGGTGTTCGTGCCTCTTACGGGGTCGTTTGGGGGCTGGTTTGGGTTTTCACCCTTCAACGGCCTGTTTTCAAGTCAAAGCGTGATTTTTTCAATTTATCATCATACTCTCAAACCGAGAGACCCGGGACTACGCGGTCAGTTCCTACAAGTTACATTGGTCCCGTGCGCGTTGTTCGTGCCTCATACGGGATCGTTTGGAGGTGGTTTGGGTTTTCACCCTTTAACGGCCTGTTTTCAAGTCAAAGTGTGATTTTTGCAAATTATCATCATACTCTCAAACCGGGAGATCCGGGACTACGCGGTCAGTTCCTACAAGTTACATTGGTCCCGTGCGAGGTGTTCGTGCCTCCTACGGGGTCGTTTGGGGGCTGGTTTGGGTTTTCACCCTTTAACGGCTTGTTTTCAAGTCAAAGTGTGATTTTTGCATAATATCATCATACTCTAAAATCGAGAGACCCGGGACTACGCTGTCAGTTCCTAACAGTTACATTGGTCCCATGCGAAGTGTCCGTGCCTCCTAAGGGGTCGTTTGGGTGCTGGTTTGGGTTTTCACCCTTCAACGACCTGTTTTCAAGTCAAAGCGTGATTTTTTCAATTTATCATCATACTCTCAAACCAGGAGACTCGGGACTACGCCGTCAGTTCCTACAAGTGACATTATTCCCGTGTGAGGTGTTCGTGCCTCCTACGGGGTCGTTTGGGTGCTGGTTTGGGTTTTCACCCTTTAACGACCTGTTTTCAAGTCTAAGTGTGATTTTTGCAAATTATCGTCATACTCTCAAACCGGGAGCCCCGGACTATGCAGTCAGTTCCTAAAAGTTACATTATTCCCGTGCAAGGTGTCCGTGTCTCCTACGTCATCGTTTGGGGGCGGGTTTGGATTTTCACCCTTTCACGGCCTGTTTTCAAATCTAAGTGCAATTTTTCCAAATTATCGTCATACTCTCAAACCGGGAGACCTGGAACTACGCGGTCAGTTCCCACAAGTTACATTGGTCTCGTGCGAGGTGTTCGTGCCTCCTACGTGATCGTTTGGGTGCTGGTTTAGGTTTTCGCCCTTTAACGGCCTGTTTTCATGTCAAAGTGTGATTTTTGCAAATTATCATCATACTCTCAAACCGGGAGATCCGGGACTACGCGGTCAGTTCCTACAAGTTACATTGGTCCCGTGCGAGGTGTTCGTGCCTCCTACGGGGTCGTTTGGGGATTGGTTTGGGTTTTCACCCTTTAACGGCTTGTTTTCAAGTCAAAGGGTGATTTTTGCATAATATCGTCATACTCTAAAATCGGGAGACCCGGGACTACGCTGTCAGTTCCTAACAGTTACATTGGTCCCGTGCGAAGTGTTCGTGCCTCCTACGGGGTCGTTTGGGGGCTGGTTTGGGTTTTCACCCTTCAACGACCTGTTTTCAAGTCAAAGCGTGATTTTTTCAAATTATCATCATACTCTCAAACTAGGAGACTCGGGACTACGCGGTCAGTTCCTACAAGTTACATTGATCCCGTGTGAGGTGTTCGTGCCTCCTACGGGGTCGTTTGGGGGCTAGTTTGGGTTTTCACCCTTTAACGACCTGTTTTCAAGTCTAAGTGTGATTTTTTCAAATTATCATCATACTCTCAAACCGGAAGACCTGGAACTACGCGGTCAGTTCCAACAAGTTACATTGGTCTCGTACGAGGTGTTTGTGCCTCCTACGGGATCGTTTGGTGGCTGGTTTGGGTTTTCGCCCTTTAATGGCCTATTTTCGTGTCAAAGTGTGATTTTTGCAAATTATCATCATACTCTCAAACCGGGAGATCCGGGACTTCGCGGTAAGTTCCTACATGTTACATTGGTCCCGTGCGAGGTGTTCGTGCCTCCTACGGGGTCGTTTGGGGGCTGGTTTGGGTTTTCACCCTTTAACGGCTTGTTTTCAAGTCAAAGTGTGATTTTTGCAAATTATTGTCATACTCTAAAATCGGGAGACCCGGGACTACGCTGTCAGTTCCTAACAGTTACATTGGTCCCGTGCGAGGTGTCCGTGCCTCCTACGGGATCGTTTGGGGGCTAGTTTGGATTTTCACCCTTTAACGGCATGTTTTCAAGTCTAAGTGTGATTTTTCCAAATTATCATCATACTCTCAAACCGGGAGACCTGGAACTACGCGGTCAGTTCCTACAAGTTACATTGGTCCCGTGCGAGTTGTTCGTGCCTCCTACGGGATCGTTTGGGGGCTGGTTTCGGTATTCGCCCTTTAACGGCCGGTTTTCAAGTCAAAGTGTGATTTTGGCAAATTATCGTCATACTCTCAAACCGGGAGATACGGGACTACGTGGTCAGTTCCTACAAGTTACATTGGTCCCGTTCGAGATATTCGTGCCTCCTACGGGGTTGTTTGGAGGCTGGTTTGGGTTTTCACCCTTTAATGGCCTGTTTTCAAGTCTAAGTGTGATTTTTGCAAATTATCGTCATACTCTAAAATCGGGAGACCCGGGACTACGCTGTCAGTTCCTAACAGTTACATTGGTCCCGTGCGAGGTGTTCGTGCCTCTTACGGGGTCGTTTGGGGGCTGGTTTGGGTTTTCACCCTTCAACGGCCTGTTTTCAAGTCAAAGCGTGATTTTTTCAATTTATCATCATACTCTCAAACTAGGAGACCCGAGACTACGCGGTCAGTTCCTATAAGTTACATTGATCCCGTGCGAGGTGTTCGTGCCTCCTACGGGGTCGTTTGGGGGTGGTTTGGGTTTTCACACTTTAACGGCCTGTTTTCAAGTCAAAGTGTGATTTTTGCAAATTATTGTCATACTCTCAAACCGAGAGACCCGGGACTACGCGGTCAGTTCCTACAAGTTACATTGGTCCCGTGCGAGTTGTTCGTGCCTCATACGGGATCGTTTGGGGGTTGGTTTGGGTTTTCACCCTTTAACGGCCTGTTTTCAAGTCAAAGTGTGATTTTTGCAAATTATCATCATACTCTCAAACCGGGAGATCCGGGAATACGCGGTTAGTTCCTACAAGTTACATTGGTCCCGTGCGAGGTGTTCGTGCCTCCTACGGGGTCGTTTGGGGGCTGGTTTTGGTTTTCACCCTTTAACGGCTTGTTTTCAAGTCAAAGTGTGATTTTTGCATAATATCGTCATACTCTAAAATCGGGAGACTCGGGACTACGCTGTCAGTTCCTAACAGTTACATTGGTCCCGTGCGAAGTGTTCGTGCCTCCTACGGGGTCGTTTGGGGGCTGGTATGGGTTTTCACCCTTCAACGACCTGTTTTCAAGTCAAAGCGTGATTTTTTCAATTTATCATCATACTCTCAAACCAGGAGACCCGGGACTACGCGGTCAGTTCCTACAAGTTACATTGATCCCGTGTGAGGTGTTCGTGCCTCCTACGGGGTCGTTTGGGGGCTGGTTTGGGTTTTCAACCTTTAACGACCTGTTTTCAAGTCTAAGTGTGATTTTTTCAAATTATCCTCATACTCTCAAACCGGGAGCCCCGAACTATGCGGTCAGTTCCTAAAAGTTACATTATTCCCGTGCGAGGTGTCCGTGCCTCCTACGACATCGTTTGGGGGCTGGTTTGGATTTTCACCCTTTAACGGCCTATTTTCAAGTCTAAGTGTGATTTTTCCAAATTATCGGCATACTCTCAAACCGGGAGACCTGGAACTACACGGTCAGTTCCAACAAGTTACATTGGTCTCGTGCGAGGTGTTCGTGCCTCCTACGGGATCGTTTGGTGGCTGGTTTGGGTTTTCGCCCTTTAACGGCCTATTTTCATGTCAAAGTGTGATTTTTGCAAATTATCGTCATACTCTCAAACCGGGAGATCCGGGACTTCGCGGTCAGTTCCTACAAGTTACATTGGTCCCGTGCGAGGTGTTCGTGCATCCTACGGGGTCGTTTGGGGGCTGGTTTGGGTTTTCACCCTTTAACGGCTTGTTTTCAAGTCAAAGTGTGATTTTTGCAAATTATTGTCATACTCTAAAATTGGGAGACCCGGGACTACGCTGTCAGTTCCTAACAGTTACATTGGTCCCGTGCGAAGTGTTCGTGCCTCCTACGGGGTCGTTTGGGGGCTGGTTTGGGTTTTCACCCTTCAACGACCTGTTTTCAAGTCAAAGCGTGATTTTTTCAATTTATCATCATACTCTCAAACCAGGGGACCCGGGACTACGCGGTCAGTTCCTACAAGTTGCATTGGTCCCGTGCGAGGTGTTCGTGCCTCCTACGGGGTCGTTTGGGGGCTGGTTTGGGTTTTCACCCTTTAACGACCTGTTTTCAAGTCTAAGTTTGACTTTTGCAAATTATCGTCATACTCTCAATCTGGGAGACCCGGGACTACGCGGTCAATTCCCACATGTTACATTGGTCCCGTGCGAGGTGTTCGTGCCTCTTATGGGGTCGTTTGGGGGCTAGTTTGGGTTTTCACCATTCAACGGCCTGTTTTCAAGTCAAAGCGTGATTTTTTCAATTTATCATCATACTCTCAAACCAGGAGACCCGGGACTACGCGGTCAGTTCCTACAAGTTACATGGATCCCGTGCGAGGTGTTCGTGCCTCCTACCGGATCGTTTGGGAGCTGGTTTGGGTTTTCGCCCTTTAACGGCCTGTTTTCAAGTCAAAGTGTGATTTTTGCAAATTATCGTCATACTCTCAAAGCGGGAGATCCGGGACTATGCGATCAGGTCTTACAAGTTACATTGGTCGCGTGCGAGGTGTTCGTGCCTCCTACTGGGTCATTTGGGGCTGGTTTCGGTTTTCACCCTTTCACGGCCTGTTTTCAAGTCTAAGTGCGATTTTTCCAAATTATCGTCATACTCTCAAACCGGGAGACCTGGAACTACGCGGTCAGTTCCCACAAGTTACATTGGTCTCGTGCGAGGTGTTCGTGCCTCCTACGGGATCGTTTGGGTGCTGGTTTGGGTTTTCGACCTTTAACGGCCTGTTTTCATGTCAAAGTGTGATTTTTGCAAATTATCATCATACTCTCAAACCGGGAGATCCGGGACTACGCGGTCAGTTCCTACAAGTTACATTGGTCCCGTGCGAGGTGTTCGTGCCTCCTACGGGGTCGTTTGGGGGCTGGTTTGCGTTTTCACCCTTTAACGGCTTGTTTTCAAGTCAAAGTGTGATTTTTGCAAATTATCGTCATACTCTAAAATCGGGAGACTCGGGACTACGCTGTCAGTTCCTAACAGTTACATTGGTCCCGTGCGAAGTGTTCGTGCCTCATACGGGGTCGTTTGGGGGCTGGTTTGGGTTTTCACCCTTCAACGACCTGTTTTCAAGTCAAAGCGTGATTTTTTCAAATTATCATCATACTCTCAAAATAGGAGACTCGGGACTACGCGGTCAGTTCCTACAAGTTACATTGATCCCGTGTGAGGTGTTCGTGCCTCCTACGGGGTCGTTTGGGGGCTGGTTTGGGTTTTCACCCTTTAACGACCTGTTTTCAAGTCTAAGTGTGATTTTTTCAAATTATCGTCATACTCTCAAACCGGGAGACCTGGAACTACGCGGTCAGTTCCAACAGGTTACATTGGTCTCGTACGAGGTGTTTGTGCCTCCTACGGGATCGTTTAGTGGCTGGTTTGGGTTTTCGCCCTTTAATGGCCTATTTTTGTGTCAAAGTGTGATTTTTGCAAATTATCGTCATACTCTCAAACCGGGAGATCCGGGACTTCGCGGTCAGTTCCTACAAGTTACATTGGTCCCGTGCGAGGTGTTCGTGCCTCCTACGGGGTCGTTTTGGGGCTGGTTTGGGTTTTCACCCTTTAACGGCTTATTTTCAAGTCAAAGTGTGATTTTTGCAAATTATTGTCATACTCTAAAATCGGGAGACCCGGGACTACGCTGTCAGTTCCTAACAGTTACATTGGTCCCGTGCGAGGTGTCCGTGCCTCCTACGGGATCGTTTGGGGGCTAGTTTGGATTTTCACCCTTTAACGGCATGTTTTCAAGTCTAAGTGTGATTTTTCCAAATTATCATCATACTCTCAAACCGGGAGACCTGGAACTACGCGGTCAGTTCCTACAAGTTACATTGGTCCCGTGCGAGGTGTTCGTGCCTCCTACGGGATCGTTTGGGGGCTGGTTTCGGTATTCGCCCTTTAACGGCCGGTTTTCAAGTCAAAGTGTGATTTTGGCAAATTATCGTCATACTCTCAAACCGGGAGATACGGGACTACTTGGTCAGTTCCTACAAGTTACATTGGTCCCGTGCGAGATATTCGTGCCTCCTACGGGGTTGTTCGGAGGCTGGTTTGGGTTTTCACCCTTTAACGGCCTGTTTTCAAGTCTAAGTGTGATTTTTGCAAATTATCGTCATTCTCTAAAATCGGGAGACCCGGGACTACGCTGTCAGTTCCTAACAGTTACATTGGTCCCGTGCGAGGTGTTCGTGCCTCTTACGGGGTCGTTTGGGGGCTGGTTTGGGTTTTCACCCTTCAACGGCCTGTTTTCAAGTCAAAGCGTGATTTTTTCAATTTATCATCATACTCTCAAACTAGGAGACCCGGGACTACGCGGTCAGTTCCTACAAGTTACATTGATCCCGTGCGAGGTGTTCGTGCCTCCTACGGGGTCGTTTGGGGGTGGTTTGGGTTTTCACCCTTTAACGGCCTGTTTTCAAGTCAAAGTGTGATTTTTGCAAATTATTGTCATACTCTCAAACCGAGAGACCCGGGACTACGCGGTCAGTTCCTACAAGTTACATTGGTCCCGTGCGAGTTGTTCGTGCCTCATACGGGATCGTTTGGGGGTTGGTTTGGGTTTTCACCCTTTAACGGCCTGTTTTCAAGTCAAAGTGTGATTTTTGCAAATTATCATCTTACTCTCAAACCGGGAGATCCGGGACTACGCGGTTAGTTCCTACAAGTTACATTGGTCCCGTGCGAGGTGTTCGTGCCTCCTACGGGGTCGTTTGGGGGCTGGTTTATGTTTTCACCCTTTAACGGCTTGTTTTCAAGTCAAAGTGTGATTTTTGCATAATATCGTCATACTCTAAAATCGGGAGACCCGGGACTACGCTGTCAGTTCCTAACAGTTACATTGGTCCCATGCGAAGTGTTCGTGCCTCCTACGGGGTCGTTTGGGGGCTGGTATGGGTTTTCACCCTTCAACGACCTGTTTTCAAGTCAAAGCGTGATTTTTTCAATTTATCATCATACTCTCAAACCAGGAGACCCGGGACTACGCGGTCAGTTCCTACAAGTTACATTGATCCCGTGTGAGGTGTTCGTGCCTCCTACGGGGTCGTTTGGGGGCTGGTTTGGGTTTTCACCCTTTAACGACCTGTTTTCAAGTCTAAGTGTGATTTTTTCAAATTATCCTCATACTCTCAAACCGGGAGCCCCGAACTATGCGGTCAGTTCCTAAAAGTTACATTATTCCCGTGCGAGGTGTCCGTGCCTCCTACGGCATCGTTTGGGGGCTGGTTTGGATTTTCACCCTTTAACGGCCTGTTTTCAAGTCTAAGTGTGATTTTTCCAAATTATCGGCATACCCTCAAACCGGGAGACCTGGAACTACACGGTCAGTTCCAACAAGTTACATTGGTCTCGTGCGAGGTGTTCGTGCCTCCTACGGGATCGTTTGGTGGCTGGTTTGGGTTTTCGCCCTTTAACGGCCTATTTTCATGTCAAAGTGTGATTTTTGCAAATTATCGTCATACTCTCAAACCGGGAGATCCGGGACTTCGCCGTCAGTTCCTACAAGTTACATTGGTCCCGTGCGAGGTGTTCGTGCCTCCTACGGGGTCGTTTGGGGGCTGGTTTGGGTTTTCACCCTTTAACGGCTTGTTTTCAAGTCAAAGTGTGATTTTTGCAAATTATTGTCATACTCTAAAATCGGGAGACCCGGGACTACACTGTCAGTTCCTAACAGTTACATTGGTCCCGTGCGAAGTGTTCGTGCCTCCTACGGGGTCATTTGGGGGCTGGTTTGGGTTTTCACCCTTCAACGACCTGTTTTCAAGTCAAAGCGTGATTTTTTCAATTTATCATCATACTCTCAAACCAGGAGACCCGGGACTACGCGGTCAGTTCCTACAAGTTACATTGGTCCCGTGCGAGGTGTTCGTGCCTCCTACGGGGTCGTTTGGGGCTGGTTTGGGTTTTCACCCTTTAACAACCTGTTTTCAAGTCTAAGTTTGACTTTTGCAAATTATCGTCATACTCTCAAACTGGGAGACCCGGGACTACGCGGTCAGTTCCCACAAGTTACATTGGTCCCGTGCGAGGTGTTCGTGCCTCCTATGGGGTCGTTTGGGTGCTAGTTTGGGTTTTCACCATTCAACGGCCTGTTTTCAAGTCAAAGCGTGATTTTTTCAATTTATCATCATACTCTCAAACCAGGAGACCCGGGACTACGCGGTCAGTTCCTACAAGTTACATGGATCCCGTGCGAGGTGTTCGTGCCTCCTACCGGATCGTTTGGGGGCTGGTTTGGGTTTTCGCCCTTTAACGGCCTGTTTTCAAGTCAAAGTGTGATTTTTGCAAATTATCGTCATACTCTCAAACCGGGAGATCCGGGACTATGCGATCAGGTCTTACAAGTTACATTGGTCGCGTGCGAGGTGTTCGTGCCTCCTACTGGGTCATTTGGGGCTGGTTTCGGTTTTCACCTTTTAACGGCCTATTTTCAAGTCAAAGTGTGATTTTTGCAAATTATTGTCATACTCTCAAACCGAGAAACCCGGGACTACGCGGTTAGTTCCTATAAGTTACATTGGTCCCGTGCGAGGTGTTCGTGCCTCGTACGGGTTCATTTGGGAGTTGGTTTGGGTTTTCACCCTTTAACGGCCTGTTTTCAAGTCTAAGTGTGATTTTTTAAAATTATTGTCATACTCTCAAATCGGGAGCCCTGGACTATGCGGTCAGTTCCTAAAAGTTACATTGGTCCCGTGCGAGGTGTCCGTGCCTCCTACGGGATCGTTTGGGGGCTAGTTTGGATTTTCACCCTTTAACGGCATGTTTTCAAGTCTAAGTGTGATTTTTCCAAATTATCGTCATACTCTCAAACCGGGAGACCTGGAACTACGCGGTTAGTTCCAACAAGTTACATTGGTCCCGTACGAGGTGTTCGTGCCTCCTACGGGATCGTTTGGGGGCTGGTTTGGGTTTTCACCCTTTAACGTCCGGTTTTCAAGTCAAAGTGTGATTTTTGCAAATTATCGTCAGACTCTCAAACCGGGAGATCCGGGACTACGCGGTCAGTTCCTACAAGTTACATTGGTCCCGTGCGAGGTATTCGTGCCTCCTATGGGGTCGTTTGGAGGCTGGTTTGGGTTTTCACCCTTTAACGGCCTGTTTTCAAGTCTAAGTGTGATTTTTGCAAATTATCGTCATACTCTGAAATCGGGAGACACGGGACTACGCTGTCAGTTCCTAACAATTACATTGGTCCCGTGTGAGGTGTTCGTGGCTCTTACGGGGTCGTTTGGGGGATGGTTTGGGTTTTCACCCTTCAACGGCCTGTTTTGAAGTCAAAGCGTGATTTTTTCAATTTATCATCATACTCTCAAACCAGGAGACCCGGGACTATGCGGTCAGTTCCTACAAGTTACATTGATCCCGTGCGAGGTGTTCGTGCCTCCTACGGGGTCGTTTGGGGGTGGTTTGGGTTTTCACCCTTTAACGGCCTGTTTTCAAGTCAAAGTGTGATTTTTGCAAATTATTGCCATACTCCCAAACCGAGAGACCCGGGACTACGCGGTGAGTTCCTACAAGTTACATTGGTCCCGTGCGAGTTGTTCGTGCCTCATACGGGATCGTTTGGGGGTGGTTTGGGTTTTCACCCTTTAACGGCCTGTTTTCAAGTCAAAGTGTGATTTTTGCAAATTATTGTCATACTCTCAAACCGAGAGACCCGGGACTACGCGGTCAGTTCCTACAAGTTACAATGGTCCCGCGCGAGGTGTTCGTGCCTCGTACGGGGTCGTTTGGGGGTTGGTTTGGGTTTTCACCCTTTAACGGCCTGTTTTCAATTCAAAGTGTGATTTTTGCAAATTATCGTCATACTCTCAAATCGGGTGCCCCGGGCTATGCGGTCAGTTCCTAAAAGTTACATTGGTCCCGTGCGAGGTGTTCGTGCCTCCTACGGGATCGTTTGGGGACTGGTTTGGGTTTTCGCCCTTTAACGGCCTGTTTTTAAGTCAAAGTGTGATTTTTGCAAATTATCATCAAACTCTCAAACCGGGAGATTCGGGACTACATGGTCTGTTCCTACAAGTTACATTGGTCCCGTGCGAGGTGTTCCTGCCTCCTACGGGGTCATTTGGGGGCTGGTTTGGTTTTTCACCCTTTAACGGCCTGTTTTCAAGTCTAAGGGTGATTTTTTCAATTTATCGTCAAACTCTCAAACCAGGAGACACGGGACTACGCGGTCAGTTCCTACAAGTTACATTGGTCCCGTACGCGGTGTTCGTCCCTCCTACGGGATCGTTTGGGGGCTGGTTTGGATTTTCACCCTTTAACGACCTATTTTCAAGTCTAAGGGTGATTTTTTCAATTTATCGTCATACTCTCAAACCAGGAGACACGGGACTACGCGGTCAGTTCCTACAAGTTACATTGGTCCCGTACGCGGTGTTCGTGCCTCCTACGGGGTCGTTTGGGAGCTGGTTTGGATTTTCACCCTTTAATGGCCTCTTTTCAAGTCTAAGTGTGATTTTTGCAAATTATCGTCATACTCTCAAACTGGGAGACCCGGAACAACGCGGTCAGTTCCTACAAGTTACATTAGTCCCGTGCGAGGTGTTTGTGCCTCCTACGGGATTGTTTGGTGGCTGGTTTGGGTTTTCCCCCTTTAACGGCCAGTTTTCAGGTCAAAGTGTGATTTTTGAAAATTATCGTCATACTCTCAAACCGGGAGACCCGGGACTACGCGGCCAGTTCCTCCTAGTTACATTGGTCCCGTGCGAGGTGTTCATTCCTCGTACGGGGTCGTTTGGGGGATGGTTTGGGTTTTCACCCTTTAACGGCCTGTTTTCAAGTCTAAGTGTGATTTTTGCAAATTATCGTCATACTCTCAAACCGGGAGACCCGGACTATGCGGTCAGTTCCTATAAGTTACATTGGTCCCGTGCGTGGTGTTCGTCCCTCCTACGGGATCGTTTGGGGGCTGGTTTGGATTTTCACCCTTTAACGACCTATTTTCAAGTCTAAGTGAGATTTTTGCAAATTATCGCCATACTCTTAAATCGAGAGACCTGGAACTACGCGGTCAGTTCCTAAAAGTTACATTGGTCCCGTGCGAGGTGTTCGTGCCTCCTACGGGGTCGTTTGGGGTCTGGTTTGGGTTTTCACCCTTTAACGCATGTTTTCAAGTCTAAGTGTGATTTTTGTAAATTATCGTCATACTCTCAAACCGGGAGATTCGGGACTACGCGGTCAGTTCCTACAAGTTACATTGGTCCCGTGCGAGGTGTTCGTGCCTCCTACGGGGTCGTTTGGGGTTGGTTTGGATTTTCACCCTTCAACGGCCTGTTTTCAAGTCAAAGTGTGATTTCGCAAATTATCATCATATTCTCAAACCAAGAGACCCGAGACTACGCGGTCAGTACATACAAGTTACATTGATCCCGTGTGAGGTGTTCGTGCCTCCTACGGCGTCGTTTGGGGGCTGGTTTGGATTTTCACCCTTTAACGACCTGTTTTCAAGTCTAACTTTGACTTTTGCAAATTAACGTCATACTCTCAAACCGAGAGACCCGGGACTACGTGGTCAGTTCCTAACAGTTACATTGGTCCCGTGCGAGGTGTTCGTGCCTCCTACGGGATCGTTTGGGTGCTGGTTTGGATTTTCACCCTTTAACGGCCTGTTTTCACGTCTAAGTGTGATTTTTACAAATTATCATCATACTCTCAAACCGGGAGACCCGGGACTACGCGTTCAGTTCCTACAATCTAACATTGGTCCCGTGCGAGGTGTTCTTGCCTCATACGGGATCGTTTGGGTGCTGATTTGGGTTTTCGCCCTTTAACGGTCTGTTTTCAAGTCAAAGTGTGATTTTTGCAAATTATCGTCATACTCTCAAACTGGGAGATCCGGGACTACGCGATCAGCTCTTACAAGTTACCTTGGTCCCGTCCGAGGTGTTCGTGCCTCCTACGGGGTCGTTTGGGGCTAGTTTGGGTTTTCACCCTTTAACGGCCTCTTTTCAAGTCTAATTGTGATTTTTGTAAGTTATCGTGATACTCTCAAATTGGGAGACCCGGGACTACGCGGTCAGTTCCTACAAGTTACATTGGTCCGGTGCGAGGTGTTCGTGCCTCCTACGGGGTCGTTTGGGTGCTGGTTTGGGTTTTCGCCCTTTAACGGTCTGTTTTCAAGTCAAAGTGTGATTTTTGCAAATTATCGTCATACTCTCAAACTGGGAGATCCGGGACTACGCGATCAGCTCTTACAAGTTACCTTGGTCCCGTCCGAGGTGTTCGTGCCTCCTACGGGGTCGTTTGGGGCTAGTTTGGGTTTTCACCCTTTAACGGCCTCTTTTCAAGTCTAATTGTGATTTTTGTAAGTTATCGTGATACTCTCAAATTGGGAGACCCGGGACTACGCGGTCAGTTCCTACAAGTTACATTGGTCCCGTGCGAGTTGTTCGTGCCTCATACGGGATCGTTTGGGCGTTGGTTTGGGTTTTCACCCTTTAACGGCCTGTTTTCAAGTCAAAGTGTGATTTTTGCAAATTATCATCATACTCTCAAACCGGGAGATCCGGGACTACGCGGTTAGTTCCTACAAGTTACATTGGTCCCATGCGAGGTGTTCGTGCCTCCTACGGGGTCGTTTGGGGGTTGGTTTGGGTTTTCACCCTTTAACGGCTTGTTTTCAAGTCAAAGTGTGATTTTTGCATAATATCGTCATACTCTAAAATCGGGAGACCCGGGACTACGCTGTCAGTTCCTAACAGTTACATTGGTCCCGTGCGAAGTGTTCGTGCCTCCTACGGGGTCGTTTGGGGGCTGGTATGGGTTTTCACCCTTCAACGACCTATTTTCAAGTCAAAGCGTGATTTTTTCAATTTATCATCATACTCTCAAACCAGGAGACCCGGGACTACGCGGTCAGTTCCTACAAGTTACATTGATCCCGTGTGAGGTGTTCGTGCCTCCTACGGGGTCGTTTGGGGGCTGGTTTGGGTTTTCACCCTTTAACGACCTGTTTTCAAGTCTAAGTGTGATTTTTTCAAATTATCCTCATACTCTCAAACCGGGAGCCCCGGACTATGCGGTCAGTTCCTAAAAGTTACATTATTCCCGTGCGAGGTGTCCGTGCCTCCTACGGCAACGTTTGGGGGCTGGTTTGGATTTTCACCCTTTAATGGCCTGTTTTCAAGTCTAAGTGTGATTTTTCCAAATTATCATCATACTCTCAAACCGGGAGACCTGGAACTACGCGGTCAGTTCCAACAAGTTACATTGGTCTCGTGCGAGGTGTTCGTGCCTCCTACGGGATCGTTTGGTGGCTGGTTTGGGTTTTCGCCCTTTAACGGCCTATTTTCATGTCAAAGTGTGATTTTTGCAAATTATCGTCATACTCTCAAACCGGGAGATCCGGGACTTCGCGGTCAGTTCCTACAAGTTACATTGGTCCCGTGCGAGGTGTTCGTGCCTCCTACGGGGTCGTTTGGGGGTTGGTTTGGGTTTTCACCCTTTAACGGCTTGTTTTCAAGTCAAAGTGTGATTTTTGCAAATTATTGTCATACTCTAAAATCGGGAGACCCGGGACTACGCTGTCAGTTCCTAACAGTTACATTGGTCCCGTGCGAAGTGTTCGTGCCTCCTACGGGGTCGTTTGGGGGTTGGTTTGGGTTTTCACCCTTCAACGACCTGTTTTCAAGTCAAAGCGTGATTTTTTCAATTTATCATCATACTCTCAAACCAGGAGACCCGGGACTACGCGGTCAGTTCCTACAAGTTACATTGGTCCCGTGCGAGGTGTTCGTGCCTCCTACGGGGTCGTTTGGGGGCTGGTTTGGGTTTTCACCCTTTAACGACCTGTTTTCAAGTCTAAGTTTGACTTTTGTAAATTATCGTTATACTCTCAAACTGGGAGACCCAGGACTACGCGGTCAGTTCCCACAAGTTACATTGGTCCCGTGCGAGGTGTTCGTGCCTCCTATGGGGTCATTTGGGGGCTAGTTTGGGTTTTCACCATTCAACGGCCTGTTTTCAAGTCAAAGCGTGATTTTTTCAATTTATCATCATACTCTCAAACCAGGAGACCCGGGACTACGCGGTCAGTTCCTACAAGTTACATGGATCCCGTTCGAGGTGTTCGTGCCTCCTACCGGATCGTTTGGGGGCTGGTTTGGGTTTTCGCCCTTTAATGGCCTGTTTTCAAGTCAAAGTGTGATTTTGGCATATTATCGTCATACTCTCAAACCGGGAGATCCGGGACAATGCGATCAGGTCTTACAAGTTACATTGGTCGCGTACGACGTGTTCGTGCCTCCTACTGGGTCATTTGGGGCTGGTTTGGGTTTTCACCCTTTAACGGCCTATTTTCAAGTCAAAGTGTGATTTTTGCAAATTATTCTCACACTCTCAAATCGAGAAACCCGGGACTACGCGGTTAGTTCCTATAAGTTACATTGGTCCCGTGCGAGGTGTTCGTGCCTCGTACGGGTTCATTTGGGAGTTGGTTTGGGTTTTCACCCTTTAACGGCCTGTTTTCAAGTCTAAGTGTGATTTTTGCAAATTATCGTCATACTCTCAAATCGAGAGCCCTGGACTATGCGGTCAGTTCCTAAAAGTTACATTGGTCCCGTGCGAGGTGTCCGTGCCTCCTACGGGATCGTTTGGGGGCTAGTTTGGATTTTCACCCTTTAACGGCATGTTTTCAAGTCTAAGTGTGATTTTTCCAAATTATCGTCATACTCTCAAACCGGGAGACCTGGAACTACGCGGTCAGTTCCGACAAGTTACATTGGTCCCGTACGAGGTGTTCGTGCCTCCTACGGGATCGTTTGGGGGCTGGTTTGGGTTTTCGCCCTTTAACGGCCGGTTTTCAAGTTAAAGTGTGATTTTTACAAATTATCGTCATACTCTCAAACCGCGAGATCCGGGACTACGCGGTCAGTTCATACAAGTTACATTGGTCCCGTGCGAGGTATTCGTGCCTCCTACGGGGTCGTTTGGAGGCTGGTTTGGGTTTTCACCCTTTAACGGCCTGTTTTCAAGTCTAAGTGTGATTTTTGCAAATTATCGTCATACTCTAAAATCGGGAGACCCGGGACTACGCTGTCAGTTCCTAACAATTACATTGGTCCCGTGCGAGGTGTTCGTGCCTCTTACGGGGTCGTTTGGGGGCTGGTTTGGGTTTTCACCCTTCAACGGCCTGTTTTCAAGTCAAAGCGTGATTTTTTCAATTTATCATCATACTCTCAAACCAGGAGACTCGGGACTACGCGGTCAGTTCCTACAAGTTACATTGATCCCGTGCGAGGTGTTCGTGCCTCCTACGGGGTGGTTTGGGGGTGGTTTGGGTTTTCACCCTTTAACGGCCTGTTTTCAAGTTAAAGTGTGATTTTTGCAAATTATTTCCATTCTCTCAAACCGAGAGACCCGGGACTACGCGGTGAATTCCTACAAGTTACATTGGTCCCGTGCGAGTTGTTCGTGCCTCATACGGGATCGTTTGGGGGTGGTTTGGGTTTTCACCCTTTAACGGCCTATTTTCAAGTCAAAGTGTGATTTTTGCAAATTATTGTCATACTCTCAAACCGAGAGACCCGGGACTACGCGGTCAGTTCCTACAAGTTACATTGGTCCCACGCGAGGTGTTCGTGCCTCGTACGGGGTCGTTTGGGGGTTGGTTTGGGTTTTCACCCTTTAAAGGCCTGTTTTCAATTCAAAGTGTGATTTTTGCAAATTATCGTCATACTCTCAAACCGGGAGCCCCGGACTATGCAGTCAGTTCCTCAAAGTTACATTGGTCCCGTGCGAGGTGTTCGTGCCTCCTACGGGATCGTTTGGGGACTGGTTTGGGTTTTCGCCCTTTAACGGCCTGTTTTTAAGTCAAAGTGTGATTTTTGCAAATTATCATCAAACTCTCAAACCGGGAGATTCGGGACTACATGGTCTATTCCTACAAGTTACATTGGTCCCGTGCGAGGTGTTCCTGCCTCCTACGGGGTCATTTGGGGGCTGGTTTGGTTTTTCACCCTTTAACGGCCTGTTTTCAAGTCTAAGGGTGATTTTTTCAATTTATCGTCATACTCTCAAACCAGGAGACACGGAACTACGCGGTCAGTTCCTACAAGTTACATTGGTCCCGTACGAGGTGTTCGTGCCTCCTACGGGGTCGTTTGGGAGCTGGTTTGGATTTTCACCCTTTAATGGCCTCTTTTCAAGTCTAAGTGTGATTTTTGGAAATTATCGTCATACTCTCAAACTGGGAGACCCGGAACAACGCGGTCAGTTCCTACAAGTTACATTAGTCCCGTGCAAGGTGTTCGTGCCTCCTATGGGATCGTTTGGTGGCTGGTTGGGGTTTTCCCCCTTTAACGGCCAGTTTTCAGGTCAAAGTGTGATTTTTGAAAATTATCGTCATACTCTCAAACCGAGAGACCCGGGACTACGCGGTGAATTCCTACAAGTTACATTGGTCCCGTGCGAGTTGTTCGTGCCTCATACGGGATCGTTTGGGGGTGGTTTGGGTTTTCACCCTTTAACGGCCTGTTTTCAAGTCAAAGTGTGATTTTTGCAAATTATTGTCATACTCTCAAACCGAGAGACCCGGGACTACGCGGTCAGTTCCTACAAGTTACATTGGTCCCACGCGAGGTGTTCGTGCCTCGTACGGGGTCGTTTGGGGGTTGGTTTGGGTTTTCACCCTTTAAAGGCCTGTTTTCAATTCAAAGTGTGATTTTTGCAAATTATCGTCATACTCTCAAACCGGGAGCCCCGGACTATGCAGTCAGTTCCTCAAAGTTACATTGGTCCCGTGCGAGGTGTTCGTGCCTCCTACGGGATCGTTTGGGGGCTGGTTTGGGTTTTCACCCTTTAACGGCCTGTTTTTGTGATTTTTGTAAATTATCGTCAAACTCTCAAACCGGGAGATTCGGGACTACATGGTCTATTCCTACAAGTTACATTGGTCCCGTGCGAGGTGTTCCTGCCTCCTACGGGGTCATTTGGGGGCTGGTTTGGTTTTTCACCCTTTAACGGCCTGTTTTCAAGTCAAAGGGTGATTTTTTCAATTTATCGTCATACTCTCAAACCAGGAGACACGGAACTACGCGGTCAGTTCCTACAAGTTACATTGGTCCCGTACGAGGTGTTCGTGCCTCCTACGGGGTCGTTTGGGAGCTGGTTTGGATTTTCACCCTTTAATGGCCTCTTTTCAAGTCTAAGTGTGATTTTTGGAAATTATCGTCATACTCTCAAACTGGGAGACCCGGAACAACGCGGTCAGTTCCTACAAGTTACATTAGTCCCGTGCAAGGTGTTCGTGCCTCCTATGGGATCGTTTGGTGGCTGGTTGGGGTTTTCCCCCTTTAACGGCCAGTTTTCAGGTCAAAGTGTGATTTTTGAAAATTATCGTCATACTCTCAAACCGGGAGACCCGGGACTACGCGGTCAGTTCCTCCTAGTTACATTGGTCCCGTGCGAGGTGTTCATTCCTCGTACGGGGTCGTTTGCGGGATGGTTTGGGTTTTCACCCTTTAACGGCCTGTTTTCAAGTCTAAGTGTGATTTTTGCAAATTATCGTCATACTCTCAAACCGGGAGACCCGGACTATGCGGTCAGTTCCTATAAGTTACATTGGTCCCGTGCGTGGTGTTCGTGCCTCCTACGGGATCGTTTGGGGGCTGGTTTGGATTTTCACCCTTTAACGACCTATTTTCAAGTCTAAGTGAGATTTTTGCAAATTATCGCCATACTCTTAAATCGAGAGACCTTGAACTACGCGGTCAGTTCCTAAAAGTTACATTGGTCCCGTGCGAGGTGTTCGTGCCTCCTACGGGGTTGTTTGGGGGCTGGTTTGGGTTTTCACCCTTTAACGGAATGTTTTCAAGTCTAAGTGTGATTTTTGTAAATTATCGTCATACTCTCAAACTGGGAGATTCGGGACTACGCGGTCAGTTCCTACAAGTTACATTGGTCCCGTGCGAGGTGTTCGTGCCTCCTACGGGGTCGTTTGTGCCTGGTTTGGATTTTCACCCTTCAACGGCCTGTTTTCAAGTCAAAGTGTGATTTTGCAAATTATCATCATATTCTCAAACCAAGAGACCCGGGACTACGCGGTCAGTTCCTACAAGTTACATTGATCCCGTGTGAGGTGTTCGTGCCTCCTACGGCGTCGTTTGGGGGCTGGTTTGGGTTTTCACCCATTAACGACCTGTTTTCAAGTCTAACTTTGACTTTTACAAATTAACGTCATACTCTCAAACCGAGAGACCCGGGACTACGTGGTCAGTTCCTACAAGTTACATTGGTCCCGTGCGAGGTGTTCGTGCCTCATACGGGATCGTTTGGGGGTGGTTTGGGTTTTCACCCTTTAACGGCCTGTTTTCAAGTCAAAGTGTGATTTTTGCAAATTATTGTCATACTCTCAAACCGAGAGACCCGGGACTACACGGTCAGTTCCTACAAGTTACATTGGTCCCGTGCGAGGTGTTCGTGCCTCGTACGGGGTCGTTTGGGGGTTGGTTTGGGTTTTCACCCTCTAACGGCCTGTTTTCAACTCTTAGTGTGATTTTTGCAAATTATCGTCATACTCTCAAATCGGGAGCCCCGGGCTATGCGGTCAGTTCCTAAAAGTTACATTGGTCCCGTGCGAGGTGTTCGTGCCTCCTACGGGGTCGTTTGGGGGCTGGTTTGGGTTTTCACCCTTTAACGGCTTGTTTTCAAGTCAAAGTGTGATTTTTGCATAATATCGTCATACTCTAACATCGGGAGACTCGGGACTACGCTGTCAGTTCCTAACAGTTACATTGGTCCCGTGCGAAGTGTTCGTGCCTCCTACGGGGTCGTTTGGGGGCTGGTATGGGTTTTCACCCTTCAACGACCTGTTTTCAAGTCAAAGCGTGATTTTTTCAATTTATCATCATACTCTCAAACCAGGAGACCCGGGACTACGCGGTCAGTTCCTATAAGTTTCATTGATCCCGTGTGAGGTGTTCGTGCCTCCTACGGGGTCGTTTGGGGGCTGGTTTGGGTTTCACCCTTTAACGACCTGTTTTCAAGTCTAAGTGTGATTTTTTCAAATTATCCTCATACTCTCAAACCGGGAGCCCCGGACTATGCGGTCAGTTCCTAAAAGTTACATTATTCCCGTGCGAGGTGTCCGTGCCTCCTACGGCATCGTTTGGGAGCTGCTTTGGATTTTCACCCTTTAACGGCCTGTTTTCAAGTCTAAGTGTGATTTTTCCAAATTATCGTCATACTCTCAAACCGGGAGACCTGGAACTACGCGGTCAGTTCCAACAAGTTACATTGGTCTCGTGCGAGGTGTCCGTGCCTCCTACGGGATCGTTTGGTGGCTGGTTTGGGTTTTCGCCCTTTAACGACCTATTTTCATGTCAAAGTGTGATTTTTGCAAATTATCGTCATACTCTCAAACCGGGAGATTCGGGACTTCGCGGTCAGTTCCTACAAGTTACATTGGTCCCGTGCGAGGTGTTCGTGCCTCCTACGGGGTCGTTTGGGGGCTGGTTTGGGTTTTCACCCTTTAACGGCTTGTTTTCAAGTCAAAGTGTGATTTTTGCAAATTATTGTCATACTCTAAAATCGGGAGACCCGGGACTACACTGTCAGTTCCTAACAGTTACATTGGTCCCGTGCGAAGTGTTCGTGCCTCCTACGGTGTCGTTTGGGGGTTGGTTTGGGTTTTCACCCTTCAACGACCTGTTTTCAAGTCAAAGCGTGATTTTTTCAATTTATCATCATACTCTCAAACCAGGAGACCCGGGACTACGCGGTCAGTTCCTACAAGTTACATTGGTCCCGTGCGAGGTGTTCATGCCTCCTACGGGGTCGTTTGGGGGCTGGTTTGGGTTTTCACCCTTTAACGACCTGTTTTCAAGTCTAAGTTTGACTTTTGCAAATTATCATCATACTCTCAAACTGGGAGACCCGGGACTACGCGGTCAGTTCCCACAAGTTACATTGGTCCCGTACGAGGTGTTCGTGCCTCCTATGGGGTCGTTTGGGGGCTAGTTTGGGTTTTCACCATTCAACGGCCTGTTTTCAAGTCAAAGCATGATTTTTTCAATTTATCATCATACTCTCAAACCAGGAGACCCGGGACTACGCGGTCAGTTCCTACAAGTTACATGGATCCCGTGCGAGGTGTTCGTGCCTCCTACCGGATCGTTTGGGGGCTGGTTTGGGTTTTCATCCTTTAACGGCCTGTTTTCAAGTCAAAGTGTGATTTTTGCAAATTATCGTCATACTCTCAAACCGGGAGATCCGGGACTATGCGATCAGGTCTTACAAGTTACATTGGTCGCGTGCGAGGTGTTCGTGCCTCCTACTGGGTCATTTGGGGCTGGTTTGGGTTTTCACCCTTTAACGGCCTATTTTCAAGTCAAAGTGTGATTTTTGCAAATTATTGTCATACTCTCAAACCGAGAAACCCGGGACTACGCGGTTAGTTCCTATAAGTTACATTGGTCCCGTGCGAGGTGTTCGTGCCTCGTACGGGTTCATTTGGGAGTTGGTTTGGGTTTTCACCCTTTAACGGCCTGTTTTCAAGTCTAAGTGTGATTTTTGCAAATTATCGTCATACTCTCAAATCGGGAGCCCGGGACTATGCGGTCAGTTCCTAAAAGTTACATTGGTCCCGTGCGAGGTGTCCGTGCCTCCTACGGGATCGTTTGGGGGCTAGTTTGGATTTTCACCCTTTAACGGCATGTTTTCAAGTCTAAGTGTGATTTTTCCAAATTATCGTCATACTCTCAAACCGGGAGATCTAGAACTACGCGGTCAGTTCCTACAAGTTACATTGGTCCCGTACGAGGTGTTCGGGCCTCCTACGGGATTGTTTGGGGGCTGGTTTGGGTTTTCGCCCTTTAACGGCCGGTTTTCAAGTCAAAGTGTGATTTTTGCAAATTATCGTCATACTCTCAAACCGGGAGATCCGGGACTACGCGGTTTGTTCCTACAAGTTACATTGGTCCCGTGGGAGGTATTCGTGCCTCCTACGGGGTCGTTTGGAGGCTGGTTTGGGTTTTCACCCTTTAACGGCCTGTTTTCAAGTCTAAGTGTGATTTTTACAAATTATCGTCATACTCTAAAATCGGGAGATCCGGGACTACGCTGTCAGTTCCTAACAATTACATTGGTCCCGTGCGAGGTGTTCGTGCCTCTTACGGGGTCGTTTGGGGGCTTGTTTGGGTTTTCACCCTTCAACGGCCAGTTTTCAAGTCAAAGCGTGATTTTTTCAATTTATCATCATACTCTCAAACCAGGAGACCCGGGACTACGCGGTCAGTTCCTACAAGTTACATTGATCCCGTGCGAGGTGTTCGTGCCTCCTACGGGGTCGTTTGGGGGTGGTTTGGGTTTTCACCCTTTAACGGCCTGTTTTCAAGTCAAAGTGTGATTTTTGCAAATTATTGCCATACTCTCAAACCGAGAGACCCGGGACTACGCGGTGAGTTCCTACAAGTTACATTGGTCCCGTGCGAGTTGTTCGTGCCTCATACGGGAACATTTGGGGGTGGTTTGGGTTTTCACCCTTTAACGGCCTGTTTTCAAGTCAAAGTGTGATTTTTGCAAATTATTGTCATACTCTCAAACCGAGAGACCCGTCACTACGCGGTCAGTTCCTCTTAGTTACATTGGTCCCGTGCGAGGTGTTCATTCCCCGTACGGGGTCGTTTGGGGGATGGTTTGGGTCTTCACCCTTTAACGGCCAGTTTTCAAGTCTAAGTGTGATTTTTGCAAATTATCGTCATACTCTCAAACTGGGAGACCCGGACTATGCGGTCAGTTCCTATAAGTTACATTGGTCCCGTGCGTGGTGTTCGTGCCTCCTACGGGATCGTTTGGGGGCTGGTTTGGATTTTCACCCTTTAACGACCTATTTTCAAGTCTAAGTGAGATTTTTGCAAATTATCGCCATACTCTTAAATCGAGAGACCTGGAACTACGCGGTCAGTTCCTAAAAGTTACATTGGTCCCGTGCGAGGTGTTCGTGCCTCCTACGGGGTCGTTTGGGGGCTGGTTTGGGTTTTCACCCTTTAACGGCATGTTTTCAAGTCTAAGTGTGATTTTTGTAAATTATCGTCATACTCTCAAACCGGGAGATTCGGGACTACGCGGTCAGTTCCTACAAGTTACATTGGTCCCGTGCGAGGTGTTCGTGCCTCCTACGGGGTCGTTTGGGGCTGGTTTGGATTTTCACCCTTCAACGGCCTGTTTTCAAGTCAAAGTGTGATTTTGCAAATTATCATCATATTCTCAAACCAAGAGATCCGGGACTACGCGGTCAGTTCCTACAAGTTACATTGATCCCGTGTGAGGTGTTCGTGCCTCCTACGGCGTCGTTTGGGGGCTGGTTTGGGTTTTCACCCTTTAACGACCTGTTTTCAAGTCTAACTTTGACTTTTGCAAATTAACGTCATACTCTCAAACCGAGAGACCCGGGACTACGTGGTCAGTTCCTACAAGTTACATTGGTCCCGTGCGAGGTGTTCGTGCCTCCTACGGGATCGTTTGGGTGCTGGTTTGGATTTTCACCCTTTAACGGCCTGTTTTCACGTCTAAGTGTGATTTTTACAAATTATCATCATACTCTCAAACCGGGAGACCCGAGACTACGCGGTCAGTTCCTACAATCTAACATTGGTCCCGTACGAGGTGTTCTTGCCTCCTACGGGATCGTTCGGGTGCTGATTTGGGTTTTCGCCCTTTAACGGTCTGTTTTCAAGTCAAAGTGTGATTTTTGCAAATTATCGTCATACTCTCAAACTGGGAGATCCGGGACTACGCGATCAGCTCTTACAAGTTACCTTGGTCCCGTGCGAGGTGTTCGTGCCTCCTACGGGGTCGTTTGGGGCTAGTTTGGGTTTTCACCCTTTAACGGGCTCTTTTCAAGTCTAATTGTGATTTTTGTAAGTTATCGTGATACTCTCAAATTGGGAGACCCGGGACTACGCGGTCAGTTCCTACAAGTTACATTGGTCCGGTGCGAGGTGTTCGTGCCTCCTACGGGGTCGTTTGGGGGTTGGTTTTTAGGTCAAAGTGTGATTTTTGCAAATTATCGTCATACTCTCAAACTGGGAGACCCGGAACAACGCGGTCAGTTCCTACAAGTTACATTAGTCCCGTGCGAGGTGTTCGTGCCTCCTACGGGATCGTTTGGTGGCTGGTTTGGGTTTTCCCCATTTAACCGCCAGTTTTCAGGTCAAATTGTGATTTTTTGAAATTATCGTCATACTCTCAAACCGGGAGACCCGGGACTACGCGGTCAGTTCCTCTTAGTTACATTGGTCCCGTGCGAGGTGTTCATTCCTCGTACGGGGTCGTTTGGGGGATGGTTTGGGTTTTCACCCTTTAACGGCCTGTTTTCAAGTCTAAGTGTGATTTTTGCAAATTATCGTCATACTCTCAAATCGGGAGACCCGGACTATGCGGTCAGTTCCTATAAGTTACATTGGTCCCGTGCGTGGTGTTCGTGCCTCCTACGAGATCGTTTGGGGGCTGGTTTGGATTTTCACCCTTTAACGACCTATTTTCAAGTCTAAGTGAGATTTTTGCAAATTATCGCCATACTCTTAAATCGAGAGACCTGGAACTACGCGGTCAGTTCCTAAAAGTTACATTGGTCCCGTGCGAGGTGTTCGTGCCTCCTACGGGGTCGTTTGGGGCTGGTTTGGATTTTCACCCTTCAACGGCCTGTTTTCAAGTCAAAGTGTGATTTTGCAAATTATCATCATATTCTCAAACCAAGAGACCCGGGACTACGCGGTCAGTTCCTACAAGTTACATTGATCCCGTGTGAGGTGTTCGTGCCTCCTACGGCGTCGTTTGGTGGCTGGTTTGGGTTTTCACCCTTTAACGACCTGTTTTCAAGTCTAACTTTGACTTTTGCAAATTAATGTCATACTCTCAAACCGAGAGACCACGGACTACGTGGTCAGTTCCTACAAGTTACATTGGTCCCGTGCGAGGTGTTCGTGCCTCCTACGGGATCGTTTGGGTGCTGGTTTGGATTTTCACCCTTTAACGGCCTGTTTTCACGTCTAAGTGTGATTTTTACAAATTATCATCATACTCTCAAACCGGGAGACCCGAGACTACGCGGTCAGTTCCTACAATCTAACATTGGTCTCGTGCGAGGTGTTCTTGCCTCCTACGGGATCGTTTGGGTGCTGATTTGGGTTTTCGCCCTTTAACGGTCTGTTTTCAAGTCAAAGTGTGATTTTTGCAAATTATCGTCATACTCTCAAACTGGGAGATCCGGGACTACGCGATCAGCTCTTACAAGTTACCTTGGTCCCGTGCGAGGTGTTCGTGCCTCCTACGGGGTCGTTTGGGGCTAGTTTTGGTTTTCACCCTTTAACGGCCTCTTTTCAAGTCTAATTGTGATTTTTGTAAGTTATCGTGATACTCTCAAATTGGGAGACCCGGGACTACGCGGTCAGTTCCTACAAGTTACATTGGTCCGGTGCGAGGTGTTCGTGCCTCCTACGGGGTCGTTTGGGGGCTGGTTTGGGTTTTCACCCTTTAACGGCCTGTTTTCAAGTCAAAGTGTGATTTTTGCAAATTATCGTCATACTCTCAAACCAGGAGACCCGGGACTACGCGATCAGTTTCTACAAGTTACATTGGTCCCGTGCGAGGTGTTCGTGCCTCCTACGGGATCGTTTGGGGGCTTGTTTGGGAGTTCAGCCTTTAACGTCCTTTTTTCAAATCAAATTGTGATTTTTACAAATTATCATCATACTCTAAAACCGGGAGACCCGGGACTACGCGGTCCGTTCCTACAATTTACTTCGGTCCCGTGTGAGGTGTTCGTCCCTCCTACAGGGTCGTTTGGGGGCTGGTTTGGGTCTTCACCCTTCAACGGCCTCTTTTTCAAGTCAAAGTGTGATTTTTGCAAATTATCATCATACTCTCAAACATAGAGACTCGGGATTACGCGGTCAGTTCCTACAAGTTACATTGATCCCGTGCGAGGTGTTCGTGCCTCCTACGGTGTTATTTGGCTGGTTTGCAAATTATCATCATACTCTCAAACATAGAGACTCGGGATTACGCAGTCAGTTCCTACAAGTTACATTGATCCCGTGCGAGGTGTTCGTGCCTCCTATAGGGTCATTTGGGGGCTCGTTTGGGTTTTCACCCTTTAACGGCCTGTTTTCAAGTCTAAGTTTGACTTTTGCAAATTATCGTCATACTCTCAAATAGGGAGACCCGGGACTATGTGGTCAGTTCCTACAAGTTACATTGGTCCCGTGCGAGGTGTTCGTGCCTCCTACGGGGTCGTTTGGGGGCTGGTTTGGATTTTCACCCTTTAACGGCCTGTTTTCAAGTCAAAGTGTGATTTTTACAAATTATCATCATACTCTCAAACCGGGAGACCCGGGATTACGCGGTCAATTCCTACAAGTTACATTGGTCCCGTGCGAGGTGTCCGTGCCTCCTACGGGATCGTTTGGGGGCTGGTTTGGATTTTCACCCTTTAACGGCCTGTTTTCATGTCTAAGTGTGATTTTTGCAAATTAGCGTCGTACTCTCAAACTGGGAGACCCGGGACTACGCGATCAGTTCCTACAAGTTACAGTGGTCCCGTGCGAGGTGTTCGTGCCTCCTACGGGATTGTTTGGGGGTGGTTTGGGTTTTCACCCTTCAACGGCTTGTTTTCAAGTCAAGTGTGATTTTTGCAAATTATTGTCATACTCTCAAACTGAGAGACCCGGGACTACGCGGTCAGTTCCTACAAGTTACATTGGACCCGTGCGAGGTGTTCATGCCTTGTACGGGGTCGTTTGGGGGCTGGTTTGTGTTATCACCCTTTAACGACCTCTTTTCAAGTCTAAGTGTGATTTTTGCAAATTATCGTCATGCCCTCAAACCGGGAGCCCCGGACTACGCGGTCAATTCCTACAAGTTACATTGGTCCCGTGCGAGGTGTCCATGCCTCCTACGGGATCGTTTGGGGGCTGGTTTGGATTTTCACCCTTTAACGTCCTGTTTTCAAGTCCAAGTGTGATTTTTGCAAATTTTCGTCATACTCTCAAACCGGGAGACCCGGAACAGCGCGGTCAGTTCCTACAAGTTACATTGGTCCTGTGCGAGGTGTTCGTGCCTCCTACGGGACCGTTTGGGGGATGGTTTGGGTTTTCTCCCTTTAACGGCATGTTTTCAAGTCAAAGTGTGATTTTTGTAAATTATAATCATACTCTCAAACCAGAAGATCCGGAACTACGCGGTCAGTTCCTACAAGTTACATTGGTCCCGTGCGAGGTGTTCGTGCCTCCTACGGGGTCGTTTGGGGGCAGGTTTGGGTTTTCTTCCTTTAACGGCCTGTTTTCAAGTCTAAGTGTGATTTTTCCAAATTATCATCATACTCTCATACTGGGAGACCCGGGACTACGCGGTCAGTTCCTACAAGTTACATTGGTCCCGTGCGAGGTGTCCGTGCCTCCTATGGGGTCGTTTGCGGGCAGGTTTGGGTTTTCACCCTTTAACGGCCAATTTTCAAGTCTATGTGTGATTTTTACAAATTATCGTCATGCTCTCTAACCGGGAGCCCCGGACTACGCGCCCAGTTCCTGCAAGTTACATTGGTCCCGTGCGAGGTGCCCGTGCCTCCTACGGGATCGTTTGGGGGCCGGTTTGGATTTTCACCCTTTAAATGCCCGTTTTCAAGTCTAAGTGTTTTTTCAAATTATCGTCATGCCCTCAAACCGGGAGCCCCGGACTACGCGGTCTGTTCCTACAAGTTACATTGGTCCCGTGCGAGGTGTCCGTGCTTCCTACATGATCGTTTGGGGGCTGGTTTGGATTTTCACCCTTTAACTGTCTATTTTCAAGTCCAAGTGTGATTTTTTCAAATTTTCGTCATACTCTCAAACCGGGAGACCCGGAACAGCGCGGTCAGTCCCTACAAGTTACATTGGTCCTGTGCGAGGTGTTCGTGCCTCCTACGGGATCGTTTGGGGGCTGGTTTGGGTTTTCGCCCTTTAACGGCATGTTTTCAAGTCAAAGTGTGATTTTTGCAAATTATAATCATACTCTCAAATCGGGAGATCCGGAACTACGCGGTCAGTTCCTACAAGTTACATTGGTCCCGTGCGAGGTGTTCGTGCCTCCTATGGGGTCGTTTAGGGACAACTTTGGGTTTTCTTCCTTTAACGGCCTGTTTTCATGTCTAAGTGTGATTTTTCCAAATTATCATCATACTCTCATACTGGGAGACCCGGGACTACGCGGTCAGTTCCTACAAGTTATATTGGTCCCGTGCGAGGTGTCCGTGCCTCCTATGTGGTCGTTTGCGGGCTGGTTTGGGTTTTCACCCTTTAACGGCCTATTTTCAAGTCTAAGTGTGATTTTTACAAATTATCGTCATGCTCTCTAACCGGGAGCCCCGAACTACGCGGCCAGTTCTTGCAAGTTACATTGGTCCCGTACGAGGTGTCCGTGCCTCCTACGGGATCGTTTGGGGGCTGGTTTGGATTTTCACCCTTTAAATGCCTGTTTTCAAGTCTAAGTGTGATTTTTGCAAATTATAATCATACTCTCAAACCGGGAGATCCGGAACTACGCGGTCAGTTCCTACAAGTTACATTGGTCGCGTGCGAGGTGTTCGTGCCTCTTACGAGGTCGTTTGGGCACTAGTTTTTTTATGTTTTCACCCCTTAACGACCTGTTTTCAAGTCTAAGTGTGATTTTTCCAAATTATCATCATACTCTCAAACTGGGAGACCGGGGACTACTTGGTCAGTTCCTACAAGTTACATTGGTCCCGTGCGAGGTGTTCGTGCCTCCTACGGGGTCGTTTGGGGGTTGGTTTGGGTTTTCACCCTTTAACGGCCTGTTTCATAGTCAAAGTGTGATTTTTACAAATTATCGTCATTGTTCAAACCGAGAGCCCCGAGACTACGCAGTCAGTTCCTACAAGTTACATTGTTCCCGTGGGAGGTGTTCGTGCCTCCTACGGGATCGTTTTGGAGTGGTTTGGGTTTTCACCCTTTAACGACCTGTTTTCAAGTCAAAGTGTGATTTTTGCAAATTATTGTCATACTTTCAAACCGAGAGACCCGGGACTACGCGGTCAGTTCCTATGAGTTACATTGGTTCCGTGCGAGGTGTTCGTGCCTCCTACGGGGTTGTTTGGGTTTTCACCCTTTAACGGCCTGTTTTCAAGTATATGTGTGATGTTTACAAATTATCATCATACTCTCAAACCAGGAGACCCGGGACTACGGGGTCAGTTCCTACAAGTACATTGATCCCGTACGAGGTGGTCGTCCCTCATACGAGGTCATTTGGGGGCTGGTTTCGATTTTCACCCTCTTACGGCCTGCTTCCAAGTCTAAGTGTGACTTTTGCAAATTATCGTCATACTCTCAAACCGGGAGATTCGGGACTACGCGGTCAGTTCCTACAAGTTACATTAGTCCCGTGCGAGGTGTTCATCTTTCCTACGGGGTCGTTTGGGGGCTGGTTTGGGTTTTCACGCATTAACGGCCTGTTTTAAAGTCAAAGTGTGACTTTTACAAATTATCATCATATTCTAAAACCGGGAGACCCGGGACTACGCGGTCAAGTCCTACAAGTTACATTGGTCCCGTGCGAGGTGTTCGTGCCTCCTACGGGGTCGTTTGGGGGCTAGTTTGGGTTTTCACCCTTTAACGGCCTGTTTTCAAGTCTACGTGTGATTTTTGTAAATTATCGTCATACTCTCAAACCGGGAGATTCGGGACTACGCGGTCAGTTCCTACAAGATACATTAGTCCCGTGCGAGGTGTTCGTCTTTCCTACGGGGTCGTTTGGGGGCTGGTTTGGGTTTTCACGCTTTAACGGCCTGTTTTAAAGTCAAAGTGTGACTTTTACAAATTATCATCATAATCTAAAACCGAGAGACCCGGGACTACGCGGTCAGTTCCTACAAGTTACATTGGTCCCGTGCGAGGTGTTCGTGCCTCCTACGGGGTCGTTTGGGGGCTGGTTTGGGTTTTCACCCTTTAACGGCCTGTTTTCAAGTCTACGTGTGATTTTTGCAAATTATCGTCATACTCTCAAACTGGGAGACCCGGACTATGCGGTCAGTTCCTATAAGTTACATTGATCCCGTGCGAGGTGGTGGTGCCTCATACGGGGTCGTTTGGGGGCTGGTTTGGATTTTCACCCTTTAACGGCCTCTTTTCAAGTCTAAATGTGATTTTTGCAAATTATCGTCATACTCTCAAACCAAGAGACCCGGAACAACGCGATCAGTTCCTACAAGTTACATTCGTCCCGTGCGAGGTGTTCGTGCCTCCTACGGGATCGTTTGGTAGCTGGTTTGGGTTTGCACCCTTTAACGGCCAGTTTTCAGGTCAAAGTGTGATTTTTGGAAATTATCGTCATACTCTCAAACCGGGAGACCCGTGACTACGCGGTTAGTTCCTACAAGTTGCATTGGTCCCGTGCGAGGTGTTCGTGCCTCGTACGGGGTCGTTTGGGGGTTCGTTTGGGTTTTCACCCTTTAACGGCCTGTTTTCAAGTCTAAGTGTGATTTTTGCAAATTATCGTCATACTCTCAAATCGGGAGACCCGGACTATGCGGTCAGTTCCTATAAGTTACATTGGTCCCGTGCGAGGTGTCCGTGCCTCCTACGGGATCGTTTGGGGGCTGGTTCGGATTTTCACCCTTTAACGGCCTGTTTTAAAGTCCAAGTATGATTTTTGCAAATTTTCGTCATACTCTCAAACCGGGAGACCCGGAACAGCGCGGTCAGTTCCTACAAGTTACATTGGTCCCGTGCGAGGTGTTCGTGCCTCCTACGGGATCGTTTGGGGGCTGGTTTGGGTTTTCGCCCTTTAACGGCATGTTTTCAAGTCAAAGTGTGATTTTTGCAAATTAAAATCATACTCTCAAACCGGGAGACCCGGGACTATGCGGTCAGTTCCTACAAGTTATATTGGTCCCGTGCGAGGTGTTCGTGCCTCCTACGGGGTCGTTTGCGAGCTAGTTTGGGTTTTCATCCTTCAATGGCCTCTTTTCAAGTCTAAGTGTGATTTTTGCAAATTATCATCATGCTCTCAAACCGGGAGCCCCAGACTACGCGGCCAGTTCCTGCAAGTTACATTGGTCCCATGCGAGGTGTTCGTGCCTCCTACGGGATCGTTTGGGGGCTGGTTTGGGTTTTCACCCTTTAAATGCCTATTTTCAAGTCTAAGTGTGATTCTTGCAAATTATCGTCATACTCTCAAACCGGGAGACCCAAAACAACGCGGTCAGTTCCTAGAAGTTACATTGGTCACGTGCAAGGTGTTCGTGCCTCCTACGGAATCGTTTTGGGGCTGGTTTGGGTTTTCTCCCTTTAACGACTTGTTTTCAAGTCAAAGTGTGATTTTTGCAAATTATAATCATACTCTCAAACCGGGAGATCCGAAACTACACGGTCAATTCCTACAAGTTACATTAGTCCCGTGCGAGGTGTTCGTGCCTCCTACGGGGTTGTTTGGGGGCTGGTTTTTTTATGTTTTCACCCCTTAACGGCCTGTTTTCAAGTCTAAGTGTGATTTTTCCAAATTATCATCATACTCTCAAATTGGGAGACCCGGGACTACGCGGTCAGTTCCTACAAGTTACATTGGTCCCGTGCGAGGTGTCCGTGCCTCCTACGGGGTCGTGTGGGGGCTGATTTGGGTTTTCACCCTTTAACGGCCTATTTTCAAGTCAAAGTGTGATTTTTGCAAATTATTGTCATACTCTCAAACCGAGAGACCCAGGACTACGCGGTCAGTTCCTACAAGTTACATTGGTCCCGTGCGAGGTGTTCGTGCCTCCTACGGGGTCGTTTAGGGGATGGTTTGGGTTTTCACCCTTTAACGACCTGTTTTCAAGTCTAAGTGTGATGTTTACAAATTATCATCATACTCTCAAACCAGGAGACCCGGGACTACGCGGTCAGTTCCTACAAGTTACATTGATCCCGTGCGAGGTGGTCGTCCCTCATACGAGGTCGTTTGGGGGCTGGTTTGGGTTTTCACCCTTTTACGGCCTGTTTTCAAGTCTAAGTGTGACTTTTGCAAATTATCGTCATACTCTCAAACCGAGAGATTTGGGACTACGTGGTCAGTTCCTACAAGTTACATTAGTCCCGTGCGAGGTGTCCGTCCCTCCTACGGGGTCGTTTGGGGGCTGGTTTGGGTTTTCACGCTTTAACGGCCTGTTTTAAAGTCAAAGTGTGATTTTTGCAAATTATCATCATACTCTAAAACCGGGAGACCCGGGACTACGCGGTCAGTTCCTACAAGTTACATTGGTCCTGTGCGATGTGTTCGTGCCTCCTACGGGGTCGTTTGGGGGCTGGTTTGG
Organism: Sambucus nigra; assembly: GCA_949130495.1. Classification (NCBI taxonomy): domain Eukaryota; kingdom Viridiplantae; phylum Streptophyta; class Magnoliopsida; order Dipsacales; family Adoxaceae; genus Sambucus; species Sambucus nigra. Next base: position 1,792,555 of record OX422223.1, read on the forward strand.
GTTTTCACCCTTTAACGGCCTGTTTTCAACTCAATCTGTAATTTTTGTAAATTATCATCATACTCTCAAACCAGGAGACCCGGGACTACGCGGTCAGTTCCTACAAGTTACATTGATCCCGTGCGAGGTGGTCGTGCCTCATACGGGGTCGTTTGGGGGCTGGTTTGGATTTTCACCCTTTAACGGCCTCTTTTCAAGTCTAAGTGTGATTTTTGCAAATTATCGTCATACTCTCAAACCGGGAGATTTAGGACTACGCGGTCAGTTCCTACAAGTTACATTAGTCCCGTGCGAGGTGTCCGTGCCTCCTACGGGGTCGTTTGGGGGCTGGTTTGGGTTTTCACGCTTTAACGGCCTGTTTTAAAGTCAAAGTGTGATTTTTGCAAATTATCATCATACTCTAAAACCGGGAGACCCGGGACTACGCGGTCGGTTCCTACAAGTTACATTGGTCCTGTACGATGTGTTCGTGCCTCCTACGGGGTCGTTTGGGGGCCGGTTTGGGTTTTCACCCTTTAACGGCCTGTTTTCAAGTCAATGTGTGATTTTTGTAAATTATCATCATACTCTCAAACCAAGAGACCCGGGACTACACGGTCAGTTCCTACAAGTTACATTGATCCCGTGCGAGGTGGTCGTGCCTCATACGGGGTCGTTTGGGGGCTGGTTTTGGATTTTCACCCTTTAACGGTCTCTTTTCAAGTCTAAGTGTGATTTTTGCAAATTATCGTCATACTCTCACACCGAGAGACCCGGAACAACGCGGTCAGCTCCGACAAGTTACATTCATCCCGTGCGAGGTGTACGTGCCTCCTACGGGATCGTTTGGTGGCTGGTTTGGGTTTTCACCCTTTAACGGCCAGTTTTCAGGTCAAAGTGTGATTTTTGGAAATTATCGACATACTCTCAAACCGGGAGACCCGGGACTACGCGGTCAGCTCCTACAAGTTACATTGGTCCCGTGCAAGGTGTTCGTGCCTCCTACGGGATCGTTTTGGGGCTGGTTTGGGTTTTCTCCCTTTAACGGCTTGTTTTCAAGTCAAAGTGTGATTTTTGCAAATTATAATCATACTCTCAAACCGGGAGATTCGAAACTACACGATCAATTCCTACAAGTTACATTAGTCCCGTGCGAGGTGTTTGTGCCTCCTACGGGGTCGTTTGGCGGCTGGTTTTTTTATGTTTTCACCCCTTAACGGCCTGTTTTCAAGTCTAAGTGTGATTTTTCCAAATTATCATCATACTCTCAAATTGGGAGACCCGGGACTACGCGGTCAGTTCCTACAAGTTACATTGGTCCCGTGCGAGGTGTTCGTGCCTCCTACGGGGTCGTGTGGGGGCTGTTTTGGGTTTTCACCCTTTAACGGCCTATTTTCAAGTCAAAGTGTGATTTTTGCAAATTATTGTCATACTCTCAAACCGAGAGACCCGGGACTACGCGGTCAGTTCCTACAAGTTACATTGGTCCCGTGCGAGGTGTTCGTGCCTCCTACGGGGTCGTTTAGGGGATGGTTTGGGTTTTCACCCTTTAACGGCCTGTTTTCAAGTCTAAGTGTGATGTTTACAAATTATCATCATACTCTCAAACCAGGAGACCCGGGACTACACGGTCAGTTCCTACAAGTTACATTGATCCCGTGCGAGGTGGTCGTCCCTCATACGAGGTCGTTTGGGGGCTGGTTTGGGTTTTCACCCTTTTACGGCCTGTTTTCAAGTCTAAGTGTGACTTTTGCAAATTATCGTCATACTCTCAAACCGGGAGATTTGGGACTACGTGGTCAGTTCCTACAAGTTACATTAGTCCCGTGCGAGGTGTCCGTGCCTCCTACGGGGTCGTTTGGGGGCTGGTTTGGGTTTTCACGCTTTAACGGCCTGTTTTAAAGTCAAAGTGTGATTTTTGCAAATTATCATCATACTCTAAAACCGGGAGACCCGGGACTTCGCGGTCAGTTCCTACAAGTTACATTGGTCCTGTACGATGTGTTTGTGCCTCCTACGGGGTCGTTTGGGGGCCGGTTTGGGTTTTCACCCTTTAACGGCCTGTTTTCAAGTCAATGTGTAATTTTTGTAAATTATCATCATACTCTCAAACCAGGAGACCCGGGACTACGCGGTCAGTTCCTACAAGTTACATTGATCCCGTGCGAGGTGGTCGTGCCTCATACGGGGTCGTTTGGGGGCTGGTTTTGGATTTTCACCCTTTAACGGTCTCTTTTCAAGTCTAAGTGTGATTTTTGCAAATTATCGTCATACTCTCAAATCGAGAGACCCGGAACAACGCGGTCAGCTCCGACAAGTTACATTCATCCCGTGCGAGGTGTTCGTGCCTCCTACGGGATCGTTTGGTGGCTGGTTTGGGTTTTCACCCTTTAACGGCCAGTTTTCAGGTCAAAGTGTGATTTTTGGAAATTATCGTCATACTCTCAAACCGGGAGACCCGGGACTACGCGGTCATCTCCTACAAGTTACATTGGTCCCGTGCAAGGTGTTCGTGCCTCCTACGAGATCGTTTTGGGGCTGGTTTGGGTTTTCTCCCTTTAACGGCTTGTTTTCAAGTCAAAGTGTGATTTTTGTAAATTATAATCATACTCTCAAACCGGGAGATCCAAAACTACACGGTCAATTCCTACAAGATACATTAGTCCCGTGCGAGGTGTTCGTGCCTCCTACGGGGTCGTTTGGGGGCTGGTTTTTTTATGTTTTCACCCCTTAACGGCCTGTTTTCAAGTCTAAGTGTGATTTTTCCAAATTATCATCATACTCTCAAATTGGGAGACCCGGGACTACGCGGTCAGTTCCTACAAGTTACATTGGTCCCGTGCGAGGTGTTCGTGCCTCCTACGGGGTCGTGTGGGGGCTAGTTTGGGTTTTCACCCTTTAACGGCCTATTTTCAAGTCAAAGTGTGATTTTTGGAAATTATTGTCATACTCTCAAACCGAGAGACCCGGGACTACGCGGTCAGTTCCTACAAGTTACATTGGTCCCGTGCGAGGTGTTCGTGCCTCCTACGGGGTCGTTTAGGGGATGGTTTGGGTTTTCACCCTTTAACGGCCTGTTTTCAAGTCTAAGTGTGATGTTTACAAATTATCATCATACTCTCAAACCAGGAGACCCGGGACTACGCGGTCAGTTCCTACAAGTTACATTGATCCCGTGCGAGGTGGTCGTCCCTCATACGAGGTCGTTTGGGGGCTGGTTTGGGTTTTCACCCTTTTACGGTCTGTTTTCAAGTCTAAGTGTGACTTTTGCAAATTATCGTCATACTCTCAAACCGGGAGATTTGGGACTACGTTGTCAGTTCCTACAAGTTACATTAGTCCCGTGCGAGGTGTCCGTGCCTCCTACGGGGTCGTTTGGGGGCTGGTTTGGGTTTTCACGCTTTAACGGCCTGTTTTAAAGTCAAAGTGTGATTTTTGCAAATTATCATCATACTCTAAAACCGGGAGACCCGGGACTACGCGGTCAGTTCCTACAAGTTACATTGGTCCTGTGCGATGTGTTCGTGCCTCTTACGGGGTCGATTGGGGGCTGGTTTCGTTTTTCACCCTTTAACGGCCTGTTTTCAAGTCAATGTGTGATTTTTGTAAATTATCATCATACTCTCAAACCAGGAGACCCGGGACTACGCGGTCAGTTCCTACAAGTTAAATTGATCCCGTGCGAGGTGGTCGTGCCTCATACGGGGTCGTTTGGGGGCTGGTTTGGATTTTCACGCTTTAACGGCCTCTTTTCAAGTCTAAGTGTGATTTTTGCAAATTATCGTCATACTCTCAAACTGGGAGATTTAGGACTACGCGGTCAGTTCCTACAAGTTACATTAGTCCCGTGCGAGGTGTCCGTGCCTCCTACGGGTCGTTTGGGGGCTGGTTTGGGTTTTCACGCTTTAACGGCCTGTTTTAAAGTCAAAGTGTGATTTTTGCAAATTATCATCATACTCTAAAACTGGGAGACCCGGGACTACGCGGTCTGTTCCTACAAGTTACATTGGTCCTGTACGATGTGTTCGTGCCTCCTACGGGGCCGTTTGGGGGCCGGTTTGGGTTTTCACCCTTTAACGGCCTATTTTCAAGTCAATGTGTGATTTTTGTAAATTATCATCATACTCTCAAACCAGGAGACCCGGGACTACGCTGTCAGTTCCTACAAGTTACATTGATCCCGTGCGAGGTGGTCGTGCCTCATACGGGGTCGTTTGGGGGCTGGTTTTGGATTTTCAACCTTTAACGGCCTCTTTTCAAGTCTAAGTCTGATTTTGGCAAATTATCGTCATACTCTCAAACCGAGAGACCCGGAACAACGCGGTCAGCTCCGACAAGTTACATTCATCCCGTGCGAGGTGTTCGTGCCTCCTACGGGATCGTTTGGTGGCTGGTTTGGGTTTTCACCCTTTAACGGCCAGTTTTCAGGTCAAAGTGTGATTTTTGGAAATTATCGTCATACTCTCAAACCGGGAGACCCGGGACTACGCGGTCAGCTCCTACAAGTTACATTGGTCCCGTGCGAGGTGTTCGTGCCTCGTACAAGGTCGTTTGGGGGTTGGTTTTGGTTTTCGCCCTTTAACGGCCTGTTTTCAAGTCTAAGTGTGATTTTTGCAAATTATCATCATACTCTCAAACCGGGAGACCCGGACTATGCGGTCAGTTCCTATAAGTTACATTGGTCCCGTGCGTGGTGTTCGTGCCTCCTACGGGATCGTTTGGGGGCTGGTTTGGATATTCACCCTTTAACGACCTGTTTTCAAGTCTAAGTGTGATTTTTGCAAATTATCGTCATACTCTCAAATCGAGAGACCTGGAACTACGCGATCAGTTCCTAAGAGTTACATTGGTCCCGTGCGAGGTGTTCGTGCCTCCTACGGGGTCATTTGGGGGCTAGTTTGGGTTTTCACCCTTTAACGGCCTGTTTTCAAGTCTAAGTGTGATTTTTGCAAATTATCGTCATACTCTCAAATCGGGAGACCCGGACTATGCAGTCAGTTTCTGTAAGTTACATTTGTCCCGTGCGAGGTGTTCGTGCCTCCTACGGGATCACTTGGGGGCTGGTTTGGGTTTTCGCCCTATAACGGCATGTTTTCAAGTCAAAGTGTGATTTTTGTAAATTATCATCATACTCTCAAACCGGGAGATTCGGGACTATGCGGTCAGCTCCTACAAGTTACATTGGTCCCGTGCGAGGTGTTCGTGCCTCCTACGGGGTCGTTTGGGGTCTGGTTTGGGTTTTCACCCTTTAACGGCCTGTTTTCAAGTCTAAGTGTGATGTTTACAAATTATCATCATACTCTCAAACCAGGAGACCCGGGACTACGCTGTCAGTTCCTACAAGTTACATTGATCCCGTGCGAGGTGGTCGTCCCTCATACGAGGTCGTTTGGGGGCTGGTTTGGGTTTTCACCCTTTTATGGCCTGTTTTCAAGTCTAAGTGTGACTTTTGCAAATTATCATCATACTCTCAAACCGGGAGATTCGGGACTGCGCGGTCAGTTCCTACAAGTTACATTAGTCCCGTGCGAGGTGTTCGTGCCTCCTACGGGGTCGTTTGGGGGCTGGTTTGGGTTTTCACCCTTTAACGGCCTGTTTTCAAGTCAAAGTGTAATTTTTGCTAATTATCATCATACTCTCAAACCAGGAGACCCGAGACTACACGGTCAGTTCCTACAAGTTACATTGATCCCGTGCGAGGTGGTCGTGCCTCATACGGGGTCGTTTGGGGTCTGGTTTGGATTTTCACCCTTTAACGGCCTATTTTCAAGTGTAAGTGTGATTTTTGCAAATTACAATCATACTCTCAAACCGGGAGACCCGGAACAACGTGGTCAGTTCCTACAAGTTACATTGGTCTCGTGCGAGGTGCTCGTGCCTCCTACGGGATCGTTTGGTGGCTGGTTTGGGTTTTCGCCCTTTAACGGCCAGTTTTCATGTCAAAGTGTGATTTTTGGAAATTATCGTCATACTCTCAAACCGGGAGACCCGGGACTACGCGGTCAGTTCCTACAAGTTATATTGGTCCCGTGCGAGGTGTTCGTGCCTCCTACGGGATCGTTTAGGTGCTGATTTGGGTTTTCGCCCTTTAACGGTCGGTTTTCAAGTCAAAATGTGATTTTTGCAAATTATCGTCATACTCTCAAACTGGGAGATCCGGGACTACGTGATCAGCTCTTACAAGTTATCTTGGTCCCGTGCGAGGTGTTCGTGCCTCCTACGATGTCGTTTGGGGCTAGTTTGGGTTTTCACCCTTTAACGGCCTCTTTTCAAGTCTAATTGTGATTTTTGCAAGTTATCGTCATACTCTCAAACCGGGAGACCCGGGACTACGCGGTCAGTTCCTACTAGTTACATTGGTCCCGTGCGAGGTGTTCGTGCCTCCTATGGGGTCGTTTGGGGGCTGGTTTTGGTTTTCACCCTTTGACGGCCTGTTTTCAAGTCAAAGTGTGATTTTTGCAAATTATCGTCATACTCTCAAACCAGGAGACCCGGGACTACGCGATCAGTTTCTACAAGTTACATTGATCCCGTGCGAGGTGTTCGTGCCTCCTACGGGATCGTTTGAGGGCTGGTTTGGGAGTTCACCCTTTAACGTCCTGTTTTCAAGTCAAATTGTCATTTTTGCAAATTATCATCATACCCAAAAACTGGGAGACCCGGGACTACGCGGTCAGTTCCTACAATTTACATCGATCCCGTGTGAGGTGTTCGTGCCTCCTACGGGGTCGTTTGGGGGCTGGTTTGGGTCTTCACCCTTTAACGGCCTATTTTCATGTCAAAGTGTGATTTTTGCAAATTATCATCATACTCTCAAACCGGGAGACTCGGGACTACGCGATCAGTTTCTACAAGTTACATTGATCCCGTGCGAGGTGTTCGTGCCTCCTATTGGGTCGTTTGGGGGCTGGTTTGGGTTTTTCACCCTTTAACGGCCTGTTTTCAAGTCTAAGTGTGATTTTTGCAAATTATCATCATACTCTCAAACCGGGAGACCCGGACAATGCGGTCAGTTCCAATAAGTTACATTGGTCCCGTGCGAGGTGTTCGTGCCTCCTACGGGATCGCTTGGGGGCTGGTTTGGGTTTTCGCCCTTTAACGGCATGTTTTCAAGTCCAAGTGTGATTTTTGCAAATTATCGTCATACTCTCAAACTGGGAGATTTGGGACTACGCGATCAGTTCCTACAAGTTACATTGGTCCCGTGCGAGGTGTTCGTGCCTCCTACGGGGTCGTTTGGGGGCTGGTTTGGGTTTTCACCCTTCAACGGCCTGTTTTCAAGTCAAAGTGTGATTTTTGCAAATTATTATCATATTCTCAAACCCGGAGACCCGGGACTACGCGGTCAGTTCCTACAAGTTACATTGATCCCGTACGAGGTGTTCGTGCCTCGTACGGGGTCGTTTGGGGGTTGGTTTGGGTTTTCACCCTTTTACGGCCTGTTTTCAAGTCTAAGTGTGATTTTTGCAAATTATCGTCATACTCTCAAATCGGGAGACCCGAACTATGCGGTCAGTTCCTACAAGTTACATTGATCCCGTGCGAGGTGTTCGTGCCTCCTACGGGATCGTTTGAGGGCTGGTTTGGGAGTTCACCCTTTAACGTCCTGTTTTCAAGTCAAATTGTGATTTTTGCAAATTATCATCATACCCAAAAACTGGGTGACCCGGGACTACGCGGTCAGTTCCTACAATTTACATCGATCCCGTGTGAGGTGTTCGTGCCTCCTACGGGGTCGTTTGGGGGCTGGTTTGGGTCTTCACCCTTTAACGGCCTATTTTCATGTCAAAGTGTGATTTTTGCAAATTATCATCATACTCTCAAACCGGGAGACTCGGGACTACGCGATCAGTCCTACAAGTTACATTGATTCCGTGCGAGGTGTTCGTGCCTCCTATTGGGTCGTTTGGGGGCTGGTTTGGGTTTTTCACCCTTTAACGGCCTGTTTTCAAGTCTAAGTGTGATTTTTGCAAATTATCATCATACTCTCAAACCGGGAGACCCGGACTATGCGGTCAGTTCCTATAAGTTACATTGGTCCCGTGCGAGGTGTTCGTGCCTCCTACGGGATCGCTTGGGGGCTGGTTTGGGTTTTCGCCCTTTAACGGCATGTTTACAAGTCCAAGTGTGATTTTTGCAAATTATCGTCATACTCTCAAACTGGGAGATTTGGGACTACGCGATCAGTTCCTACAAGTTACATTGGTCCCGTGCGAGGTGTTCGTGCCTCCTACGGGGTCGTTTGGGGGCTGGTTTGGGTTTTCACCCTTCAACGGCCTGTTTTCAAGTCAAAGTGTGATTTTTGCAAATTATTATCATATTCTCAAACCCGGAGACCCGGGACTACGCGGTCAGTTCCTACAAGTTACATTGGTCCCGTGCGAGGTGTTCGTGCCTCCTACGGCGTAGTTTGGGGGCTGGTTTGGGTTTTCACCCTTTAATGACCTATTTTCAAGTCTAAGTTTGACTTTTGCAAATTATTGTCATACTCTCAAACCGAGAGACCCGGGACTATGCGGTCAGTTCCTACAAGTTACATTGGTACCGTGCGAGGTGTTCGTGCCTCCTACGGGATCGTTTGGGTGCTGATTTGGGTTTTCGCCCTTTAATGGTCTGTTTTCAAGTCAAAGTGTGATTTTTGCAAATTATCGTTATACTCTCAAACTGGGAGATCCAGGACTACGCGATCAGCTCTTACAAGTTACCTTGGTCCCGTGCGAGGTGTTCGTGCCTCCTAAGGGGTCGTTGGGGGCTAGTTTGTGTTTTCACCCTTTAACGGCCTCTTTTCAAGTCTAATTGTGATTTTTGCAAGTTATCGCCGTACTCTCAAACCGGGAGACCCGAGACTACGCGGTCAGTTCCTACAAGTTACATTGGTCCCGTGCAAGGTGTTCGTGCCTCCTATGGGGTCGTTTGGGGGCTGGTTTGGGAGTTCACCCTTTAACGTCCTGTTTTCAAGTCAAATTGTGATTTTTGCAAATTATCATCATACTCTAAAACTGGGAGACCCGGGACTAGGCGGTCAGTTCCTACAATTTACATCTGTCCCGTGTGAGGTGTTCGTGCCTCCTACGGGGTCGTTTGGGGGCTGGTTTGGGTCTTCACCCTTTAACGGCCTATTTTCAAGTCAAAGTGTGATTTTTGCAAATTATCATCATACTCTCAAACCGGGAGACTCGGGACTACGTGGTCACTTCCTACAAGTTACATTGATCCCGTGCGAGGTGTTCGTGCCTCCTATTGGGTCGTTTGGGGGCTGGTTTGGGTTTTCACCCTTTAACGGCCTGTTTTCAAGTCTAAGTTTGACTTTTGCAAATTATCGTCATACTCTCAAATAGGGAGACCCGGGACTAGGCGGTCAGTTACTACAAGTTACATTGGTCCCGTGCGAGTTGTTCGTGCCTCCTACGGGGTCGTTTGGGGGCTGGTTTGGATTTTCACCCTTTAACGGCCTGTTTTCAAGTCAAAGTGTGATTTTTGCAAATTATCATCATACTCTCAAACCGGGAGACCCGGGACTACGCGGTCAGTTCCTACAAGTTACATTGATCCCATGCGAGGTGTCCGTGCCTCCTACGGGATCGTTTGGGGGCTGGTTTGGATTTTCACCCTTTAACGGCCTGTTTTCATGTCTAAGTGTGATTTTTGCAAATTAGCGTCGTACTCTCAAACCGGGAGACCCGGGACTACGCGGTCAGTTCCTACAAGTTACACTGGTCCCGTGTGAGGTGTTCCTGCCTCCTACGGGATCGTTTGGGGGTTGTTTGGGTTTTCACCCTTCATTGGCTTGTTTGCAAGTCAAAGTGTGATTTTTGCAAATTATTGTCATACTCTCAAACCGAGTGACCCGGTACTACGCGGTCAGTTCCTACAAGTTACATTGGTCCCGTGCAAGGTGTCCAAGCCTCTTACGGGGTCGTTTGGGGGTTGGTTTGGGTTTTCACCCTTTAATGACCTATTTTCAAGTCTAAGTTTGACTTTTGTAAATTATCGTCATACTCTCAAATCGAGAGACCCGGGACTACGCGGTCAGTTCCTACAATTTACATCGATCCCGTGTGAGTTGTTCGTGCCTCCTACGGGGTCATTTGGGGGCTGGTTTGGGTCTTCACCCTTTAACGGCCTATTTTCATGTCAAAGTGTGATTTTTGCAAATTATCATCATACTCTCAAACCGGGAGACTCGGGACTACGCGGTCAGTTCCTACAAGTTACATTGATCCCGTGCGAGGTGTTCGTGCCTCCTATTGGGTCGTTTGGGGGCTGGTTTGGGTTTTTCACCCTTTAACGGCATGTTTTCAAGTCAAAGTGTGATTTTTGCAAATTATCATCATACTCTCAAACTGGGAGATTCGGGACTACGCGATCAGTTCCTACAAGTTACATTGGTCCCGTGCGAGGTGTTCGTGACTCCTATGGGGTCGTTTGGGGGCTGGTTTGGGTTTTCACCCTTCAACGGCCTGTTTTCAAGTCAAAGTGTGATTTTTGCAAATTATTATCATATTCTCAAACCCGGAGACCCGGGACTACGCGGTCAGTTCCTACAAGTTACATTGATCCCGTACGAGGTGTTCGTGCCTCGTACGGGGTCGTTTGGGGGTTGGTTTGGGTTTTCACCCTTTTACGGCCTGTTTTCAAGTCTAAGTGTGATTTTTGCAAATTATCGTCATACTCTCAAATCGGGAGACCCGAACTATGCGGTCAGTTCCTACAAGTTACATTGATCCCGTGCGAGGTGTTCGTGCCTCCTACGGGATCGTTTGAGGGCTGGTTTGGGAGTTCACCCTTTAACGTCCTGTTTTCAAGTCAAATTGTGATTTTTGCAAATTATCATCATACCCAAAAACTGGGTGACCCGGGACTACGCGGTCAGTTCCTACAATTTACATCGATCCCGTGTGAGGTGTTCGTGCCTCCTACGGGGTCGTTTGGGGGCTGGTTTGGGTCTTCACCCTTTAACGGCCTATTTTCATGTCAAAGTGTGATTTTTGCAAATTATCATCATACTCTCAAACCGGGAGACTCGGGACTACGCGATCAGTCCTACAAGTTACATTGATTCCGTGCGAGGTGTTCGTGCCTCCTATTGGGTCGTTTGGGGGCTGGTTTGGGTTTTTCACCCTTTAACGGCCTGTTTTCAAGTCTAAGTGTGATTTTTGCAAATTATCATCATACTCTCAAACCGGGAGACCCGGACTATGCGGTCAGTTCCTATAAGTTACATTGGTCCCGTGCGAGGTGTTCGTGCCTCCTACGGGATCGCTTGGGGGCTGGTTTGGGTTTTCGCCCTTTAACGGCATGTTTACAAGTCCAAGTGTGATTTTTGCAAATTATCGTCATACTCTCAAACTGGGAGATTTGGGACTACGCGATCAGTTCCTACAAGTTACATTGGTCCCGTGCGAGGTGTTCGTGCCTCCTACGGGGTCGTTTGGGGGCTGGTTTGGGTTTTCACCCTTCAACGGCCTGTTTTCAAGTCAAAGTGTGATTTTTGCAAATTATTATCATATTCTCAAACCCGGAGACCCGGGACTACGCGGTCAGTTCCTACAAGTTACATTGGTCCCGTGCGAGGTGTTCGTGCCTCCTACGGCGTAGTTTGGGGGCTGGTTTGGGTTTTCACCCTTTAATGACCTATTTTCAAGTCTAAGTTTGACTTTTGCAAATTATTGTCATACTCTCAAACCGAGAGACCCGGGACTATGCGGTCAGTTCCTACAAGTTACATTGGTACCGTGCGAGGTGTTCGTGCCTCCTACGGGATCGTTTGGGTGCTGATTTGGGTTTTCGCCCTTTAATGGTCTGTTTTCAAGTCAAAGTGTGATTTTTGCAAATTATCGTTATACTCTCAAACTGGGAGATCCAGGACTACGCGATCAGCTCTTACAAGTTACCTTGGTCCCGTGCGAGGTGTTCGTGCCTCCTAAGGGGTCGTTTGGGGCTAGTTTGTGTTTTCACCCTTTAACGGCCTCTTTTCAAGTCTAATTGTGATTTTTGCAAGTTATCGCCGTACTCTCAAACCGGGAGACCCGAGACTACGCGGTCAGTTCCTACAAGTTACATTGGTCCCGTGCAAGGTGTTCGTGCCTCCTATGGGGTCGTTTGGGGGCTGGTTTGGGAGTTCACCCTTTAACGTCCTGTTTTCAAGTCAAATTGTGATTTTTGCAAATTATCATCATACTCTAAAACTGGGAGACCCGGGACTAGGCGGTCAGTTCCTACAATTTACATCTGTCCCGTGTGAGGTGTTCGTGCCTCCTACGGGGTCGTTTGGGGGCTGGTTTGGGTCTTCACCCTTTAACGGCCTATTTTCAAGTCAAAGTGTGATTTTTGCAAATTATCATCATACTCTCAAACCGGGAGACTCGGGACTACGTGGTCACTTCCTACAAGTTACATTGATCCCGTGCGAGGTGTTCGTGCCTCCTATTGGGTCGTTTGGGGGCTGGTTTGGGTTTTCACCCTTTAACGGCCTGTTTTCAAGTCTAAGTTTGACTTTTGCAAATTATCGTCATACTCTCAAATAGGGAGACCCGGGACTAGGCGGTCAGTTACTACAAGTTACATTGGTCCCGTGCGAGGTGTTCGTGCCTCCTACGGGGTCGTTTGGGGGCTGGTTTGGATTTTCACCCTTTAACGGCCTGTTTTCAAGTCAAAGTGTGATTTTTGCAAATTATCATCATACTCTCAAACCGGGAGACCCGGGACTACGCGGTCAGTTCCTACAAGTTACATTGATCCCATGCGAGGTGTCCGTGCCTCCTACGGGATCGTTTGAGGGCTGGTTTGGATTTTCACCCTTTAACGGCCTGTTTTCATGTCTAAGTGTGATTTTTGCAAATTAGCGTCGTACTCTCAAACCGGGAGACCCGGGACTACGCGGTCAGTTCCTACAAGTTACACTGGTCCCGTGTGAGGTGTTCCTGCCTCCTACGGGATCGTTTGGGGGTTGTTTGGGTTTTCACCCTTCATTGGCTTGTTTGCAAGTCAAAGTGTGATTTTTGCAAATTATTGTCATACTCTCAAACCGAGTGACCCGGTACTACGCGGTCAGTTCCTACAAGTTACATTGGTCCCGTGCAAGGTGTCCAAGCCTCTTACGGGGTCGTTTGGGGGTTGGTTTGGGTTTTCACCCTTTAATGACCTATTTTCAAGTCTAAGTTTGACTTTTGTAAATTATCGTCATACTCTCAAATCGAGAGACCCGGGACTACGCGGTCAGTTCCTACAATTTACATCGATCCCGTGTGAGTTGTTCGTGCCTCCTACGGGGTCGTTTGGGGGCTGGTTTGGGTCTTCACCCTTTAACGGCCTATTTTCATGTCAAAGTGTGATTTTTGCAAATTATCATCATACTCTCAAACCGGGAGACTCGGGACTACGCGGTCAGTTCCTACAAGTTACATTGATCCCGTGCGAGGTGTTCGTGCCTCCTATTGGGTCGTTTGGGGGCTGGTTTGGGTTTTTCACCCTTTAACGGCATGTTTTCAAGTCAAAGTGTGATTTTTGCAAATTATCATCATACTCTCAAACTGGGAGATTCGGGACTACGCGATCAGTTCCTACAAGTTACATTGGTCCCGTGCGAGGTGTTCGTGACTCCTATGGGGTCGTTTGGGGGCTGGTTTGGGTTTTCACCCTTCAACGGCCTGTTTTCAAGTCAAAGTGTGATTTTTGCAAATTATCATCATATTCTCAAACCCGGAGACCCGGGACTACGCGGTCAGTTCCTACAAGTTACATTGATCCCGTACGAGGTGTTCGTGCCTCGTACGGGGTCGTTTGGGGGTTGGTTTGGGTTTTCACCCTTTAACGGCCTGTTTTCAAGTCTAAGTGTGATTTTTGCAAATTATCTTCATACTCTCAAACCGGGAGACCCGGACTATGCGGTCAGTTCCTACAAGTTACATTGATCCCGTGCGAGGTGTTCGTGCCTCCTACGGCGTCGTTTGGGGCATGGTTTGGGTTTTCACCCTTTAATGACCTATTTTCGAGTCTAAGTTTGACTTTTGCAAATTATCGTCATACTCTCAAACCGAGAGACCCGGGACTATGCGGTCAGTTCCTACAAGTTACATTGGTCCCGTGCGAGGTGTTCGTGCCTCCTACGGGATCGTTTGGGTGCTGATTTGAGTTTTCGCCCTTTAATGGTCTGTTTTCATGTCAAAGTGTGATTTTTGCAAATTATCGTTATACTCTCAAACTGGGAGATCCGGGACTACGCGATCAGCTCTTACAAGTTACCTTGGTCCCGTGCGAGGTGTTCGTGCCTCCTACGGGGTCGTTTGGGGCTAGTTTGGGTTTTCGCCCTTTAACGGCCTCTTTTCAAGTCTAATTGTGATTTTTGCAAGTTATCGTCATACTCTCAAACCGGGAGACCCGGGACTACGCGGTCAGTTCCTACAAGTTACATTGGTCCCGTGCGAGGTGTTCGTGCCTCCTATGGGGTCGTTTGGGGGCTGGTTTGGGTTTTCACCCTTTAACGGCCTGTTTTCAAGTCAAAGTGTGATTTTTGCAAATTATCGTCATACTCTCAAACCAGGAGACCCGGGACTACGCGATCAGTTTCTACAAGTTACATTGGTCCCGTCCGAGGTGTTCGTGCCTCCTACGGGATCGTTTGGGGGCTGGTTTGGGAGTTCACCCTTTAACGTCCTGTTTTCAAGTCAAATTGTGATTTTTACAAATTATCATCATACTCTAAAACTGGGAGACCCGGGACTACGCGGTCAGTTCCTACAATTTACATCGGTCCCGTGTGAGGTGTCCGTGCCTCCTACGGGGTCGTTTGGGGGCTGGTTTGGGTCTTCACCCTTTAACGGCCTATTTTTAAGTGAAAGTGTGATTTTTGCAAATTATCATCATACTCTCAAACTGGGAGACTCGGGACTACGCGGTCACTTCCTAAAAGTTACATTGATCCCGTGCGAGGTGTTCGTGCCTCCTATTGGGTCGTTTGGGGGCTGGTTTGGGTTTTCACCCTTTAACGGCCTGTTTTCAAGTCTAAGTTTGACTTTTGTAAATTATCGTCATACTCTCAAATAGGGAGACCCGGGACTACGCGGTCAGTTACTACAAGTTACATTGGTCCCGTGCGAGGTGTTCGTGCCTCCTACGGGGTCGTTTGGGGGCTGGTTTGGATTTTCACCCTTTAACGTCCTGTTTTCAAGTCAAAGTGTGATTTTTGCAAATTAGCGTCGTACTCTCAAACCGGGAGACCCGGGACTACGCAGTCAGTTCCTACAAGTTACACTGGTCCCATGTGAGGTGTTCGTGCCTCCTACGGCGTCGTTTGGGGGCTGGTTTTTTTATGTTTTCACCCCTTAACGGCCTGTTTTCAATTCTAAGTGTGATTTTTCCAAATTATCGTCATACTCTCAAATCGAGAGACCCGGGACTACGCGGTCAGTTCCTACAAGTTACATTGGTCCCGTGCGAGGTGTTCGTGCCTCCTACGGGATCGTTTGGGTGCTGGTTTGGATTTTCACCCTTTAACGACCTGTTTTAGAGGCTAAGTGTGATTTTAACAAATTATCATCATACTCTCAAATCGGGAGACCCGAGACTACGCGGTCAGTTCCTACAAGTTACATTGGTCCCTTGCGAGGTGTTCGTGCCTCCTACGGGATCGTTTGGGTGCTGATTTGGGTTTTCGCATTTAACGGTCTGTTTTCAAGTTAAAGTGTGATTTTTGCAAATTATCGTCATACTATCAAACTGGGAGATCCGGGACTACGCAATCATCTCTTACAAGTTACCTTGGTCCCGCGCGAGGTGTTCGTGCCTCCTACGGGGTCGTTTGGGGCTAGTTTGGGTTTTCACCCTTTAACGGCCTATTTTCAAGTCTAATTGTGATTTTTGGAAGTTATCGTCATACTCTCAAACCGGGAGACCTGGGACTACGCGCTCAGTTCCTACAAGTTACATTGGTCCCGTGCGAGTTGTTCGTGCCTCCTATGGGGTCGTTTGGGGGCTGGTTTGGGTTTTCACCCTTTAACGGCCTGTTTCCAAGTCAAAGTGTGATTTTTGCAAATTATCGTCATACTCTCAAACCAGGAGAAACGGGACTACGCGGTGAGTTTCTACAAGTTGCATTGGTCCCGTGCGAGGTGTTCGTGCCTCCTACGGGATCGTTTGGGGGCTGGTTTGGGAGTTCACCCTTTAACGTCCTGTATTCAAGTCAAATTGTGATTTTTGCAAATTCTCATCATACTCTAAAACCGGGAGACCCGGGACTACGCGGTCAGTTCCTACAGTTTACATCGGTCCCGTGTGAGGTGTTCGTGCCTCCTACGAGGTCGTTTGGGGGCTGGTTTGGGTCTTCACCCTTCAACGACCTATTTTCAAGTCAAAGTGTGATTTTTACAAATTATCATCATACTCTCAAACCGAGAGACCCGGGACTACGCGGTCAGTTCCTACAAGTTACATTGGTCCCGTGCGAGGTGTCCGTGCCTCCTACGGGATCGTTTGGGGGCTGGTTTGGATTTTCACCCTTTAACGGCCTGTTTTCATGTCTAAGTGTGATTTTTGTAAATTAGCGTCGTACTCTCAAACCGGGAGACCCAAGACTACGCGGTCATTTCCTAAAAGTTACACTGGTCCCGTGCGAGGTGTTCGTGCATCCTACGAGATCGTTTGGGGGTGGTTTGGGTTTTCACCCTTCAACGGCTTGTTTTCAAGTCTAAGTGTGATTTTTCAAAATTATCATCATACTCTCAAACTGGGAGACCCGGGACTACGCGGTCAGTTCCTACAAGTTACATTGGTCCCATGCGAGGTGTCCGTGCCTCCTACGGGGTCGTTTGCGGGCTGGTTTGGGTTTTCACCCTTTAATGGCCTATTTTAAAGTCTAAGTGTGATTTTTGCAAATTATCGTCATGCTCTCAAACCGGGAGCCCCGGACTAGGAGGCCTGTTCCTGCAAGTTACATTGGTCCCGTGCGAGGTGTCCGTGCCTCCTACGGGATCGTATGGGGGCTGGTTTAGATTTTCACCCTTTAAATGTCTGTTTCCAAGTCTAAGTGTGATTTTTGCAAATTATCGTCATACTCTCAAACCGGGAGACCCGGAACAACGCGGTCAGTTCCTACAAGTTACATTGGTCCCGTGCAAGGTGATCGTGCCTCCTACGGGATCGTTTTGGGGTTGGTTTGGGTTTTCACCCTTTAACGGCCTGTTTTCAAGTCAAAGTGTGATTTTTGCAAATTATAATCATACTTTCAAACTGGGAGATCCGGAACTACGCGGTCAGTTCCTACAAGTTACATTGGTCCCGTGCGAGGTGTTCGTGCCTCCTACGGGGTCGTTTGGGGGTTGGTTTTTTTATGTTTTCACCCCTTAACGGCCTGTTTTCAAGTCTAAGTGTGATTTTTACAAATTATCATCATACTCTCAAACTGGGAGACCCGGGACTACGCGGTCAGTTCCTACAAGTTACATTGGTCCCGTGCGAGGTGTTCGTGCCTCCTACGGGGTCGTTTGGGGGCTGGTTTGGGTTTTCACCCTTTAACGGCCTGTTTTATAGTCAAAGTGTGATTTTTGCAAATTATCGTCATACTCTCAAACCCGGAGACCCGGGACTACGCGATCAGTTTCTATAAGTTACATTGGTCCCGTGCGAGGTTTTCATGCCTCCTACGGGATCGTTTGGGGGCTGGTTTGGGTTTTCACCCTTTAACGGCCTGTTTTCAAGTCAAAGTGTGATTTTTGCAAATTATCGTCATACTCTCAAACTCGGAGACCCGGGATTACGCGATCAGTTTCTATAAGTTACATTGGACCCGTGCGAGGTTTTCATGCCTCCTACGGGATCGTTTGGGGGCTGGTTTGGGAGGTCACCCATTAACGTCCTATTTTCAAGTCAAATTGTGATTTTTGCAAATTATCATCATACTCTAAAATCGGGAGACCCGGGACTACGCAGTCTGTTCCTACAATTTACATCGGTCCCGTGTGAGGTGTTCGTGCCTCCTACGGGGTCGTTTGGGAGCTGGTTTGGGTCTTCACCCTTCAACGGCCTATTTTCAAGTCAAAGTGTGATTTTTGCAAATTATCATCACACTCTCAAACATAGAGACTCAGGATTACGCGGTCAGTTCCTACAAGTTACATTGATCCCGTGCGAGGTGTTCGTGCCTCCTATTGGGTCATTTAGGGGCTGGTTTGGGTTTTCACCCTTTAACGGCCTGTTTTCAAGTCTAAGTTTGACATTTGCAAATTATCGTCATACTCTCAAATAGGGAGACCCGGGACTATGTGGTCAGTTCCTACAAGTTACATTGGTCCCGTGCGAGGTGTTCGTGCCTCCTACGGGGTCGTTTGGGGGCTGGTTTGGATTTTCACCCTTTAACGACCTGTTTTCAAGTCTAAGTGTGATTTTTCCAAATTATCGTCATACTCTCAAACCGAGAGACCTGGAACTACGCGGTCAGTTCCTACAAGTTACATTGGTCCCGTGCGAGGTGTCCGTGCCTCCTACGGGATCGTTTGGGGGCTGGTTTGGATTTTCACCCTTTAACGGCCTGTTTTCATGTCTAAGTGTGATTTTTGTAAATTAGCGTCGTACTCTCAAACCGGGAGACCCAAGACTACGCGGTCATTTCCTAAAAGTTACACTGGTCCCGTGCGAGGTGTTCGTGCCTCCTACGGGGTCGTTTGGGGGATGGTTTGGGTTTTCACCCTTTAACGGCCTATTTTCAAGTCTAAGTGTGATTTTTCAAAATTATCATCATACTCTCAAACTGGGAGACCCGGGACTACGCGGTCAGTTCCTACAAGTTACATTGGTCCCATGCGAGGTGTCCGTGCCTCCTACGGGGTCGTTTGCGGGCTGGTTTGGGTTTTCACCCTTTAACGGCCTATTTTCAAGTCTAAGTGTGATTTTTGCAAATTATCGTCATGCTCTCAAACCGGGAGCCCCGGACTAGGAGGCATGTTCCTGCAAGTTACATTGGTCCCGTGCGAGGTGTCCGTGCCTCCTACGGGATCGTTTGGGGGCTGGTTTTGATTTTCACCCTTTAAATGTCTGTTTCCAAGTCTAAGTGTGATTTTTGCAAATTATCATCATACTCTCAAACCGGGAGACCCGGAACAACGCGGTCAGTTCCTACAAGTTACATTGGTCCCGTGCAAGGTGATCGTGCCTCTTACGGGATCGTTTTGGGGTTGGTTTGGGTTTTCGCCCTTTAACGGCCTGTTTTCAAGTCAAAGACTGATTTTTGCAAATTATAATCATACTTTCAAACTGGGAGATCCGGAACTACGCGGTCAGTTCCTACAAGTTACATTGGTCCCGTGCGAGGTGTTCGTGCCTCCTACGGGGTCGTTTGGGGGTTGGTTTTTTTATGTTTTCACCCCTTAACGGCCTGTTTTCAAGTCTAAGTGTGATTTTTCAAAATTATCATCATACTCTCAAACTGGGAGACCCGGGACTACGCGGTCAGTTCCTACAAGTTACATTAGTCCCGTGCGAGGTGTTCGTACCTCCTACGGGGTCGTTTGGGGGCTGGTTTGGGTTTTCACCCTTTAACGGCCTGTTTTATAGTCAAAGTGTGATTTTTGCAAATTATCGTCATTCTCTCAAACCGAGAGCCCCGGGACTACGCGGTCCGTTCCTACAAGTTACATTGGTCCCGTGCGAGGTGTTCGTGCCTCCTACGGGGTCGTTTGGGGGCTGGTTTGGGTTTTCACCGTTTAACGGCCTGTTTTCAAGTCAAAGTGTGATTTTTGCAAATTATCGTCATACTCTCAAACCCGGAGACCCGGGACTACGCGATCAGTTTCTATAAGTTACATAGGTCCCGTGCGAGGTGTTCGTGCCTCCTACGGGATCGTTTGGGGGCTGGTTTGGGAGTTCACCCATTAACGTCCTATTTTCAAGTCAAATTGTGATTTTTGCAAATTATCATCACACTCTCAAACATAGAGACTCAGGATTACGCGGTCAGTTCCTACAAGTTACATTGATCCCGTGCGAGGTGTTCGTGCCTCCTATTGGGTCATTTGGGGGCTGGTTTGGGTTTTCACCCTTTAACGGCGTGTTTTCAAGTCTAAGTTTGACATTTGCAAATTATCACCATACTCTCAAATAGGGAGACCCGGGACTACGTTGTCAGTTCCTACAAGTTACATTGGTCCCGTGCGAGGTGTTCGTGCCTCCTACGGGGTCGTTTGGGGGCTGGTTTGGATTTTCACCCTTTAATGACCTGTTTTCAAGTATAAGTGTGATTTTTCCAAATTATCGTCATACTCTCAAACCGAGAGACCTGGAACTACGCGGTCAGTTCCTACAAGTTACATTGGTCCCGTGCGAGGTGTTCGTGCCTCCTACGGGATCGTTTGGGGGCTTGTTTGGGTTTTCACCCTTTAACGACCTGTTTTCAAGTCAAAGTGTGCTTTTTGCAAATTATCGTCATACTCTCAAACTGGGAGATCCGGGACTACGCGGTCAGTTCCTACAAGTTACATTGGTCCCGTGCGAGGTGTTCGTGCCTCCTACGGGGTCGTTTGGGGGATGGTTTGGGTTTTCACCCTTTAACGGCTTGTTTTCAAGTCTAAGTTTGATTTTTGCAAATTATCGTCATACTCTAAAATCGGGAGACCCGGGACTACGCTGTCAGTTCCTAACAGTTATATTGGTCCCGTGCGAGGTGTTCGTGCCTCTTACGGGGTCATTTGGGGGCTGGTTTGGGTTTTCACCCTTCAACGGCCTGTTTTCAAGTCAAAGCGTGATTTTTTCAATTTATCATCATACTCTCAAACCAGGAGACCCGGGACTACGCGGTCAGTTCCTACAAGTTACATTGATCCCGTGCGAGGTGTTCGTGCCCCCTACGGGGTCGTTTGGGGGTGGTTTGGGTTTTCACCCTTTAACGGCCTGTTTTTAAGTCAAAGTGTGATTTTTGCAAATTATTGTCATACTCTCAAATCGAGAGACCCGGGACTAAGCGGTCAGTTCCTACAAGTTACATTGGTCCCGTGCGAGTTGTTCGTACCTCATACGGGATCGTTTGGGGGTGGTTTGGGTTTTCACCCTTTAACGGCTTGCTTTCAAGTCAAAGTGTGATTTTTGCAAATTATTGTCATATTCTCAAACCGAGAGACCCGGGACTACGCGGTCAGTTCCTACAAGTTACATTGGTCCCGCGTGAGGTGTTCGTGCCTCGTACGGGGTCGTTTGGGGGTTGGTTTGGGTTTTCACCCTTTAACGGCCTGTTTTCAAGTCTAAGTGTGATTTTTGCAAATTATCGTCATACTCTCAAACCGGGAGCCTCGGACTATGCGGTCAGTTCCTAAAAGTTACATTGGTCCCGTGCGAGGTGTCCGTGCCTCCTACGGGATTGTTTGGGGGCTAGTTTGGATTTTCACTCTTTAACGGCCTGTTTTCAAGTCTAAATGTGATTTTTCCAAATTATGCTCATACTCCCAAACCGGGAGACCTGGAACTACGCGGTCATTTCCTATAAGTTACATTGGTCCCGTGCGAGGTGTTCGTGCCTCCTACGGGATCGTTTGGGGGCTGGTTTGGGTTTTCGCCCTTTAACGACCTATTTTCAATTCAAAGTGTGATTTTTGCAAATTATCGTCATACTCTCAAATCGGGAGACCTGGAACTACGCGGTCAGTTCCTATAAGTTACATTGGTCCCGTGTGAGGTGTTCGTGCCTCCTACGGGAGCGTTTGGGGGCTGGTTTGGGTTTTCGCCCTTTAACGGCCTGTTTTTAATTCAAAGTGTGATTTTTGCAAATTATCGTCATACTCTCAAACCGGGAGACCTGGAACTACGCGGTCAGTTCCTACAAGTTACATTGGTCCCATGCGAGGTGTCCGTGCCTCCTACGGGATCGTTTGGGGGCTGGTTTGGATTTTCACACCTTAAGGGTCTGTTTTCAAGTCTAAGTGTGATTTTTGCAAATTATCGTCATACTCTCAAACCGGGAGACCTGGAACTACGCGGTCAGTTCCTACAAGTTACATTGGTCCCGTGTGTGGTGTTCATTCCTCCTACGGGATCGTTTGGGGGTTGGTTTGGGTTTTTGGCCTTTAACGGTCTGTTTTCAAGTCAAAGTGTGATTGTTGCAAATTATCATCATACTCTCAAACCGGGAGATCCGGGACTACATGGTCAGTTCCTACAAGTAACATTGGTCCCGTACGAGGTGTTCCTGCCTCCTACCGGGCCATTTGGGGGCTGGTTTGGTTTTTCACCCTTTAACGGCCTGTTTTCAAGTCTAAGGGTGATTTTTGCAATTTATCGTCATACTCTCAAACCAGGAGACCCGGGACTACGCGGTCAGTTCCTACAAGTTACATTGGTCCCGTGCGAGGTGTTCGTGCCTCCTACGGGGTCGTTTGGGTGCTGGTTTGGATTTTCACCCTTTAATGGCCTCTTTTCAAGTCTAAGTGTGATTTTTGCAAATTATCGTCATACTCTCAAACTGGGAGACCCGGAACAACGCGTACAGTTCTTATAAGTTACATTGGTCCCGTGCGAGGTGTTCGTGCCTCCTACGAGATCATTTGGTGGCTGGTTTGGGTTTTCCCCCTTTAACGACCAGTTTTCAGGTCAAAGTGTGATTTTTGGAAATTATCATCATACTCTCAAACCGGGAGACTCGGGACTACGCGGTCAGTTCGTACAAGTTACATTGGTCCCGTGCGAGGTGTTCGTTCTTCGTACGAGGTCGTTTGGGGGTTGGTTTGGGTTTTCACCCTTTAACGGCCTGTTTTCAAGTCTAAGTGTGATTTTTGCAAATTATCATCATACTCTCAAACCGGGAGATCCGGGAGTACACGGTCAGTTCCTACAAGTTATATTGGTCATGTGCGAGGTGTTCCTGCCTCCTACGGGGTCATTTGGGGGCTGGTTAGGTTTTTCACCCTTTAACTGCCTGTTTTCAAGTCTAAGGGTGATTTTTGAAGTTTATCATCATACTCTCAAACCGGGAGACACGGGACTACGCGGTCAGTTCCTACAAGTTACATTGATCCCGTGCGAGGTGTTCGTGCCTCCTATTGGGTCATTTGGGGGCTGGTTTGGGTTTTCACCCTTTAACGGCATGTTTTCAAGTCTAAGTGTGATTTTTGCAAATTATCGTCATACTCTTAAACCGAGAGACCTGGAACTACGCGGTCAGTTCCTAAAAGTTACATTGGTCCCGTACGAGGTGTTCGTGCCTCCTATGGGGTCATTTGGGGGCTGGTTTGGGTTTTCACCCTTTAACGGCATGTTTTCAAGTCTAAGTGTGATTTTTGCAAATTATCGTCATACTCTCAAACCGGGAGACCGGGACTATGCGGTCAGTTCCTATAAGTTACATTGGTCCCGTGCGAGGTGTTCGTGCCTCCTACGGGATCGCTTTGGGGCTGGTTTGTGTTTTCGCCCTTTAACGGCTTGTTTTCAAGTCAAAGTGTGATTTTTGCAAATTATCGTCATACTCTCAAACCGGGAGATTCGGGACTACGCGGTCAGTTCCTACAAGTTACATTGGTCCCGTGCGAGGTGTTCGTGCCTCCTACGGGGTCGTTTGGGGCTGGTTTGGGTTTTCACCCTTCAACGGCCTGTTTTCAAGTCAAAGTGTAATTTTTGCAAATTATCATCATATTCTCAAACCAGGAGACCCGGGACTACGCGGTCAGTTCCTACAAGTTACATTGATCCTGTGCGAGGTGTTCGTGCCTCCTACGGCGTCGTTTGGGGGCTGGTTTGGGTTTTCACCCTTTAACGACATGTTTTCAAGTCTAAGTTTGACTTTTGCAAATTATCGTCATACTCTCAAACCGAGAGACCAGGGACTACGAGGTCAGTTCCTACAAGTTACATTGGTCCCGTGCGAGGTGTTCGTGCCTCCTTACGGGATCGTTTGGGTGCTGGTTTGGATTTTCACCCTTTAACGGCCTGTTTTCACTTCTAAGTGTGATTTTTACAAATTATCATCATACTCTCAAACCGGGAGACCTGGGACTACGCAGTCAGTTCCTACAAGTTACATTGGTCCCGTACGAGGTGTTCGTGCCTCCTACGGGATAGTTTGGGTGCTGATTTGGGTTTTCGCCCTTTAACGGTCTGTTTTCAAGCAAAGTGTGATTTTTGCAAATTATCGTCATACTCTCAAACTGGGAGATCCGGGACTACGCGATCAGCTCTTATAAGTTACCTTGGTACCGTACGAGGTGTTCGTGCCTCCTACGGGGTCGTTTGGGGCTAGTTTGGGTTTTCACCCTCTAACGGCCTCTTTTCAAGTCTAATTGTGATTTTTGCAAGTTATCGTCATACTCTCAAACCGGGAGACCCGGGACTACGCGGTCAGTTCCTACAAGTTACATTGGTCCCGTGCGAGGTGTTCGTGCCTCCTACGGGGTCGTTTGGGGGCTGGTTTGGGTTTTCACCCTTTAACGACCTGTTTTCAAGTCAAAGTGTGATTTTTGCAAATAATCGTCATACTCTCAAACCAGGAGACCCGGGACTACGCGATCAGTTTCTACAAGTTACATTGGTCCCGTGCGAGGTGTTCGTGCATCCTACGGGATCGTTTGGGGGTTGGTTTGGGAGTTCACCCTTTAACGTCCTATTTTCAAGTCAAAGTTTGATTTTTGTAAATTATCGGCATACTCTAAAAACGGGAGACCCGGGACTACGCTGTCAGTTCCTAACAGTTATATTGGTCCCGTGCGAGGTGTTCGTGCCTCTTACGGGGTCATTTGGGGGCTGGTTTGGGTTTTCACCCTTCAACGGCCTGTTTTCAAGTCAAAGCGTGATTTTTTCAATTTATCATCATACTCTCAAACCACGAGACCCGGCACTATGCGGTCAGTTCCTACAAGTTACATTGATCCCGTGCGAGGTGTTCGTGCCTCCTACGGGGTCGTTTGGGGGTGGTTTGGGTTTTCACCCTTTAACGGCCTGTTTTCAAGTCAAAGTGTGATTTTTGCAAATTATTGTCATACTCTCAAATTGAGAGACCCGGGACTACGCGGTCAGTTCCTACAAGTTACATTGGTCCCGTGCGAGTTGTTCGTACCTCATACGGGATCGTTTAGGGGTGGTTTGGGTTTTCACCCTTTAACGTCCTGCTTTCAAGTCAAAGTGTGATTTTTGCAAATTATTGTCATACTCTCAAACCGAGAGACCCGGGACTACGCGGTCAGTTCCTACAAGTTACATTGGTCCCGCGCGAGGTGTTCGTGCCTCGTACAGGGTCGTTTGGTGGTTGGTTTGGGTCTTCACCCTTTAACGGCCTGTTTTCAAGTCTAAGTGTGATTTTTGCAAATTATCGTCATACTCTCAAACCGGGAGCCCCAGACTATGCGGTCAGTTCCTAAAAGTTACATTGGTCCCGTGCGAGGTGTCCGTGCCTCCTACGGGATTGTTTGGAGGCTGGTTTGGATTTTCACCCTTTAACGGCCTGTTTTCAAGTCTAAATGTGATTTTTCCAAATTATGCTCATACTCCCAAACCGGGAGACCTGGAACTACGCGGTCATTTCCTATAAGTTACATTGGTCCCGTGCGAGGTGTTCGTGCCTCCTACGGGATCGTTTGGGGGCTGGTTTGGGTTTTCTCCCTTTAACGACCTATTTTCAATTCAAAGTGTGATTTTTGCAAATTATCGTCATACTCTCAAATCGGGAGACCTGGAACTACGCGGTCAGTTCCTATAAGTTACATTAGTCCCGTGCGAGGTGTTCGTGCCTCCTACGGGAGCGTTTGGGGGCTGGTTTGGGTTTTCGCCCTTTAACGGCCTGTTTTCAATTCAAAGTGTGATTTTTGCAAATTATCGTCATACTCTCAAACCGGGAGACCTGTAACTACGCGGTCAGTTCCTACAAGTTACATTGGTCCCATGCGAGGTGTTCGAGCCTCCTACGGGATCGTTTGGGGGCTGGTTTGGATTTTCACACCTTAAGGGTCTGTTTTCAAGTCTAAGTGTGATTTTTGCAAATTATCGTCATACTCTCAAACCGGGAGACCTGGAACTACGCGGTCAGTTCCTACAAGTTACATTGGTCCCGTGTGTGGTGTTCGTTCCTCCTACGGGTTCGTTTGGGGGTTGGTTTGGGTTTTTGCCCTTTAACGGTCTATTTTCAAGTCAAAGTGTGATTGTTGCAAATTATCATCATACTCTCAAATCGGGAGATCCGGGACTACATGGTCAGTTCCTACAAGTAACATTGGTCCCGTACGAGGTGTTCCTGCCTCCTACCGGGCCATTTCGGGGCTGGTTTGGTTTTTCACCCTTTAACGGCCTGTTTTCAAGTCTAAGGGTGATTTTTGCAATTTATCGTCATACTCTCAAACCAGGAGACCCGGGACTACGCGGTCAGTTCCTACAAGTTACATTGGTCCCGTGCGAGGTGTTCGTGCCTCCTACGGGGTCGTTTGGGTGCTGGTTTGGGTTTTCGCCCTTTAACGGCCTGTTTTCAAGTCTAAGTGTGATTTTTGCAAATTATCGTCATACTCTTAAACCGAGAGACCTGGAACTACGCGGTCAGTTCCTAAAAGTTACATTGGTCCCGTGCGAGGTGTTCGTGCCTCCTATGGGGTCATTTGGGGGCTGGTTTGGGTTTTCACCCTTTAACGGCATGTTTTCAAGTCTAAGTGTGATTTTTGCAAATTATCGTCATACTCTCAAACCGGGAGACCGGGACTATGCGGTCAGTTCCTATAAGTTACATTGGTCCCGTGCGAGGTGTTCGTGCCTCCTACGGGATCGCTTTGGGGCTGGTTTGGGTTTTCGCCCTTTAACGGCCTGTTTTCAAGTCAAAGTGTGATTTTTGCAAATTATCGTCATACTCTCAAACCGGGAGATTCGGGACTACGCGGTCAGTTCCTACAAGTTACATTGGTCCCGTGCGAGGTGTTCGTGCCTCCTACGGGGTCGTTTGGGGCTGGTTTGGGTTTTCACCCTTCAACGGCCTGTTTTCAAGTCAAAGTGTGATTTTTGCAAATTATCATCATATTCTCAAACCAGGAGACCCGGGACTACGCGGTCAGTTCCTACAACTTACATTGATCCTGTGCGAGGTGTTCGTGCCTCCTACGGCGTTTTTTGGGGGCTGGTTTGGGTTTTCACCCTTTAACGACATGTTTTCAAGTCTAAGTTTGACTTTTGCAAATTATCGTCATACTCTCAAACCGAGAGACCCGGGACTACGAGGTCAGTTCCTACAAGTTACATTGGTCCCGTGCGAGGTGTTCGTGCCTCCTTACGGGATCGTTTGGGTGCTGGTTTGGATTTTCACCCTTTAACGGCCTGTTTTCACTTCTAAGTGTGATTTTTACAAATTATCATCATACTCTCAAACCGGGAGACCTGGGACTACGCAGTCAGTTCCTACAAGTTACATTGGTCCCGTACGAGGTGTTCGTGCCTCCTACGGGATAGTTTGGGTGCTGATTTGGGTTTTCGCCCTTTAACGGTCTGTTTTCAAGCAAAGTGTGATTTTTGCAAATTATCGTCATACTCTCAAACTGGGAGATCCGGGACTACGCGATCAGCTCTTATAAGTTACCTTGGTACCGTACGAGGTGTTCGTGCCTCCTACGGGGTCGTTTGGGGCTAGTTTGGGTTTTCACCCTCTAACGGCCTCTTTTCAAGTCTAATTGTGATTTTTGCAAATTATCGTCATACTCTCAAACCGGGAGACCTGGAACTACGCGGTCAGTTCCTACAAGTTACATTGGTCCCATGCGAGGTGTTCGTGCCTCCTACGGGATCGTTTGGGGGCTGGTTTGGATTTTCACACCTTAAGGGTCTCTTTTCAAGTCTAAGTGTGATTTTTGCAAATTATCGTCATACTCTCAAACCGGGAGACCTGGAACTACGCGGTCAGTTCCTACAAGTTACATTGGTCCCGTGTGTGGTGTTCGTTCCTCCTACGGGATCGTTTGGGGGTTGGTTTGGGTTTTTGCCCTTTAACAGTCTATTTTCAAGTCAAAGTGTGATTGTTGCAAATTATCATCATACTCTCAAACCGGGAGATCCGGGACTACATGGTCAGTTCCTACAAGTAACATTGGTCCCGTACGAGGTGTTCCTGCCTCCTACCGGGCCATTTGGGGGCTGGTTTGGTTTTTCACCCTTTAACGGCCTGTTTTCAAGTCTAAGGGTGATTTTTGCAATTTATCGTCATACTCTCAAACCAGGAGACCCGGGACTACGCAGTCAGTTCCTACAAGTTACATTGGATTCGTGCGAGGTGTTCGTGCCTCCTACGGGGTCGTTTGGGTGCTGGTTTGGATTTTCACCCTTTAATGGCCTCTTTTCAAGTCTAAGTGTGATTTTTGCAAATTATCGTCATACTCTCAAACTGGGAGACCCGGAACAACGCGTACAGTTCTTATAAGTTACATTGGTCCCGTGCGAGGTGTTCATGCCTCCTACGGGATCATTTGGTGGCTGGTTTGGGTTTTCCCCCTTTAACGACCAATTTTCAGGTCAAAGTGTGATTTTTGGAAATTATCATCATACTCTCAAACCGGGAGACTCGGGACTACGCGGTCAGTTCGTACAAGTTACATTGGTCCCGTGCGAGGTGTTCGTTCTTCGTACGAGGTCGTTTGGGGGTTGGTTTGGGTTTTCACCCTTTAACGGCCTGTTTTCAAGTCTAAGTGTGATTTTTGCAAATTATCATCATACTCTCAAACCGGGAGATCCGGGAGTACACGGTCAGTTCCTACAAGTTATATTGGTCATGTGCGAGGTGTTCCTGCCTCCTACGGGGTCATTTGGGGGCTGGTTAGGTTTTTCACCCTTTAACTGCCTGTTTTCAAGTCTAAGGGTGATTTTTGAAGTTTATCATCATACTCTCAAACCGGGAGACACGGGACTACGCGGTCAGTTCCTACAAGTTACATTGATCCCGTGCGAGGTGTTCGTGCCTCCTATTGGGTCATTTGGGGGCTGGTTTGGGTTTTCACCCTTTAACGGCATGTGTTTCAAGTCTAAGTGTGATTTTTGCAAATTATCGTCATACTCTTAAACCGAGAGACCTGGAACTACGCGGTCAGTTGCTAAAAGTTACATTGGTCCCGTACGAGGTGTTCGTGCCTCCTATGGGGTCATTTGGGGGCTGGTTTGGGTTTTCACCCTTTAACGGCATGTTTTCAAGTCTAAGTGTGATTTTTGCAAATTATCGTCATACTCTCAAACCGGGAGACCGGGACTATGCGGTCAGTTCCTATAAGTTACATTGGTCCCGTGCGAGGTGTTCGTGCCTCCTACGGGATCGCTTTGGGGCTGGTTTGTGTTTTCGCCCTTTAACGGCTTGTTTTCAAGTCAAAGTGTGATTTTTGCAAATTATCGTAATACTCTCAAACCGGGAGATTCGGGACTACGCGGTCAGTTCCTACAAGTTACATTGGTCCCGTGCGAGGTGTTCGTGCCTCCTACGGGGTCGTTTGGGGCTGGTTTGGGTTTTCACCCTTCAACGGCCTGTTTTCAAGTCAAAGTGTAATTTTTGCAAATTATCATCATATTCTCAAACCAGGAGACCCGGGACTACGCGGTCAGTTCCTCCAAGTTACATTGATCCTGTGCGAGGTGTTCGTGCCTCCTACGGCGTCGTTTGGGGGCTGGTTTTGGTTTTCACCCTTTAATGACATGTTTTCACGTCTAAGTTTGACTTTTGCAAATTATCGTCATACTCTCAAACCGAGAGACCCGGGACTACGAGGTCAGTTCCTACAAGTTACATTGGTCCCGTGCGAGGTGTTCGTGCCTCCTACGGGATCGTTTGGGTGCTGGTTTGGATTTTCACCCTTTAACGGCCTGTTTTCACTTCTAAGTGTGATTTTTACAAATTATCATCATACTCTCAAACCGGGAGACCTGGGACTACGCAGTCAGTTCCTACAAGTTACATTGGTCCCGTACGAGGTGTTCGTGCCTCCTACGGGATCGTTTGGGTGCTGATTTGGGTTTTCGCCCTTTAACGGTCTGTTTTCAAGCAAAGTGTGATTTTTGCAAATTATCGTCATACTCTCAAACTGGGAGATCCGGGACTACGCGATCAGCTCTTACAAGTTACCTTGGTACCGTATGAGGTGTTCGTGCCTCCTACGGGGTCGTTTGGGGCTAGTTTGGGTTTTCACCCTCTAACGGCCTCTTTTCAAGTCTAATTGTGATTTTTGCAAGTTATCGTCATACTCTCAAACCGGGAGACCCGGGACTACGCGGTCAGTTCCTACAAGTTACATTGGTCTCGTGCGAGGTGTTCGTGCCTCCTACGGGGTCTTTTGGGGGCTGGTTTGGGTTTTCACCCTTTAACGGCCTGTTTTCAAGTCAAAGTGTGATTTTTGCAAATTATCGTCATACTCTCAAACCAGGAGACCCGGGACTACGCGATCAGTTTCTACAAGTTACATTGATCCCGTGCGAGGTGTTCGTGCCTCCTACGGGATCGTTTGGGGGCTGGTTTGGGAGTTCACCCTTTAACGTCCTATTTTCAAGTCAAAGTTTGATTTTTGCAAATTATCGGCATACTCTAAAAACGGGAGACCCGGGACGACGCTGTCAGTTCCTAACAGTTATATTGGTCCCGTGCGAGGTGTTCGTGCCTCTTACGGGGTCGTTTGGGGGCTGGTTTGGGTTTTCACCCTTCAACGGCCTGTTTTCAAGTCAAAGCGTGATTTTTCAATTTATCATCATACTCTCAAACCACGAGACCCAGGACTATGCGGTCAGTTCCTACAAGTTACATTGATCCCGTGCGAGGTGTTCGTGCCTCCTACGGGTTCGTTTGGGGGTGGTTTGGGTTTTCACCCTTTAACGGCCTGTTTTCAAGTCAAAGTGAGATTTTTGCAAATTATTGTCATACTCTCAAATCGAGAGACCCGGGACTACGCGGTCAGTTCCTACAAGTTACATTGCTCCCGTGCGAGTTGTTTGTGCCTCATACGGGATCGTTTGGGGGTGGTTTTGGTTTTCACCCTTTAACGGCCTGTTATCAAGTCAAAGTGTGATTTTTTAAAATTATTGTCATACTCTCAAACCGAGAGACCCGGGACTACGCGGTCAGGTCCTACAAGTTACATTGGTCCCGCGCGAGGTGTTCGTGCCTCGTACGGGGTCGTTTGGGGGTTGGTTTGGGTTTTCACCCTTTAACGGCCTGTTTTCAAGTCTAAGTGTGATTTTTGCAAATTATCGTCATAATCTCAAACTGGGAGCCCCGGACTATGCGGTCAGTTCCTAAAAGTAACATTGGTCCCCTGCGAGGTGTTCGTGCCTCCAACAGGATTGTTTGGGGGCTGGTTTGGATTTTCCCCCTTTAACGGCTTGTTTTCAAGTCTAAGTGTGATTTTTCCAAATTATCGTCATACTCTCAAATCGGGAGACCTGGAACTACGCGGTCAGTTCCTACAAGTTACATTGGTCCCGTGCGAGGTGTTCGTGCCTCTTACGGGATCGTTTGGGTGCTGGTTTGGGTTTTCGCCCTTTAACGGCCTATTTTCAATTCAAAGTGTGATTTTTGCAAATTATCGTCATACTCTCAAACCGGGAGACATGGAACTACCCGGTCAGTTCCTACAAGTTACATTGGTCCCGTGCGAGGTGTTCGTGCCTCCTACGGGATCGTTTGGTTGCTGGTTTGGGTTTTCGCCCTTTAACGGCCTATTTTCAATTCAAAGTGTGATTTTTGCAAATTATCGTCATACTCTCAAATCGGTAGACCTGGAACTACGCGGTCAGTTCCTACAAGTTACATTGGTCCCGTGCGAGGTGTCCATGCCTCCTACGGGATCGTTTGGGGGCTGGTTTGGATTTTCACAACTTAAGGGCCTGTTTTCAATTCTAAGTGTGATTTTTGCAAATTATCGTCATACTCTCAAACCGGGAGACCTGGAACTATGCGGTCAGTTCCTATAAGTTACAGTGGTCCCGTGCGAGGTGTTCGTGCCTCCTACGGGATCGTTTTGGTGTTGGTTTGGGTTTTTGCCCTTTAACGGCCTGTTTTCAAGTCAAAGTGTGATTTTTGCAAATTATCATCATACTCTCAAACCGGGAGATCCGGGAGTACACGGTCAGTTCCTACAAGTTATATTGGTCATGTGCGAGGTGTTCCTGCCTCCTACGGGGTCATTTGGGGGCTGGTTAGGTTTTTCACCCTTTAACTGCCTGTTTTCAAGTCTAAGGGTGATTTTTGAAGTTTATCATCATACTCTCAAACCGGGAGACACGGGACTACGCGGTCAGTTCCTACAAGTTACATTGATCCCGTGCGAGGTGTTCGTGCCTCCTATTGGGTCATTTGGGGGCTGGTTTGGGTTTTCACCCTTTAACGGCATGTTTTCAAGTCTAAGTTTGACATTTGCAAATTATCGTCATACTCTCAAATAGGGAGACCCGGGACTACGTGGTTGGTTCCTACAAGTTACATTGGTCCCGTGCGAGGTGTTCGTGCCTCCTACGGGGTCGTTTTGGGGCTGGTTTGGATTTTCACCCTTTAACGACCTATTTTCAAGTCTAAGTGTGATTTTTGCAAATTATCATCATAGTCTCAAACCGGGAGACCTGAAACTACGCGGTCAGTTCCTACAAGTTACATTGGTGCCGTGCGAGGTGTTCGTGCCTCCTACGGGATCGTTTGGGGGCTGGTTTGAGTTTTCCCCCTTTAACGGCCTGTTTTCAAGTCAAAGTGTTATTTTTGCAAATTATCATCATACTCTCAAACTGGGAGATCCGGGACTACATGGTCAGTTCCTACAAGTTACATTGGTCCCGTGCGAGGTGTTCCTGCCTCCTACGGGGTCATTTGGGGGTTGGTTTGGTTTTTCACCCTTTAACGGCCTGTTTTCAAGTCGAAGGGTGATTTTTGCAATTTATCGTCATACTCTCAAACCAGGAGACCCGGGACTACGCGGTCAGTTCCTACAAGTTACATTGGTCCCGTGTGAGGTGTTCGTGCCTCCTACCGGGTCGTTTGGGGACTGGTTTGGATTTTCATCCTTTAATGGCCTCTTTTCAAGTCTAAGTGTGATTTTTGCAAATTATCGTCATACTCTCAAACTGGGAGAGCCGTAACAACGCGGTCAGTTCCTACAAGTTACATTGGTCCCGTGCGAGGTGTTCGTATCTCCTACGGGATCGTTTGGTGGCTGGTTTGGGTTTTCCCCCTTTAACGGCCAGTTTTTAGGTCAAAGTGTGATTTTTGGAAATTATCATCATACTCTCAAACCGGGAGACCCGGGACTACGCGGTCAGTTTTTACAAGTTACATTGGTCCCGTGCGAGGTGTTCGTTCCTCGTTCGGGGTCGTTTGGGGGTTGGTTTGGGTTTTCACCCTCTAACGGCCTGTTTTCAAGTCTAAGTGTGATTTTTGCAAATTATCATCATACTCTCAAACCGGGAGACCCGGACTAGGCGGTCAGTTCCTATAAGTTACATTGGTCCCGTGCGTGGTGTCCGTGCCTCCTACGGGATCGTTTGGGGGCTGGTTTGGATTTTCACACTTTAACGACCTGTTTTCAAGTCTAAGTGTGATTTTTGCAAATTATCGTCATACTCTTAAACCAGGAGACCTGGGACTACTCGGTCAGTTCCTACAAGTTACATTGATCCCGTGCGAGGTGTTCGTGCCTCCTACGGGGTCGTTTGGGGGTGGTTTGGGTTTTCACCCTTTAACGGCCTGTTTTCAAGTCAAAGTGTGATTTTTGCAAATTATTGTCATACTCTCAAATCGAGAGACCCGGGACTACGCGGTCAGTTTGTACAAGTTGCATTGGTCCCGTGCGAGTTGTTCGTGCCTCATACGGGATCGTTTGGGGGTGGTTTGGGTTTTCAACCTTTAACGGCCTGCTTTCAAGTTAAAGTGTGATTTTCGCAAATTATTGTCATACTCTCAAACCGAGAGACCTGGTACTACGCGGTCAGTTCCTACAAGTTACATTGGTCCCGCGCGAGGTGTTCGTGCCTCGTACGGGGTCGTTTGGGGGTTGGTTTGGGTTTTCTCCCTTTAACGGCCTGTTTTCAAGTCTAAGTGTGATTTTTGCAAATTATCGTCATACTCTCAAACCGGGAGCCCCGGACTATGCGGTCAGTTCCTAAAAGTTACATTGGTCCCGTGCGAGGTGTCCGTGCCTCCTACGGTATTATTTGGGGGATGGTTTGGATTTTCACCCTTTAACGGCCTATTTTCAAGTCTAAATGTGATTTTTCCAAATTATCGTCATACTCCCAAACCGGGAGACCTGGAACTACGCGGTCAGTTCCTACAAGTTACATTCGTCCCGTGCGAGGTGTTCATGCCTCCTACGAGATCGTTTGGGGGCTGGTTTGGGTTTTCGCCCCTTAAGGGCCTGTTTTCATGTCTAAGTGTGATTTTTGCAAATTATCATCATAGTCTCAAACCGGGAGACCTGGAACTACGCGGTCAGTTTCTACAAGTTACATTGGTCCCGTGCGAGGTGTTCGTGCCTCCTACGGGATCGTTTGGGGGCTGGTTTGGGTTTTCGCCCTTTAACGGCCTGTTTTCAAGTCAAAGTGTTATTTTTGCAAATTATCATCATACTCTCAAACTGGGAGATCCGGAACTACATGGTCAGTTCCTACAAGTTACATTGGTCCCGTGCGAGGTGTTCCTGCCTCCTACGGGGTCATTTGGGGGCTGGTTTGGTTTTGCACCCTTTAACGACCTGTTTTCAAGTCTAAGTGTGATTTTTGCAAATTATCGTCATACTCTTAAACCAGGAGACCTGGGACTACTCGGTCAGTTCCTACAAGTTACATTGATCCCGTGCGAGGTGTTCGTGCCTCCTACGGGGTCGTTTGGGGGTGGTTTGGGTTTTCACCCTTTAACGGCCTGTTTTCAAGTCAAAGTGTGATTTTTGCAAATTATTGTCATACTCTCAAATCGAGAGACCCGGGACTACGCGGTCAGTTTGTACAAGTTGCATTGGTCCCGTGCGAGTTGTTCGTGCCTCATACGGGATCGTTTGGGGGTGGTTTGGGTTTTCAACCTTTAACGGCCTGCTTTCAAGTTAAAGTGTGATTTTCGCAAATTATTGTCATACTCTCAAACCGAGAGACCCGGTACTACGCGGTCAGTTCCTACAAGTTACATTGGTCCCGCGCGAGGTGTTCGTGCCTCGTACGGGGTCGTTTGGGGGTTGGTTTGGGTTTTCTCCCTTTAACGGCCTGTTTTCAAGTCTAAGTGTGATTTTTGCAAATTATCGTCATACTCTCAAACCGGGAGCCCCGGACTATGCGGTCAGTTCCTAAAAGTTACATTGGTCCCGTGCGAGGTGTCCGTGCCTCCTACGGTATTATTTGGGGGATGGTTTGGATTTTCACCCTTTAACGGCCTATTTTCAAGTCTAAATGTGATTTTTCCAAATTATCGTCATACTCCCAAACCGGGAGACCTGGAACTACGCGGTCAGTTCCTACAAGTTACATTCGTCCCGTGCGAGGTGTTCATGCCTCCTACGAGATCGTTTGGGGGCTGGTTTGGGTTTTCGCCCCTTAAGGGCCTGTTTTCATGTCTAAGTGTGATTTTTGCAAATTATCATCATAGTCTCAAACCGGGAGACCTGGAACTACGCGGTCAGTTTCTACAAGTTACATTGGTCCCGTACGAGGTGTTCGTGCCTCCTACGGGATCGTTTGGGGGCTGGTTTGGGTTTTCGCCCTTTAACGGCCTGTTTTCAAGTCAAAGTGTTATTTTTGCAAATTATCATCATACTCTCAAACTGGGAGATCCGGAACTACATGGTCAGTTCCTACAAGTTACATTGGTCCCGTGCGAGGTGTTCCTGCCTCCTACGGGGTCATTTGGGGGCTGGTTTGGTTTTTCACCCTTTAACGGCCTGTTTTCAAGTCTAAGGGTGATTTTTGCAATTTATCGTCATACTCTCAAACCAGGAGACCCGGGACTACGCGGTCAGTTCCTACAAGTTACATTGGTCCCGTGCGAGGTGTTCGTGGCTCCTACGGGGTCGTTTGGGGGCTGGTTTGGATTTTCACCCTTTAATGGCCTCTTTTCAAGTCTAAGTGTGATTTTTGCAAATTATCGTCATACTCTCAAACTGGGAGAGCCGGAACAACGCGGTCAGTTCCTACAAGTTACATTGGTCCCGTGCGAGGTGTTCGTACCTCCTACGGGATCGTTTGGTGGCTGGTTTGGGTTTTCCCCCTTTAACGGCCAGTTTTCAGTTCAAAGTGTGATTTTTGGAAATTATCATCATACTCTCAAACCGGGAGACCCGGGACTACGCGGTCAGTTTTTACAAGTTACATTGTTCCCGTGCGAGGTGTTCGTTCCTCGTTCGGGGTCGTTTGGGGGTTGGTTTGGGTTTTCACCCTTTAACGGCCTGTTTTCAAGTCTAAGTGTGATTTTTGCAAATTATCGTCATACTCTCAAACCGGGAGACCCGGACTAGGCGGTCAGTTCCTATAAGTTACATTGGTCCCGTGCGTGGTGTCCGTGCCTCCTACGGGATCGTTTGGGGGCTGGTTCCGATTTTCACCCTTTAACGACCTGTTTTCAAGTCTAAGTGTGATTTTTGCAAATTATCGTCATACCCTTAAACCGAGAGACCCGGAACTACGCGGTCAGCTCCTAAAAGTTACATTGGTCCCGTGCGAGGTGTTCGTGCCTCCTACGGGGTCATTTGGGGGCTGGTTTGGGTTTTCACCCTTTAACGGCATGTTTTCAATTGTAAGTGTGATTTTTGCAAATTATCGTCATACTCTGAAACCGGGAGACCGGGACTATGCGTTTAGTTCCTATAAGTTACATTGGTCCCGTGCGAGGTGTTCGTGCCTCCTACGGGATCGCTTGGGGGCTGGTTTGGGTTTTCGCCCTTTAACGGCCTGTTTTCAAGTCAAAGTGTGATTTTTGCAAATTATCATCATACTCACAAACCGGGAGACCTGGAACTACGCGGTCAGTTCCTACAAGTTACATTGGTCCCGTGCGAGGTGTTCGTGCCTCCTACGGGATCGTTTGGGGGCTGGTTTGGGTTTTCGCCCTTTAACGGCCTATTTTCAATTCAAAGTGTGATTTTTGCAAATTATCGTCATACTCTCAAACCGGGAGACCTAGAACTATGCGGTCAGTTCCTACAAGTTACATTGGTCCCGTGAGAGGTGTCCGTGCCTCCTACGGGATCGTTTAGGTGCTGGTTTGGATTTTCACACCTTAAGGGCCTGTTTTCAAGTCTAAGTGTGATTTTTGCAAATTATCGTCATACTCTCAAACTAGGAGACCCGGGACTACGCGGTCAGATCCTACAAGTTACATTGGTCCCGTGCGAGGTGTTCGTGCCTCCTACGGGGTCGTTTGGGGGCTGGTTTGGATTTTCACCCTTTAATGACCTCTTTTCAAGTCTAAGTGTGATTTTTGCAAATTATCGTCATACTCTCAAACTGGGAGACCCGGAACAACGCGGTCAGTTCCTACAAGTTACATTGGTCCCGTGCGAGGTGTTCGTGCCTCCTACGGGATCGTTTGGTGGCTGGTTTGGGTTTTCCCCCTTTAACGGCCAGTTTTCAGGTCAACGTGTGATTTTTGGAAATTATCATCATACTCTCAAACCGGGAGACCCGGGACTATGCGGTCAGTTTTTACAAGTTACATTGGTCCCGTGCGAGGTGTTTGTTCCTCGTACGGGGTCGTTTGGGGGTTGGTTTGGGTTTTCACCCTTTAACGGCCTGTTTTCAAGTCTAAGTGTGATTTTTGCAAATTATCGTCATACTCTCAAACCGGGAGACCCGAACTAGGCGATCAGTTCCTAAAAGTTACATTGGTCCCGTGCGAGGTGTTCGCACCTCCTACGGGATCGTTTGGGGGCTGGTTTGGATTTTCACACCTTAAGGGCCTGTTTTCAAGTCTAAGTGTGATTTTTGCAAATTATCGTCATACTCTCAAACTAGGAGGCCCCGGACTATGCAGTCAGTTCCTAAAAGTTACATTGGTCCCGTACGAGGTGTCCGTGCCTCCTACGGGATCGTTTGGGGGCTGGTTTGGATTTTCACCCTTTAACGACCTCTTTTCAATTCTAAGTGTGATTTTTGCAAATTATCGTCATACTCTCAAACTGGGAGACCCGGAACCATGCGGTCAGTTCCTACAAGTTACATTGTTCCCGTGCGAGGTGTTCGTACCTCCTACGGGATCGTTTGGGGGCTGGTTTGGGTTTTCCCCCTTTAACGGCCAGTTGTCAGGTCAAAGTGTGATTTTTGGAAATTATCGTCATACTCTCAAACCGAGAGACCCAGGACTACGCGGTCAGTTTTTACAAGTTACATTGGTCCCGTGTGAGGTGTTCGTTCCTCGTACGGGGTCGTTTGGGGGCTGGTTTGGATTTTCACCCTTTAATGGCCTCTTTTCAAGTCTAAGTCCGAGTTTTGCAAATTATCGTCATACTCTCAAACTGGGAGACCCGGAACAACGCGGTCAGTTCCTACAAGTTACATTGGTCCCGTGCGAGGTGTTCGTGCCTCCTACGGGATCGTTTGGTGGCTGGTTTGGGTTTTCCCCCTTTAACGGCCAGTTTTCAGGTCAACGTGTGATTTTTGGAAATTATCATCATACTCTCAAACCAGGAGACCTGGGACTACGCGGTCAGTTTTTACAAGTTACATTGGTCCCGTGCAAGGTGTTCGTTCCTCGTACGGGGTCGTTTGGGGGTTGGTTTGGGTTTTCACCCTTTAATGGCCTGTTTTCAAGTCTAAGTGTGATTTTTGCAAATTATCGTCATACTCTCAAACCGGGAGACCCAGAACTACGCGGTCAGTTCCTACAAGTTACATTTGTCCCGTGCGAGGTGTTCGTGCCTCCTACGGGATCGTTTTGGGGGCTGGTTTGGGTTTTCGCCCTTTAACGGCCTATTTTCAATTCAAAGTGTGATTTTTGCAAATTATCGTCATACTCTCAAACCGGGAGACCTAGAACTACGCGGTCAGTTCCTATAAGTTACATTTGTCCCGTGCGAGGTGTTCGTGCCTCCTACGGGATCGTTTTGGGGGCTGGTTTGGGTTTTCGCCCTTTAACGGCCTGTTTTCAATTCAAAGTGTGATTTTTGCAAATTATCATCATACTCTCAAACCGGGAGACCTGGAACTACGCGGTCAGTTCCTACAAGTTACATTGGTCCCGTGCGAGGTGTCCGTGCCTCCTACGGGATCGTTTGGGTGCTGGTTTGGATTTTCACACCTTAAGGGTCTGTTTTCAATTCAAAGTGTGATTTTTGGAAATTATCGTCATACTCTCAAACCGGGAGACCTGGAACTACGCGGTCAGTTCCTACAAGTTACATTGGTCCCGTGCGAGGTGTCCGTGCCTCCTACGGGATCGTTTGGGGGCTGGTTTGGATTTTCACACCTTAATGG
Organism: Sambucus nigra; assembly: GCA_949130495.1. Classification (NCBI taxonomy): domain Eukaryota; kingdom Viridiplantae; phylum Streptophyta; class Magnoliopsida; order Dipsacales; family Adoxaceae; genus Sambucus; species Sambucus nigra. The sequence continues at coordinate 1,831,864 of OX422223.1, forward strand.
CCTGTTTTCAAGTCTAAGTGTGATTTTTACAAATTATCGTCATACTCTCAAACTAGGAGGCCCCGGACTATGCAGTCAGTTCCTAAAAGTTACATTGGTCCCGTGCGAGGTGTCCGTGCCTCCTACGGGATCGTTTGGGGGCTGGTTTGGATTTTCACCCTTTAACGACCTCTTTTCAAGTCTAAGTGTGATTTTTGCAAATTATTGTCATACTCTCAAACTGGGAGACCCGGAACAACGAGGTCAGTTCCTACAAGTTACATTGGTCCCGTGCGAGGTGTTCGTACCTCCTACGGGATCGTTTGGGGGCTGGTTTGGGTTTTCCCCCTTTAACGGCCAGTTTTCAGGTCAAAGTGTGATTTTTGGAAATTATCGTCATACTCTCAAACCGAGAGACCCGGGACTACGCGGTCAGTTTTTACAAGTTACATTGGTCCCGTGCGAGGTGTTCGTTCCTCGTACGGGGTCATTTGGGGGTTGGTTTGGGTTTTCACCCTTTAACGGCGTGTTTTCAGGTCTAAGTGTGATTTTTGCAAATTATCGTCATACTCTCTAAACGGGAGACCCGGACTAGGCGGTCAGTTCCTATAAGTTACATTGGTCCCGTGCGTGGTGTCCGTGCCTCCTACGGGATCGTTTGGGGGCTGGTTTGGATATTCACCCTTTAACGGCCTGTTTTCAAGTCTAAGTTTGATTTTTGCAAATTATCGTCATACTCTCAAACTAGGAGGCCCCGGACTATGTAGTCAGTTCCTAAAAGTTACATTGGTCCCGTGCGAGGTGTTCGTGCCTCCTACGGGATCGTTTGGGTGCTGGTTTGGATTTTCACCCTTTAACGACCTCTTTTCAAGTCTAAGTGTGATTTTTGCAAATTATCGTCATACTCTCAAACTGGGAGACCCAGAACAACGCGGTCAGTTCCTACAAGTTACATTAGTCCCGTGCGAGGTGTTTGTACCTCCTACGGGATCGTTTGGGGGCTGGTTTGGGTTTTCCCCCTTTAACGGCCAGTTTTCAGGTCAAAGTGTGATTTTTGGAAATTATCGTCATACTCTCAAACCGAGAGACCCGGGACTACGCGGTCAGTTTTTACAAGTTACATTGGTCCCGTGCGAGGTGTTCGTTCCTCGTACGGGGTCATTTGGGGGTTGGTTTGGGTTTTCACCCTTTAACGGCCTATTTTCAAGTCTAAGTGTGATTTTAGCAAATTATCGTCATACTCTCAAACCGGGAGACCCGGACTAGGCGGTCAGTTCCTATAAGTTACATTGGTCCCGTGCGTGGTGTCCGTGCCTCCTACGGGATCGTTTGGGGGCTGGTTTGGATTTTCACCCTTTAACGGCCTGTTTTCAAGTCTAAGTGTGATTTTTGCAAATTATCGTCATACTCTTAAACCGAGAGACTTGGAACTACGCGGTCAGTTCCTAAAAGTTACATTGGTCCCGTGCGAGGTGTTCGTGCCTCCTACGGGGTCGTTTGGGAGCTGGTTTGGGTTTTCACCCTTTAACGACATGTTTTCAAGTCTAAGTGTGATTTTTGCAAATTATCGTCATACTCTCAAACCGAGAGACCGGGACTATGCGGTCAGTTCCTACAAGTTACATTGGTCCCGTGCGAGGTGTTCATGCCTCCTACGGGATCGTTTGGGGGTGGTTTGGGTTTTCCCCCTTTAACGGCCAATTTTCAGGTCAAAGTGTGATTTTTGGAAATTATCATCATACTGTCAAACCGGGAGACTCGGGACTACGCAGTCAGTTTTTACAAGTTACATTGGTCCCGTGCGAGGTGTTCGTTCCTCGTACGGGGTCGTTTGGGGGTTGGTTTGGGTTTTCACCCTTTAACGGCGTATTTTCAAGTCTAAGTGTGATTTTTGCAAATTATCGTCATACTCTCAAACCGGGAGACCCGGACTAGGCGATCAGTTCCTATAAGTTACATTGGTCCCGTGCGTGGTGTCCGTGCCTCCTACGGGATCGTTTGGGGGCTGGTTTGGATTTTCACCCTTTAACGACCTGTTTTCAAGTCTAAGTGTGATTTTTGCAAATTATCGTCATACTCTTAAACCGAGAGACTTGGAACTATGCGGTCAGTTCCTAAAAGTTACATTGGTCCCGTGCGAGGTGTTCGTGCCTCCTACGGGGTCATTTGGGGGCTGGTTTGGGTTTTCACCCTTTAACGGCATGTTTTCATGTCTAAGTGTGATTTTTGCAAATTATCGTCATACTCTCAAACCGGGAGACCGGGACTATGCGGTCAGTTCCTATAAGTTACATTGGTCCAGTGCGAGGTGTTCGTGCCTCCTACGGGATCGCTTGGGGGCTGGTTTGGGTTTTCGCCCTTTAACGGCCTGTTTTCAAGTCAAAGTGTGATTTTTGCAAATTATCGTCATACTTTCAAACCGGGAGATTCGGGACTACGCGGTCAGTTCCTACAAGTTATATTGGTCCCGTGCGAGGTGTTCGTGCCTCCTACGGGGTCGTTTGGGGCTGGTTTGGGTTTTCACCCTTCAACGGCCTATTTTCAAGTCAAAGTGTGATTTTTGCAAATCATCATCATATTCTCAAACCAGGAGACCCGGGACTACGCGGTCAGTTCCTACAAGTTACATTGATCCTGTGCGAGGTGTTCGTGCCTCCTACGACGTCGTTTGGGGGCTGGTTTGGGTTTTCACCCTTTAACGACCTGTTTTCAAGTCTAAGTTTGACTTTTGCAAATTATCGTCATACTCTCAAACCGAGAGACCCGGGACTATGCGGTCAGTTCCTACAAGTTACATTGGTCCCGTGCGAGGTGTTCGTGCCTCCTACGGGATCGTTTGGGTGCTGGTTTGGATTTTCACCTTTTAACGGCCTGTTTTAACGTCTAAGTGTGATTTTTACAAATTATCATCATGCTCTCAAACCGGGAGACCTAGAACTACGCGGTCAGTTCCTACAAGTTACATTGGTCCCGTGCGAGGTGTTCGTGCCTCCTACGGGATCGTTTGGGGGCTGGTTTGGGTTTTCGCCCTTTAACGGCCTATTTTCAATTCAAAGTGTGATTTTTGCAAATTATCGTCATACTCTCAAACCGGGAGACCTTGAACTACGCGGTCAGTTCCTACAAGTTACATTGGTCCCGTGCGAGGTGTTCATGCCTCCTACGGGATCATTTGGGGGCTGGTTTGGGTTTTCGCCCTTTAACGGCCTGTTTTTAATTCAAAGTGTGATTTTTACAAATTATCGTCATACTCTCAAACCGGGAGACCTGGAACTACGCGGTCAGTTCCTACAAGTTACATTGGTCCCGTACGAGGTGTCCGTGCCTCCTACGGGATCGTTTGGGGGATGGTTTGGATTTTCACACCTTAAGGGCCTGTTTTCAAGTCTAAGTGTGATTTTTGCAAATTATCGTCATAGTCTCAAACCGGGAGACCTGGAACTATGCGATCAGTTCCTACAAGTTACATTGGTCCCGTGCGAGGTGTTCGTGCCTCCTACGGGATCGTTTGGGGGCTGGTTTGGGTTTTCGCCCTTTAACGGCCTGTTTTCAAGTCAAAGTGTGATTTTTGCAAATTATCATCATACTCTCAAACCGGGAGATCCGGGACTACATGGTCAGTTCCTACAAGTTACATTGGTCCCGTGCGAGGTGTTCCTGCCTCCTACGGGTTCGTTTGGGGGCTGGATTGGTTTTTCACCCTTTAACGGCCTGTTTTCAAGTCTAAGGGTGATTTTTGCAATTTATCATCATACTCTCAAACCAGGAGACCCGGGACTACGCGGTCAGTTCCTACAAGTTACATTGGTCCCGTGCGAGGTGTTCGTGCCTCCTACGGGGTCGTTTGGGGTCTGGTTTGGATTTTAACCCTTTAATGGCCCCTTTTCAAGTCTAAGTGTGATTTTTGCAAATTATCGTCATACTCTCAAACTGGGAGACCCGGAACAACGCGGTCAGTTCCTACAAGTTACATTGGTCCCTTGCGAGGTGTTCGTGCCTCCTACGGGATCGTTTGGTGGCTGGTTTGGGTTTTCCCCCATTAACGGCCAGTTTTCAGGTCAAAGTGTGATTTTTGGAAATTATCATCATACTCTCAAACCGGGAGACCCGGGACTACGCGATCAGTTTTTACAAGTTACATTGGTCCCGTGCGAGGTGTTCGTTCCTCGTACGGGGTCGTTTGGGGGTTGGTTTGGGTTTTCACCCTTTAATGGCCTGTTTTCAAGTCTAAGTGTGATTTTTCCAAATTATCGTCATACTCTTAAACCGAGAGACCTGGAACTATGCGGTCAGTTCCTAAAAGTTATATTGGTCCCATGCGAGGTGTTCGTGCCTCCTACGGGGTCATTTGGGGGCTAGTTTGGGTTTTCACCCTTTAACGGCATGTTTTCAAGTCTAAGTGTGATTTTTGCAAATTATCGTAATACTCTCAAATCGAGAGACCGGGACTATGCGGTCCGTTCCTATAAGTTACATTGGTCCAGTGCGAGGTGTTCGTGCCTCCTACGGGATCGCTTGGGGGCTGGTTTGGGTTTTCGCCCTTTAACGGCCTGTTTTCAAGTCAAAGTGTGATTTTTGCAAATTATCGTCATACTCTCAAATCGGGAGATTCGGGACTACCCGGTCAGTTCCTACAAGTTACATTGGTCCCGTGCGAGGTGTTCGTGCCTCCTACGACGTCGTTTGGGGGCTGGTTTTGGTTTTCACCCTTTAACGACCTGTTTTCAAGTCTAAGTTTGACTTTTGTAAATTATCGTCATACTCTCAAACCGAGACACCCGGGACTACGCGGTCAGTTCCTACATGTTACATTGGTCCCGTGCGAGGTTTTCGTGCCTCCTACGGGATCGTTTGGGTGCTGGTTTGGATTTTCACCCTTTAACGACCTATTTTCACGTCAAAGTGTGATTTTTACAAATTATCATCATACTCTCAAACCGGGAGACCTGGAACTACGCGGTCAGTTCCTACAAGTTACATTGGTCCCGTGCGAGGTGTTCGTGCCTCCTACGGGATCGTTTGGGGGCTGGTTTGGGTTTTCGCCCTTTAACGGTCTATTTTCAATTCAAAGTGTGATTTTTGCAAATTATCGTCATACTCTCAAACCGGGAGACCTGGAACTACGCGGTCAGTTCCTATAAGTTACATTGGTCCCGTGCGAGGTGTTCATGCCTCCTACGGGATCATTTGGGGGCTGGTTTGGGTTTTCGCCCTTTAACGGCCTGTTTTTAATTCAAAGTGTGATTTTTGCAAATTATCGTCATACTCTCAAACCGGGAGACCTGGAACTGCGCGGTCAGTTCCTACAAGTTACATTGGTCCCGTGCGAGGTGTCCGTGCCTCCTACGGGATCGTTTGGGGGCTAGTTTGGATTTTCACACCTTAAGGGCCTGTTTTCAAGTCTAAGTGTGATTTTTGCAAATTATCATCATAGTCTCAAACCGGGAGACCTGGAACTATGCGGTCAGTTCCTACAAGTTACATTGGTCCCGTGCGAGGTGTTCGTGCCTCCTACGGGATCGTTTGGGGGCTGGTTTGGGTTTTCGCCCTTTAACGGCCTGTTTTCAAGTCAAAGTGTGATTTTTGCAAATTATCATCATACTCTCAAACCGGGAGATCCGGGACTACATGGTCAGTTCCTCCAAGTTACATTGGTCCCGTGCGAGGTGTTCCTGCCTCCTACGGGGTCATTTGGGGGCTGGATTGGTTTTTCACCCTTTAACGGCCTGTTTTCAAGTCTAAGGGTGATTTTTGCAATTTATCGTCATACTCTCAAACCAGGAGACCCGGGACTACGCGGTCAGTTCCTAGAAGTTACATTGGTCCCGTGAGAGGTGTGCGTGCCTCCTACGGGGTCGTTTGGGGGCTGGTTTGGATTTGCACCCTTTAATGGCCCCTTTTCAAGTCTAAGTGTGATTTTTGCAAATTATTGTCATACTCTCAAACTGGGAGACCCGGAACAACGCGGTCAGTTCCTACAAGTTACATTGGTCCCTTGCGAGATGTTCGTGCCTCCTACGGGATCGTTTGGTGGCTGGTTTGGGTTTTCCCCCTTTAACGGCCAGTTTTCAGGTCAAAGTGTGATTTTTGGAAATTATCATCATACTCTCAAACCGGGAGACCCGGAACTACGCGATCGGTTTTTAAAAGTTACATTGGTCCCGTGCGAGGTGTTCGTTCCTCGTACAGGGTCCTTTGGGGGTTGGTTTGGGTTTTCACCCTTTAACGGCCTGTTTTCAAGTCTAAGTGTGATTTTTGCAAATTATCGTCATACTCTCAAACCGGGAGATTCGGGACTACGCGGTCAGTTCCTACAAGTTACATTGGTCCCGTGCGAGGTGTTTGTGCCTCCTACGACGTCGTTTGGGGGCTGGTTTGGGTTTTCACCCTTTAACGACCTGTTTTCAAGTCTAAGTTTGACTTTTGCAAATTATCGTCATACTCTCAAACCGAGAGACCCGGGACTACGCGGTCAGTTCCTACAAGTTACATTGGTCCCGTGCGAGGTGTTCATGCCTCCTACGGGATCGTTTGGGTGCTAGTTTGGATTTTCACCCTTTAACGGCCAGTTTTCACGTCTAAGTGTGATTTTTACAAATTATCATCATACTCTCAAATCGGGAGACCTGGGACTACGCGGTCAGTTCCTACAAGTTACATTGGTCCCGTGTGAGGTGTTCGTGCCTCCTACGGGATCGTTTGGGTGCTGATTTGGGTTTTCGCCCTTTAACGGTCTGTTTTCAAGGAAAGTGTGATTTTTGCAAATTATCATCATACTCTTAAACTGGGAGATCCGGGACTACGCGATCAGCTCTTACAAGTTACCTTGGTACCGTGCGAGGTGTTCGTGCCTCCTACGGGGTCGTTTGGGGCTAGTTTGGGTTTTCACCCTTTAACGGCCTCTTTTCTAGTCTAATTGTGATTTTTGCAAGTTATCATCATACTCTCAAACAGGGAGACCCGGGACTACGCGGTCAGTTCCTACAAGTTACATTGGTCCCGTGCGAGGTGTTCGTGCCTCCTACGGGGTCGTTTGGGGGCTGGTTTGGATTTTCACCCTTTAACGACCTGTTTTCAAGTCTAAGTGTGATTTTTGCAAATTATCGTCATACTCTTAAACCGAGAGACATGGAACTATGCGGTCAGTTCCTAAAAGTTACATTGGTCCCGTGCGAGGTGTTCGTTCCTCGTACAGGGTCCTTTGGGGGTTGGTTTGGGTTTTCACCCTTTAACGGCCTGTTTTCAAGTCTAAGTGTGATTTTTGCAAATTATCGTCATACTCTCAAACCGGGAGATTCGGGACTACGCGGTCAGTTCCTACCAGTTACATTGGTCCCGTGCGAGGTGTTTGTGCCTCCTACGACGTCGTTTGGGGGCTGGTTTGGGTTTTCACCCTTTAACGACCTGTTTTCAAGTCTAAGTTTGACTTTTGCAAATTATCGTCATACTCTCAAACCGAGAGACCCGGGACTACGCGGTCAGTTCCTACAAGTTACATTGGTCCCGTGCGAGGTGTTCATGCCTCCTACGGGATCGTTTGGGTGCTAGTTTGGATTTTCACCCTTTAACGGCCTGTTTTCACGTCTAAGTGTGATTTTTACAAATTATCATCATACTCTCAAATCGGGAGACCTGGGACTACGCGGTCAGTTCCTACAAGTTACATTGGTCCCGTGTGAGGTGTTCGTGCCTCCTACGGGATCGTTTGGGTGCTGATTTGGGTTTTCGCCCTTTAACGGTCTGTTTTCAAGGAAAGTGTGATTTTTGCAAATTATCGTCATACTCTTAAACTGGGAGATCCAGGACTACGCGATCAGCTCTTACAAGTTACCTTGGTACCGTGCGAGGTGTTCGTGCCTCCTACGGGGTCGTTTGGGGCTAGTTTGGGTTTTCACCCTTTAACGGCCTCTTTTCTAGTCTAATTGTGATTTTTGCAAGTTATCATCATACTCTCAAACAGGGAGACCCGGGACTACGCGGTCAGTTCCTACAAGTTACATTGGTACCGTGCGAGGTGTTCGTGCCTCCTACGGGGTCGTTTGGGGGCTGGTTTGGATTTTCACCCTTTAACGACCTGTTTTCAAGTCTAAGTGTGATTTTTGCAAATTATCGTCATACTCTTAAACCGAGAGACCTGGAACTACGCGGTCAGTTCCTAAAAGTTACATTGGTCCAGTGCGAGGTGTTCGTGCCTCCTACGGGGTCATTTGGGGGCTGGTTTGGGTTTTCACCCTTTAACGGCATGATTTCAAGTCTAAGTGTGATTTTTGCAAATTATCGTCATACTCTCAAACCGGGAGATCGGGACTACGTGGTCAGTTCCTATAAGTTACATTGGTCCCGTGCGAGGTGTTCGTGCCTCCTACGGGATCGCTTGGGGGCTGGTTTGGGTTTTCGCCCTTTAACGGCCTGTTTTCAAGTCAAAGTGTGATTTTTGCAAATTATCGTCATACTCTCAAACCGGGAGATTCGGGACTACGCGGTCAGTTCCTACAAGTTACATTGGTCCCGTGCGAGGTGTTCGTGCCTCCTACGGCGTCGTTTGGGGGCTGGTTTGGGTTTTCACCCTTTAACGACCTGTTTTCAAGTCTAAGTGTGATTTTTGCAAATTATCGTCATACTCTTAAACCGAGAGACCTGGAACTATGTGGGTAGTTCCTAAAAGTTACATTGGTCCCGTGCGAGGTGTTCGTGCCTCCTACGGGGTCATTTGGGGGCTGGTTTGGGTTTTCACCCTTTAACGACATGATTTCAAGTCTAACTGTGATTTTTGCAAATTATCGTCATACTCTCAAACCGGGAGATTCGGGACTACGCGGTCACTTCCTACAAGTTACATTGGTCCCGTGCGAGGTGTTCGTGCCTCCTACGACGTCGTTTGGGGGCTGGTTTTGGTTTTCACCCTTTAACGACCTATTTTCAAGTCAAAGTTTGACTTTTGTAAATTACCGTCATACTCTCAAACCGAGAGACGAGGGACTACGCGGTCAGTTCCTACAAGTTACATTGGTCCCGTGCGAGGTGTTCGTGCCTCCTACGGGATCGTTTGGGTGCTGGTTTGGATTTTCACACTTTAACGGCCTGTTTTCACGTCTAAGTGTGATTTTTACAAATTATCATCATACTCTCAAACCGGGAGACCTGGGACTACGCGGTCAGTTCCTACAAGTTACATTGGTCCCGTGTGAGGTGTTCATGCCTCCTACGGGATCGTTTGGGTGCTGATTTGGGTTTTCGCCCTTTAACGGTCTGTTTTCAAGGAAAGTGTGATTTTTGCAAATTATCGTCATACTCTCAAACTGGGAGATCCGGGACTACGCGATCAGCTCTTACAAGTTACCTTGGTACCGTGCTAGTTTGGGTTTTCACCCTTTAACGGCCTCTTTTCAAGTCTAATTGTGATTTTTGCAAGTTATCATCATACTCTGTAACCGGGAGACCCGGGACTACATGGTCAGTTCCTACAAGTTACATTGGTCCCGTGCGAGGTGTTCGTGCCTCCTACGGGGTCGTTTGGGGGCTGGTTTGGGTTTTCACCCTTTAACGGCCTGTTTTCAAGTCAAAGTGTGATTTTTGCAAATTATCATCATACTCTCAAACCAGGAGACCAGGGACTACGCGATCAGTTTCTACAAGTTACATTGGTCTCGTGCGAGGTGTTCGTGCCTCCTACGGGATCGTTTGGGGGCTGGTTTGGGAGTTCACCCTTTAACGTCCTATTTTCAAGTTAAAGTTTGATTTTTGCAAATTATCGTCATACTCTAAAATCGGGAAACCCGGGACTACGCTGTCAGTTCCTAATAGTTACATTGGTCCCGTGCGAGGTGTTCGTGCCTCTTACGGGGTCGTTTGGGGGCTAGTTTGGGTTTTCACCCTTCAACGGCCTGTTTTCAAGTCAAAGCGTGATTTTTTCAATTTATCATCATACTCTCAAACCAGGAGACCCGGGACTACGCGGTCAGTTCCTACAAGTTACATTGATCCCGTACGAGGTGTTCGTGCCTCCTACGGGGTCGTTTGGGGGTGGTTAGGGTTTTCACCCTTTAACGGCCTGTTTTCATGTCAAAGTGTGATTTTTGCAAATTATTGTCATACTCTCAAATCGAGAGACCCGGGACTACGCGGTCAGTTCCTACAAGTTACATTGGTCCCGTGCGAGTTGTTCGTGCCTCGTACGGGGTCGTTTGGGGGTTGGTTTGGGTTTTCACCCTTTAACGGCCTGTTTTCAAGTCTAAGTGTGATTTTTGCAAATTATCGTCATAATCTCAAACCGGGAGCCCCGGACTATGCGATCAGTTCCTAAAAGTTACATTGGTCCCGTGCGAGGTGTCCGTGCCTCCTACGGGATTGTTTGGGGGCTGGTTTTGATTTTCACACTTTAACGGCCTGTTTTCAAGTCTAAGTGTGATTTTTCCAAATTATCGTCATACTCTCAAACCGGGAGACCTGGAACTACGCGGTCAGTTCCTACAAGTTACATTGGTCCCGTGCGAGGTGTTCGTGCCTCCTACGGGATCGTTTGGGGGCTGGTTTGGGTTTTCGCCCTTTAACGGCCTATTTTCAATTCAAAGTGTGATTTTTGCAAATTATCGTCATACTCTCAAACCGGGAGACCTGGAACAACGCTGTGACAACCCGAATATAATTATGATTAATTATACGTAAATCATGCCTAGCTTGTGTGATATTATTAGTGTGTTATTAATATATGTGATGTTAATTTATTATGTTTAGTCTAATCCTACCTCCAAAAAGCATGAAATGTCGAATTAGTTACAATTACAAAATTTGAAGGTTTCGATAGGAATGTCCATGTTTAAGGCTAGTTTTGACCTTTATGACATAACAATTGACTTGAGGTGAAAACTACATAATTGTAGACAAGTGAGTTATGGTTGTAACACAACAAACGGTGAATGAAACGGAGGTTCGAGTGAGAAGTTATACCAAAATTACGAAACAAGGGCAAAGTAGTCCATCCGTTAAGTAGTATTTTGTCTTAATATGGCAACAAATGTTTTATTCTCATTGGTTGGGAAGGGTGGTGGCTTTGGACGACCTCAAACCCTTAGAATTACCTCTTTATTCAGCCAAAATGCATCCATGAGAGATTTTAAGCCTAAGGAAAGAGAAGTTGGAAGTTAGGAAGAAAAAGTGAGGAGAAAATTGAAGAAAATTCATAGAAAATTACGAAAAAGCCCCTAAGGTAATTCCAACCATGAATCTTGCTGTTTTTTCTTTCATTTACGATTTATATGATATAAATCCTTCATTTTTATTGAACTTTCATGTTTGGGTGCATATGTATGGATATATGCAAGTTTAAGTTAAGTTGAATGTACAAAACCCTAAGATTGCTTTGTTTAGAAACTTTGTTTATTCAAACTTCCATATATTTTTGTATAGTTATTGGAATCGATTGCTTCAAATTGGATATTAACATGGACTCATATATGTATGACATATCCGAAAATCATGTGAAAATACCAACAAATGAGTCCTTGGTGAGGGTTTGAAGTTCGGGTAAGAAATCTGCCCTAAGGATGAAAATATGCCCGCCATGTGTTCGGTGTTTTGCTTGACATAGCAAACGAACCTTAAAAATTATGAAACTTTAATATTATATTTTTCAATGTGTTTACTGATGTTGGGTGAAAGATCATAGAAATTTATGACGTAGAAAAATCATGAAAATTCCTGGAAGTTGAATGAACGATAAAAGCCATGATAGAAGAAAGGCAAATGAACCAAGGGGTGGCGAGCAGAGAGAGTTTTAAGAAAAGTAGATTCGATGCATCTCAGTATAGGGGAGGTGAGAGTGGAAGTGTTAAGGTGGAACCTCATAAATTTCAGAGAGGTGGTGGAGATAGTGGTAGAGGTCAGGGGAGGTTTGGTAGAGATACCAGGGGTGGAGGATCTTTTGGTTCAGCCAGAAAGTCAGTGAGAGGTGAGGCCCCAATAGGAGGTGTTACATGTTTCTTTTGTAAAGAGGAAGGACATTATAAATCTGAGTGTCCTAAGCTTAAGGTATTGGAATGCTACCATTGTCATCAAGTGGAGCATATTAAGAAGAATTGTCCGCAATTGACACAGACTCCAGCAGCACATAGTGAAGTAGCAAGCAAAATGTTATCTCCAGGCAGTACAGTGAAGAGTGTGGGTAGAGGACAAGCTAGTGGTTCCAGGCCAGGTGGATGAGTCTTTACGATGAAAGAAGCTCAGATTACGCCAGATGTGGTGACAGGTACACTTTCTGTTAGTGATAGAAGTGCTTATGTTTTGGTTGATCCTGGTTCCACACATTCTTTTGTGTCCTATGCTTTTGCCATATACTTGAATATACCGTGTGCTCGTTTAGATGTGGGGTTGGGTATTTATATGCCTATGAGGGATATGGTTGTAACTGAATATGTTTTTCATGATTGTGTTTTGACTGTGGGGTCTAGAGATACAGTTATAGATCTACTTCCATTGGATATTTCTGATTTTGATATAATTCTGGGAATGGATTGGCTATCCAAATATCATGCATCCATGGATTGTTTCCGTAAGGAAGTTGTTTTTAATATGCCTGGTGAGCCTGAATTTAAATTTGTGGGGGAAAGGAAAATTGTTCCCAGTTGCATCATTTCTGCTATTCAGACGAGGAAATTATTGAGTAAGGGTTGTGAGGGTTTTATTGCATATGTTCTTGACACTAGGAAGGGGGCTTTACAATTAGTCGATGTTCCTATTGTACGGGATTTTCCTGAAGTATTTCCTTGTGAGTTGCCAGGGTTACCTCCAGAAAGAGAAGTTGAATTTAGTATTGAATTAGCACCAGGGACAACCCCTATTTCTATGGCACCGTATAGAATGGCACCTGCTGAGTTGAAAGAACTCAAGATTCAATTGCAAGATTTACTTGATAGGGGGTTCATACAACCTAGCGTATCTCCATGGGGTGCACCAGTTTTATTTATGAAAAAGAAAGATGGTACCATGCGTTTGTGTATTGATTATAGGCAACTGAATAAAGCTACAATTAAGAACAAGTATCCTTTACCTCGTATAGATGATTTGTTTGATCAGTTGCAGGGTGCTAAAGTGTTTTCAAAGATAGACTTGCGATCGGGTTATCATCAGGTGAGGGTGAAGGAAAGTGATATTTCTAAAACCGCTTTCTGTACTCGGTATGGTCATTTTGAATTTCTTGTGATGCCTTTTGGGGTGACTAATGCTCCAGCTGTATTTATGGATCTTATGAACCGGGTACTGCATCCTTTTGTTGATTCATTTGTGATAGTTTTTATTGATGATATTCTGATTTATTCCCATGATATGGTTGAACATGAAAAACATCTCACAACTATTTTGAATCTGTTGAAAGATAAGAAGTTGTATGCCAAGTTTAGCAAGTGTGAATTTTGGCTATCACAAGTTGCATTTTTAGGCCATGTTATTTCTGGAGATGGTATATGTGTTGATCCTAAAAAGGTAGAGGCTATTGTGAAATGGGAGAGACCCGATAATGTGACTGAGGTGAGGAGTTTTCTGGGTTTAGCTGGGTATTATAGAAGGTTTATTAAGGGATTTTCTTCGATTGCCTTACCAATGACTAAACTGACTCGGAAAGATGTTAAGTTTGAATGGAATTCTGATTGCGAAAATAGTTTTGATGAATTGAAAAAGAGGTTGGTAACCGCACCTGTTCTTACTATTCCGCATGGTGGAGATGGTTTTGTTGTTTATACCGATGCTTCACATCAGGGGTTGGGTTGTGTTTTTATGCAGCATGGTAAAGTTATTGCCTATGCTTCTAGGCAGTTGCGTACACATGAACGTAATTATCCTACACATGATTTGGAACTTGCTGCTATTGTATTTGCTTTGAAATTATGGCGTCATTATCTATATGGTGAGGTATGTGAAATTTTTACTGACCATCAAAGCCTTAAGTATTTGTTTACTCAGAAGGAGTTGAATTTGAGGCAGAGGCGGTGGATGGAGTTAATTAAAGATTATGATTGTACAATTCACTACCACCCAGGAAAGGCAAATGTAGTTGCAGACGCTTTGAGTAGAAAGGCTTCAGGCAGGTTATCGTGTATTCGATGTGCTAGAGTTGCTCATATTATGGAGTTGAGATTGATGGGAGTGGAATTGGAGCTAGCAGATGGGGACAGATTCTTTGCTCATGTAAGCGTGAGGCCTTTGTTAGCTACCCGTATTCATGATTTGCAAAGTCAAGATCCTTTCCTTGAGAAGAAACGACAAGATCTCCGAGATGGTAAGTCTGAAGATTTTTGTATTGTGAATGATGGCACTTTATTGTATAAGCATCGGTTGTGTGTGCCTAATGTGTGTGGATTGAAAGAGGAAATTTTAGATGAGGCTCATAATTCCATTTATACTATGCATCCTGGTAGCACTAAAATGTATAGGGATTTAAAGGAGCATTATTGGTGGAATAATATGAAGAAGGAAATAGCTGATTTTGTTGCGAGGTGCCTTATATGTCAGCAAGTGAAAGTGGAGCATCAGAAACCTACTGGTCTGCTTCAGCCATTGCCGATACCGGAATGGAAATGGGATCATGTAACGATGGATTTTGTGGTTGGGCTTCCTCGATCTCAGAAGGGGTCAGATTCGATTTGGGTAGTGGTGGATAGATTGACAAAGTCCGCTCACTTTCTAGCAGTCAAGACTACGTATACAGTTGATAGGTATGCTAGATTGTATGTTAATGAAATTATTCGATTGCATGGAGCACCGGTATCTATTGTTTCAGATAGAGACCCTACTTTTACATCCAGATTTTGGGATAGCTTGCAGTATGCTATGGGTACTAACTTGAAGTTTAGTACGGCTTTTCACCCCCAGACAGATGGGCAGTCTGAAAGGACAATACAGATTTTGGAAGATATGCTTAGAGCTTGTGTGCTTGATTTCAAAGGTAATTGGGATGAATATTTGCCTTTGATAGAATTTGCATATAACAATAGTTTTCAGTCTACTATTGGTATGGCTCCATATGAAGCCTTGTATGGTAGACGATGTCGTACACCGATATGTTGGGGTGAAGTTGGTGAAAGGAAGATAGAGGGTCCAGAATTAATTGAAGTCACCACTGAAAAAGTGAAGATTATTCAAGATAGAATGAGAATAGCTCAAAGTAGACAAAAAAGTTATGCGGATAAACGACGAAAAGATTTGGAATTCTAGAAAGGGGATTATGTGTTTCTTCGGATATCTCCATGAAAAGGAGTTATGAGGTTTGGAAAGAAAGGGAAATTAAGTCCACGCTACATTGGACCTTATGAAATCCTTGAGAAAGTCGGGATGGTTGCCTACAAGTTAGCGTTACCACCAGAATTATCTCGGTTACATGATGTTTTCCATGTTTCTATGTTGAGAAAGTATGTAGCAGACCCTTCACATGTATTGGTGGAACAACCTATTGAGTTGAAGGAAGATTTGAGCTACGTGGAAGAACCGCTTGCTATCGTTGATAGGAAAGAACAAATATTAAGATCAAAGGTGATCCCACTTGTGAAAGTTGTGTGGAGAAGGCATTCCATGGAAAAAGCTACATGGGAGAGTGAGGATAGCATGAAAATGCGTTATCCCTATTTGTTTGATTCGGACAACGAAGGTATGTCAATTTCGAGGATGAAATTTCCTAACAGGGGGAGAATTGTGACAACCCGAATATAATTATGATTAATTATTCGTAAATCATGCCTAGATTGTGTGATATGATTAGTGTGTTATTAATATATGTGATGTTAATTTATTATGTTTAGTCTAATCCTACCTCCAAAAAGCATGAAATGTCGAATTAGTTACAAATACAAAATTTGAAGGTTTCGATAGGAATGTCCATGTTTAAGGCTAGTTTTGACCTTTATGACATAACAATTGACTTGAGGTGAAAACTACATAATTGTATACAAGTGAGTTATGGTTGTAACACAACAAACGGTGAATGAAACGGAGGTTCGAGTTAGAAGTTATACCAAAATTACGAAACAAGGGCAAAGTAGTCCATCCGTTAAGTAGTATTTTGTCTTAATATGGCAACAAATGTTTTATTCTCATTGGTTGGGAAGGGTGGTGGATTTGGCCGACCTCAAACCCTTAGAATTACCTCTTTATTCAGCCAAAATGCAGCCATGAGAGATTTTAAGCCTAAGGAAAGAGAAGTTGGAAGTTAGGAAGAAAAAGTGAGGAGAAAATTGAAGAAAATTCATAGAAAATTACGAAAAAGCCCCTAAGGTAATTCCAACCATGAATCTTGCTATTTTTTCTTTCATTTACGATTTATATGATATAAATCCTTGATTTTTATTGAACTTTCATGTTTGGGTGCATATGTATGGATATATGCAAGTTTAAGTTAAGTTGAATGTACAAAACCCTAAGATTGCTTTGTTTAGAAACTTTGTTTATTCAAACTTCCATATATTTTTGTATAGTTACTGGAATCGATTTCTTCCAATTGGATATTAACATGGACTCATATATGTATGACATATCCGAAAATCATGTGAAAATACCAACAAATGAGTCCTTGGTGAGGGTTTGAAGTTCGGGTAAGAAATCTGCCCTAAGGATGAAAATATGCCCGCCATGTGTTCGGTGTTTTGCTTGACATAGCAAACGAACCTTAAAAATTATGAAACTTTAATATTATATTTTTCAATGTGTTTAATGATGTTGGGTGAAAGATCATAGAAATTTATGATGTAGAAAAATCATGAAAATTCCTGGAAGTTGAATGAACGATAAAAGAGCCTATAGGGCAGATTTGCTATGTAGTGAAGAAATAGGCTTATTTTGCTCTAGGAAACTCGGAATGATGTGCCATCTTTTGTTTTGGAAACATGATATAATAAGGATTGGATTACCAAGAATAATTAAAAAGGGTTTGGGCTGTAATTTGAATATGTTAGATATCAGAACCTGAGTCTAGATGGGACTTCATTTTAATGAATGATTTGAATTGAATAATATGATGCTTATGAATTGAGTTATGATTGAAGTTATTCTTTGGACTATTAATATTCTTATGATGATACTAATATTGTGAGAATGATAGGAAGGGAAGGAGAGCTGATTGAACAAGTACAGGATAAAGGCAAGGGAAAATCCAGTTAAACTGTCAAGGTGAGTGTACTTATGATTTGTTTCATATATAAATATGAATATAGCTCTAAGAGCGGATTCGTTTGAATACTTCGGTATTCAGGATTTGTTTGGATATTAAAATATCCAGGATTGGTTGGGTCTTATGATCCAGGATTGGAATTGGACAAAGATACAATGATTTGTTGGAACTTATGTTCCAGGATTTGTTATTGCCAATGGGCAGGATTGTTCGGATTTTATATCCACTTACTCTATATAGAATTGTTATTACATTGTAGGGAAGGAGTACCTCACTAAGCTTAATGCTTACAGTTATATTTTAACAATTTCAGGTTTCTATGCTGCCAACTAGAATACCATATGACCGGTAACTTTGAGAGTTGCACCGTTGGAAGGAGCCGGGGTTTAAATGTGGGGATTTTATCATTGTCACACTGAAGATTTTAATTTACTCACACATTGTATATTTTGCGTTAGTATGGATTGAGTTGATGATTGTGAAATTTTATCGTAGTTAATCATAGTATTGTATGTCCGCTTAAATTATGACTCTGATATTGATTTCGTTATGGCACAATAATAATATTATGTTGATTATGCGCATTATACAGTAAAATATGGATAGATGAATTATATTTCCAATGGGCTCTAGATTATGATTTAATTATTCTAATAATAAATGATTAGTATGGATATTGGGTTTGGGGTGTGACAAACGCGGTCAGTTCCTACAAGTTACATTGGTCCCGTGCGAGGTGTTCGTGCCTCCTACGGGATCGTTTGGGGGCTGGTTTGGGTTTTTGCCCTTTAACGGCCTGTTTTCAATTCAAAGTGTGATTTTTGCAAATTATCGTCATACTCTCAAACCGGGAGACCTGGAACTACGCGGTCAGTTCCTACAAGTTACATTGGTCCCGTGCGAGGTGTCCGTGCCTCCTACGGGATTGTTTGGGGGCTGGTTTGGATTTTCACACCTTAAGGGCCTGTTTTCAAGTCTAAGTGTGATTTTTGCAAGTTATCGTCATACTCTCAAACCGGGAGACCTGGAACTACGCGGTCAGTTCCTATAAGTTACAGTGGTCCCGTGCGAGGTGTCCGTGCCTCCTACGGGATCGTTTGGGGGCTGGTTTGGGTTTTCGCCCTTTAACGGCCTGTTTTCAAGTCAAAGTGTGATTTTTGCAAATTATCATCATACTCTCAAACTGGGAGATCCGGGACTACAAGGTCAGTTCCTACAAGTTACATTGGTCCCGTGCGAGGTGTTCCTGCCTCCTACGGGGTCATTTGGGGGTTGGTTAGGTTTTTCACCCTTTAACTGCCTGTTTCCATGTCTAAGGGTGATTTTTGCAATTTATCGTCATACTCTCAAACCAGGAGACCCGGGACTACGCGGTCAGTTCCTACAAGTTACATTGGTCCCGTGCGAGGTGTTCGTGCCTCCTACGGGGTCGTTTGGAGGCTGGTTTGGATTTTCACCCTTTAAGGGCCTCTTTTCAAGTCTAAGTGTGATTTTTGCAAATTATCGTCATACTCTCAAACCGAGAGACTTGGAACTACGTGGTCAGTTCCTACAAGTTACATTGGTCCCGTGCGAGGTGTTCGTGCCTCCTACGGGATCGTTTGGGGGCTGGTTTGGGTTTTTGCCCTTTAACCGCCTGTTTTCAATTCATAGTGTGATTTTTGCAAATTATCGTCATACTCTCAAATCGGGAGACCTGGAACTACGCGGTCAGTTCCTACAAGTTACATTGGTCCCGTGCGTGGTGTCCGTGCCTCCTACGGGATTGTTTGGGGGCTGGTTTGGATTTTCACACCTTAAGGGCCTGTTTTCAAGTCTAAGTGTGATTTTTTCAAATTATCGTCATACTCTCAAACCGGGAGACCTGGAACTACGCGGTCAGTTCCTATAAGTTACAGTGGTCCCGTGCGAGGTGTTCGTGCCTCCTACGGGATCGTTTGGGGGCTGGTTTGGGTTTTCGCCCTTTAACAGCCTGTTTTCAAGTCAAAGTGTGATTTTTGCAAATTATCATCATACTCTCAAATCGGGAGATCCGGGTCTAAATGGTCAGTTCCTACAAGTTACATTGGTCCCGTACGAGGTGTTCCTGCCTCCTACGGGGTCATTTGGGTGCTGGTTAGGTTTTTCACCCTTTAACTGCCTGTTTCCAAGTCTAAGGGTGATTTTTGCAATTTATCGTCATACTCTCAAACCAGGAGACCCGGGACTATGCGGTCAGTTCCTACAAGTTACATTGGTCCCGTACGAGGTGTTCGTGCCTCCTACGGGGTCGTTTGGGGGCTGGTTTGGATTTTCACCCTTTAAGGGCCTCTTTTCAAGTCTAAGTGTGATTTTTGCAAATTATCGTCATACTCTCAAACTGGGAGACCCGGAACAACGCGGCAGTTCCTACAAGTTACATTGGTCCCGT
The DNA here is from genome assembly GCA_949130495.1 of Sambucus nigra. Lineage (NCBI taxonomy): Eukaryota > Viridiplantae > Streptophyta > Magnoliopsida > Dipsacales > Adoxaceae > Sambucus > Sambucus nigra. Next base: position 1,851,402 of record OX422223.1, read on the forward strand.
GCGAGGTGTTCGTGCCTCCTACGGGATCGTTTGGTGGCTGGTTTGGGTTTTCCCCCTTTAATGGCCAATTTTCAAGTCAAAGTGTGATTTATGGAAATTATCGTCATACTCTCAAACCAGGAGACCCGGGACTACGCGGTCAGTTCCTACAAGTTACATTGGTCCCGTGCGAGGTGTTCGTTCCTCGTACGGGGTCGTTTGGGGGTTGGTTTGGGTTTTCACCCTTTAACGGCCTGTTTTCAAGTCTAAGTGTGATTTTTGCAAATTATAATCATACTCTCAAACCGGGAGACCCGGACTATGCGGTCAGTTCCTATAAGTAACATTGGTCCCGTGCGTGGTGTCCGTGCCTCCTACGGGATCGTTTGGGGGCTGGTTTGGATTTTCACCCTTTAACGACCTGTTTTCAGGTCTAAGTGTGATTTTAGAAAATTATCGTCATACTCTTAAACCGAGAGACCTGGAACTACGCGGTCAGTTCCTAAAAGTTACATTGGTCCCGTGCGAGGTGTTCGTGCCTCCTACGGGGTCATTTGGGGGCTGGTTTGGGTTTTCACCCTTTAATGGAATGTTTTCAAGTCTAAGTGTGATTTTTGCAAATTATCATCATACCCTCAAACCGGGAGACCGGGACTATGCGGTCAGTTCCTATAAGTTACATTGGTCCCGTGCGAGGTGTTCGTGCCTCCTACGGGATCGCTTGGGGGCTGGTTTGGGTTTTCGCCCTTTAACGGCCTGTTTTCAAGTCAAAGTGTGATTTTTGCAAATTATCGTCATACGCTCAAATCGGGAGATTCAGGACTACGCGGTCAGTTCCTACAACTTACATTGGTCCCGTGCGAGGTGTTCGTGCCGCCTACGGGGTGGTTTGGGGCTGGTTTGGGTTTTCACCCTTCAACGGCTTGTATTCAAGTCAAAGTGTGATTTTTGCAAATTATCATCATATTCTTAAACCAGGAGACCCGAGACTACGCGGTCAGTTTCTACGAGTTACATTGATCCTGTGCGAGGTGTTCGTGCCTCCTACGGCGTCGTTTGGGGGCTGGTTTGGGTTTTCACCCTTTAACGACCTATTTTCAAGTCTAAGTTTGACTTTTGCAAATTATCGTCATGCTATCAAACCGAGAGACCCGGGACTACGCGGTCAGTTCCTACAAGTTACATTGGTCCCGTGCGAGGTGTTCGTGCCTCCTACGGGATTATTTGGTTGCTGGTTTGGATTTTCACACTTTAACGGCCTGTTTTCAAGTCTAAGTGTGATTTTTCCAAATTATCGTCATACTCTCAAACCGGGAGACCTGGAACTACGCGGTCAGTTCCTACAAGTTACATTGGTCTCGTGCGAGGTGTTCGTGCCTCCTACGGGATCGTTTGGGGGCTGGTTTGGGTTTTCGCCCTTTAACGGCCTATTTTCAATTCAAAGTGTGATTTTTGCAAATTATCGTCTAACTCTCAAACCGGGAGACCTGGAACTACGCGGTCAGTTCCTACAAGTTACATTGGTCCCGTGCGAGGTGTTCGTGCCTCCTACGGGATCGTTTGGGGGCTGGTTTGGGTTTTTGCCCTTTAACGGCCTGTTTTCAATTCAAAGTGTGATTTTTGCAAATTATCGTCATACTCTCAAACCGGGAGACCTGGAACTACGCAGTCAGTTCCTACAAGTTACATTGGTCCCGTGCGAGGTGTCCATGCCTCCTACGGGATTGTTTGGGGGCTGGTTTGGATTTTCACACCTTAAGGGCCTGTTTTCAAGTCTAAGTGTGATTTTTGCAAATTATCGTCATACTCTCAAACCGAGAGACCTGGAACTACGCGGTCAGTTCCTATAAGTTACAGTGGTCCCGTGCGAGGTGTTCGTGCCTCCTACGGGATCGTTTGGGGGCTGGTTTGGGTTTTCGCCCTTTAACGGCCTGTTTTCAAGTCAAAGTGTGATTTTTGCAAATTATCATCATACTCTCAAACTGGGAGATCCGGGACTACATGGTCAGTTCCTACAAGTTACATTGGTCCCGTGCGAGGTGTTCCTGCCTCCTACGGGGTCATTTGGGGGTTGGTTAGGTTTTTCACCCTTTAACTGCCTGTTTCCAAGTCTAAGGGTGATTTTTGCAATTTATCGTCATACTCTCAAACCAGGAGACCCGGGACTACGCGGTCAGTTCCTACAAGTTACATTGGTCCCGTGCGAGGTGTTCGTACCTCCTACGGGGTCGTTTGGAGGCTGGTTTGGATTTTCACCCTTTAAGGGCCTCTTTTCACGTCTAAGTGTGATTTTTACAAATTATCATCATACTCTCAAACCGGGAGACCTGGGACTACGCGGTCAGTTCCTACAAGTTACATTGGTCCCGTGCGTGGTGTTCGTGCCTCCTACGGGATCGTTTGGATGCTGATTTGGATTTTCACACCTTAAGGGCCTGTTTTCAAGTCTAAGTGTGATTTTTGGAAATTATCGTCATACTCTCAAACCGGGAGACCTGAAACTACGCGGTCAGTTCCTATAAGTTACAGTGGTCCCGTGCGAGGTGTTCGTGCCTCCTACGGGATCGTTTGGGGGCTGGTTTGGGTTTTCGCCCTTTAACAGCCTATTTTCAAGTCAAAGTGTGATTTTTGCAAATTATCATCATACTCTCAAATCGGGAGATCCGGGTCTAAATGGTCAGTTCCTACAAGTTACATTGGTCCTGTGCGAGGTGTTCCTGCCTCCTACGGGGTCATTTGGGGGCTGGTTTGGTTTTTCACCCTTTAACTGCCTATTTCCAAGTCTAAGGGTGATTTTTGCAATTTATCGTCATAATCTCAAACCAGGAGACCCGGGACTACGCGGTCAGTTCCTACAAGTTACATTGGTCCCGTGCGAGGTGTTCGTTCCTCGTACGGGGTCGTTTGGGGGTTGGTTTGGGTTTTCACCCTTTAACGACCTGTTTTCAAGTCTAAGTGTGATTTTTGCAAATTATCGTCATACTCTCAAATCGGGAGACCCGGACTATGCGGTCAGTTCCTATAAGTTACATTGGTCCCGTACGTGGTGTCCGTGCCTCCTACGGGATCGTTTGGGGGCTGGTTTGGATTTTCACCCTTTAACGACCTGTTTTCAAGTCTAAGTGTGATTTTTGAAAATTATCGTCATACTCTTAAACCGAGAGACCTGGAACTACGCGATCAATTCCTAAAAGTTACATTGGTCCCGTGCGAGGTGTTCGTGCCTCCTACGGGGTCATTTGGGAGCTGGTTTGGGTTTTCACCCTTTAATGGAATGTTTTCAAGTCTAAGTGTGATTTTTGCAAATTATCATCATACCCTCAAACCGGGAGACCGGGACTATGCGGTCAGTTCCTATAAGTTACATTGGTCCCGTGCGAGGTGTTCGTGCCTCCTACGGGATCGCTTGGGGGCTGATTTGGGTTTTCGCCCTTTAACGGCCTGTTTTCAAGTCAAAGTGTGATTTTTGCAAATTATCGTCATACGCTCAAATCGGGAGATTCAGGACTACGCGGTCAGTTCCTACAACTTACATTGGTCCCGTGCGAGGTGTTCGTGCCTCCTACGGGGTCGTTTGGGGCTGGTTTGGGTTTTCACCCTTCAACAGCCTGTATTCAAGTCAAAGTGTGATTTTTGCAAATTATCATCATATTCTTAAACCAGGAGACCCGGGACTACGCGGTCAGTTTCTACGAGTTACATTGATCCTGTGCGAGGTGTTCGTGCCTCCTACGGCGTCGTTTGGGGGCTGGTTTGGGTTTTCACACTTTAACGACTTGTTTTCAAGTCTAAGTTTGGCTTTTGCAAATTATCGTCATGCTATCAAACCGAGAGACCCGGGACTACGCGGTCAGTTCCTACAAGTTACATTGGTCCCGTGCGAGGTGTTCGTGCCTCCTACAGGATTGTTTGGTTGCTGGTTTGGATTTTCACCCTTTAACGGCCTGTTTAAACGTCTAAGTGTGATTTTTACAAATTATCATCATACTCTCAAACCGGGAGACCCGGGACTACGCGGCCAGTTCCTACAAGTTACATTGGTCCCGTGCGAGGTGTTCGTGCCTCCTATGGGATCGTTTGGATGTTGATTTGGGTTTTCTCCCTTTAACGGTCTGTTTTAAAGCAAAGTGTGATTTTTGCAAATTATCGTCATACTCTCAAACTGGGAGATCCGGGACTACACGATCAGCTCTTACAAGTTACCTTGGTACCGTGCGAGGTGTTCGTGCCTCCTACGGGGTCGTTTTGGGCTAGTTTTGGTTTTCACCCTTTAACGGGCTCTTTTCAAGTCTAATTGTGATTTTTGTAAATTATCATCATACTCTAAAACCGGGAGACCCGGGACTACGCGGTCAGTTCCTACAATTTACATCGTTCCCGTGTGAGGTGTTCGTGCCTCCTACGGGGTCGTTTGGGGGTTGGTTTGGGTCTTCACCCTTCAACGACCTATTTTCAAGTCAAAGTGTGATTTTTGTAAATTATCTTAATACTCTCAAACATAGAGACTCAGGATTACGCGGTCAGTTCCTACAAGTTACATTGATCCCGTGCAAGGTGTTCGTGCCTCCTATTGGGTCGTTTGGGCGCTGGTTTGTGTTTTCACCCTTTAACGGCCTGTTTTCAAGTCTAAGTTTGACTTTTGCAAATTATCGTCATACTCTAAAATAGGGAGACCCGGGACTACGTGGTCAGTTCCTACAAGTTACATTGGTCCCGTCCGAGGTGTTCGTGCCTCCTACGGGGTCGTTTGGGGGCTGCTTGGATTTTCACCCTTTAACAGCCTGTTTTCAAGTCAAAGTGTGATTTTAACAAATTATCATCATACTCTCAAACCGGGAGACCTGGGACTACGCGGTCAGTTCCTACAAGTTACATTGGTCCCGTGCGTGGTGTTCGTGCCTCCTACGGGATCGTTTGGGTGCTGATTTGGATTTTCACACCTTAAGGGCCTGTTTTCAAGTCTAAGTGTGATTTTTGTAAATTATCGTCATACTCTCAAACAGGGAGACCTGAAACTACGCGGTCAGTTCCTATAAGTTACAGTGGTCCCGTGCGAGGTGTTCGTGCCTCCTACGGGATCGTTTGGGGGCTGGTTTGGGTTTTCGCCCTTTAACAGCCTATTTTCAAGTCAAAGTGTGATTTTTGCAAATTATCATCATACTCTCAAATCGGGAGATCCGGGTCTAAATGGTCAGTTCCTACAAGTTACATTGGTCCTGTGCGAGGTGTTCCTGCCTCCTACGGGGTCATTTGGGGGCTGGTTAGGTTTTTCACCCTTTAACTGCCTATTTCCAAGTCTAAGGGTGATTTTTGCAATTTATCGTCATACTCTCAAACCAGGAGACCCGGTACTACGCGGTCAGTTATTACAAGTTAGATTGGTCCCGTGCGAGGTGTTCGTTCCTCGTACGGGGTCGTTTGGGGGTTGGTTTGGGTTTTCACCGTTTAACGACCTGTTTTCAAGTCTAAGTGTGATTTTTGCAAATTATCGTCATACTCTCAAACTGGGAGGCCCGGACTATGCGGTCAGTTCCTATAAGTTACATTGGTCCCGTACGTGGTGTCCGTGCCTCCTACGGGATCGTTTGGGGGCTGGTTTGGATTTTCACCCTTTAACGACCTGTTTTCAAGTCTAAGTGTGATTTTTGAAAATTATCGTCATACACTTAAACCGAGAGACCTGGAACTACGCGATCAATTCCTAAAAGTTACATTGGTCCCGTGCGAGGTGTTCGTGCCTCCTACGGGGTCATTTGGGAGCTGGTTTGGGTTTTCACCCTTTAATGGATTGTTTTCAAGTCTAAGTGTGATTTTTGCAAATTATCATCATACCCTCAAACCGGGAGATCGGGACTATGCGGTCAGTTCCTATAAGTTACATTGGTCCCGTGCGAGGTGTTCGTGCCTCCTACGGGATCGCTTGGGGGCTGATTTGGGTTTTCCTCCTTTAACGGCCTGTTTTCAAGTCAAAGTGTGATTTTTGCAAATTATCGCCATACGCTCAAATCGGGAGATTCAGGACTACGCGGTCAGTTCCTACAACTTACATTGGTCCCGTGCGAGGTGTTCGTGCCTCCTACGGGGTCGTTTGGGGCTGGTTTGGGTTTTCACCTTTCAACGGCCTGTATTCAAGTCAAAGTGTGATTTTTGCAAATTATCATCATATTCTTAAACCAGGAGACCCGGGACTACGCGGTCAGTTTCTACGAGTTACATTGATCCTGTGCGAGGTGTTCGTGCCTCCTACGGCGTCGTTTGGGGGCTGGTTTGGGTTTTCACACTTTAACGACCTGTTTTCAAGTCTAAGTTTGGCTTTTGCAAATTATCGTCATGCTATCAAACCGAGAGACCCGGGACTACGCGGTCAGTTCCTACAAGTTACATTGGTCCCGTGCGAGGTGTTCGTGCCTCCTACGGGATTGTTTGGTTGCTGGTTTGGATTTTCACCCTTTAACGGCCTGTTTAAACGTCTAAGTGTGATTTTTACAAATTATCATCATACTCTCAAACCGGGAGACCCGGGACTACGCGGCCAGTTCCTACAAGTTACATTGGTCCCGTGCGAGGTGTTCGTGCCTCCTATGGGATCGTTTGGGTGTTGATTTGGGTTTTCGCCCTTTAACGGTCTGTTTTAAAGCAAAGTCTGATTTTTGCAAATTATCATCATACTCTCAAACTGGGAGATCCGGGACTACGCGATCAGCTCTTACAAGTTACCTTGGTACCGTGCGAGGTGTTCGTGCCTCCTACGGGGTCGTTTTGGGCTAGTTTTGGTTTTCACCCTTTAACGGCCTCTTTTCAAGTCTAATTGTGATTTTTGTAAATTATCATCATACTCTAAAACCGGGAGACCCGGGACTACGCGGTCAGTTCCTACAATTTACATCGTTCCCGTGTGAGGTGTTCGTGCCTCCTACGGGGTCGTTTAGGGGCTGGTTTGGGTCTTCACCCTTCAACGACCTATTTTCAAGTCAAAGTGTGATTTTTGTAAATTATCTTAATAATCTCAAACATAGAGACTCAGGATTACGCGGTCAGTTCCTACGAGTTACATTGATCCCGTGCAAGGTGTTCGTGCCTCCTATTGGGTCGTTTGGGGGCTGGTTTGGGTTTTCACCCTTTAACGGCCTGTTTTCAAGTCTAAGTTTGACTTTTGCAAATTATCGTCATACTCTAAAATAGGGAGACCAGGGACTACGTGGTCAGTTCCTACAAGTTACATTGGTCCCGTGCGAGGTGTTCGTGCCTCCTACGGGGTCGTTTGGGGGCTGGTTTGGATTTTCACCCTTTAACGGCCTGTTTTCAAGTCAAAGTGTGATTGTAACAAATTATCATCATACTCTCAAACCGGGAGACCCGGGACTATGCGGTCATTCCTACAAGTTACATTGGTCCCGTGCGAGGTGTCCGTGCCTCCTACGGGATCGTTTGGGGGCTGGTTTGGATTTTCACCCTTTAACGGCCTATTTTCATGTCTAAGTGTGATTTTTGCAAATTAGCATCGTACTCTCAAACTGGGAGACCCGGGAATACGCGGTCAGTTCCTACAAGTTACACTGGTCCCGTGCGAGGTCTTCGTGCCTCATACGGGATCGTTTGGGGGTGGTTTGGGTTTTCACCCTTCAACGGCTTGTTTTCAAGTCAAAGTGTGATTTTTGCAAATTATTGTCATACTCACAAACCGAGAGACCCGGTACTACGCGGTCAGTTCCTACAAGTTACATTGGTCCCGTGCGAGGTGTTCGTGCCTCGTACGGGGTCGTTTAGAGGCTGGTTTGTGTTATCACCCTTTAACGACCTCTTTTCAAGTCTAAGTGTGATTTTTGCAAATTATCGTCATGCCCTCAAACCGGGATCCCCGGACTAGGCGGTCAGTTCCTACAAGTTACATTCGTCCCGTGCGAGGTGTCTGTGCCTCCTCCAGGATCGTTTGGGGGCTGGTTTGGATTTTCACCCTTTAACGGCCTGTTTTCAAGTCCAAGTGTGATTTTTGCAAATTTTCGTCATACTCTCAAACCGGGAGACCCGGAACAGCGCGGTCAGTTCCTACAAGTTACATTGGTCCCGTGCGAGGTGTTCGTGCCTCCTACGGGATCGTTTGGGGGCTGGTTTGGGTTTTCGCCCTTTAATGACATGTTTTCAAGTCAAAGTGTGTTTTTTGCAAATTATAATCATACTCTCAAACCGGGAGATCCGGAACTACGTGGTCAGTTCCTACAAGTTACATTGGTCCCGTGCGAGGTGTTCGTGCCTCCTACGGGGTCGTTTGGGGGCTGGTTTGGGTTTTCTTCCTTTAACGGCCTGTTTTCAAGTCTAAGTGTGATTTTTCCAAATTATCATCATACTCTCAAACTGGGAGACCCGGGACTATGCGGTCAGTTCCTACAAGTTTACATTGGTCCCGTGCGAGGTGTTCGTGCCTCCTATGGGGTCGTTTGGGGGCTGGTTTGGGTTTTCACCCTTTAACGGCCTGTTTTCAAGTCTAAGTGTGATTTTTACAAATTATCGTCATGCTCTCAAATAGGGAGCCCCGGACTACGCGGCAAGTTCCTGCAAGTTACATTGGTCCCGTGCGAGGTGTCCGTGCCTCCTAGGGGATCGTTTGGGGGCTGGTTTGGATTTTCACCCTTTAAATGCCTGTTTTCAAGTCTAAGTGTGATTTTTGAAAATTATCATCATACTCTCAAACTGGGAGACCCGAAACAACGCGGTCAGTTCCTACAAGTTACATTGGTCCCGTGCAAGGTGTTTGTGCCTCCTACGGGATCGTTTTGGGGCTGGTTTGGGTTTTCTCCCTTTAACGACCTGTTTTCAAGTCAAAGTGTGATTTTTGCAAATTATAATCATACTCTCAAACCGGGAGACCCGGACTATGCGGTCAGTTCCTACAAGTTACATTGGTCTCGTGCGAGGTGTTCGTGCCTCCTACGGGGTCGTTTGGGGGCTAGTTTTTTTATGTTTTCACCCCTTAACAGCCTGTTTTCAAGTTTAAGTGTGATTTTTCCAAATTATCATCATACTCTCAAACTGGGAGACCCGGGACTATGCGGTCAGTTCCTACAAGTTACATTGGTCCCGTGCGAGGTGTTCGTGGCTCCTACGGGGTCGTTTGGGGGCTGGTTTGGGTTTTCACCCTTTAACGGCCTGTTTCATAGTCAAAGGGTGATTTTTACAAATTATCGTCATTCTCTCAAACCGAGAGCCCCGAGACTACACGATCAGTTCCTACAAGTTACATTTGTCCCGTGGGAGGTGTTCGTGCCTCCTACGGGATCGTTTTGGGGGCTGGTTTGGGTTTTCACCCTTTAACGGCCTGTTTCATAGTCAAAGGGTGATTTTTAAAAATTATCGTCATTCTCTGAAACCGAGAGCCCCGGGACTACGCGGTCAGTTCCTACAAGTTATATTGGTCCCGTGGGAGGTGTTCGTGCCTCCTACGGGATCGTTTTGGAGTAGTTTGGGTTTTCACCCTTTAACGGCCTGTTTTCAAGTCAAGCTGTGATTTTTGAAAATTATCGTCATACTCTTAAACTGGGAGACCCGGGACTACGCGGTCAGTTCCTACAAGTTACATTGGTCCCGTGCGAGGTGTTCGTGCCTCCTACGGGGTCGTTTGGGGGCTGGTTTGGGTTTTCACCCTTTAACGGCCTGTTTCATAGTCAAAGGGTGATTTTCACAAATTATCGTCATTCTCTCAAACCGAGAGCCCCGGGACTACGCGGTCAGTTCCTACAAGTTACATTGGTCCCGTGGGAGGTGTTCGTGCCTCCTACGGGATTGTTTTGGAGTGGTTTGGGTTTTCACCCTTTAACGGCCTGTTTTCAAGTGAAACTGTGATTTTTGCAAATTATTGTCATACTCTCAAACCGAGAGTCCCGGGACTACGTGGTCAATTCCTACAAGTTACATTGCTCTCGTGCCAGGGGTTCGTGCCTCCTACGGGATCGTTTGGTGGCTGGTTTGGGTTTTCCCCCTTTAACGGCCAGTTTTCAGGTCAAAGTGTGATTTTTGGAAATTATCGTCATACTCTCAAACCGGGAGACCCAAAGACTACGCGGTCAGTTTGTACAAGTTACATTGGTCCCATGCGAGGTGTTCGTTCCTCGTACGGGGTCGTTTGGGGGTCGGTTTGGGTTTTCACCCTTTAACGGCCGGTTTTCAAGTCTAAGTGTGATTTTTGCAAATTATCGTCATACTCTCAAACCGGGAGACCCGGACTAGGCGGTCAGTTCCTATAAGTTACATTGGTCCCGTGCGTGGTGTCCGTGCCTCCTACGGGATCGTTTGGGGGCTGGTTTGGATTTTCACCCTTTAACGACCTGTTTTCAAGTCTAAGTGTGATTTTTGCAAATTATCGTCATACTCTTAAACTGCGAGACTTGGAACAACGCGGTCAGTTCCTAAAAGTTACATTGGTCCCGTGCGAGGTGTTCATGCCTCCTACGGGGTCATTTGGGGGCTGGTTTGGGTTTTCACCCTTTAACGGCATGTTTTCAAGTCTAAGTGTGATTTTTGGTAATTATCGTCATAATCTCAAACCGGGAGATTCGGGACTACGCGGTCAGTTCCTACAAGTTACATTGGTCCCGTGCGAGGTGTTCGTGCCTCCTACGGGGTCGTTTGGGGCTGGTTTGGGTTTTCACCCTTCAATGGCCTGTTTTCAAGTCAAAGGGTGATTTTTGAAAATTACCATCATATTCTCAAACCAGGAGACCCGGGACTACGCGGTCAGTTCCTACAAGTTACATTGATCCTGTGCGAGGTGTTCGTGCCACCTACGGCGTCGTTTGGGGGCTGGTTTCGGTTTTCACCCTTTAACGACCTATTTTCAAGTCTAAATTTGACTTTTACAAATTATCATCATACTCTCAAACCGAGAGACCCGGGACTACGCGGTCAGTTCCTACAAGTTACATTGGTCCCATGCGAGGTGTTCGTGCCTCCTACGGGATCGTTTGGGTGATGATTTGGGTTTTCGCCCTTTAACGGTCTGTTTTCAAGCACAGTGTGATTTTTGCAAATTATCGTCATAGTCTCAAAATGGGAGATCCGGGACTATCCGATCAGCTCTTACAAGTTACCTTGGTACCGTACGAGGTGTCCGTGCCTCCTACGGGGTCGTTTGGGGCTAGTTTGGGTTTTCACCCTTTAACGGCCTCTTTTCAAGTCTAATTGTGATTTTTGCAAGTTATCATCATACTCTCAAACCGGGAGACCCAGGACTACGCGGTCAGTTCCTACAAGTTACATTGGTCCCGTGCGAGGTGTTCGTGCCTCCTATGGGGTCGTTTGGGGGCTGGTTTGGGTTTTCACCCTTTTACGGCCTGTTTTCAAGTCTAAGTGTGACTTTTGCAAATTATCGTCATACTCTCAAACCAGGAGACCCGGGACTACGCGATCAGTTTCTACAAGTTACATTGGTCCCGTGCGGGGTGTTCATGCCTCCTACGGGATCGTTTGGGGGCTGGTTTGGGAGTTCACCCTTTAACGGCATGTTTTAAAGTCAAAGTGTGATTTTTGCAAATTATCGTCATACTCTAAAACCGGGAGACCCGGGACTACGCAGTCAGTTCCTACAAGTTACATTGGTCCCGTGCGAGGTGTTCGTGCCTCCTACGGGGTCGTTTGGGGGTTGGTTTGGATTTTCACCCTTTAACGGCCTGTTTTCAAGTCAAAGTGTGATTTTTGCAAATTATAATCATACTCTCAAACCAGGAGAACCGGGACTACGCGGTCAGTTCCTGCAAGTTACATTGATCCCGTGCGAGGTGGTCGTGCCTCATACGGGGTCGTTTGGGGGCTGGTTTGGATTTTCACCCTTTAACGGCCTCTTTTCAAGTCTAAGCGTGATTTTTGCAAATTATCGTCATACTCTCAAACCGAGAGACCCAAAACAACGCGGTCAGTTCCTACAAGTTACATTCGTCACGTGCGAGGTGTTCGTGCCTCCTACGGGATCGTTTGGTGGCTGGTTTGGCTTTTCACCCTTTAACGGCCAGTTTTCATGTCAAAGTGTGATTTTTGGAAATTATCATCATACTCTCAAACCGGGAGACCCGGGACTACGCGGTTAGTTCCTACAAGTTACATTGGTCCCGTGCGAGGTATTCGTGCCTCGTACGGGGTAGTTTGGGGGTTGGTTTGGGTTTTCACCCTTTAACGGCCTGTTTTCAAGTCAAAGTGTGATTTTTGCAAATTATCGTCATACTCTCAAACCCGGAGACCCGGACTAGGCGGTCAGTTCCTATAAGTTACATTGGTCCCGTGCGAGGTGTTCGTGACTCCTACGGGATCGTTTGGGTGGTGATTTGGGTTTTCGCCCTTTAACGGTCTGTTTTCAAGCAAAGTGTGATTTTTGCAAATTATCATCATACTCTCAAACTGGGAGATCCGGGACTATGCGATCAGCTCTTACAAGTTACCTTGGTACCGTGCGAGGTGTCCGTGCCTCCTACGGGGTCGTTTGGGGCTAGTTTGGGTTTTCACCCTTTAACGGCCTCTTTTCAAGTCTAATTGTGATTTTTGCAAGTTATCATCATACTCTCAAACCGGGAGACCCGGGACTACGCGGTCAGTTCCTACAAGTTACATTGGTCCCGTGCGAGGTGTTCGTGCCTCCTACGGGGTCGTTTGGGGGCTGGTTTGGATTTTCACCCTTTTACGGCCTGTTTTCAAGTCTAAGAGTGACTTTTGCAAATTATCGTCATACTCTCAAACCAGGAGACCCGGGACTACGCGATCAGTTTCTACAAGTTACATTGGTCCCGTGCGAGGTGTTCGTGCCTCCTACGGGATCGTTTGGGGGCTGGTTTGGGAGTTCACCCTTTAACGGCATGTTTTAAAGTCAAAGTGTGATTTTTGCAAATTATCATCATACTCTAAAACCGAGAGACCCGGGACTACGCGGTCAGTTCCTAAAAGTTACATTGGTCCCGTGCGAGGTGTTCGTGCCTCCTACGGCGTCGTTTGGGGGCTGGTTTGGGTTTTCACCCTTTAACGACCTGTTTTCAAGTCTAAATTTGACTTTTGCAAATTATCATCATACTCTCAAACCGAGAGACCCGGGACTACGCGGTCAGTTCCTACAAGTTACATTGGTCCCGTGCGAGGTGTTCGTGCCTCCTACGGGATCGTTTGGGTGCTGGTAAGGATTTTCACCCTTTAACGGCCTATTTTCACGTCAAAGTGTAATTTTTACAAATTATCATCATACTCTCAAACCGGGAGACCTAGGACTACGCGGTCAGTTCCTACAAGTTACATTGGTCCCGTGCGAGGTGTTCGTGCCTCCTACGGGATCGTTTGGGTGCTGATTTGGGTTTTCGCCCTTTAACGGTCTGTTTTCAAGCAAAGTGTGATTTTTGCAAATTATCGTCATAGTCTCAAACTGGGAGATCCGGGACTATGCGATCAGCTCTTACAAGTTACCTTGGTACCGTGCGAGGTGTCCGTGCCTCCTACGGGGTCGTTTGGGGCTAGTTTGGGTTTTCACCCTTTAACGGCCTCTTTTCAAGTCTAATTGTGATTTTTTCAAGTTATCATCATACTCTCAAACCGGGAGACCCGGGACTACGCGGTCAGTTCCTACAAGTTACATTGGTCCCGTGCGAGGTGTTCGTGCCTCCTACGTGGTCGTTTGTGGGCTGGTTTGGATTTTCACCCTTTTACGGCCTGTTTTCAAGTCTAAGTGTGACTTTTGCAAATTATCGTCATACTCTCAAACCAGGAGACCCGGGACTACGCGATCAGTTTCTACAAGTTACATTGGTCCCGTGCCAGGTGTTCGTGCCTCCTACGGGATCGTTTGGGGGCTGGTTTGGGAGTTCACCCTTTAACGGCATGTTTTAAAGTCAAAGTATGATTTTTGCAAATTATCATCATACTCTAAAACCGGGAGACCCGGGACTACGCGGTCAGTTCCTAAAAGTTACATTGGTCCCGTGCGAGGTGTTCGTGCCTCCTACGGCGTCGTTTGGGGGCTGGTTTGGGTTTTCACCCTTTAACGACCTGTTTTCAAGTCTAAATTTGACTTTTGCAAATTATCATCATACTCTCAAACCGAGAGACCCGGGACTACGCGGTCAGTTCCTACAAGTTACATTGGTCTCGTGCGAGGTCTTCGTGCCTCCTACGGGATCGTTTGGGTGCTGGTAAGGATTTTCACCCTTTAACGGCCTGTTTTCACGTCAAAGTGTAATTTCTACAAATTATCATCATAATCTCAAACCGGGAGACCAAGGAATACGCAGTCAGTTCCTACAAGTTACATTGGTCCCGTGCGAGGTGTTCGTGCCTCCTACGGGATCGTTTGGGTGCTGATTTGGGTTTTCGCCCTTTAACGGTCTGTTTTCAAGCAAAGTGTGATTTTTGCAAATTATCGTCATAGTCTCAAACTGGGAGATCCGGGACTATGCGATCAGCTCTTACAAGTTACCTTGGTACCGTGCTAGGTGTCCGTGCCTCCTACGGGGTCGTTTGGGGCTAGTTTGGGTTTTCACCCTTTAACGGCCTCTTTTCAAGTCTAATTGTGATTTTTGCAAGTTATCATCATACTCTCAAACCGGGAGACCCGGGACTACGCGGTCAGTTCCTACAAGTTACATTGGTCCCGTGCGAGGTGTTCGTGCCTCCTACGGGGTCGTTTGGGGGCTGGTTTGGATTTTCACCCTTTTACGGCCTGTTTTCAAGTCTAAGTGTGACTTTTGCAAATTATCTTCATACTCTCGAACCAGGAGACCCGGGACTACGCGATCAGTTTCTACAAGTTACATTTGTCCCGTGCGAGGTGTTCGTGCCTCCTACGGGATCGTTTGGGGGCTGGTTTGGGAGTTCACCCTTTAACGGCATGTTTTAAAGTCAAAGTGTGATTTTTGCAAATTATCGTCATACTCTAAAACCGGGAGACCCGAGACTACGGGGTCAGTTCCTAAAAGTTACATTGGTCCCGTGCGAGGTGTTCGTGCCTCCTACGGGGTCGTTTGGGGGTTGGTTTGGGTTTTCACCCTTTAACGGCCTGTTTTCAATTCAAAGTGTGATTTTTGCAAATTATCGTCATACTCTCAAACCGGGAGACCCGGAACAACGCGGTTAGTACCTACAAGTTACATTGGTCCCGTGCAAGGTGTTCGTGCCTCCTACGGGATCGTTTTGGGGCTGGTTTGGGTTTTCTCCCTTTAACGGCCTGTTTTCAAGTCAAAGTGTGATTTTTGCAAATTATAATCATACTCTCAAATCGGGAGACCCGGACTATGCGGTCAGTTCCTACAAGTTACATTCGTCCCGTGCGAGGTGTTCGTGCCTCCTACGGGATCGTTTGGTGGCTGGTTTGGCTTTTCACCCTTTAACGGCCAGTTTTCACGTCAAAGTGTGATTTTTGGAAATTATCATCATACTCTCAAACCGGGAGACCCGGGACTACGCGGTTAGTTCCTACAAGTTACATTGGTCCCGTGCGAGGTGTTCGTGCCTCGTACGGGGTCGTTTGGGGGTTGGTTTGGGTTTTCACCCTTTAACGACCTGTTTTCAAGTCTAAGTGTGATTTTTGCAAATTGTCGTCATACTCTCAAACCGGGAGACCCGGACTATGCATTCAGCTCCTATAAGTTACATTGGTCCTGTGCGAGGTGTCCGTGCCTCCTACGGGATCGTTTGGGAGCTGGTTCGGATTTTCACCCTTTAACTGCCTGTTTTCAAGTCCAAGTGTGATTTTTGCAAATTTTTGTCATACTCCCAAACCATGAGACCCGGAACAGCGCGGTCAGTTCCTACAAGTTACATTGGTCCCGTGCGAGGTGTTCGTGCCTCCTACGGGATCGTTTGGGGGCTGGTTTGGGTTTTTACCCTTTAACGGCATGTTTTCAAGTCAAAGTGTGATTTTTGCAAATTATAATCATACTCTCAAACCGGGAGATCCGAAACTACGCGGTCAGTTCCTATAAGTTACATTGGTCCCGTGCGAGGAGTTCGTGCCTCCTACGGGGTCATTTGAGGGATGGTTTGGGTTTTCACCCTTTAACGGCCTATTTTCAAGTCTATGTGTAATTTTTCCAAATTATCATCATACTCTCAAACTGGGAGATCCGGGACTACGCGGTCAGTTCCTACAAGTTACATTGGTCCCGTGCGAGGTGTTCGTGCCTCCTACGGGGTCGTTTGGGGGCTGGTTTGGGTTTTCACCCTTCAACGGCCTGTTTTCAAGTCTAAGTGTGATTTTTGCAAATTATCGTAATACTCTCAAACCGGGAGACCCGGAACAACGCGGTTAGTACCTACAAGTTACATCGGTCCCGTGCAAGGTGTTCGTGCCTCCTACGGGATCGTTTTGGGGCTGGTTTGGGTTTTCTCCCTTTAACGGCCTGTTTTCAAGTCAAAGTGTGATTTTTGCAAATTATAATCATACTCTCAAACCGGGAGACCCAGACTATGCGGTCAGTTCCTACAAGTTACATTGGTCCCGTGCGAGGTGTTCGTGCCTCCTACGGGGTCGTTTGGGGGCTGGTTTGGATTTTCACCCTTTAACGGCCTATTTTCAAATCTAAGTGTGATTTTTCCAAATTATCATCATACTCTCAAACTGGCAGACCCAGGACTACGCGGTTAGTTCCTACAAGTTACATTGGTCCCGTGCGAGGTGTTCGTGCCTCCTACGGGGTCGTTTGGGGGCTGGTTTGGATTTTCACCCTTTAACGGCCTCTTTTCAAGTCTAAGTGTGATTTTTGCAAATTATCGTCATACTCTCAAACCGAGAGACCCGAAACAACGCGGTCAGTTCCTACAAGTTACATTCGTCCCGTGCGAGGTGTTCGTGCCTCCTACGGGATCATTTGGTGGCTGGTTTGGCTTTTCACCCTTTAACGGCCAGTTTTCAGTTCAAAGTGTGATTTTTGGAAATTATCATCATACTCTCAAACCAAGAGACCCGGGACTACGCGGTTAGTTCCTACAAGTTACATTGGTCCCGTGCGAGGTGTTCGTGCCTCGTACGGGGTCGTTTGGGGGTTGGTTTGGGTTTTCACCCTTTAACGGCCTGTTTTCAAGTCTAAGTGTGATTTTTGCAAATTATCGTCATACTCTCAAACCGGGAGACCCGGACTATGCGGTCAGTTCCTATAAGTTACATTGGTCCCGTGTGAGGTGTCCGTGCCTAATACGGGATCGTTTGGGAGCTGGTTCGGATTTTCACATTTTAACGGCCTGTTTTCAAGTCCAAGTGTGATTTTTGCAAATTTTCATCATACTATCAAACCGGGAGACCCGAAACAGCGCGGTCAGTTCCTACAAGTTACATTGGTCTCGTGCGAGGTGTTCGTGCCTCCTACGGGATCGTTTGGGGGCTGGTTTGGGTTTTTACCCTTTAATGGCATGTTTTCAAGTCAAAGTGTGATTTTTGCAAATTATAATCATACTCTCAAACCGTGAGATCCGGAACTATGCGGTCAGTTCCTACAAGTTACATTGGTCCCGTGCGAGGAGTTCGTGCCTCCTACGGGGTCGTTTGAGGGATGGTTTGGGTTTTCACCCTTTAACGGCCTATTTTCAAGTCTAAGTGTGATTTTTCCAAATTATCATCATACTCTCAAACTGGGAGATCCGGGACTACGCGGTCAGTTCCTACAAGTTACATTGGTCCCGTGCGAGGTGTTCGTGCCTCCTACGGGGTCGTTTGCGGGCTGGTTTGGGTTTTCACCCTTCAACGGCCTGTTTTCAAGTCTAAGTGTGATTTTTGCAAATTATCGTCATACTCTCAAACCGGGAGACCCGGAACAACGCGGTTAGTACCTACAAGTTACATTGGTCCCCTGCAAGGTGTTCGTGCCTCCTACGGGATCGTTTTGGGGCTGGTTTGGGTTTTCTCCCTTTAACGGCCTGTTTTCAAGTCAAAGTGTGATTTTTGCAAATTATAATCATACTCTCAAACCGGGAGACCCGCACTATGCGGTCAGTTCCTACAAGTTACATTGGTCCCGTGCGAGGTGTTCGTGCCTCCTACGGGGTCGTTTGGGGGCTGGTTTGGATTTTCACCCTTTAACGGCCTGTTTTCAAATCTAAGTGTGATTTTTCCAAATTATCATCATACTCTCAAACTGGCAGACCCGGGACTACGCGGTTAGTTCCTACAAGTTACATTGGTCCCGTGCGAGGTGTTCGTGCCTCCTACGGGGTCGTTTGGGGGCTGGTTTAGATTTTCACCCTTTAACGGCCTCTTTTCAAGTCTAAGTGTGATTTTTGCAAATTATCGTCATACTCTCAAACCGAGAGACCCGAAACAACGCGGTCAGTTCCTACAAGTTAGATTCGTCCCGTGCGAGGTGTTCGTGCCTCCTACGGGATCGTTTGGTGGCTGGTTTGGCTTTTCACCCTTTAACGGCCAGTTTTCAGGTCAAAGTGTGATTTTTGGAAATTATCATCATACTCTCAAACCGGGAGACCCGGGACTACGCGGTTAGTTCCTACAAGTTACATTGGTCCCGTGTGAGGTGTTCGTGCCTCCTACGGGATCGTTTGGGGGCTGGTTTGGGTTTTTACCCTTCAACGGCATGTTTTCAAGTCAAAGTGTGATTTTTGCAAATTATAATCATACTCTCAAACCGGGAGATCCGGAACTACGCGGTCAGTTCCTACAAGTTACATTGGTCCCGTGCAAGGAGTTTGTGCCTCCTACGGGGTCGTTTGAGGGCTGGTTTGGGTTTTCACCCTTTAATGGCCTATTTTCAAGTCTAAGTGTGATTTTTCCAAATTATCATCATACTCTCAAACTGGGAGACCCGGGACTACGCGGTCAGTTCCTACAAGTTACATTGGTCCCGTGCGAGGTGTTCGTGCCTCCTACGGGGTCGTTTGCGGGCTGGTTTGGGTTTTCACCCTTCAACGGCCTGTTTTCAAGTCTAAGTGTGATTTTTGCAAATTATCGTCATACTCTCAAACCGGGAGACCCGGAACAACGCGGTCAGTACCTACAAGTTTCATTGGTCCCGTGCAAGGTGTTCGTGCCTCCTACGGGATCATTTTGGGGCTGGTTTGGGTTTTCTCCCTTTAACGGCCTGTTTTCAAGTCAAAGTGTGATTTTTGCAAATTATAATCATACTCTCAAACCGGGAGACCCGGACTATGCGGTCAGTTCCTACAAGTTACGTTGGTCCCGTGCGAGGTGTTCGTGCCTCCTATGGGGTCGTTTGGGGGCTGGTTTGGATTTTCACTCTTTAACGGCCTGTTTTCAAATCTAAGTGTGATTTTTCCAAATTATCATCATACGCTCAAACTGGCCGACCCAGGACTACGCGGTCAGTTCCTACAAGTTACATTGGTCCCGTGCGAGGTGTTCGTGCCTCCTACGGGGTCGTTTGTTGGCTGGTTTGGGTTTTCACCCTTTAACGGCCTGTTTCATAGTCAAAGTGTTATTTTTACAAATTATCGTCATTCTCTCAAACCGAGAGCCCCGGGACTACGCCGTCAGTTCCTACAAGTTACATTGGTCCCGTGGGAGGTGTTCGTGCCTCCTACGGGATCGTTTTGGAGTGGTTTGGGTTTTCACCCTTTAACCGCCTGTTTTCTAGTCCAAGTGTGATTTTTGCAAATTATTGTCATACTCTCAAACCGAGAGACCCGGGACTTCGCGATCAGTTCCTACAAGTTACATTAGTTCCGTGCGAGGTGTTCGTGCCTCCTGCGGGGTCGTTTGTGGGCTGGTTTGGGGTTTCACCCTTTAACGACCTGTTTTCAAGTCTAAGTGTGATGTTTACAAATTATCATCATACTCTCAAACCAGGAGACCTGGGACTACGCGATCAGTTCCTACAAGTTACATTGATCCCGTGCGAGGTGGTCGCCCTCATACGAGGTCGTTTGGAGGCTGGTTTGGGTTTTCACCCTTTTATGGCCTGTTTTCAAGTCTAAGTGTGACTTTTGCAAATTATCGTCATACTCTCAAACCGGGAGACCCGGGACTACGCGGTCAGTTCCTACAAGTTACATTGGTCCTGTGCGAGGTGTTCGTGCCTCCTACGGGGTCGTTTGGGGGCTGGTTCGGGTTTTCACCCTTTAACGGCCTATTTTCAAGTCAATGTGTGATTTTTGTAAATTATCATTGTACTCTTAAACCAGGAGACTCGGGACTACGCGGTCAGTTCCTACAAGTTACATTGATCCCGTGCGAGGTGGTCGTGCCTCATACGGGGTCGTTTGGGGGCTGGTTTGGATTTTCACCCTTTAACGACCTCTTTTCAAGTCTAAGTGTGACTTTTGCAAATTATCGTCATACTCTCTAACCGGGAGACCCGGAACAACGCGGTCAGTTCCTACAAGTTACATTCGTCCCGTGCGAGGTGTTCGTGCCCCCTACGGGATCGTTTGGGGGCTGGTTTGGGAGTTCACCCTTTTACGGCATGTTTTAAAGTCAAAGTGTGATTTTTGCAAATTATCGTCATACTCTAAAACCGGGAGACCCGGGACTACGCGGTCAGTTCCTACAAGTTACATTGGTCCCATGCGAGGTGTTCGTGCCTCCTACGGGGTCGTTTGGGGGTTGGTTTGGGTTTTCACCCTTTAACGGCCTGTTTTCAAGTCTAAGTGTGATTTTTGCAAATTATCATCATACTCTCAAACCGGGAGACCCGGACTATGCGGTCAGTTCCTATAAGTTACATTGGTCCCGTGCGAGGTGTCCGTGCCTCCTACGGGATCGTTTGGGAGCTGCTTCGGATTTTCACCCTTTAACGGCCTGTTTTCAAGTCCAAGTGTGATTTTTGCAAATTTTCGTCATACTCTCAAACCGGGAGTCCCAGAACAGCGCGATCAGTTCCTACAAGTTACATTGGTCTCGTGCGAGGTGTTCGTGCCTCCTACGGGATCGTTTGGGGGCTGGTTTGGGTTTTTACCCTTTAACGGCATGTTTTCAAGTCAAAGTGTGATTTTTGCAAATTATAATCATACTCTCAAACCGGGAGATCCGGAACTACACGGTCAGTTCCTCCAAGTTACATTGGTCCCGTGCGAGGAGTTCGTGCCTCCTACGGGGTCGTTTGAGGGCTGGTTTGGGTTTTCACCCTTTAACGGCCTGTTTTCAAGTCTAAGTGTGATTTTTCCAAATTATCGTCATACTCTCAAACTGGGAGACCCGGGACTACGCGGTCAGTTCCTACAAGTTACATTGGTCCCGTGCGAGGTGTTCGTGCCTCCTACGGGGTCGTTTGCTGGCTGGTTTGCGTTTTCACCCTTCAACGGCCTGTTTTCAAGTCTAAGTGTGATTTTTCCAAATTATCATCATACTCTCAAACTGGCAGACCCAGGACTACGCGGTCAGTTCCTACAAGTTACATTGGTCCCGTGCGAGGTGTTCGTGCCTCCTACGGGGTCGTTTGGGGGCTGGTTTGGGTTTTCACCCTTTAACGGCCTGTTTCATAGTCAAAGTGTTATTTTTACAAATTATCGTCATTCTCTCAAACCGAGAGCCCCGGTACTACGCGGTCAGTTCCTACAAGTTACATTGGTCCCGTGGGAGGTGTTCGTGCCTCCTATGGGATCGTTTTGGAGTGGTTTCGGTTTTCACCCTTTAACCGCCTGTTTTCTAGTCCAAGTGTGATTTTATCAAATTATTGTCATACTCTCAAACCGAGAGACCCGGGACTTCGCGATCAGTTCCTACAAGTTACATTGGTCCCGTGCGAGGTGTTCGTACCTCCTGCGGGGTCGTTTGTGGGCTGGTTTGGGTTTTCACCCTTTAACGGCCTGTTTTCAAGTCTAAGTGTGATGTTTACAAATTATCATCATACTCTCAAACCAGGAGACCCGGGACTACACGGTCAGTTCCTACAAGTTACATTGATCCCGTGCGAGGTGGTCGTCCCTCATACGAGGTCGTTTGGGGGTTGGTTTGGGTTTTCACCCTTTTACGGCCTATTTTCAAGTCTAAGTGTGACTTTTGCAAATTATCATCATACTCTCAAACCGGGAGATTCGGGACTACGCGGTCAGTTCCTACAAGTTACATTAGTCCCGTGCGAGGTGTCCGTGCCTCCTACGGGGTCGTTTGGGGGCTCGTTTTGGTTTTCACGCTTTAACGGCCTGTTTTAAAGTCAAAGTGTGATTTTTGCTAATTATCATCATACTCTAAAACCGGGAGACCCGGGACTACGCGGTCAGTTCCTAGAAGTTACATTGGTCCCGTGCGAGGTGTTCGTGCCTCCTACGGGGTCATTTGGGGGCTGGTTTGGGTTTTCACCCTTTAACGGCCTGTTTTCAAGTCAATGTGTGATTTTTGTAAATTATCATCATACTCTTAAACCAGGAGACTCGGGACTAGGCGGTCAGTTCCTACAAGTTACATTGATCCCGTGCGAGGTGGTCGTGGCTCATACGGGGTCGTTTGGGGGCTGGTTTGGATTTTCACCCTTTAACGACCTCTTTTCAAGTCTAAGTGTGATTTTTGCAAATTATCGTCATACTCTCAAACCGGGAGACACGGAACAACGCGGTCAGTTCCTACAAGTTACATTCGTCCCGTGCGAGCTGTTCGTGCCCCCTACGGGATCGTTTGGGGGCTGGTTTGGGAGTTCACCCTTTAACGGCATGTTTTAAAGTCAAAGTGTGATTTTCGCAAATTATCGTCATACTCTAAAATCGGGAGACCCGGGACTACGCTGTCAGTTCCTACAAGTTACATTGGTCCCGTGCGAGGTGTTCGTGCCTCCTACGGGGTCATTTGGGGGTTGGTTTGGGTTTTCACTCTTTAACGGCCTGTTTTCAAGTCAAAGTGTGATTTTTGCAAATTATCATCATACTCTCAAACCAGGAGAACCGGGACTATGCGGTCAGTTCCTACATGTTACATTGATCCCGTGCGAGGTGGTCGTGCCTCATACGGGGTCGTTTGGGGGCTGGTTTGGATTTCCACCCTTTAACGGCCTCTTTTCAAGTCTAAGTGTGATTTTTGCAAATTATCGTCATACTCTCAAACCGAGAGACCCGAAACAACGCGGTCAGTTCCTACAAGTTACATTCGTCCCGTGCGAGGTGTTCGTGCCCCCTACGGGATCGTTTGGTGGTTGGTTTGGGTTTTCACCCTTTAACGGCCAGTTTTCAGGTCAAAGTGTGATTTTTGGAAATTATCGTCATACTCTCAAACCGGGAGACTCGGGACTATGCGGTCAGTTCCTACAAGTTACATTGGTCCCGTGCGAGGTGTTCGTGCCTCGTACGGGGTTGTTTGGGGGTTGGTTTGGGTTTTCACCCCTTAACGGCCTATTTTCAAGTCTAAGTGTGATTTTTGCAAATTATCGTCATACTCTCAAACCGAGAGACCCTGACTATGCGGTCAGTTCCTATAAGTTACATTGGTCCCGTACGTGGTGTCCGTGCCTCCTACGGGATCGTTTGGGGGCGGGTTTGGATTTTCACCCTTTAACGACCTGTTTTCAAGTCTAAGTGTGATTTTTGCAAATTATTGTCATACTCTCAAATCGAGAGACCTGGAACTACGCGGTCAGTTCCTAAAAGTTACATTGGTCCCGTGCGAGGTGTTCGTGCCTCCTACGGGGTCATTTGGGGGCTGGTTTGGGTTTTCACCCTTTAACGACCTGTTTTCAAGTCTAAGTGTGATTTTTGCAAATTATCGTCATACTCTCAAACCGGGAGACCCAGACTATGCAGTCAGTTTCTATAAGTTACATTGGTTCCGTGCGAGATGTTCGTGCCTCCTACGGGATCGCTTGGGGGCTGGTTTGGGTTTTCGCCCTTTAACGGCCTGTTTTCAAGTCAAAGTGTGATTTTTCCAAATTATCGTCATACTCTCAAACCGGGAGATTCGGGACTACGCGGTCAGTTCCTACAAGTTACATTGGTCCCGTGCGAGGTGTTCGTGCCTCCTACGGGGTCGTTTGGGGGCTGGTTTGGGTTTTCACCCTTTAACGGCCTGTTTTCAAGTCTAAGTGTGATGTTTACAAATTATCATCATACTCTGAAACCAGGAGACCCGGGACTACGCGGTCAGTTCCTACAAGTTACATTGATCCCGTGCGAGGTGGTCGTCCCTCATACAAGGTCGTTTGGGGGCTGGTTTGGGTTTTCACCCTTTTACGGCCTGTTTTCAAGTCTAAGTGTGACTTTTGCAAATTATCGTCATACTCTTAAACCAGGAGACTCGGGACTACGCAGTCAGTTCCTACAAGTTACATTGATCCCGTGCGAGGTGGGCGTGCCTCATACGGGGTCGTTTGGGGGCTGGTTTGGATTTTCACCCTTTAACGACCTCATTTCAAGTCTAAGTGTGATTTTTGCAAATTATCATCATACTCTCAAACCGGGAGACCCGGAACAACGCGGTCAGTTCCTACAAGTTACATTCGTCCCGTGCGAGGTGTTCGTGCCCCCTACGGGATCGTTTGGGGGCTGGTTTGGGAGTTCACCCTTTAACGGCATGTTTTAAAGTCAAAGTGTGATTTTTGTAAATTATCGTCATACTCTAAAACCGGGAGACCCGGGACTACGCGGTCAGTTCCTGCAAGTTACATTGGTCCCGTGCGAGGTGTTCGTGCCTCCTACGGGGTCGTTTGGGGGTTGGTTTGGGTTTTCACTCTTTAACGGCCTGTTTTCAAGTCAAAGTGTGATTTTTGCAAATTATCATCATACTCTCAAACCAGGAGAACCGGGACTATGCGGTCAGTTCCTACAAGTTACATTGATCCCGTGCGAGCTGGTCGTGCCTCATACGGGGTCGTTTGGGGGCTGGTTTGGATTTTCACCCTTTAACGGCCTCTTTTCAAGTCTAAGTGTGATTTTTGCAAATTATCGTCATACTCTCAAACCGAGAGACCCGGAACAACGCGGTCAGTTCCTACAAGTTACATTCGTCCCGTGCGAGGTGTTCGTGCCTCCTACGGGATCGTTTGGTGGCTGGTTTGGCTTTTCACCCTTTAACGGCCAGTTTTCAGGTCAAAGTGTGATTTTTGGAAATTATCATCATGCTCTCAAATCGGGAGACCCGGGACTACGCGGTTAGTTCCTACAAGTTACATTGGTCCCGTGCGAGGTGTTCGTGCCTCGTACGGGGTTGTTTGGGGGTTGGTTTGGGTTTTCACCCTTTAACGGCCTGTTTTCAAGTCTAAGTGTGATTTTTGCAAATTATCGTCATACTCTCAAACCGGGAGACCCGGACTATGCGGTCAGTTCCTATAAGTTACATTGGTCCCATGCGAGGTGTCCGTGCCTCCTACGGGATCGTTTGGGAGCTGGTTCGGATTTTCACCCTTTAACGGCCTGTTTTCAAGTCCAAGTGTGATTTTTGTAAATTTTCGTCATACTCTCAAACCGGGGGACCCGGAACAGCGCGGTCAGTTCCTACAAGTTACATTGGTCCCGTGCGAGGTGTTCGTGCCTCCTACGGGATCGTTTGGGGGCTGGTACTGGTTTTTACCCTTTAACGGCATGTTTTCAAGTTAAAGTGTGATTTTTGCAAATTATAATCATACTCTCAAAGCGGGAGATCCGGAACTACGCGGTCAGTTCCTACAAGTTACATTGGTCCCGTACGAGGAGTTCGTGCCTCCTACGGGGTCGTTTGAGGGCTGGTTTGGGTTTTCACCCTTTAACGGCCTGTTTTCAAGTCTAAGTGTGATTTTTCCAAATTATCATAATACTCTCAAACTGGGAGACCCGGGACTACGCGTTCAGTTCCTACAAGTTACATTGGTCCCGTGCGAGGTGTTCGTGCCTCCTACGGGGTCGTTTGCGGGCTGGTTTGGGTTTTCACCCTTCAACGGCCTGTTTTCAAGTCTAAGTGTGATTTTTGGAAATTATCGCCATACTCTCAAACCGGGAGTCCCAAAACAACGCGGTCAGTACCTACAAATTACATTGGTCCCATGCAAGGTGTTCGTACCTCCTACGGGATCGTTTTGGGGATGGTTTGGGTTTTCTCCCTTTAACGGCCTGTTTTCAAGTCAAAGTGTGATTTTTGCAAATTATAATCATACTCTCAAACCGGGAGACCCGGACTATGCGGTCAGTTGCTACAAGTTACATTGGTCCCGTGCGAGGTGTTCGTGCCTCCTATGGGGTCGTTTGGGGGCTGGTTTAGATTTTCACCCTTTAACGGCCTGTTTCATAGTCAAAGTGTTATTTTTACAAATTATCGTCATTCTCTCAAACCGAGAGCCCCGGTACTACGCGGTCAGTTCCTACAAGTTACATTGGTCCCGTGGGAGGTGTTCGTGCCTCCTACGGGATCGTTTTGGAGTGGTTTGGGTTTTTTCCATTTAACCGCCTATTTTCTAGTCCAAGTGTGATTTTTGCAAATTATTGTCATACTCTCAAACCGAGAGACCCGGGACTTCGCGATCAGTTCCTACAAGTTACATTGGTCCCGTGCGAGGTGTTCGTGCCTCCTGTAGGGTTGTTTGTGGGACGGTTTGGGTTTTCACCCTTTAACAGCCTGTTTTCAAGTCTAAGTGTGATGTTTACAAATTATCATCATACTCTCAAACCAGGAGACCCGGGACTACGCGGTCAGTTCCTACAAGTTACATTGATCCCGTGCGAGGTGGTCGTCCCTCATACGAGATCGTTTGGGGGCTGGTTTGGGTTTTCACCCTTTTACGGCCTGTTTTCAAGTCTAAGTGTGACTTTTGCAAATTATCGTCATACTCTCAAACCGGGAGATTCGGGACTACGCGGTCAGTTCCTACAAGTTACATTAGTCCCGTGTGAAGTGTCCGTGCCTCCTACGGGGTCGTTTGGGGGCTGGTTTGGGTTTTCACGCTTTAATGGCCTGTTTTAAAGTCAAAGTGTGATTTTTGCTAATTATCGTCATACTCTAAAACCGGGAGACCCGGGACTACGCGGTCAGTTCCTCCAAGTTACATTGGTCCCGTGTGAGGTGTTCGTGCCTCCTACGGGGTCGTTTGGGGGCTGGTTTGGGTTTTCACCCTTTAACGGCCTGTTTTATAGTCAAAGTGTTATTTTTACAAATTATCGTCATTCTCTCAAACCGAGAGCCCCGGTAGTACGCGGTCAGTTCCTACAAGTTACATTGGTCCCGTGGGAGGTGTTCGTGCCTCCTACGGGATCGTTTTGGAGTGGTTTGGGTTTTCACCCTTTAACCGCCTGTTTTCTAGTCCAAGTGTGATTTTTGCAAATTATTGTCATACTCTCAAACCGAGAGACCCGGGACTTCGCGATCAGTTCCTACAAGTTACATTGGTCCCGTGCGAGGTGTTCGTTCCTCCTACGGGGTCGTTTGTGGGCTGGTTTGGGTTTTCACCCTTTAACGGCCTGTTTTCAAGTCTAAGTGTGATCTTTACAAATTATCATCATACTCTCAAATCAGGAGACCCGGGACTACGCGGTCAGTTCCTACAAGTTACATTGATCCCGTGCGAGGTGGTCGTCCCTCATACGAGGTCGTTTGGGGGCTGGTTTGGGTTTTCATCCTTTTACGGCCTGTTTTCAAGTCTAAGTGTGACTTTTGCAAATTATCATCATACTCTCAAACTGGGAGATTCGGGACTACGGGGTCAGTTCCTACAAGTTACATTAGTCCCGTGCGAGGTGTCCGTGCCTCCTACGGGGTCGTTTGGGGGTTGGTTTGGGTTTTCACGCTTTAACGGCCTGTTTTAAAGTCAAAGTGTGATTTTTGCTAATTATCATCATACTCTAAAACCGGGAGACCCGGGACTACGCGGTCAGTTCCTACAAGTTACATTGGTCCCGTGCGAGGTGTTCGTGCCTCCTACGGGGTCGTTTGGGGGCTGGTTTGGGTTTTCACCCTTTAACGGCCTGTTTTGAAGTCAATGTGTGATTTTTGTAAATTATAATCATACTCTCAAACCGGGAGATCCGGAACTACGCGGTCAGTTCCTACAAGTTACATTGGTCCCGTGCGAGGAGTTCGTGCCTCCTACGAGGTCGTTTGAGGCCTGGTTTGGGTTTTCACCCTTTAACGGCCGGTTTTCAAGTCTAAGTTTGACTTTTGCAAATTATTGTCATACTCTCAAATTGGGAGACCCGGGACTACGTGGTCAGTTCCTACAAGTTACATTGGTCCCGTACGAGGTGTTCGTGCCTCCTACGGGGTCGTTTGGGGGATGGTTTGGATTTTCACCCTTTAACGGCCTGTTTTCAAGTCAAAGTGTGATTTTTACAAATTATCATCATACTCTCAAACCGGGAGACCCGGGATTACGCGGTCAGTTACTACAAGTTACATTGGTCCCGTGCGAGGTGTCCGTGCCTCCTACGGGATCGTTTGGGGGCAGGTTTGGATTTTCAACCTTTAACGGCCTGTTTTCATGTCTAAGTGTAATTTTTGTAAATTAGCATCGTACTCTCAAACTGGGAGTCCCGGGACTACGCGATCAGTTCCTACAAGTTACATTCATCCCGTGCGAGGTGTTCCTGCCCCCTACGGAATCGTTTGGTGGTTGGTTTGGGTTTTCACCCTTTAACGGCCAGTTTTCAGGTCAAAGTGTGATTTTTGGAAATTATCGTCATACTCTCAAACCGGGAGACCCGATACTACGCGGTCAGTTCCTACAATTTACATTGGTCCCGTACGAGGTGTTCGTGCCTCATACGGGGTCGTTTGGGGGTTGGTTTGGGTTTTCACCCTTTAACGGCCTGTTTTCAAGTCTAAGTGTGATTTTTGCAAATTATCGTCATACTCTCAAACCGAGAGACCCTGACTATGCGGTCAGTTCCTATAAGTTACATTGGTCCCGTGCGTGGTGTCCGTGCCTCCTACGGGATCGTTTGGGGGCGGGTTTGGATTTTCACCCTTTAACGACCTGTTTTCAAGTCTAAGTGTGATTTTTGCAAATTATCGTCATACTCTCAAATCGAGAAACCTGGAACTACGCGGTCAGTTCCTAAAAGTTACATTGGTCACGTGCGAGGTGTTCGTGCCTCCTACGGGGTCATTTGGTGGCCGGTTTGGGTTTTCACCCTTTAACGGCCTGTTTTCAAGTCTAAGTGTGATTTTTGCAAATTATCGTCATACTCTCAAACCGGGAGACCCGGACTATGCAGTCAGTTTCTATAAGTTACATTGCTCCCGTGCGAGGTGTTCGTGCCTCCTACGGGATCGCTTGGGGGCTGGTTTGGGTTTTCGCCCTTTAACGGCCTGTTTTCAAGTCAAAATGTGATTTTTCCAAATTATCGTCATACTTTCAAACCGGGAGATTCGGGACTACGCGGTCAGTTCATACAAGTTACATTGGTCCCGTACGAGGTGTTCGTGCCTCCTACGGGGTCGTTTGGGGGCTGGTTTGGGTTTTCACCCTTTAACGGCCTGTTTTCAAGTCTAAGTGTGATGTTTACAAATTATCATCATACTCTGAAACCAGGAGACCCGGGACTACACGGTCAGTTCCTACAAGTTACATTGATCCCGTGCAAGGTGGTCGTCCCTCATACAAGGTCGTTTGGGGGCTAGTTTGGGTTTTCACCCTTTTACGGCCTGTTTTCAAGTCTAAGTGTGACTTTTGCAAATTATCGTCATACTCTTAAACCAGGAGACTCGGGACTACGCGGTCAGTTCCTACAAGTTACATTGATCCCGTGCGAGGTGGTCGTGCCTCATACGGGGTCATTTGGGGGTTGGTTTGGATTTTCACCCTTTAACGACCTCTTTTCAAGTCTAAGTGTGATTTTTGCAAATTATCGTCATACTCTCAAACCGGGAGACCCGGAACAACGCGGTCAGTTCCTCCAAGTTACATTCGTCCCGTACGAGGTGTTCGTGCCCCCTACGGGATCGTTTGGTGGTTGGTTTGGGTTTTCACCATTTAACGGCCAGTTTTCAGGTCAAAGTGTGATTTTTGGAAATTATCATCATACTCTCAAACCGGGAGACCCGAGACTACGCGGTCAGTTCCTACAAGTTACATTGGTCCCGTGCGAGGTGTTCGTGCCTCGTACGGGGTCGTTTGGGGGTTGGTTTGGGTTTTCACCCTTTAACGGCCTGTTTTCAAGTCTAAGAGTGATTTTTGCAAATTATCGTCATACTCTCAAACCGAGAGACCCTGACTATGCGGTCAGTTCCTATAAGTTACATTGGTCCCGTGCGTGGTGTCCGTGCCTCCTACGGGATCGTTTGGGGGCTGGTTTGGATTTTCGCCCTTTAACGACCCGTTTTCAAGTCTAAGTGTGAGTTTTGCAAATTATCGTCATACTCTCAAATCGAGAGACCTGGAACTACACGGTCAGTTCCTAAAAGTTACATTGGTCCCGTGCGAGGTGTTCGTGCCTCCTACGGGGTCATTTGGGGGCTGTTTTCAAGTCTAAGTGTGATTTTTGGAAATTATCGTCATACTCTCAAACTGGGAGACCCGGACTATGCAGTCAGTTTCTATAAGTTACATTGGTCCCGTGCGAGGTGTTCGTGCCTCCTATGGGATCGCTTGGGGGCTGGTTTGGGTTTTCGCCCTTTAACGGCCTGTTTTCAAGTCAAAGTGTGATTTTTCCAAATTATCGTCATACTCTCAAACCGGGAGATTCGGGACTACGCGGTCAGTTCCTACAAGTTACATTGGTCCCGTGCGAGGTGTTCATGCCTCCTACGGGGTCGTTTGGGTGCTGGTTTGGGTTTTCACCCTTTAACGGCCTGTTTTCAAGTCTAAGTGTGATGTTTACAAATTATCATCATACTCTGAAACCAGGAGACCCGGGACTACGCGGTCAGTTCCTTCAAGTTACATTGATCCGGTGCGAGGTGGTCGTCCCTCATACAAGGTCCTTTGGGGGCTGGTTTGGGTTTTCACCCTTTGACGGCCTGTTTTCAAGTCTAAGTGTGACTTTTCCAAATTATCGTCATACTCTCAAAGCGGGAGATTCGGGACTACGCGGTCAGTTCCTACAAGTTACATTAGTCCCGTGCAATTCCTACAAGTTACATTGGTCCCGTGCGAGGTGTCCGTGCCTCCTACGGGATCGTTTGGGGGCTGGTTTGGGTTTTCACCCTTTAACGGCCTGTTTTCAAGTCAAAGTGTGATTTTTGCTAATTGTCATCATACTCTCAAACCAGGAGACCCGGGACTACACGGTCAGTTCCTACAAGTTACATTGATCCCGTGCGAGGTGGTCGTGCCTCTTACGGGGACGTTTGGGGTCTGGTTTGGATTTTCACCCTTTAACGGCCTATTTTCAAGTGTAAGTGTGATTTTTGTAAATTATCATCATACTCTCAAACCGGGAGACCCGGAACAACGCGGTCCGTTCCAACAAGTTACATTGGTCCCGTGCGAGGTGTTCGTGCCTCCTACGGGGTCGTTTGGGGGTTGGTTTCGATTTTCACCCTTTAACGGCCTGTTTTCAAGTCTACGTGTGATTTTTGCAAATTATCGTCATACTCTCAAACAGGGAGTCCCGGACTATGCGGTCAGTTCCTATAAGTTACAATGGTCCCGTGCGTGGTGTCCGTGCCTCCTATGGGATCGTTTGGGGGCTGGTTTGGATTTTCACCCTTTAACGACTTGTTTTCAAGTCAAAGTGTGATTTTTGCAAATTATCGTCATACTCTAAAACCGAGAGACCTGGAACTACGCGGTCAGTTCCTAAAAGTTACATTGGTCCCATGCGAGGTGTTCGTGCCTCATACGGTGTCATTTGGGGGCTGGTTTGGGTTTTCACCCTTTAACGGCCTGTTTTCAAGTCTAAGTGTGATTTTTACAAATTATCGTCATACTCTCAAACCGGGAGACCCGTACTATGCGGTCAGTTCCTATAAGTTACATTGGTCCCGTGCGAGGTGTTCGTGCCTCCTACGGGATCGCTTGGTGGCTGGTTTGGGTTTTCTCCCTTTAACTCCCTATTTTCGAGTCAAAGTGTGATTTTTGCAAATTATTGTCATACTCTCAAACCGGGAGATTCGGGACTACGCGACCAGTTCCTACAAGTTACATTGGTCCCGTGCGAGGTGTTCGTGCCTCCTACGGGGTCATTTGGGGGATGGTTTGGGTTTTCACCCTTCAACGGCCTGTTTTCAAGTCAAAGTGTGATTTTTGCAAATTATCATCATATTCTCAAACCAGGAGACCCGGGAGTGCGCGGTCAGTTCCTACAAGTTACATTGATCCCGTACGAGGTGTTCGTGCCTCGTACGGGGTCGTTTGGGGGTTGCTTTGGGTTTTTGCCCTTTAACGGCCTGTTTTCAAGTCTAAGTGTGATTTTTGCAAATTATCGTCATACTCTCAAATCAAGAGACCAGGACTATGCGGTCAGTTCCTACAAGTTACATTGATCCCGTGCGAGGTGTTCGTGCCTCCTACGGGATCGTTTGGGTGCTGGTTTGGATTTTCACCCTTTAATGACCTGTTTTCAAGTCTAAGTTTGACTTTTGCAAATTATCGTCATAATCTCAAACCGAGAGACCCGGGACTACGCCGTCAGTTCCTACAAGTTAGATTGGTCCCGTGCGAGGTGTTCGTGCCTCCTACGGGATCGTTTGGGTGCTGGTTTAGATTTTCACCCTTTAACGGCCTGCTTTCACATCTAAGTGTGATTTTTACAAATTATCATCATACTCTCAAACCGGGAGACCCGGGACTACGCGGTCAGTTCCTACAAGTTACAATGGTCCCGTGCGAGGTGTTCGTGCCTCCTACGGGATCGTTTGGGTGCTGATTTGGGTTTTCGCCCTTTAACGGTCTGTTTCCAAGTCAAAGTGTGATTTTTGCAAATTATCGTCATACTCTCAAACTTGGATATCGGGGACTACGCAATCAGCTCTTACAAGTTACCTTGGTCCCGTGCGAGGTGTTTGTGCCTCCTACGGGGTCGTTTGGGGCTAGTTTGGGTTTTCACCCTTTAACGGCCTCTTTTCAAGTCTAATTGTGATTTTGGCAAGTTATCGTCATACTCTTAAACCGGGAGACCCGGGACTACGCGGTCAGTTCCTACAAGTTACATTGGTCCCGTGCGAGGTGTTCGTGCCTTATATGGGGTCGTTTGGGGGCTGGTTTGGGTTTTCACCCTTTAACGGCCTGTTTTCAAGTCAAAGTGTGATTTTTGCTAGTTATCGTCATACTCTCAAACCAGGAGACCCGGGACTACGCGGTCAGTTTCTACAAGTTGCATTGGTCCCGTGCGAGGTGTTCGTGCCTCCTACGGGATCGTTTGGGGGCTGGTTTGAGAGTTCACCCTTTAACGTCCTGTATTCAAGTCAAATTGTGATTTTTGCAAATTATCATCATACTCTAAAACCGGGAGACCCGGGACTACGCGGTCAGTTCCTACAATTTACATCGGTCCCGTGTGAGGTGTTCGTGCCTCCTACGGGGTCGTTTGGGGGCTGGTTTGGGTCTTCACCCTTCAACGGCCTATTTTCAAGTCAAAGTGTGATTTTTGCAAATTATCATCATACTCTCAAACCGGGAGACTCGGGACTACGCGGTCAGCTCCTACAAGTTACATTGATCCCGTGCGAGGTGTTCATGCCTCCTATTGGGTCGTTTGGGGGCTGGTTTGGGTTTTCACCCTTTAACGGCCTATTTTCAAGTCTAAGTTTGACTTTTGCAAATTATTGTCATACTCTCAAATAGGGAGACCCGGGCCTACGTGGTCAGTTCCTACAAGTTACATTGGTCCCGTGCGAGGTGTTCGTGCCTCCTACGGGGTCGTTTGGGGGTTGGTTTGGATTTTCACCCTTTAACGGCCTGTTTTCAAGTCAAAGTGTGATTTTTACAAATTATCATCATACTCTCAAACCGGGAGACCCGGGATTACGCGGTCAGTTCCTACAAGTTACATTGGTCCCATGCGAGGTGTCTGTGCCTCCTACGGGATCGTTTGGGGGCAGGTTTGGATTTTCACCCTTTAACGGCCTGTTTTCATGTCTAAGTGTGATTTTTGTAAATTAGCGTCGTACTCTCAAACTAGGAGACCCGGGACTATGCGATCAGTTCCTACAAGTTACACTGGTCCCGTGCGAGGTGTTCGTGCCTCCTACGGGATCGTTTGGGGGTGATTTGGGTTTTCACCCTTCAACGGCTTATTTTCAAGTCAAAGTGTGATTTTTTCAAATTATTGTCATACTCTCAAACCGAGAGACCCGGGACTATGCGATCAGTTCCTACAAGTTACATTGGTCCCGTGCGAGGTGTTCGTGCCTCGTACGGGGTCGTTTGGGGGTTGGTTTATGCTATCACGCTTTAACGACCTCTTTTCAAGTCTAAGTGTGATTTTTGCAAATTATCGTCATGCCCTCAAACCGGGAGCCCCGGACTACGCGGTCAGTTCCTACAAGTTAAATTCGTCCCGTGCGAGGTGTCCGTGCCTCCTACGGGATCGTTTGGGGGCTGGTTTGGATTTTCACCCTTTAACGGCCTGTTTTCAAGTCCAAGTGTGATTTTTGCAAATTTTTGTCATACTCTCAAACCAGGAGACCCGGAACAGCACGGTTAGTTCCTACAAGTTACATTGGTCCCGTGCGAGGTGTTCGTGCCTCCTACGGGATCGTTTGGGGGCTGGTTTGGGTGTTCGCCCTTTAACGGCCTGTTTTCAAGTCTAAGTGTGATTTTTGAAAATTATCGTCATACTCTCAAACCGGGAGACCTGGAACTACGCGGTCAGTTCCTATAAGTTACATTG
This sequence comes from Sambucus nigra, assembly GCA_949130495.1. Lineage (NCBI taxonomy): Eukaryota > Viridiplantae > Streptophyta > Magnoliopsida > Dipsacales > Adoxaceae > Sambucus > Sambucus nigra. The sequence continues at coordinate 1,885,953 of OX422223.1, forward strand.
GTCCAGTGCGAGGTGTTCGTGCCTCCTACGGGATCGTTTGGAGGCTGGTTTGGGTTTTCTCCCTTTAACGGCCTATTTTCAAGTCAAAGTGTGACTTTTGCAAATTATCGTCATACTCTCAAACCGGGAGATCCGGGACTACGTGGTCAGTTCCTACAAGTTACATTGGTCCCGTGCGAGGTGTTTGTGCCTCCTACGGGGTCGTTTGGGGGCTGGTTTGGGTCTTCACTCTTCAACGGCCTATTTTCAAGTCAAAGTGTGATTTTTGCAAATTATCATCATACTCTCAAACCGGGAGACTCGGGACTACGCGGTCAGTTCCTACAAGTTACATTGATCCCGTGCGAGGTGTTCGTGCCTCTTATTGGGTCGTTTGGGGGCTGGTTTGGGTTTTCACCCTTTAACGGCCTGTTTTCAAGTCTAAGTTTGACTTTTGCAAATTATTGTCATACTCTCAAATAGGGAGACCCGGGACTATGTGGTCAGTTCCTACAAGTTACATTGGTCCCGTGCGAGGTGTTCGTGCCTCCTACGGGGTCGTTTGGGGGCTGGTTTGGATTTTCACCCTTTAACGGCCTCTTTTCAAGTCAAAGTGTGATTTTTACAAATTATCATCATACTCTCAAACCGGGAGACCTGGGATTACGCGGTCAGTTCCTACAAGTTACATTGGTCCCTTGCGAGGTGTCCGTGCCTCCTACGGGATCGTTTGGGGGCTGGTTTGGATTTTCCCCCTTTAACGGCCTGTTTTCATGTCTAAGTGTGATTTTTGTAAATTAGCATCGTACTCTCAAACTGGGAGACCCGGGACTACGCGATCAGTTCCTACAAGTTACACTGGTCCCGTGCGAGGTGTTCGTGCCTCCTACGGGATCGTTTGGGGGTGGTTTGGGTTTTCACCCTTCAACGGCTTGTTTTCAAGTCAAAGTGTGATTTTTCCAAATTATTGTCATACTCTCAAACCGAGAGACCCGGGACTACGCGGTCAGTTCCTACAAGTTACATTGGTCCCGTGCGAGGTGTTCGTGCCTCGTACGGGGTCGTTTGGGGGTTGGTTTATGTTATCACCTTTAACGACCTCTTTTCAAGTCTAAGTGTGATTTTTGCAAATTATCGTCATGCCCATAAATCGGGAGCCCCGGACTACGCGGTCAGTTCCTACAAGTTACATTCGTCCCGTACGAGGTGTCCGTGCCTCCTACGGGATCGTTTGGGGGTTGATTTGGATTTTCACCCTTTAACGGCCTGTTTTCAAGTCCAAGTGTGATTTTTATAAATTTTTGTCATACTCTCAAAGCAGGAGACCCGGAACAGCGCGATCAGTTCCTACATGTTACATTGGTCCCGTGCGAGGTGTTCGTGCCTCCTACGGGGTCGTTTGGGGGTTGGTTTCGGTTTTCACCCTTTAACGGCCTGTTTTCAAGTGTACGTGTGATTTTTGCAAATTATCGTCATACTCTCAAACTGGGAGTCCCGGACTATGCGGTCAGTTCCTATAAGTTACAATGGTCCCGTGCGTGGTGTCCGTGCCTCCTATGGGATCGTTTGGGGGCTGGTTTGGATTTTCACCCTTTAACGACTTGTTTTCAAGTCAAAGTGTGATTTTTGCAAATTATCGTCATACTCTAAAACCGAGAGACCTTGAACTACGCGGTCAGTTCCTAAAAGTTACATTGGTCCCGTGCGAGGTGTTCGTGCCTCCTACGGTGTCATTTGGGGGCTGGTTTGGGTTTTCACCCTTTAACGGCCTGTTTTCAAGTCTAAGTGTGATTTTTGCAAATTATCGTCATACTCTCAAACCGGGAGACCCGGACTATGCGATCAGTTCCTATAAGTTACATTGGTCCCGTGCGAGGTGTTCGTGCCTCCTACGGGATCGCTTGGGGGCTGGTTTGGGTTTTCTCCCTTTAACGCCCTATTTTCGAGTCAAAGTGTGATTTTTGCAAATTATTGTCATACTCTCAAACCGGGAGATTCGGGACGACGCGATCAGTTCCTACAAGTTACATTGGTCCCGTGCGAGGTGTTCGTGCCTCCTACGGGGTCATTTGGGGGCTGGTTTGGGTTTTCACCCTTCAACGGCCTGTTTTCAAGTCAAAGTGTGATTTTTGCAAATTATCATCATATTCTCAAACCAGGAGACCCGGGACTGCGCGGTCAGTTACTACAAGTTACATTGATCCCGTACGAGGTGTTCGTGCCTCGTACGGGGTCGTTTGGTGGTTGGTTTGGGTTTTCGCCCTTTAACGGCCTGTTTTCAAGTCTAAGTGTGATTTTTGCAAATTATCGTCATACTCTCAAATCGGGAGACCAGGACTATGCGGTCAGTTCCTACAAGTTACATTGATCCCGTGCGAGGTGTTCGTGCCTCCTACGGGATCGTTTGGGTGCTGGTTTGGATTTTCACCCTTTAATGACCTGTTTTCAAGTCTAAGTTTGACTTTTGCAAATTATCGTCATAATCTCAAACCGAGAGACCCGGGACTACGCCGTCAGTTCCTACAAGTTAGATTGGTCCCGTGCGAGGTGTTCGTGCCTCCTACGGGATCGTTTGGGTGCTGGTTTAGATTTTCACCCTTTAACGGCCTGCTTTCACATCTAAGTGTGATTTTTACAAATTATCATCATACTCTCAAACCGGGAGACCTGGGACTACGCGGTCAGTTCCTACAAGTTACATTGGTCCCGTGTGAGGTGTTCGTGCCTCCTACGGGATCGTTTGGGTGCTGATTTGGGTTTTTGCCCTTTAACGGTCTGTTTTCAAGTCAAAGTGTGATTTTTGCAAATTATCGTCATACTCTCAAACTTGGATATCCGGGACTACGCAATCAGCTCTTACAAGTTACCTTGGTCCCGTGCGAGGTGTTTGTGCCTCCTACGGGGTCGTTTGGGGCTAGTTTGGGTTTTCACCCTTTAACGGCCTCTTTTCAAGTCTAATTGTGATTTTGGCAAGTTATCGTCATACTCTTAAACCGGGAGACCCGGGACTACGCGGTCAGTTCCTACAAGTTACATTGGTCCCGTGCGAGGTGTTCGTGCCTCCTATGGGGTCGTTTGGGGGCTGGTTTGGGTTTTCACCCTTTAACGGCCTGTTTTCAAGTCAAAGTGTGATTTTTGCTAATTATCGTCATACTCTCAAACCAGGAGACCCGGGACTACGCGGTCAGTTTCTACAAGTTGCATTGGTTCCGTGCGAGGTGTTTGTGCCTCCTACGGGGTCGTTTGGGGCTAGTTTGGGTTTTCACCCTTTAACGGCCTCTTTTCAAGTCTAATTGTGATTTTGGCAAGTTATCATCATACTCTAAAACCGGGAGACCCGGGACTACGCGGTCAGTTCCTACAATTTACATCGGTCCCGTGTGAGGTGTCCGTGCCTCCTACGGGGTCGTTTGGGGGCTGGTTTGGGTCTTCACCCTTCAACGGCCTATTTTCAAGTCAAAGTGTGATTTTTGCAAATTATCATCATACTCTCAAACCGGGAGACTCGGGACTACGCGGTCAGCTCCTACAAGTTACATTGATCCCGTGCGAGGTGTTCATGCCTCCTATTGGGTCGTTTGGGGGGCTGGTTTGGGTTTTCACCCTTTAACGGCCTATTTTCAAGTCTAAGTTTGACTTTTGCAAATTATTGTCATACTCTCAAATAGGGAGACCCGGGCCTACGTGGTCAGTTCCTACAAGTTACATTGGTCCCGTGCGAGGTGCTCGTGCCTCCTACGGGGTCGTTTGGGGGCTGGTTTGGATTTTCACCCTTTAACGGCCTGTTTTCAAGTCAAAGTGTGATTTTTACAAATTATCATCATACTCTCAAACCGGGAGACCCGGGATTACGCGGTCAGTTCCTACAAGTTACATTGGTCCCGTGCGAGGTGTCTGTGCCTCCTACGGGATCGTTTGGGGGCAGGTTTGGATTTTCACCCTTTAACGGCCTGTTTTCATGTCTAAGTGTGATTTTTGTAAATTAGCGTCGTACTCTCAAACTAGGAGACCCGGGACTATGCGATCAGTTCCTACAAGTTACACTGGTCCCGTGCGAGGTGTTCGTGCCTCCTACGGGATCGTTTGGGGGTGATTTGGGTTTTCACCCTTCAACGGCTTATTTTCAAGTCAAAGTGTGATTTTTGCAAATTATTGTCATACTCTCAAACCGAGAGACCCGGGACTATGCCATCAGTTCCTACAAGTTACATTGGTCCCGTGCGAGGTGTTCGTGCCTCGTACGGGGTCGTTTGGGGGTTGGTTTATGCTATCACCCTTTAACGACCTCTTTTCAAGTCTAAGTGTGATTTTTGCAAATTATCGTCATGCCCTCAAACCGGGAGCCCCGGACTACGCGGTCAGTTCCTATAAGTTAAATTCGTCCCGTGCGAGGTGTCCGTGCCTCCTACGGGATCGTTTGGGGGCTGGTTTGGATTTTCACCCTTTAACGGCATGTTTTCAAGTCCAAGTGTGATTTTTGCAAATTTTTGTCATACTCTCAAACCAGGAGACCCGGAACAGCACGGTTAGTTCCTACAAGTTACATTGGTCCCGTGCGAGGTGTTCGCGCCTCCTACGGGATCGTTTGGGGGCTGGTTTGGGTGTTCGCCCTTTAACGGCCTGTTTTCAAGTCTAAGTGTGATTTTTGAAAATTATCGTCATACTCTCAAACCGGGAGACCTGGAACTACGCGGTCAGTTCCTATAAGTTACATTGGTCCAGTGCGAGGTGTTCGTGCCTCCTACGGGATCGTTTGGAGGCTGGTTTGGGTTTTCTCCCTTTAACGGCCTATTTTCAAGTCAAAGTGTGACTTTTGCAAATTATCGTCATACTCTCAAACCGGGAGATCCGGGACTACGTGGTCAGTTCCTACAAGTTACATTGGTCCCGTGCGAGGTGTTGTGCCTCCTACGGGGTCGTTTGGGGGCTGGTTTGGGTCTTCACTCTTCAATGGCCTATTTTCAAGTCAAAGTGTGATTTTTGCAAATTATCATCATACTCTCAAACCGGGAGACTCGGGACTACGCGGTCAGTTCCTACAAGTTACATTGATCCCGTGCGAGGTGTTCGTGCCTCTTATTGGGTCGTTTGGGGGCTGGTTTGGGTTTTCACCCTTTAACGGCCTGTTTTCAAGTCTAAGTTTGACTTTTGCAAATTATTGTCATACTCTCAAATAGGGAGACCCGGGACTACGTGGTCAGTTCCTACAGGTTACATTGGTCCCGTGCGAGGTGTTCGTGCCTCCTACGGGGTCGTTTGGGGGCTGGTTTGGATTTTCACCCTTTAACGGCCTGTTTTCAAGTCAAAGTGTGATTTTTACAAATTATCATCATACTCTCAAACCGGGAGACCTGGGATTACGCGGTCAGTTCCTACAAGTTACATTGGTCCCGTGCGAGGTGTCCGTGCCTCCTACGGGATCGTTTGGGGGCTGGTTTGGATTTTCCCCCTTTAACGGCCTGTTTTCATGTCTAAGTGTGATTTTTGTAAATTAGCATCGTACTCTCAAACTGGGAGACCCGGGACTACGCGATCAGTTCCTACAAGTTACACTGGTCCCGTGCGAGGTGTTCGTGCCTCCTACGGGATCGTTTGGGGGTGGTTTGGGTTTTCACCCTTCAACGGCTTGTTTTCAAGTCAAAGTGTGATTTTTCCAAATTATTGTCATACTCTCAAACCGAGAGACCCGGGACTACGCGGTCAGTTCCTACAAGTTACATTGGTCCCGTGCGAGGTGTTCGTGCCTCGTACGGGGTCGTTTGGGGGTTGGTTTATGTTATCACCTTTAACGACCTCTTTTCAAGTCTAAGTGTGATTTTTGCAAATTATCGTCATGCCCTTAAACCGGGAGCCCCGGACTACGCGGTCAGTTCCTACAAGTTACATTCGTCCCGTACGAGGTGTCCGTGCCTCCTACGGGATCGTTTGGGGGTTGGTTTGGATTTTCACCCTTTAACGGCCTGTTTTCAAGTCCAAGTGTGATTTTTGCAAATTTTTGTCATACTCTCAAAGCAGGAGGCCCGGAACAGCGCGGTCAGTTCCTACATGTTACATTGGTCCCGTGCGAGGTGTTCGTGCCTCCTACGGGATCGTTTGGGGGCTGGTTTGGGTTTTCGCCCTTTAACGGCATGTTTTCAAGTCAAAGTGTGATTTTTGCAAATTATAATCATAATCTCAAACCGGAAGATCCGGAACTACGCGATCAGTTCCTACAAGTTACACTGGTCCCGTGCGAGGTGTTCGTTCCTCCTACGGGGTCGTTTGGGGGCAGGTTTGGGTTTTCACCCTTTAACGGCCTATTTTCAAGTCTAAGTGTGATTTTTCCAAATTATCATCATACTCTCAAACTGGGAGACCCAGAACTACGCGGTCAATTCCTACAAGTTACATTGGTCCCGTGCGAGGTGTCCGTGCCTCCTACGGGGTCGTTTGCGGGCTAATTTGGGTTTTTACCCTTTAACGGCCTGTTTTCATGTCTAATTGTGATTTTTGCAAATTATCGTCATGCTCTCAAACCGGGAGCCCCAGACTACGAGGCCAGTTCATTCAAGTTACATTGGTCCCGTGCGAGGTGTTCGTGCCTCCTACGGGATCCTTTTGTGGTTGGTTCGGGTTTTCGCCCTTTAACGGCCTGTTTTCATGTCAAAGTGTGATTTTTGCAAATTATAATCATACTCTCAAACTGGGAGATTCGAAACTACGCGGTCAGTTCCTACAAGTTACAATGGTCCCGTGCGAGGTGTTCGTGCCTCCTACGGGGTCGTTTGGGGGCTGTTTTTTTATGTTTTAACCCCTTAACGGCTTGTTTTCAAGTCTAAGTGTGATTTTTCCAAATTATCATCATACTCTCAAACTGGGAGACCCGGGACTACGCGGTCAGTTCCTACAAGTTACATTGGTCCCGTGCGAGGTGTTCGTGCCTCCTACGGGGTCGTTTGGGGGCTAGTTTGGGTTTTCACCCTTTAACGGCCTGTTTTATAGTCAAAGTGTGATTTTTGCAAATTATTGTCATTCTCTCAAACCGAGAGCCCCGAGACTACGCGGTCAGTTCCTAAAAGTTACATTGTTCCCGTCCGAGGTATTCGTGCCTCCTACGGGGTCGTTCGGGGGCTGGTTTGGGTTTTCACGGTCTAACGGCCTGTTTTAAAGTCAAAGTGTGATTTTTTCAAATTATTGACATACTCTAAAACTGGGAGACCCGGGACTACGCGGTGAGTTCCTACAAGTTACATTGGTCCCGTGCGAGGTGTTCGTGCCTCCTACGGGGTCGTTTGGGGGCTGGTTTGGGTTTTCACCCTTTAACGGCCTGTTTTCAAGTCAAAGTGTGATTTTTGCAAATTATCATCATACTCTCAAACCAGGAGACCCGGGACTACGCGGTCAGTTCCTACAAGTTACATTGATCCCGTGCGAGGTGGTCGTGCCTCATACGGGGTCGTTTGGGGGCTGGTTTGGGTTTTCACCCTTTAACGGCCTGTTTTCAAGTCTAAGTGTGACTTTTGCAAATTATCGTCATACTCTCAAACCGAGAGACCCGGGACTACGCGGTCAGTTTCTAAAATTTACATTGGTCCCGTACAAGGTGTTAGTGCTTCCTACGGGGTCGTTTGGGGGCTGGTTTTTTTTATGTTTTCACCCCTTAACGGCCCGTTTTCAAGTCTAAGTGTGATTTTTCCAAATTATCATCATATTCTCAAATAGGGCGACCCGGGACTACGCGGTCAGTTCCTACAAGTTACATTGTTCATGTGCGAGGTGTTCATGCCTCCTACGAGGTCGTTTGGGGGCTGGTTTGGGTTTTCTCCCTTTAACGGCCTGTTTTATAGTCAACGTGTGATTTTTGCAAACTTTCATCATTCTCTCAAATCGAGAGCCCCGGGACTACGCGGTCAGTTCCTACAAGTTACATTGGTCCCCTGCGAGGTGTCTGTGCCTCCTACGGGATCGTTTGGGGGCAGGTTTGGATTTTCACCCTTTAACGGCCTGTTTTCATGTCTAAGTGTGATTTTTGTAAATTAGCGTCGTACTCTCAAACTGGGAGACTCGGGACTACGCGATCAGTTCCTACAAGTTACACTGGTCCCGTACGAGGTGTTCGTGCCTCCTACGGGATCGTTTGGGGTGGTTTGGGTTTTCACCCTTCAACGGCTTGTTTTCAAGTCAAAGTGTGATTTTTGCAAATTATTGTCATACTCTCAAACCGAGAGACCCGGGACTATGCGATCAGTTCCTACAAGTTACATTGGTCCCGTGCGAGGTGTTCGTGCCTCGTACGGGGTCGTTTGGGGGTTGGTTTATGCTATCAACCTTTAACGACCTCTTTTCAAGTCTAAGTGTGATTTTTGCAAATTATCGTCATGCCCTCAAACCGAGAGCCCCGGACTACGCGGTCAGTTCCTACAAGTTACTTTCGTCCCGTGTGAGGTGTCCGTGCCTCCTACGGGATCGTTTGGGGGTTGGTTTGGATTTTCACCCTTTAACGGCCTGTTTTCAAGTCCAAGTGTGATTTTTGCAAATTTTTGTCATACTCTCAAACCAGCAGACCCGGAACAGCACGGTTAGTTCCTACAAGTTACATCGGTCCCGTGCGAGGTGTTCGTGCCTCCTACGGGATCGTTTGGGGGCTGGTTTGGGTTTTCGCCCTTTAACGGCCTGTTTTCAAGTCTAAGGGTGATTTTTGAAAATTATCATCATACTCTCAAACCGGGAGACCTGGAACTACGCGGTCAGTTCCTACAAGTTACATTGGTCTAGTGCGAGGTGTTCGTGCCTCCTACGGGGTCGTTCGGGGGCTGGTTTGGATTTTCACGCTCTAACGGCCTGTTTTAAAGTCAAAGTGTGATTTTTTCAAATTATTGACATACTCTAAAAGTGGGAGACCCGGGACTACGCGGTGAGTTCCTACAAGTTACATTGGTCCCGTGCGAGGTGTTCGTGCCTCCTACGGGGTCGTTTGGGGGCTGGTTTGGGTTTTCACCCTTTAACGGCCTGTTTTCAAGTCAAAGTGTGATTTTTGCAAATTATCATCATACTCTCAAACCAGGAGACCCGGGACTACGTGGTCAGTTCCTACAAGTTACATTGATCCCGTGCGAGGTGGTCGTGCCTCATACGGGGTCGTTTGGGGGCTGGTTTGGGTTTTCACCCTTTAACGGCCTATTTTCAAGTCTAAGTGTGACTTTTGCAAATTATCATCATACTCTCAAACCGGGAGATTCGGGACTACGCAATCAGTTCCCACAAGTTACATTAGTCCCGTGCGAGGTGTCCGTGTCTCCTACGGGGTCGTTCGGGGGCTGGTTTGGGTTTTCACGCTCTAACGGCCTGTTTTAAAGTCAAAGTGTGATTTTTTCAAATTATTGACATACTCTAAAACTGGGAGACCCGGGACTACGCGGTGAGTTCCTACAAGTTACATTGGTCCCGTGCGAGGTGTTCGTGCCTCCTACGGGGTCGTTTGGGGGCTGGTTTGGGTTTTCACCCTTTAACGACCTGTTTTCAAGTCAAAGTGTGATTTTTGCTAATTATCGTCATACTCTTAAACCAGGAGACCCGGGACTACGCGGTCAGTTCCTACAAGTTACATTGATCCCGTGCCAGGTGGTCGTGCCTCATACGGGGTCGTTTGGGTTCTGGTTTGGGTTTTCACCCTTTAACGGCCTGTTTTCAAGTCTAAGTGTGACTTTTGCAAATTATCGTCATACTCTCAAACCGAGAGACCCGGGACTACGCGGTCAGTTCCTACAAGTTACATTGGTCCCGTACGAGGTGTTAGTGCTTCCTACGGGGTCGTTTGGGGGCTGGTTTTTTTATGTTTTCACCCCTTAACGGCCTGTTTTCAAGTCTAAGTGTGATTTTTCCAAATTATCATCATATTCTCAAATAGGGCGATCCGGGACTACGCGGTCAGTTCCTACAAGTTAAATTATTCACGTGCGAGGTGTTCGTGCCTCCTACGAGGTCGTTTGGGGGCTGGTTTGGGTTTTCTCCCTTTAAAGGCCTGTTTTATAGTCAACGTGTGATTTTTGCAAACTTTCATCATTCTCTCAAATCGAGAGCCCCGGGACTACGCGGTCAGTTCCTACAAGTTACATTGGTCCCCTGCGAGGTGTCTGTGCCTCCTACGGGATCGTTTGGGGGAAGGTTTGGATTTTCACCCTTTAACGGCCTGTTTTCATGTCTAAGTGTGATTTTTGTAAATTAGCGTCGTACTCTCAAACTGGGAGACCCGGGACTACGGGATCAGTTCCTACAAGTTACACTGGTCCCGTGCGAGGTGTTCGTGCCTCCTACGGGATCGTTTGGGGTGGTTTGGGTTTTCACCCTTCAACGGCTTATTTTCAAGTCAAAGTGTGATTTTTGCAAATTATTGTCATACTCTCAAACCGAGAGACCCGGGACTATGCGATCAGTTCCTACAAGTTACATTGGTCCCGTGCGAGGTGTTCGTGCCTCGTACGGGGTCGTTTGGGGGTTGGTTTATGCTATCACCCTTTAACGACCTCTTTTCAAGTCTAAGTGTGATTTTTGCAAATTATCGTCATGCCCTCAAACCGGGAGGCCCGGACTACGCGGTCAGTTCCTACAAGTTACATTCGTCCCGTGCGAGGTGTCCGTGCCTCCTACGGGATCGTTTGGGGGCTGGTTTGGATTTTCACCCTTTAACGGCTTGTTTTCAAGTCCAAGTGTGATTTTTGCAAATTTTTGTCATACTCTCAAACCAGGAGACCCGGAACAGCACGGTTAGTTCCTACAAGTTACATTGGTCCCGTGCGAGGTGTTCGTACCTCCTACGGGATCGTTTGGGGGCTGGTTTGGGTTTTCGCCCTTTAACGGCCTGTTTTCAAGTCTAAGGGTGATTTTTGAAAATTATCGTCATACTCTCAAACCGGGAGACCTGGAACTACGCGGTCAGTTCTTACAAGTTACATTGGTCCAGTGCGAGGTGTTCGTGCCTCCTACGGGGTCGTTCGGGGGCTGGTTTGGGTTTTCACGCTCTAACTGCCTATTTTAAAGTCAAAGTGTGATTTTTTCAAATTATTGACATACTCTAAAACTGGGAGACCCGGGACTACGCGGTGAGTTCCTACAAGTTACATTGGTCCCGTGCGAGGTGTTCGTGCCTCCTACGGGGTCGTTTGGGGGCTGCTTTGGGTTTTCACCCTTTAACGGCCTGTTTTCAAGTCAAAGTGTGATTTTTGCAAATTATCATCATACTCTCAAACCAGGAGACCCGGGACTACGCGGTCAGTTCCTACAAGTTACATTGATCCCGTGCGAGGTGGTCGTGCCTCATACGGGGTCGTTTGGGGGCTGGTTTGGGTTTTCACCCTTTAACGGCCTGTTTTCAAGTCTAAAGGTGACTTTTGCAAATTATCATCATACTCTCAAACCGGGAGATTCGGGACTACGCAATCAGTTCCCACAAGTTACATTAGTCCCGTGCGAGGTGTCCGTGCCTCCTACGGGGTCGTTCGGGGGCTGGTTTGAGTTTTCACGCTCTAACGGCCTGTTTTAAAGTCAAAGTGTGATTTTTTCAAATTATTGACATACTCTAAAACTGGGAGACCCGGGACTACGCGGTGAGTTCCTACAAGTTACATTGGTTCCGTGCGAGGTGTTCGTGCCTCCTACGAGGTCGTTTGGGGGCTGGTTTGGGTTTTCACCCTTTAACGGCCTGTTTTCAAGTCAAAGTGTGATTTTTGCAAAATATCATCATACTCTCAAACCAGGAGACCCGGGACTACGCGGTCAGTTCCTACAAGTTACATTGATCCCGTGCGAGGTGGTCGTGCCTCATACGGGGTCGTTTGGGGGCTTGTTTGGGTTTTCACCCTTTAACGGCCTATTTTCAAGTCTAAGTGTGACTTTTGCAAATTATCGTCATACTCTCAAACCGAGAGACCCGGGACTACTCGGTCAGTTCCTACAAGTTACATTGGTCCCGTACGAGGTGTTAGTGCTTCCTACGGGGTCGTTTGGGGGCTGGTTTTTATATGTTTTCACCCCTTAACTGCCTGTTTTCAAGTCTAAGTGTGATTTTTCCAAATTATCATCATATTCTCAAACAGGGCGACCCGGGACTACGTGGTCAGTTCCTACAAGTTACATTGTTCCCGTGCAAGGTGTTCGTGCCTCCTACGAGGTCGTTTGGGGGCTGGTTTGGGTTTTCTCCCTTTAACGGCCTGTTTTATAGTCAAAGTTTGATTTTTGCAAACTTTCGTCATTCTCTCAAATCGAGAGCCCCGGGACTACGCGGTCAGTTCCTACAAGTTACATTGGTCCCCTGCGAGGTGTCCGTGCCTCCTACGGGGTCGTTTGCGGGCTAATTTGGGTTTTCACCCTTTAACGGCCTGTTTTCATGTCTAATTGTGATTTTTGCAAATTATCGTCATGCTCTCAAACCGGGAGACCCGTGACTACGCGGTTAGTTCCTACAAGTTACATTGGTCCCGTGCGAGGTGTCCGTGCCTTCTACGGGGTCGTTTGCGGGCTGGTTTGGGTTTTCACCCTTTAACGGCCTGTTTTCATGTCTAAGTGTGATTTTTACAAATTATCGTCATGCTCTCAAACTGGGAGCCCCGGACTACGAGGCCAGTTCCTGCAAGTTACATTGGTCCCGTGCGAGGTGTCCGTGCCTCCTATGGGATCGTTTGGGGGCTGGTTAGGATTTTCACCCTTTAAATGCCTGTTTCCAAGTCTAAGTGTGATTTTTGCAAATTATAATCATACTCTCAAACAGGGAGATCCGGAACTACGCGGTCAGTTCCTACAAGTTACATTGGTCCCGTGCGAGGTGTTCGTGCCTCCTACGGGGTCGTTTGGGGGCTGGTTTTTTTATGTTTTCACCCCTTAACGGCCTATTTTCAAGTCTAAGTGTGATTTTTCCAAATTATCATCATACTCTCAAACTGGGAGACCCGGGACTACGTGGTCAGTTCTTACAAGTTACATTGGTCCCGTGCGAGGTGTTCGTGCCTCCTACGGGGTCGTTTGTGGGCTGGTTTGGGTTTTCACCCGTTAACGGCCTGTTTTATAGTCAAAGTGTGATTTTTGCAAATTATCGTCATTCTCTCAAATCGAGAGCCCCGGGACTACGCAGTCAGTTCCTACAAGTTACATTGGTCCCGTGGGAGGTGTTCGTGCCTCCTACGGGATCCTTTTGGAGTGGTTTGGGTTTTGAACCTTTAACGGCCTGTTTTCAAGTCAAAGTGTGATTTTTGCAACTTATTGTCATACTCTCAAACCGAGAGACCCGGGACTACGCGGTCAATTCCTACAACTTACATTGGTCCTGTCAGAGGTGTTCGTGCCTCCTACGGGGTCGTTTGGGGGCTGGTTTGGGTTTTCACCCTTTAACGACTTGTGTTCAAGTCTAAGTGTGATGTTTACAAATTATAATCATACTCTCAAACCAGGAGACCCGGGACTACGCGGTCAGTTCCTACAAGTTACATTAGTCCCGTGCGAGGTGTCCGTGCCTCCTACGGGGTCGTTCGGGGGCTGGTTTGGGTTTTCACGCTCTAACGGCCTGTTTTAAAGTCAAAGTGTGATTTTTTCAAATCATTGACATACTCTAAAACTGGGAGACCCGGGACTACGCGGTCAGTTCCTACAAGTTACATTGGTCCCGTGCGAGGTGTCCGTGCCTCCTACGGGGTCGTTTGGGGGCTAGTTTGGGTTTTCACCCTTTAACGGCGTGTTTTCAAGTCAAAGTGTGATTTTTGAAAATTATCATCATACTCTCAAACCAGGAGACCCGGGACTACGCGGTCAGTTCCTATAAGTTACATTGATCCCGTGCGAGGTGGTCGTGCCTCATACGGGGTCGTTTGGGGGATGGTTTGGGGTTTCACCCTTTAACGGCCTGTTTTCAAGTCTAAGTGTGACTTTTGCAAATTATCGTCATGCTCTCAAACTGGGAGCCCCGGACTACGAGGCCAGTTCCTGCAAGTTACATTGGTCCCGTGCGAGGTGTCCGTGCCTCCTACGGGATCGTTAGGGGGCTGGTTTGGATTTTCACCCTTTAACGGCCTGTTTTATAGTCAAAGTGTGATTTTTGCTAATTATCGTCATACTCTCAAACCAGGAGACCCGGGACTACGCGGTCAGTTTCTACAAGTTGCATTGGTCCCGTGCGAGGTGTTCTTGCCTCCTACGGGATCGTTTGGGGGATGGTTTGGGAGTTCACCCTTTAACGTCCTGTATTCAAGTCAAATTGTGATTTTTGCAAATTATCATCATACTCTAAAACCGGGAGACCCGGGACTACGCGGTCAGTTCCTACAATTTACATCGGTCCCGTGTGAGGTGTTCGTGCCTCCTACGGGGTCGTTTGGGGGCTGGTTTGCGTCTTCACCCTTCAACGGCCTATTTTCAAGTCAAAGTGTGATTTTTTGCAAATTATCATCATACTCTCAAACTGGGAGACTCGGGACTACGCGGTCAGTTCCTACAAGTTACATTGATCCCGTGCGAGGTGTTCGTGCCTCCTATTGGGTCGTTTGGGGGCTGGTTCGGGTTTTCACCCTTTAACGGCCTGTTTTATAGTCAAAGTGTGATTTTTGCAAACTTTTGTCATTCTCTCAAATCGGGAGCCCCGGGACTACGCAGTCAGTTCCTACAATTTACATTGGTCCCCTGCGAGGTGTTCGTGCCTCCTACGGGGTCGTTTGGGGGCTGGTTTGGGTTTTCACCCTTTAACGGCCTATTTTTAAGTCTAAGTGTGATTTTTCCAAATTATCATCATACTCTCAAAGTGGGAGACCCGGGACTACGCGGTCAATTCCTACAAGTTACATTGGTCCCGTGCGAGGTGTCCGTGCCTCCTACGGGGTCGTTTGCGGGCTGGTTTGGGTTTTCACCCTTTAACGGCCTGTTTTCATGTCTAAGTGTGATTTTTGCAAATTATCATCATGCTCTCAAACCGGGAGCCCCGAACTACGAAGCCAGTTCCTGCAAGTTACATTGGTCCCGTGCGAGGTGTCCGTGCCTCCTACGGGATCGTTTGGGGGCTGGTTTGGATTTTCACCCTTTAAATGCCTGTTTCAAAGTCTAAGTGTGATTTTTGCAAATTATAATCATACTCTCAAACCGGGAGATCCGGAACTACGCGGTCAGTTCCTACAAGTTACATTGGTCCCGTGCGAGGTGTTCGTGCCTCCTACGGGGTCGTTTGGGGGCTGGTTTTTTTATGTTTTCACCCCTTAATGGCCTGTTTTCAAGTCTAAGTGTGATTTTTCCAAATTATCAGCATACTCTCAAACTGGGAGACCCGGGACTACGCGGTCAGTTCCTACAAGTTACATTGGTCCTTTGCGAGGTGTTCGTGCCTCCTACGGGGTCGTTTGGGGGCTGGTTTGGGTTTTCACCCTTTAACGCCCTGTTTTATAGTCAAAGTGTGATTTTTGCAAACTTTTGTCATTCTCTCAAATCGGGAGCCCCGGGACTACGCAGTCAGTTCCTACAATTAACATTGGTCCCCTGCGAGGTGTTCGTGCCTCCTACGGGGTCGTTTGGGGGCTGGTTTGGGTTTTCACCCTTTAACGGCCTATTTTCAAGTCTAAGTGTGATTTTTCCAAATTATCATCATACTCTCAAACCGGGAGATCCGGAACTACGCGGTCAGTTCCTACAAGTTACATTGGTCCCGTGCGAGGTGTTCGTGCCTCCTACGGGGTCGTTTGGGGGCTGTTTTTTTTATGTTTTCACCCGTTAATGGCCTGTTTTCAAGTCTAAGTGTGATTTTTCCAAATTATCATCATACTCTCAAACTGGGAGACCCGGGACTACGCGGTCAGTTCCTACAAGTTACATTGGTCCTTTGCGAGGTGTTCGTGCCTCCTACGGGGTCGTTTGGGAGCTGGTTTTTTTATGTTTTCACCCCTTAACGACCTGTTTTCAAGTCTAAGTGTGATTTTTCCAAATTATCATCATACTCTCAAACTGGGAGACCCGGGACTACGCGGTCAGTTCCTAGAAGTTACATTGGTCCCGTGCGAGGTGTTCGTGCCTCCTACGGGGTCTTTTGGGGGCTGGTTTGGGTTTTCACCCTTTAACGTCCTGTATTCAAGTCAAATTGTGATTTTTGCAAATTATCATCATACTCTAAAACCGGGAGACCCGGGACTACGCGGTCAGTTCCTACAATTTACATCGGTCCCGGGTGAGGTGTTCGTGCCTCCTACGGGGTCGTTTGGGGGCTGGTTTGGGTCTTCACCCTTCAACGGCCTATTTTCAAGTCAAAGTGTGATTTTTTGCAAATTATCATCATACTCTCAAACTGGGAGACTCGGGACTACGCGGTCAGTTCCTACAAGTTACATTGATCCCGTGCGAGGTGTTCGTGCCTCCTATTGGGTCGTTTGGGGGCTGGTTCGGGTTTTCACCCTTTAACGGCCTGTTTTATAGTCAAAGTGTGATTTTTGCAAACTTTTGTCATTCTCTCAAATCGGGAGCCCCGGGACTACGCAGTCAGTTCCTACAATTTACATTGGTCCCCTGCGAGGTGTTCGTGCCTCCTACGGGGTCGTTTGGGGGCTGGTTTGGATTTTCACCCTTTAACGGCCTATTTTTAAGTCTAAGTGTGATTTTTCCAAATTATCATCATACTCTCAAACTGGGAGACCCGGGACTACGCGGTCAATTCCTACAAGTTACATTGGTCCCTTGCGAGGTGTCCGTGCCTCCTACGGGGTCGTTTGCGGGCTGGTTTGGGTTTTCACCCTTTAACGGCCTGTTTTCATGTCAAAGTGTGATTTTTGCAAATTATCATCATGCTCTCAAACCGGGAGCCCCGGACTACGAGGCCAGTTCCTGCAAGTTACATTGGTCCCGTGCGAGGTGTTCGTGCCTCCTACGGGATCGTTTGGGGGCTGGTTTGGATTTTCACCCTTTAAATGCCTGTTTCCAAGTCTAAGTGTGATTTTTGCAAATTATAATCATACTCTCAAACCGGGAGATCCGGAACTACGCGGTCAGTTCCTACAAGTTACCTTGGTCCCGTGCGTGGTGTTCGTGCCTCCTACGGGGTCGTTTGGGGGCTGGTTTTTTTATGTTTTCACCCCTTAACGGCCTGTTTTCAAGTCTAAGTGTGATTTTTCCAAATTATCATCATACTCTCAAACTGGGAGACCCGGGACTACGCGATCAGTTCCTACAAGTTACATTGGTCCCGTGCGAGGTGTTCGTGCCTCCTACGGGGTCGTTTGGGGGCTGGTTTGGGTTTTCACCCTTTAACGACCTGTTTTATAGTCAAAGAGTGATTTTTGCTAATTATCGTCATACTCTCAAACCAGGAGACCCGGGACTACGCGGTCAGTTTCTACAAGTTGCATTGGTCCCGTGCGAGGTGTTCTTGCCTCCTACGGGATCGTTTGGGGGCTGGTTTGGGAGTTCACCCTTTAACGTCCTGTATTCAAGTCAAATTGTGATTTTTGCAAATTATCATCATACTCTAAAACCGGGAGACCCGGGACTACGCGGTCAGTTCCTACAATTTACATCGGTCCCGTGTGAGGTGTTCGTGCCTCCTACGGGGTCGTTTGGGGGCTGGTTTGGGTCTTCACCCTTCAACGGCCTATTTTCAAGTCAAAGTGTGATTTTTTGCAAATTATCATCATACTCTCAAACTGGGAGACTCGGGACTACGCGGTCAGTTCCTACAAGTTACATTGATCCCGTGCGAGGTGTTCGTGCCTCCTATTGGGTCGTTTGGGAGCTGGTTTGGGTTTTCACACTTTAACAGCCTCTTTTCAAGTCTAAGTTCGACTTTTGCAAATTATTGGCATACTCTCAAATAGGGAGACCCGGGACTACGTGGTTAGTTCCTACAAGTTACATTGGTCCCGTGCGAGGTGTTCGTGCCTCCTACGGGGTCATTTGGAGGTTGGTTTTGATTTTCACCCTTTAACGGCCTGTTTTCAAGTCAAAGTGTGATTTTTACAAATTATCATCATACTCTCAAACCGGGAGACCCGGGATTACGCGGTCAGTTCCTACAAGTTACATTGGTCCCGTGCGACATGTCCGTGCCTCCTACGGGATCGTTTGGGGGCTGGTTTGGATTTTCACCCTTTAACGGCCTGTTTTCATGTCTAAGTGTGATTTTTGTAAATTGGCGTCGTACTCTCAAACCGGGAGACCCGGGACTACGCGATCAGTTCCTACAAGTTACACTGGTCCCGTGCGAGGTGTTCGTGCCTCCTACGGGATCGTTTGGGGGTGGTTTGGGTTTTCACCCTTCAACGGCTTGTTTTCAAGTCAAAGTGTGATTTTTGCAAATTATTGTCATACTCTCAAATCGAGAGACCCGAGACTACGCGGTCAGTTCCTACAAGTTACATTGGTCCCGTGCGAGGTGATCGTGCCTCGTACGGGGTCGTTTGGGGGTTGGTTTATGTTATCACCCTTTAACGACCTCTTTTCAAGTCTAAGTGTGATTTTTCCAAATTATCGTCATGCCCTCAAACCGGGAACCCCGGACTACGCGGTCAGTTCCTACAAGTTACATTCGTCCCGTGCGAGGTGTCCTTGCCTCCTACGGGATCGTTTGGGGGCTGGTTTTGATTTTCACCCTTTAACGGCCTGTTTTCAAGTCCAAGTGTGATTTTTGCAAATTTTTGTCATACTCTCAAACCAGGAGACCCGGAACAGCGCGGTCGGTTCCTACAAGTTAAATTGGTCCCGTGCGAGGTGTTCGTGCCTCCCACGGGATCGTTTGGGTGCTGGTTTGGGTTTTCGCCCTTTAACGGCATGTTTTCAAGTTAAAGTGTGATTTTTGCAAATTATAATCATACTCTCAAACCGGGAGATCCGGAACTACGCGGTCAGTTCCTACAAGTTACACTGGTCACGTGCGAGGTGTTCGTGCCTCCTACGGGGTCGTTTGGGGGCTGGTTTGGGTTTTCACCCTTTAACGGCCTGTTTTATAGTCAAAGTGTGATTTTTGCTAATTATCGTCATACTTTCAAACCAGGAGACCCGGGACTACGCGGTCAGTTTCTACAAGTTGCATTGGTCCCGTGCGAGGTGTTCGTGCCTCCTACGGGGTCGTTTGGGGGCTGGTTTGGGTTTTCACCCTCTAACGACCTATTTTCAAGTCTAAGTGTGATTTTTCCAAATTATCATCATACTCTCAAACTGGGAGACCCGGGACTACGCGGTCAGTTCCTACAAGTTACATTGGTCCCGTGCGAGGAGTCCGTGCCTCATACGGGGTCGTTTGCGGGCTGGTTTGGGTTTTTACCCTTTAACGGCCTGTTTTTATGTCTAAGTTTGATTTTTGCAAATTATCATCATGCTCTCAAACCGGGAGCCCCGGACTACGAGGCTAGTTCCTTCAAGTTACATTGGTCCCGTGTGAGGTGTCCGTGCCTCCTACGGGATCATTTGGGGGCTGGTTTGGATTTTCACCCTTTAAATGCCTGTTTCCAAGTCTAAGTGTGATTTTTGCAAATTATCGTCATACTCTCAAACTGGGAGACTCGGAACTACGCGGTCAGTTCCTACAAGTTACATTGATCCCGTGCGAGGTGTTCGTGCCTCCTATTGGGTCGTTTGGGGGCTGGTTTCGGTTTTCACACTTTAACAGCCTCTTTTCAAGTCTAAGTTCGACTTTTGCAAATTATTGGCATACTCTCAAATAGGGAGACCCGGGACTACGCGATCAGTTCCTACAAGTTACACTGGTCCCGTGCGAGGTGTTCGTGCCTCCTACGGGATCGTTTGGGGGTGGTTTGGGTTTTCACCCTTCAACGGCTTGTTTTCAAGTCAAAGTGTGATTTTTGCAAATTATTGTCATACTCTCAAATCGAGAGACCCGAGACTACGCGGTCAGTTCCTACAAGTTACATTGGTCCCGTGCGAGGTGATCGTGCCTCGTACGGGGTCGTTTGGGGGATGGTTTATGTTATCACCCTTTAACGACCTCTTTTCAAGTCTAAGTGTGATTTTTCCAAATTATCGTCATGCCCTCAAACCGGGAGCCCCGGACTAAGCGGTCAGTTCCTACAAGTTAAATTCATCCCGTGCGAGGTGTCCGTGCCTCCTACGGGATCGTTTGGGGGCTGGTTTTGATTTTCACCCTTTAACGGCCTGTTTTCAAGTCCAAGTGCGATTTTTGCAAATTTAGTCATACTCTCAAACCAGGAGACCCGGAACAGCGCGGTCAGTTCCTACAAGTTAAATTGGTCCCGTGCGAGGTGTTCGTGCCTCCTACGGGATCGTTTGGGGGCTGGTTTGGGTTTTCGCCCTTTAACGACATGTTTTCAAGTTAAAGTGTGATTTTTGCAAATTATAATCATACTCTCAAACCGGGAGATCCGGAACTACGCGGTCAGTTCCTACAAGTTACACTGGTCACGTGCGAGGTGTTCGTGCCTCCTACGGGGTCGTTTGGGGACAGGTTTGGGTTTTCACCCTCTAACGACCAATTTTCAAGTCTAAGTGTGATTTTTCCAAATAATCATCATACTCTCAAACTGGGAGACCCGGGACTACGCGGTCAGTTCCTACAAGTTACATTGGTCCCGTGCGAGGAGTCCGTGCCTCATACTGGGTCGTTTGCGGGCTGGTTTGGGTTTTTACCCTTTAACGGCCTGTTTTTATATCTAAGTGTGATTTTTGCAAATTATCATCATGCTCTCAAACCGGGAGCCCCGGACTACGAGGCCAGTTCCTTCAAGTTACATTGGTCCCGTGTGAGGTGTCCGTGCCTCCTACGGGATCGTTTGGGGGCTGGTTTGGATTTTCACCCTTTAAATGCCTGTTTCCAAGTCTAAGTGTGATTTTTGCAAATTATCGTCAAACTCTCAAACCGGGAGACCCGGAACAACGCGGTCAGTTCCTACAAGTTACATTGGTCCCGTGCAAGGTGTTCGTGCCTCCTACGGGATCGTTTTGTGGCTGGTTTGGGTTTTCGCCCTTTAACGGCCTGTTTTCAAGT
The DNA here is from genome assembly GCA_949130495.1 of Sambucus nigra. Classification (NCBI taxonomy): domain Eukaryota; kingdom Viridiplantae; phylum Streptophyta; class Magnoliopsida; order Dipsacales; family Adoxaceae; genus Sambucus; species Sambucus nigra. The sequence goes on from OX422223.1 coordinate 1,906,876, forward strand.
CAAAGTGTGATTTTTGCAAATTATAATCATACTCTCAAACCGGGAGATCCGAAACTACGCGGTCAGTTCCTACAAGTTACATTGGTCCCGTGCGAGGTGTTCGTGCCTCCTACGGGGTCGTTTGGGGGCTATTTTTTTATGTTTTAACCCCTTAACGGCCTGTTTTCAAGTCTAGGTGTGATTTTTCCAAATTATCATCTTACTCTCAAACTGGGAGACCCGGGACTACGCGGTCAGTTCCTACAAGTTACATTGGTCCCGTGCGAGGTGTTCGTGCCTCCTACGGGGTCGTTTGGGGGCTGGTTTGGGTTTTCACCCTTTAACGGCCTATTTTATAGTCAAAGTGTGATTTTTGCAAATTATCGTCATTCTCTCAAACCGAGAGCCCCCGGGACTACGCGATCAGTTCCTACAAGTTACATTGGTCCCGTGGGAGGTGTTCCTGCCTCCTACAGGATCCTTTTGGAGTGGTTTGGGTTTTCACCCTTTAACGGCCTGTTTTCAAGTGAAAGTGTGATTTTTGCAAATTATTTTCATACTCTCAAACCGAGAGACCTGAGACTATGCGGTCAGTTCCTAAAAGTTACATTGGTCCCGTCCGAGGTATTCGTGCCTACTTCGGGGTCATTTGGGGGCTGGTTTGGGTTTTCACCCTTTAACGACCTGTGTTCAAGTCTAAGTGTGATGTTTACAAATTATCATCATACTCTCAAACCAGGAGACCCGAGACTACGCGGTCAGTTCCTACAAGTTACATTGATCCCGTGCGAGGTGGTCGTCCCTCATACGAGGTCGTTTGGGGGCTGGTTTGGGTTTTCACACTTTTACGGCCTGTTTTCATGTCTAAGTGTGACTTTTGCAAATTATCATCATACTCTCAAACCAGGAGATTCGGGACTACGCGATCAGTTCCTACAAGTTACATTAGTCCCGTGCGAGGTGTCCGTGCCTCCTACGGGGTCGTTCGGGGGCTGGTTTGGGTTTTCACGCTCTAACGACCTGTTTTAAAGTCAAAGTGTGATTTTTTCAAATTATTGACATACTCTAAAACTGGGAGACCCGGGACTACGCGGTGAGTTCCTACAAGTTACATTGGTCCCGTGCGAGGTGTTCGTGCCTCCTACGGGGTCGTTTGGGGGCTGGTTTGGGTTTTCACCCTTTAACGGCCTATTTTCAAGTCAAAGTGTGATTTTTGCAAATTATCATCATACTCTCAAACCAGGAGACCCGGGACTACGCGGTCAGTTCCTACAAGTTACATTGATCCCGTGCGAGGTGGTCGTGCCTCATACGGGGTCGTTTGGGGGCTGGTTTGGGTTTTCACCCTTTAACGACCTGTTTTCAAGTCTAAGTGTGACTTTTGCAAATTATCGTCGTACTCTCAAACCGAGAGACCCGGGACTACGCTGTCAGTTCCTACAAGTTACGTTGGTCCCGTACGAGGTGTTTGTGCTTCCTACGGGGTCGTTTGGGGGCTGGTTTTTTTATGTTTTCACCCCTTAACGGCCTGTTTTCAAGTCCAAGTGTGATTTTTCCAAATTATCATCATATTCTCAAACAGGGCGACCCGAGACTACGCGGTCAGTTCCTACAAGTTACATTGTTCCCGTGCGAGGTGTTTGTTCCTCCTACGAGGTCGTTTGGGGGCTGATTAGGGTTTTCACCCTTTAACGGCCTGTTTTATAGTCAAAGTGTGATTTTTGCAAACTTTCGTCATTCTCTCAAATCGGGAGCCCCGGGACTACGCGGTCAGTTCCTACAAGTTACATTGGTCCCCTGCGAGGTGTTCGTGCCTCCTACGGGGTCGTTTGGGGGCTGGTTTGGGTTTTCACCCTTTAACGGCCTATTTTCAAGTCTAAGTGTGATTTTTCCAAATTATCATCATACTCTCAAACTAGGAGACCCGTGACTACGTGGTCAGTTCCTACAAGTTACATTGGTCCCATGCGAGGTGTCCGTGCCTTCTACGGAGTCGTTTGCGGGCCGGTTTGGGTTTTCACCCTTTAACGGCCTGTTTTCATGTCTAAGTGTGATTTTTGCAAATTATCGTCATGCTCTCAAACTGGGAGCCCCGGACTACGAGGCCAGTTCCTGCAAGTTACATTGGTCCCGTGCGAGGTGTCCGTGCCTCCTACGGGATCGTTAGGGGGCTGGTTTGGATTTTCACCCTTTAAATGCCTGTTTCCAAGTCTAAGTGTGATTTTTGCAAATTATAATCATACTCTCAAACAAGGAGATCCGAAACTACGCGGTGAGTTCCTACAAGTTACATTGGTCCCGTGCGAGGTGTTCGTGCCTCCTACGGGGTCGTTTGGGGGCTGGTTTTTTTATGTTTTCACCCCTTAACGGCCTGTTTTCAAGTCTAAGTGTGATTTTTCCAAATTATCATCATACTCTCAAACTGGGAGACCCGGGACTACGCGGTCAGTTCTTACAAGTTACATTGGTCCCGTGCGAGGTGTTCGTGCCTCTTGCGGGGTCGTTTGGGGGCTGGTTTGGGTTTTCACCCTTTAACGGCCTGTTTTATAGTCAAAGTGTGATTTTTGCAAATTATCATCATTCTCTCAAACCGAGAGCCCCGGGACTACGCAGTCAGTTCCTACAAGTTACATTGGTCCCGTGGGAGGTGTTCGTGCCTCCTACGGGATCCTTTTGGAGTGGTTTGGGTTTTCAACCTTTAACGGCCTGTTTTCAAGTCAAAGTGTGATTTTTGCAAATTATTGTCATACTCTCAAACCGAGAGACCCGGGACAACGCGGTCAGTTCCTACAAGTTACATTGGTCCTGTCAGAGGTGTTCGTGCCTCCTACGGGGTCGTTTGGGGGCTGGTTTGGGTTTTCACCCTTTAACGACCTGTGTTCAAGTCTAAGTGTGATGTTTACAAATTATAATCATACTCTCAAACCAGGAGACCCGGGACTACGCGGTCAGTTCCTACAAGTTACATTAGTCCCGTGCGAGGGTTCGTGCCTCCTACGGGGTCGTTCGGGGGCTGGTTTGGGTTTTCACGCTCTAACGGCCTGTTTCAAAGTCAAAGTGTGATTTTTTCAAATTATTGACATACTCTAAAACTGGGAGACCCGGGACTACGCGATCAGTTCCTACAAGTTACATTGGTCCCGTGCGAGGTGTTCGTGCCTCCTACGGGGTCGTTTGGGGGCTGGTTTGGGTTTTCACCCTTTAACGGCGTGTTTTCAAGTCAAAGTGTGATTTTTGAAAATTATCATCATACTCTCAAACCAGGAGACCCGGGACTACGCGGTCAGTTCCTACAAGTTACATTGATCCCGTGCGAGGTGGTCGTGCCTCATATGGGGTCGTTTGGGGGCTAGTTTGGGGTTTCACCCTTTAACGGCCTGTTTTCAAGTCTAAGTGTGACTTTTGCAAATTATCGTCATACTCTCAAACCGAGAGACCCGGGACTATGCGGTCAGTTCCTACAAGTTACATTGGTCCCGTGCGAGGTGTTAGTGCTTCCTACGGGGTCGTTTGGGGGCTGGTTTTTTTATGTTTTCACCCTTTAACGGCCTGTTTTCAAGTCTAAGTGTGATTTTTCCAAATTATCATCATATTCTCAAACAGGGCGACCCGGGACTACGCGATCAGTTCCTACAAGTTACATTGTTCCCGTGCGAGGTGTTCGTACCTCCTACGAGGTCGTTTGGGGGCTGGTTTGGGTTTTCACCCTTTAACTGCCTGTTTTATAGTCAAAGTGTGATTTTTGCAAACTTTTGTCATTCTCTCAAATCGGGAGCCCCGGGACTACGCAGTCAGTTCCTATAATTTACATTGGTCCCCTGCGAGGTGTTCGTGCCTCCTACGGGGTCGTTTGGGGGCTGGTTTGGGTTTTCACCCTTTAACGGCCTATTTTCAAGTCTAAGTGTGATTTTTCCAAATTATCATCATACTCTCAAACTGGGAGACCCGGGACTACGCGGTCAGTTCCTACAAGTTACATTGGTCACGTGCGAGGTGTTCGTGCCTCCTACGGGGTCGTTTGCGGGCTGGTTTGGGTTTTCACCCTTTAACGGCCTGTTTTCATGTCTAAGTGTGTTTTTTGCAAATTATCATCATGCTCTCAAACCGGGAGCCCCGGACTACGAGGCCAGTTCCTGCAAGTTACATTGGTCCCGTGCGAGGTGTTCGTGCCTCCTACGGGATCGTTTGGGGGCTGGTTTGGATTTTCACCCTTTAAATGCCTGTTTCCAAGTCTAAGTGTGATTTTTGCAAATTATAATCATACTCTCAAACCGGGAGATCCGGAACTACGCGGTCAGTTCCTACAAGTTACCTTGGTCCCGTGCGAGGTGTTCGTGCCTCCTACGGGGTCGTTTGGGGGCTGGTTTTTTTATGTTTTCACCCCTTAACGGCCTGTTTTCAAGTCTAAGTGTGATTTTTCCAAATTATCATCATACTCTCAAACTGGGAGACCCGGGACTACGCGATCAGTTCCTACAAGTTACATTGGTCCCGTGCGAGGTGTTCGTGCCTCCTACGGGGTCGTTTGGGGGCTGGTTTGGGTTTTCACCCTTTAACGACCTGTTTTATAGTCAAAGTGTGATTTTTGCTAATTATCGTCATACTCTCAAACCAGGAGACCTGGGACTACGCGGTCAGTTTCTACAAGTTGCATTGGTCCCGTGCGAGGTGTTCTTGCCTCCTACGGGATCGTTTGGGGGCTGGTTTGGGAGTTCACCCTTTAACGTCCTGTATTCAAGTCAAATTGTGATTTTTGCAAATTATCATCATACTCTAAAACCGGGAGACCCGGGACTACGCGGTCGGTTCCTACAATTTACATCGGTCCCGTGTCAGGTGTTCGTGCCTCCTACGGGGTCGTTTGGGGGCTGGTTTCGGTCTTCACCCTTCAACGTCCTATTTTCAAGTCAAAGTGTGATTTTTGCAAATTATCATCATACTCTCAAACTGGGAGACTCGGGACTACGCGGTCAGTTCCTACAAGTTACATTGATCCCGTGCGAGGTGTTCGTGCCTCCTATTGGGTCGTTTGGGGGCTGGTTTGGGTTTTCACACTTTAACAGCCTGTTTTCAAGTCTAAGTTCGACTTTTGCAAATTATTGTCATACTCTCAAATAGGGAGACCCGGGACTACATGGTCAGTTCCTACAAGTTACATTGGTCTCGTGCGAGGTGTTCGTGCCTCCTACGGGGTCGTTTGGGGGCTGGTTTTGATTTTCACCCTTTAACGGCCTGTTTTCAAGTCAAAGTGTGATTTTTACAAATTATCATCATACTCTCAAACCGGGAGACCCGGGATTACGCGGTCAGTTCCTACAAGTTACATTGGTCCCGTGCGACGTGTCCGTGCCTCCTACGGGATCGTTTGAGGGCTGGTTTGGGTTTTCACCCTTTAACGGCCTGTTTTCAAGTGAAAGTGTGATTTTTGCAAATTATTTTCATACTCTCAAACCGAGAGACCTGAGACTATGCGGTCAGTTCCTAAAAGTTACATTGGTCCCGTGGGAGGTGTTCTTGCCTCCTACGGGATCGTTTGGGGGCTGGTCTGGGAGGTCACCCTTTAACGTCCTGTATTCAAGTCAAATTGTGATTTTTGCAAATTATCATCATACTCTAAAACCGGGAGACCCGGGACTACGCGGTCAGTTCCTACAATTTACATCGATCCCGTGTGAGGTGTTCGTGCCTCCTACGGGGTCGTTTGGGGGCTGGTTTGGGTCTTCACCCTTCAATGGCCTATTTTCAAGTCAAATTGTGATTTTTGCAAATTATCATCATACTCTCAAACTGGGAGACTCGGGACTACGCGGTCAGTTCCTACAAGTTTCATTGATCTCGTGCGAGGTGTTCGTGCCTCCTATTGGGTCATTTGGGGGTTGGTTTGGGTTTTCACACTTTAACAGCCTGTTTTCAAGTCTAAGTTCGTCTTTTGCAAATTATTGTCATACTCTCAAATAGGGAGACCCGGGACTACGTGGTCAGTTCCTACAAGTTACATTGGTCCCGTGCGAGGTGTTTGTGCCTCCTACGGGGTCGTTTGGGGGCTGGTTTTGATTTTCACCTTTAACGGCCTGTTTTCAAGTCAAAGTGTGATTTTTACAAATTATCATCATACTCTCAAACCGGGATACCCGGGATTACGCGGTCAGTTCCTACAAGTTACATTGGTCCCGTGCGACGTGTCCGTGCCTCCTACGGGATCGTTTGGGGGCTGGTTTGGATTTTCACCCTTTAACGGCCTGTTTTCATGTCTAAGTGTGATTTTTGTAAATTAGCGTCGTACTCTCAAACTGGGAGACCCGGGACTACGCGATCAGTTCCTACAAGTTACACTGGTCCCGTACGAGGTGTTCGTGCCTCCTACGGGATCGTTTGGGGGTGGTTTGGGTTTTCACCCTCCAACGGCTTGTTTTCAAGTCAAAGTGTGATTTTTGCAAATTATTGTCATACTCTCAAATCGAGAGACCCGATACTACGCGGTCAGTTCCTACAAGTTACATTGGTCCCGTGCGAGGTGATCGTGCCTCGTACGGGGTCGTTTGGGGGTTGGTTTATGTTATCACCCTTTAACGACCTCTTTTCAAGTCTAAGTGTGATTTTTCCAAATTATCGTCATGCCCTCAAACCGGGAGCCCCGGACTACGCGGTCAGTTCCTACAAGTTACATTCGTCCCGTGCGAGGTGTCCATGCCTCCTACGGGATCGTTTGGGGGCTGGTTTGTATTTTCACCCTTTAACGGCCTGTTTTCAAGTCCAAGTGTGATTTTTGCAAATTTTTGTCATACTCTCGAACTAGGAGACCCGGAACAGCGCGGTCAGTTCCTACAAGTTACATTGGTCCCGTGCGAGGTGTTCGTGCCTCCTACGGGCTCGTTTGGGGGCTGGTTTGGGTTTTCGCCCTTTAACGGCATGTTTTCAAGTCAAAGTGTGATTTTTGCAAATTATAATCATACTCTCAAACTGGGAGACCCGGGACTACGCGGTCAGTTCCTACAAGTTACATTGGTCCCGTGCGAGGAGTCCGTGCCTCATACGGGGTCGTTTGCGGGCTGGTTTGGGTTTTTACCCTTTAACGGCCTATTTTCATGTATAAGTGTGATTTTTGCAAATTATCATCATGCTCTCAAACCGGGAGCCCCGGACTACGAGGATAGTTCCTTCAAGTTACATTGGTCCCGTGCGAGGTGTCCGTGCCTCCTACGGGATCGTTTGGGGGCTGGTTTGGATTTTCACCCTTTAAATGCCTGTTTCTAAGTCTAAGTGTGATTTTTGCAAATTATCGTCATACTCTCAAACCGGGAGACCCGGAACAACGCGGTCAGTTCCTACAAGTTACATTGGTCCCGTGCAAGGTGTTCGTGCCTCATACAGGATCCTTTTGGAGTGGTTTGGGTTTTCACCCTTTAACGGCCTGTTTTCAAGTCAAAGTGTGATTTTTGCTATTTATTTTCATACTCTCAAACCGAGAGACCCGAGACTACGCGGTCAGTTCCTAAAAGTTACATTGGTCCCGTCCGAGGTATTCGTGCCTCCTAAGGGGGCATTTGGTGGCTGGTTTGGGTTTTCACCCTTTAACGACCTGTGTTCAAGTCTAAGTGTGATGTTTACAAATTATCATCATACTCTCAAACCAGGAGACCCGGGACTACGCGGTCAGTTCCTACAAGTTACATTGATCCCGTACGAGGTGGTCGTCCCTCATACGAGGTCGTTTGGGGGCTGGTTTGGTTTTTCACACTTTTACGGCCTGTTTTCAAGTCTAAGTGTGACTTTTGCAAATTATCATCATACTCTCAAACCGGGAGATTCGGGACTACGCGGTCAGTTCCTACAAGTTACATTGGTCCCGTGCGAGGTGTTCGTGCCTCCTACGAGATCGTTTGGGGGCTGGTTTGGGTTTTCGCCCTTTAACGGCCTGTTTTCAAGTCTAAGTGTGATTTTTGAAAATTATCGTCATACTCTCAAACCGGGAGACCTGGAACTACGCGGTCAGTTCCTACAAGTTACATTGGTCCCGTGCGAGGTGTTCGTGCCTCCTACCGGATCGTTTGGAGGCTGGTTTGGGTTTTCTCACTTTAACGGCCTATTTTTAAGTCAAAGTGTGACTTTTGCAAATTATCGTCATACTCTCAAACCGGGAGATCCGAGACTACGCGGTCAGTTCCTACAAGTTACATTGGTCCCGTGCGAGGTGTTCGTGCCTCCTACGGGGTCGTTTGGGGCTGGTTTGGGTCTTAACCCTTCAACATCCTATTTTCAAGTCAAAGTGTGATTTTTACAAATTATCATCATACTCTCAAACCGGGAGACTCGGGACTACGCGGTCAGTTCCTACAAGTTACAATGATCCCGTGCGAGGTGTTCGTGCCTCCTATTGGGTCGTTTGGGGGCTGGTTTGGGTTTTCACCCTTTACCGGCCTGTTTTCAAGTCTAAGTTTGACTTTTGCAAATTATTGTCATACTCTCAAATAGGGAGACCCGGGACTACGTGGTCAGTTCCTACAAGTTACATTGGTCCCGTGCGAGGTGTTCGTGCCTCCTACGGGGTCGTTTGGGGGCTGGTTTTGATTTTCACCCTTTAACGGCCTGTTTTCAAGTCAAAGTGTGATTTTTACAAATTATCATCATACTCTCAAACTGGGAGACCCGGGATTACGCGGTCATTTCCTACAAGTTACATTGGTCCCGTGCGAGGTGTCCGTGCCTCCTACGGGATTGTTTGGGGGTTGGTTTGGATTTTCACCCTTTAACGGCCTGTTTTCATGTCTAAGTGTGATTTTTGTAAATTAGCATCGTACTCTCAAACTGGGAGACCCGGGACTACGCGATCAATTCCTACAAGTTACACTGGTCCCGTGCGAGGTGTTCGTGCCTCCTACGGGATCGTTTGGGGGTGGTTTGGGTTTTCACCCTTCAACGGCTTGTTTTCAAGTCAAAGTGTGATTTTTCCAAATTATCATCATACTCTCAAACCGAGAGACCCAGGACTACGCGGTCAGTTCCTACAAGTTACATTGGTCCCGTGCGAGGTGTTCGTGCCTCGTACGGGGTAGTTTGGGGGTTGGTTTATGTTATCACCTTTAACGACCTCTTTTCAAGTCTAAGTGTGATTTTTGCAAATTATCGTCATGCCCTCAAACCGGGAGCCTTGGACTATGCGGTCAGTTCCTACAATTTACATTCGTCCCGTGCGAGGTGTCCGTGCCTCCTACGGGATCGTTCGGGGGCTGGTTTGGATTTTCACCCTTTAACGGCCTGTTTTCAAGTCCAAGTGTGATTTTTGCAAATTTTTGTCATACTCTCAAACCAGGAGACCCGGAACAGCGCGGTCAGTTCCTACAAGTTACATTGGTCCCGTGCGAGGTGTTCGTGCCTCCTACGGGATCGTTTGGGGGCTGGTTTGGGTTTTCGCCCTTTAACGGCATGTTTTCGAGTCAAAGTGTGATTTTTGCAAATTATAATCATACTCTCAAACCGGGAGATCCGGAACTACGCGGTCAGTTCCTACAAGTTACACTGGTCCCGTGCGAGGTGTTCGTGCCTCCTACGGGGTCGTTTGGGGGCAGGTTTACGTTTTCACCCTTTAACGGCCTATTTTCAAGTCTAAGTGTGATTTTTCCAAATTATCATCATACTCTCAAACTGGGAGACCCGGGACTACGCGGTCAGTTCCTACAAGTTACATTGGTCCCGTGCGAGGTGTCCGTGCCTCCTACGGGGTCGTTTGCGGGCTGGTTTGGGTTTTTACCCTTTAACGGCCTGTTTTCATGTCTAAGTGTGATTTTTGCAAATTATCGTCATGCTCTCAAACCGGGGGCCCCGTACTACGAGGCCAGTTCCTTCAAGTTACATTGGTCCCGTGCGAGGTGTCCGTGCCTCCTACGGGATCGTTTGGGGGCTGGTTTGGATTTTCACCCTTTAAATGCCTGTTTCCAAGTCTAAGTGTGATTTTTGCAAATTATCGTCATACTCTCAAACCAGGAGACCCGGGACTACGCGGTCAGTTCCTACAAGTTACATTGGTCCCGTGCGAGGTGTTCATGCCTCCTACGGGGTCGTTTGGGGGCTGGTTTGGATTTTCACCCTTTAAATGCCTGTTTCCAAGTCTAAGTGTGATTTTTGCAAATTATCGTCATACTCTCAAACCAGGAGACCCGGGACTACGCGGGCAGTTCCTACAAGTTACATTGGTCCCGTGCGAGGTGTTCATGCCTCCTACGGGGTCGTTTGGGGGTTGGTTTGGGTTTTCAACCTTTAACGGCCTGTTTTCAAGTCTAAGTGTGATTTTTGCAAATTATCGTCATACTCTCAAACCGGGAGACCCGGAACAACGCGGTCATTTCCTACAAGTTACATTGGTCCCGTGCAAGGTGTTCGTGCCTCCTACGGGGTCGTTTGGGGGCAGGTTTGGGTTTTCACCCTTTAACGGCCTATTTTCAAGTCTAAGTGTGATTTTTCCAAATTATCATCATACTCTCAAACTGGGAGACCCGGGACTACGCGGTCAGTTCCTACAAGTTACATTGGTCCCGTGCGAGGTGTCCGTGCCTCCTACGGGGTCGTTTGCGGGCTGGTTTGGGTTTTTACCCTTTAACGGCCTGTTTTCATGTCTAAGTGTGATTTTTGCAAATTATCGTCATGCTCTCAAACCGGGAGCCCCGTACTACGAGGCCAGTTCCTTCAAGTTACATTGGTCCCGTGCGAGGTGTCCGTGCCTCCTACGGGATCGTTTGGGGGCTGGTTTGGATTTTCACCCTTTAAATGCCTGTTTCCAAGTCTAAGTGTGATTTTTGCAAATTATCGTCATACTCTCAAACCAGGAGACCCGGGACTATGCGGTCAGTTCCTTCAAGTTACATTGGTTCCGTGCGAGGTGTCCGTGCCTCCTACGGGATCGTTTGGGGGCTGGTTTGGATTTTCACCCTTTAAATGCCTGTTTCCAAGTCTAAGTGTGATTTTTGCAAATTATCGTCATACTCTCAAACCGGGAGACCCGGAACAACGCGGTCAGTTCCTACAAGTTACATTGGTCCCGTGCAAGGTGTTCGTGCCTCCTACGGGATCGTTTTGTGGCTGGTTTGGGTTTTCGCCCTTTACGGCCTGTTTTCAAGTCAACGTGTGATTTTTGCAAATTATAATCATACTCTCAAACCGGGAGATCCGAAACTACGCAGTCAGTTCCTGCAAGTTACATTGGTCCCGTGTGAGGTGTTTGTGCCTCCTACGGGGTCGTTTGGGGGTTGGTTTGGGTTTTCACCCTTTAACGGCCTGCTTTCAAGTCAAAGTGTGATTTTTGCAAATTATTGTCATACTCTCAAACCGAGAGACCCGGGACTACGAGGTCAGTTCCTACAAGTTACATTGGTCCTGTCAGAGGTGTTTACAAATTATCATTATACTCTCAAACCAGGAGACCCGGGACTACACGATCAGTTCCTACAAGTTACATTAGTCCCGTGCGAGGTGTCCGTGCCTCCTACGGGGTTGTTCGTGGGCTGGTTTGGGTTTTCACGCTCTAACGGCCTGTTTTAAAGTCAAAGTGTGATTTTTGCAAATTATTGACATTCTCTAAAACTGGGAGACCCGGGACTACGCGGTCAGTTCCTACAAGTTACATTGGTCCCGTGCGAGGTGTTCGTGCCTCCTACGGGGTCGTTTGGGGGATGGTTTGGGTTTTCACCCTTTAACGGCCTGTTTTCAAGTCAAAGTGTGATTTTTGCAAATTATCATCATACTCTCAAACCAGGAGACCCGGGACTACGCGGTCAGTTCCTACAAGTTACATTGATCCCGTGCGAGGTGGTCGTGCCTCATACGGGGTCGTTTGGGGGCTGGTTTGGGTTTTCACCCTTTAACGGCCTGTTTTCAAGTCTAAGTGTGACTTTTGCAAATTATCGTCATACTCTCAAAACGAGAGACTCGGGACTACGCGGTCAGATCCTACAAGTTACATTGGTCCCGTGCGAGGTGTTAGTGCTTCCTACGGGGTCGTTTCGGGGCTGGTTTTTTTTATGTTTTCACCCCTTAACGGCCTATTTTCAAGTCTAAGTGTGATTTTTCCAAATTATCATCATATTCTCAAACAGGGCGACCCGGGACTACGCGGTCAGTTCTTACAAGTTACAATGTTCCCGTACGAGGTGTTCGTGCCTCCTACGAGGTCGTTTGGGGGCTGGTTTGGGTTTTCACCCTTTAACGGCCTGTTTTATAGTCAAAGTGTGATTTTTGCAAACTTTCGTCATTCTCTCAAATCGAGAGCCCCGGGACTACGCGGTCAGTTCCTACAAGTTACTTTGGTCCCCTGCGAGGTGTTCGTGCCTCCTACGGGGTCGTTTGGGGGCTGGTTTGGGTTTTCACCCTTTAACGGCCTATTTTCATGTCTAAGTGTGATTTTTCCAAATTATCATCATACTCTCAAACTGGGAGACCCGGGACTACGCGGTAAGTTCCTACAAGTTACATTGGTCTCGTGCGAGGTGTCCGTGCCTCCTACGGGGTCGTTTGCGGGCTGGTTTGGGGTTTCACCCTTTAACGACCTATTTTCATGTCTAAGTGTGATTTTTGCAAATTATCATCATGCTCTCAAACCGGGAGCCCCGGACTACGAGGCCAGTTCCTGCAAGTTACATTGGTCCCGTGCGAGGTGTCCGTGCCTCCTACGGGATCGTTTGGAGGTTGGTTTGGATTTTCACCCTTTAAATGCCTGTTTCCAAGTCTAAGTGTGATTTTTGCTAATTATAATCATACTCTCAAACCGGGAGATCCGGAACTACGCGGTCAGTTCCTACAAGTTACATTGGTCCCGTGCGAGGTGTTCGTGACTCGTACGGGGTCGTTTGGGGTCTGGTTTGGGTTTTCTCCCTTTAACGGCCTGTTTTATAGTCAAAATGTGATTTTTGCAAATTATCGTCATTCTCTCAAACCGAGAGCCCCGAGACTACGCAGTCAGTTCCTACAAGTTACGTTGGTCCCGTGGGAGGTGTTCGTGCCTCCCACGGGATCCTTTTGGAGTGGTTTGGGTTTTCAACCTTTAACGGCCTGTTTTCAAGTCAAAGTGTGAATTTTGCAAATTATTGTCAAACTCTCAAACCGAGAGACCCGGGACTACGTGGTCAGTTCCTACAAGTTACATTGGTCCTGTCAGAGGTGTTCGTGCCTCCTACGGGGTCGTTTGGGGGCTGGTTTGGGGTTTCACCCTTTAACGACCTGTGTTCAAGTCTAAGTGTGATGTTTACAAATTATCATCATACTCTCAAACCAGGAGACCCGGGACTACGCGGTCAGTTCCTACAAGTTACATTAGTCCCGTGCGAGGTGTTCGTGCCTCATACGGGGTCGTTCGGGGGTTGGTTTGGGTTTTCACCCTTTTACGGCCTGTTTTCAAGTCTAAGTGTAACTTTTGAAAATTATCGTCATACTCTCAAACCGGGAGATTCAGGACTACGTGGGCAGTTCCTACAAGTTACATTAGTCCCGTGCGAGGTGTCCGTGCCTCCTACGGGGTTGTTCGGGGGCTGGTTTGGGTTTTCACGCTCTAACGGCCTGTTTTAAAGTCAAAGTGTGATTTTTGCAAATTATTGACATTATCTAAAATTGGGAGACCCGGGACTACGCGGTCAGTTCCTACAAGTTACATTGGTCCCGTGTGAAGTGTTCGTGCCTCCTACGGGGTCGTTTGGGGGCTGGTTTGGGTTTTCACCCTTTAACAGCCTGTTTTCAAGTCAAAGTGTGATTTTTTCAAATTATCATCATACACTCAAACCAGGAGACCCGGGACTACGCGGTCAGTTCCTACAAGTTACATTGATCCCGTGCGAGGTGTTCGTGCCTCATACGGGATCGTTTGGGGGTGGTTTGGGTTTTCACCCTTTAACGGCCTGTTTTCAAGTCAAAGTGTGATTTTTGCAAATTATTGTCATACTCACAAACTGAGAGACCCGAGACTACGCGGTCAGTTCCTACAAGTTACATTGGTCTCGTGCGAGGTGTTCATGCCTCCTTTGGGGTCGTTTGGGGGCTAGTTTGGTTTTCACCCTTTAACGGCCTGTTTTCAAGTCTAAGTGTGATTTTTACAAATTATCATCATACTCTCAAACCAGGAGCCCCAGGACTACGCGGTCAGTTCCTACGAGTTACATTGATCTCGTTCGAGGTGGTCGTGCCTCATACGAGGTCGTTTGGGGGCTGGTTTGGGTTTTCACCCTTTAACGGCCTGTTTTCAAGTCTAAGTGTGACTTTTGCAAATTATCATCATACTCTCAAACCGGGAGATTCGGGACTATGCGGTCAGTTCCTACAAGTTACATTGGTCCCGTGCGAGGTGTCCGTGCCTCCTACGGGGTCGTTTAGGGGCTGGTTTGGGTTTTCACCCTTTAACGGCCTGTTTTATAGTCAAAGTGTGATTTTTGCAAATTATCGTCATTCTCTCAAACCGAGAGCCCCGGGACTACGAGGTCAGTTCCTACAAGTACATTGGTCCCGTGGGAGGTGTTCGTGCCTCCTACGGGATCGTTTTGGAGTGGTTTGGGTTTTCACCCTTTAACGGCCTGTTTTCAAGTCAAAGTGTGATTTTTGCAAATTATTGTCATACTCTCAAACCGAGAGACCCGGAACTACACGGTCAGTTCCTACAAGTTACATTGGTCCCGTGCGAGGTGATCGTGCCTCCTACGGGGTCGTTTGGGGGCTGGTGTGGGTTTTCACCCTTTAACGGCCTGTTTTCAAGTCCAAGTGTGATGTTTACAAATTGTCATCGTACTCTCTAACCAGGAGACCCGGGACTACGCGGTCAGTTCCTACAAGTTACATTGATCCCGTGCGAGGTGGTTGTCCCTCATACGAGGTCGTTTGGGGGCTGGTTTGGGTTTTCACCATTTTACGGCCTGTTTTCAAGTCTGAGTGTGACTTTTGCAAATTATCATCATACTCTCAAACCGGGAGATTCGGGACTACGCGGTGAGTTCCTACAAGTTACATTAGTCCCGTGCGAGGTGTCCGTGCCTCCTACGGGGTCGTTTGGGGGCTGGTTTGGGTTTTCACGCTTTAACGGCCAGTTTTAAAGTCAAAGTGTGATTTTTGCAAATTATCGTCATACTCTAAAACTGGGAGACCCGGGAGTAGGCGGTCAGTTCCTATAAGTTACATTGGTCCCATACGAGGTGTTCATGCCTCCTACGGGGTCGTTTGGGGGTTGGTTTGGGTTTTCACCCTTTAACGGCCTGTTTTCAAGTCACAGTGTGATTTTTGCAAATTATCATCATACGCTCAAACCAGGAGACCCGGGACTACGCGGTCAGTTCCTACAAGTTACATTGATCCTGTGCGAGGTGGTCGTACCTCATACGGGGTCGTTTGGGGGCTGGTTTGGGTTTTCACCCTTTAACGGCCTGTTTTCAAGTCTAAGTGTGACTTTTGCAAATTATCGTCATACTCTCAAAACGAGAGACTCGGGACTACGCGGTCAGATCCTACAAGTTACATTGGTCCCGTGCGAGGTGTTAGTGCTTCCTACGGGGTCGTTTCGGGGCTGGTTTTTTTTATGTTTTCACCCCTTAACGGCCTATTTTCAAGTCTAAGTGTGATTTTTCCAAATTATCATCATATTCTCAAACAGGGCGACCCGGGACTACGCGGTCAGTTCTTACAAGTTACAATGTTCCCGTACGAGGTGTTCGTGCCTCCTACGAGGTCGTTTGGGGGCTGGTTTGGGTTTTCACCCTTTAACGGCCTGTTTTATAGTCAAAGTGTGATTTTTGCAAACTTTCGTCATTCTCTCAAATCGAGAGCCCCGGGACTACGCGGTCAGTTCCTACAAGTTACTTTGGTCCCCTGCGAGGTGTTCGTGCCTCCTACGTGGTCGTTTGGGGGCTGGTTTGGGTTTTCACCCTTTAACGGCCTATTTTCATGTCTAAGTGTGATTTTTCCAAATTATCATCATACTCTCAAACTGGGAGACCCGGGACTACGCGGTCAGTTCCTACAAGTTACATTGGTCTCGTGCGAGGTGTCCGTGCCTCCTACGGGGTCGTTTGCGGGCTGGTTTGGGGTTTCACCCTTTAACGACCTATTTTCATGTCTAAGTGTGATTTTTGTAAATTATCATCATGCTCTCAAACCGGGAGCCCCGGACTACGAGGCCAGTTCCTGCAAGTTACATTGGTCCCGTGCGAGGTGTCCGTGCCTCCTACGGGATCATTTGGAGGTTGGTTTGGATTTTCACCCTTTAAATGCCTGTTTCCAAGTCTAAGTGTGATTTTTGCTAATTATAATCATACTCTCAAACCGGGAGATCCGGAACTACGCGGTCAGTTCCTACAAGTTACATTGGTCCCGTGCGAGGTGTTCGTGCCTCGTACGGGGTCGTTTGGGGGCTGGTTTGGGTTTTCTCCCTTTAACGGCCTGTTTTATAGTCAAAATGTGATTTTTGCAAATTATCGTCATTCTCTCAAACCGAGAGCCCCGAGACTACGCAGTCAGTTCCTACAAGTTACGTTGGTCCCGTGGGAGGTGTTCGTGCCTCCCACGGGATCCTTTTGGAGTGGTTTGGGTTTTCAACCTTTAACGGCCTGTTTTCAAGTCAAAGTGTGAATTTTGCAAATTATTGTCAAACTCTCAAACCGAGAGACCCGGGACTACGTGGTCAGTTCCTACAAGTTACATTGGTCCTGTCAGAGGTGTTCGTGCCTCCTACGGGGTCGTTTGGGGGCTGGTTTGGGGTTTCACCCTTTAACGACCTGTGTTCAAGTCTAAGTGTGATGTTTACAAATTATCATCATACTCTCAAACCAGGAGACCCGGGACTACGCGGTCAGTTCCTACAAGTTACATTAGTCCCGTGCGAGGTGTTCGTGCCTCATACGGGGTCGTTCGGGGGTTGGTTTGGGTTTTCACCCTTTTACGGCCTGTTTTCAAGTCTAAGTGTAACTTTTGAAAATTATCGTCATACTCTCAAACCGGGAGATTCAGGACTACGTGGGCAGTTCCTACAAGTTACATTAGTCCCGTGCGAGGTGTCCGTGCCTCCTACGGGGTCGTTCGGGGGCTGGTTTGGGTTTTCACGCTCTAACGGCCTGTTTTAAAGTCAAAGTGTGATTTTTGCAAATTATTGACATTATCTAAAATTGGGAGACCCGGGACTACGCGGTCAGTTCCTACAAGTTACATTGGTCCCGTGTGAAGTGTTCGTGCCTCCTACGGGGTCGTTTGGGGGCTGGTTTGGGTTTTCACCCTTTAACAGCCTGTTTTCAAGTCAAAGTGTGATTTTTTCAAATTATCATCATACACTCAAACCAGGAGACCCGGGACTACGCGGTCAGTTCCTACAAGTTACATTGATCCCGTGCGAGGTGTTCGTGCCTCATACGGGATCGTTTGGGGGTGGTTTGGGTTTTCACCCTTTAACGGCCTGTTTTCAAGTCAAAGTGTGATTTTTACAAATTATTGTCATACTCACAAACTGAGAGACCCGAGACTACGCGGTCAGTTCCTACAAGTTACATTGGTCTCGTGCGAGGTGTTCATGCCTCCTTTGGGGTCGTTTGGGGGCTAGTTTGGTTTTCACCCTTTAACGGCCTGTTTTCAAGTCTAAGTGTGATTTTTACAAATTATCATCATACTCTCAAACCAGGAGCCCCAGGACTACGCGGTCAGTTCCTACGAGTTACATTGATCTCGTTCGAGGTGGTCATGCCTCATACGAGGTCGTTTGGGGGCTGGTTTGGGTTTTCACCCTTTAACGGCCTGTTTTCAAGTCTAAGTGTGACTTTTGCAAATTATCATCATACTCTCAAACCGGGAGATTCGGGACTATGCGGTCAGTTCCTACAAGTTACATTGGTCCCGTGCGAGGTGTCCGTGCCTCCTACGGGGTCGTTAGGGGCTGGTTTGGGTTTTCACCCTTTAACGGCCTGTTTTATAGTCAAAGTGTGATTTTTGCAAATTATCGTCATTCTCTCAAACCGAGAGCCCCGGGACTACGAGGTCAGTTCCTACAAGTACATTGGTCCCGTGGGAGGTGTTCGTGCCTCCTACGGGATCGTTTTGGAGTGGTTTGGGTTTTCACCCTTTAACGGCCTGTTTTCAAGTCAAAGTGTGATTTTTGCAAATTATTGTCATACTCTCAAACCGAGAGACCCGGAACTACACGGTCAGTTCCTACAAGTTACATTGGTCCCGTGCGAGGTGATCGTGCCTCCTACGGGGTCGTTTGGGGGCTGGTGTGGGTTTTCACCCTTTAACGGCCTGTTTTCAAGTCCAAGTGTGATGTTTACAAATTGTCATCGTACTCTCTAACCAGGAGACCCGGGACTACGCGGTCAGTTCCTACAAGTTACATTGATCCCGTGCGAGGTGGTTGTCCCTCATACGAGGTCGTTTGGGGGCTGGTTTGGGTTTTCACCATTTTACGGCCTGTTTTCAAGTCTGAGTGTGACTTTTGCAAATTATCATCATACTCTCAAACCGGGAGATTCGGGACTACGCGGTGAGTTCCTACAAGTTACATTAGTCCCGTGCGAGGTGTCCGTGCCTCCTACGGGGTCGTTTGGGGGCTGGTTTGGGTTTTCACGCTTTAACGGCCAGTTTTAAAGTCAAAGTGTGATTTTTGCAAATTATCGTCATACTCTAAAACTGGGAGACCCGGGAGTAGGCGGTCAGTTCCTATAAGTTACATTGGTCCCATACGAGGTGTTCATGCCTCCTACGGGGTCGTTTGGGGGTTGGTTTGGGTTTTCACCCTTTAACGGCCTGTTTTCAAGTCACAGTGTGATTTTTGCAAATTATAATCATACGCTCAAACCAGGAGACCCGGGACTACGCGGTCAGTTCCTACAAGTTACATTGATCCTGTGCGAGGTGGTCGTACCTCATACGGGGTCGTTTGGGGGCTGGTTTGGGTTTTCACCCTTTAACGGCCTGTTTTCAAGTCTAAGTGTGACTTTTGCAAATTATCGTCATACTCTCAAACCGAGAGACTCGGGACTACGCGGTCAGTTCCTACAAGTTTCATTGGTCCCGTACGAGGTGTTCGTGCCTGCTACGGAGTCGTTTGGGGGCTGGTTTTTTTATGTTTTCACCCCTTAATGGTCTGTTTTCAAGTCTAAGTGTGACTTTTGCAAATTATCGTCATACTCTCAAACCGGGAGATTCGGGACTACGCGGTCAGTTCATACAAGTTACATTGGTCCCGTGCGAGGAGTCCGTGCCTCCTACGGCGTCGTTTGCGGGCTGGTTTGGGTTTTCACGCTTTAACGGCCTGTTTTCAAGTCAAAGTGTGATTTTTGCAAATTATCATCATACTCTCAAACCAAGAGACCTGGGACTACGCGGTCAGTTCCTACAAGTTACATTGATCCCGTGCGAGGTGGTCGTGCCTCATACGGGGTTGTTTGGGGGATGGTTTGGATTTTCACCCTTTAACGGCCTGTTTTCAAGTCTAAGTGTGACTTTTGCAAATTATCGTCATACTCTCAAACCGAGAGACCCGGGACTACGCGGTCAGTTCCTACAAGTTACATTCGTCCCGTGCGAGGTGTTCGTGCTTCCTACGGGGTCGTTTGGGGGCTGGTTTTTTTATGTTTTCACCCCTTAACGGCCAGTTTTCAAGTCTAAGTGTGTTTTTTCCAAATTATCATCATACACTCAAACAGGAAGACACGGGACTACGCGGTCAGTTCTTACAAGTTACATTGGTCCCGTGCGAGGTGTTCGTGCCTCCTGCGAGGTCGTTTGGGGGCTGGTTTGGGTTTTCACCCTTTAACGGCCTATTTTATAGTCAAAGTGTGATTTTTGCAAACTTTCGTCATTCTCTCATATCGGGAGCCCCAGGACTACGCGGTCAGTTCCTACAAGTTACATTGGTCCCGTGGGAGGTGTTCGTGCCTCCTACGGGATCGTTTTGGAGTGGTTTGGTTTTTCCCCCTTTAACGGCCTATTTTCAAGTCAAAATGTGATTTTTGCAAATTACTGTCATACTCTCAAATCGAGAGACCCGGGACTACGCGACAGTTCCTACAAGTTACCTTGGTCTCGTGCGAGGTGTTCGCGCCTCCTTCGGGGTCGTTTGGGGGCTTGTTTCGGTTTTCACGGCCTGTTTTCAAGTCTAAGTGTGATTTTTACAAATTATCATCATACTCTCAAACCAGGAGACCCAGGACTACGCGGTCAGTTCCTATAAGTTACATTGATCCCGTGCGAGGTGGTCGTGCCTCATACGAGGTCGTTTGGGGGCTGGTTTGGGTTTTCACCCTTTAACGGCATGTTTTCAAGTCTAAGTGTGACTTTTGCAAATTATCATCATACTCTCAAACCGGGAGATTCGGGACTATGCGGTCAGTTCCTACAAGGTACATTGGTCCCGTGCGAGGTGTCCGTGCCTCTTACGGGGTCATTTAAGGGCTGGTTTAGGTTTTCACCCTTTAACGGACTGTTTTATAGTCAAAGTGTGATTTTTGCAAATTATCGTCATTCTCTCAAACCGAGAGCCCCGGGACTACGCGATCAGTTCCTACAAGTACATTGGTCCCGTGGGAGGTGTTCTTGCCTCCTACGGGATCGTTTTGGAGTGGTTTGGGTTTTCACCCTTTAACGGCCTGTTTTCAAGTCAAAGTCTGATTTTTGCAAATTATTGTCATACTCTCAAACCGAGAGACCCGGGACTACACGGTCAGTTCCTACAAGTTACATTGGTCCCGTGCGAGGTGATTGTGCCTCCTACGGGGTCGTTTTGGGGCTAGTGGGGGTTTTCACCCTTTAACGGCCTATTTTCAAGTCCAAGTGTGATGTTTACAAATTATCATCGTACTCTCAAACCAGGAGACCCGGGACTACGTGGTCAGTTCCTACAAGTTACATTGATCCCGTGCGAGGTGGTTGTACCTCATACGAGGTCGTTTGGGGGTTGGTTTGGGTTTTCACCATTTTACGGCCTGTTTTCAAGTCTAAGTGTGACTTTTGCAAATTATCGTCATACTCTCAAATCGGGAGATTCGGGACTACGCGGTCAGTTCCTACAAGTTACATTAGTCCCGTGTGAGGTGTCCGTGCCTCCTACGGGGTCGTTTGGGGGCTGGTTTGGGTTTTCACGCTTTAACGGCCTGTTTTAAAGTCAAAGTGTGATTTTTGCAAATCATCGTCATACTCTAAAATTGGGAGACCCGGGACTAGGCGGTCAGTTACTACAAGTTACATTGGTCCCATGCGAGGTGTTCGTGCCTCCTACGGGGTCGTTTGGGGGTTGGTTTGGGTTTTCACCCTTTAACGGCTTGTTTTCAAGTCACAGTGTGATTTTTGCAAATTATCATGATACTCTCAAACCAGGAGACCCGGGACTACGCGGTCAGTTCCTATAAGTTACATTGATCCTGTGCGAGGTGGTCGTGCCTCATACGGGGTCGTTTGGGGGCTGGTTTGGGTTTTCACCCTTTAACGGCCTGTTTTCAAGTCTAAGTGTGACTTTTGTAAATTATCGTCATACTCTCAAACCGAGAGACACGGGACTACGCGGTCAGTTCCTACAAGTTTCATTGGTCCCGTGCGAGGTGTTCGTGCCTGCTACGGGGTCGTTTGGGGGCTGATTTTTTTATGTTTTCACCCCTTAATGGTCTGTTTTCAAGTCTAAGTGTGATTTTTCCAAATTATCATAATACTCTCAAACTAGGAGACCCGGGACTATGCGGTCAGTTCCTACAAGTTACATTTTTCCCGTGCGAGGTGTTCGTGCCTCCTACGAGGTCGTTTGGGGGCTGGTTTGGGTTTTCAACCTTTAACGGCCTGTTTTATAGTCAAAGTGTGATTTTTGCAAATTATCGTCATTCTGTCAATCCGGGAGCCCCGGGACTACGCGGTCAGTTCCTACAAGTTACATTGGTCCCCTGGGAGGTGTTATTGCCTCCTACGGGATCGTTTTGTTGTGGATTGGGTTTTCACCCTTTAACGGCATGTTTTCAAGTCAAACTGTGATTTTTGCAAATTATTGTCATACTCTCAAACCGAGAGACCCGGGACTACGCGGTCAGTTCCTACAAGTTACATTGGTCTCGTGCGAGGTATTCGTGCCTCCTACGGGGTCGTTTGGGGGCTAGTTTGGATTTTCACCCTTTAACGGCCTGTTTTCAAGTCTAAGTGTGATTTTTACAAATTATCATCATACTCTCAAACCAGGAGACCCAGGACTACGCGGTCAGTTCCTACAAGTTACATTGATCCCATGCGAGGTGGTCGTACCTCATACGAGGTCGTTTGGGGGCTGGTTTGGGTTTTCACCCTTTAACGACCTGTTTTCAAGTCTAAGTGTGACTTTTGCAAATTATCATCATACTCTCAAACCGGGAGATTCGGGACTACGCGGTCAGTTCCTACAAGTTACATTGGTCCGGTGCGAGGTGTCCGTGCCTCCTACGGCGTCGTTTGGGGGCTGTTTTGGGTTTTCACGCTTTAACGGCCTGTTTTAAAGTCAAAGTGTGATTTTTGCAAAGTATCATCATACTCTAAAATAGGGAGACCCGGGACAACGTGGTCAGTTCCTAAAAGTTACATTGGTCCCGTTCGAGGTGTTCGTGCCTCCTACGGGGTCGTTTCGGGGCTGGTATGGGTTTTCACCCTTTAACGGCCTGTTTTCAAGCCAAAGTGTGATTTTTGCAAATTATCATCATACTCTCAAACCAGGAGACCCGGGACTACGCGGTCAGTTCCTACAAGTTACATTGATCCCGTGCGAGGTGGTCGTGCCTCATACGGGGTTGTTTGGGGGATGGTTTGGATTTTCACCCTTTAACGGCCTGTTTTCAAGTCTAAGTGTGACTTTTGCAAATTATCGTCATACTCTCAAACCGAGAGACCGGGGACTACGCGACCAGTTCCTACAAGTTACATTGGTCCCGTGCGAGGTGTTCGTGCTTCCTACGGGGTCGTTTGGGGGCTGGTTTTTTTAAGTTTTCACCCCTTAACGGCCTGTTTTCAAGTCTAAGTGTGATTTTCCAAATTATCATCATACTCTCAAACAGGGCGACCCGGGACTACGCGGTCAGTTCCTACAAGTTACATTGGTCCCGTGCGAGGAGTTCGTGCCTCCTACGGGATCGTTTTGTGGCTGGTTTGGGTTTTCACCCTTTAACGGCCTATTTTATAGTCAAAGTGTGATTTTTGCAAACTTTTGTCATTCTCTCAAATCGGGAGCCCCGGGACTACGCGGTCAGTTCCTACAAGTTACATTGGTCCCATGGGAGGTGTTCCTGCCTCCTACGGGATCGTTTTGGAGTGGTTTGGTTTTTCACCCTTTAACGGCCTATTTTCAAGTCAAAGTGTGATTTTTGTAAATTACTGTCATACTCTCAAATCGAGAGACCCGAGACTACGCGGCCGTTCCTACAAGTTACATTGGTCTCGTGCGAGGTGTTCGCGCCTCCTTCGGGGTCGTTTGGGGGCTAGTTTCGGTTTTCACCCTTTAACGACCTGTTTTCATGTCTAAGTGTGATTTTTATAAATTATCATCATACTCTCAAACCAGGAGACCCAGGACTACACGGTCAGTTCCTACAAGTTACATTGATCCCGTGCGAGGTGGTCATCCCTCATACGAGGTCGTTTGGGGGTTGGTTAGGGTTTTCACCGTTTTACGGCCTGTTTTCAAGTCTAAGTGTGACTTTTGCAAATTATCGTCATACTCTCAAACCGGGAGATTCGGGACTACGCGGTCAGTTCCTACAAGTTACATTAGTCCCGTGTGAGGTGTCCGTGCCTCCTACGGGGTCGTTTGGGGGCTGGTTTGGGTTTTCACGCTTTAACGGCCTGTTTTAATGTCAAAGTGTGATTTTTGCAAATTATCGTCATACTCTAAAATTGGGAGACCCGGGACTAGGCGGTCAGTTACTACAAGTTACATTGGTCCCATGCGAGGTGTTCGTGCCTCCTACGGGGTCGTTTGGGAGTTGGTTTGGGTTTTCACCCTTTAACGGCCTGTTTTCAAGTCACAGTGTGATTTTTGCAAATTATCATCATACTCTCAAACTAGGAGACCCGGGACTAGGCGGTCAGTTCCTACAACTTACATTGATCCTGTGCGAGGTGGTCGTGCCTCATACGGGGTCGTTTGGGGGCTGGTTTGGGTTTTCACCCTTTAACGGCCTGTTTTCAAGTCTAAGTGTGACTTTTGCAAATTATCGTCATACTCTCAAACCGAGAGACTCGGGACTACGCGGTCAGTTCCTACAAGTTTCATTGGTCCCGTGCGAGGTGTTCGTGCCTGCTACGGGGTCGTTTGGGGGCTGGTTTTTTTATGTTTTCACCCCTTAATGGTCTGTTTTCATGTCTAAGTGTGATTTTTCCAAATTATCATCATACTCTCAAACTGGGAGACCCGGGACTACGCGGTCAGTTCCTACAAGTTACATTGGTCCCGTGCGAGGTGTTCGTGCCTCCTACGAGGTCGTTTGTGGGCTGGTTTGGGTTTTCAACCTTTAACGGCCTGTTTTATAGTCAAAGTGTGATTTTTGCAAATTATCATCATTCTCTCAAACCGGGAGCCCCGGGACTACGCGGTCAGTTCCTACAAGTTACATTGGTCCCGTGGGAGGTGTTCGTGCCTCCTACGGGATCGTTTTGGTGTGGTTTGGGTTTTCACCCTTTAACGGCGTGTTTTCAAGTCAAACTGTGATTTTTGCAAATTATTGTCATACTCTCAAACCGAGAGACCCGGGACTACGCGGTCAGTTCCTACAAGTTACATTGGTCTCGTGCGAGGTGTTCGTGCCTCCTACGGGGTCGTTTGGGGGCTAGTTTGGGTTTTCACCCTTTAACGGCCTGTTTTCAAGTCTAAGTGTGATTTTTACAAATTATCATCATACTCTCAAACCAGGAGACCCAGGACTACGCGGTCAGTTCCTACAAGTTACATTGATCCCATGCGAGGTGGTCGTGCCTCATACGAGGTCGTTTGGGGGCTGGTTTGGGTTTTCACCCTTTAACGACCTGTTTTAAAGTCAAAGTGTGATTTTTGCAAATTATCGTCATACTCTAAAATAGGGAGACCCGGGACTACGTGGTCAGTTCCTAAAAGTTACATTGGTCCCGTTCGAGGTGTTCGTGCCTCCTATGGGGTCGTTTGGGGGCTGGTATGGGTTTTCACCCTTTAACGGCCTGTTTTCAAGTCAAAGTGTGATTTTTGCAAATTATCATCATACTCTCAAACCAGGAGACCCGGGACTACGCGGTCAATTCCTACAAGTTACATTGATCCCGTGTGAGGTGGTCGTGCCTCATACGGGGTTGTTTGGGGGATGGTTTGGATTTTCACCCTTTAACGGCCTGTTTTCAAGTCTAAGTGTGACTTTTGCAAATTATCGTCATACTCTCAAACCGAGAGACCGGGGACTACGCGGCCAGTTCCTACAAGTTACATTGGTCCCGTGCGAGGTGTTCGTGCTTCCTACGGGGTCGTTTGGGGGCTGGTTTTTTTATGTTTTCACCCCTTAACGGCCTATTTTCAAGTCTAAGTGTGATTTTTTCAAATTATCATCATACTCTCAAACAGGGCGACCCGGGACTACGCGGTCAGTTCCTACAAGTTACATTGGTCCCGTGCGAGGTGTTCGTGCCTCCTACGATGTCGTTTGGGGGCTGGTTTGGGTTTTCACCCTTTAACGGCCTATTTTATAGTAAAAGTGTGATTTTTGCAAACTTTTGTCATTCTCTCAAATCGGGAGCCCCGGGACTACGCGGTCAGTTCCTACAAGTTACATTGGTCCCATGGGAGGTGTTCGTGCCTCCTACGGGATTGTTTTGGAGTGGTTTGGTTTTTCACCCTTTAATAGCCTATTTTCAAGTCAAAGTGTGATTTTTGCAAATTACTGTCATACTCTCAAATCGAGAGACCCGGGACTACGCGGCAGTTCCTACAAGTTACATTGGTCTCGTGCGAGGTGTTCGCGCCTCCTTCGGGGTCGTTTGGGGGCTAGTTTCGATTTTCACCCTTTAACGACCTGTTTTCAAGTCTAAGTGTGATTTTTATAAATTATCATCATACTCTCAAACCAGGAGACCCAGGACTACGCGGTCAGTTCCTACAAGTTACATTGATCCCGTACGAGGTGGTCGTGCCTCATACGAGGTCGTTTGTGGGCTGGTTTGGGTTTTCACCCTTTAACGGCATGTTTTCAAGTCTAAGTGTGACTTTTGCAAATTATCGTCATACTCTCAAACCGGGAGATTCGGGACTATGCGGTCAGTTCCTACAAGGTACATTGATCCCGTGCGAGGTGCCCGTGCCTCTTACGGGGTCATTTAGCGGCTGGTTTGGGTTTTCACCCTTTAACGGCCAGTTTTATAGTCAAAGTGTGAGTTTTGCAAATTATCGTCATTCTCTCAAACCGAGAGCACCGGGACTACGGGGTCAGTTCCTACAAGTACATTGGTCCCGTGGGAGGTGTTCGTGCCTCCTACGGGATCGTTTTGGAGTGGTTTGGGTTTTCACCCTTTAACGGCCTGTTTTCAAGTCAAAGTCTGATTTTTTCAAATTATTGTCATACTCACAAATCGAGAGACCCGGGACTACACGGTCAGTTCCTACAAGTTACATTGGTCCCGTGCGAGGTGATCGTGCCTCCTACGGGGTCGTTTGGGGGCTGGTGTGGGTTTTCACCCTTTAACGGCCTGTTTTCAAGTCTAAGTGTGATGTTTACAAATTATCATCGTACTCTCAAACCAGGAGACCCGGGACTACGCGGTCAGTTCCTACAAGTTACATTGATCCCGTGCGAGGTGGTTGTCCCTCATACGAGGTCGTTTGGTGGTTGGTTTGGGTTTTCACCGTTTTACGGCCTGTTTTCAAGTCTAAGTGTCACTTTTGCAAATTATCGTCATACTCTCAAACCGGGAGATTCGGGACTACACGGTCAGTTCCTACAAGTTACATTAGTCCCGTACGAGGTGTCCGTGCCTCCTACGGGGTCGTTTGGGGGCTGGTTTGGGTTTTCACGCTTTAACGGCCTGTTTTAAAGTCAAAGTGTGATTTTTGCAAATTATCGTCATACTCTAAAACTGGGAGACCCGGGACTAGGCGGTCAGTTCCTACAACTTACATTGGTCCCGTGCGAGGTGTTCGTGCCTCCTACGGGGTCGTTTGGGGGTTGGTTTGGGTTTTCACCCTTTAACGGCCTGTTTTCAAGTCAAAGTGTGATTTTTGTAAATTATCACCATACTCTCAAACCAGGAGACCCGGGACTACGCGGTCAGTTCCTACAAGTTACATTGATCCTGTGCGAGGTGGTCGTGCCTCATACGGGGTCGTTTGGGGGCTAGTTTGGGTTTTCACCCTTTAACGGCCTGTTTTCAAGTCTAAGTGTGACTTTTGCAAATTATCGTCATACTCTCAAACCGA
Source organism: Sambucus nigra (assembly GCA_949130495.1). Classification (NCBI taxonomy): domain Eukaryota; kingdom Viridiplantae; phylum Streptophyta; class Magnoliopsida; order Dipsacales; family Adoxaceae; genus Sambucus; species Sambucus nigra. The sequence continues at coordinate 1,934,225 of OX422223.1, forward strand.
GAAACTCGGGACTACGCGGTCAGTTCCTACAAGTTTCATTGGTCCCGTGCGAGGTGTTCGTGCCTGCTACGGGGTCGTTTGGGGGCTGGTTTTTTTATGTTTTCACCCCTTAATGGTCTGTTTTCAAGTCTAAGTGTGATTTTTCCAAATTATCATCATACTCTAAAACTGGGAGACCCGGGACTAGGCGGTCAGTTCCTACAAGTTACATTGATCCTGTGCGAGGTGGTCGTGCCTCATACGGGGTCGTTTGGGGGCTAGTTTGGGTTTTCACCCTTTAACGGCCTGTTTTCAAGTCTAAGTGTGACTTTTGCAAATTATCGTCATACTCTCAAACCGAGAAACTCGGGACTACGCGGTCAGTTCCTACAAGTTTCATTGGTCCCGTGCGAGGTGTTCGTGCCTGCTACGGGGTCGTTTGGGGGCTGGTTTTTTTATGTTTTCACCCCTTAATGGTCTGTTTTCAAGTCTAAGTGTGATTTTTCCAAATTATCATCATACTCTCAAACTGGGAGACCCGGGACTACGCGGTCAGTTCCTACAAGTTACATTGGTCCCGTGCGAGGTGTTCGTGCCTCCTACGAGGTCGTTGGGGGGCTGGTTTGGGTTTTCAACCTTTAACGGCCTGTTTTATAGTCAAAGTGTGATTTTTACAAATTATCATCAAACTCTCAAACCGAGAGCCCCGAGACTACGCGGTCAGTTCCTACAAGTTACATTGGTCCCGTGGGAGGTGTTCGTGCCTCCTACGGGATCGTTTTGGAGTGGTTTGGGTTTTCACCCTTTAACGGCGTGTTTTCAAGTCAAACTGTGATTTTTGCAAATTATTGTCATACTCTCAAACCGAGAGACCCGGGACTACGCGGTCAGTTCCTACAAGTTACATTGGTCTCGTGCGAGGTGTTCGTGCCTCCTACGGGGTCGTTTTGGGGCTAGTTTGGGTTTTCACCCTTTAACGGCCTGTTTTCAAGTCAAAGTGTGATTTTTACAAATTATCATCATACTCTCAAACCAGGAGACCCAGGACTACGCGGTCAGTTCCTACAAGTTACATTGATCCCATGCGAGGTGGTCGTGCCTCATACGAGGTCGTTTGGGGGCTGGTTTGGGTTTTCACCCTTTAACGACCTGTTTTCAAGTCTAAGTGTGACTTTTGCAAATTATCGTCATACTCTCAAACCGAGAGATTCGGGACTACGCGGTCAGTTTCTACAAGTTACATTGGTCCCGTGCGAGGTGTCCGTGCCTCCTACGGCGTCGTTTGGGGGCTGTTTTGGGTTTTCACGCTTTAACGGCCTGTTTTAAAGTCAAAGTGTGATTTTTGCAAATTATCGTCATACTCTAAAACAGGGAGACCCGGGACTACGTGGTCAGTTCCTAAAAGTTACATTGGTCCCGTTCGAGGAGTTCGTGCCTCCTACGGGGTCGTTTGGGGGCTGGTATGGGTTTTCACCCTTTAACGGCCTGTTTTCAAGTCAAAGTGTGATTTTTGCAAATTATCATCATACTCTCAAACCAGGAGACCCGGGACTACGCGGTCAGTTCCTACAAGTGACATTGATCCCGTGCGAGGTGGTCGTGCCTCATACGGGCTTGTTTGGATTTTCACCCTTTAACGGCCTGTTTTCAAGTCTAAGTGTGACTTTTGCAAATTATCGTCATACTCTCAAACCGAGAGACCGGGGACTACGCGGTCAGTTCCTACAAGTTACATTGGTCCCGTGCGAGGTGTTCGTGCTTCCTACGGGGTCGTTTGGGTGCTGGTTTTTTTATGTTTTCACCCTTTAACGGCATGTTTTCATGTCTAAGTGTGACTTTTGTAAATTATCGTCATACTCTCAAACCGGGAGATTCGGGACTATGCGGTCAGTTCCTACAAGGTACATTGGTCCCGTGCGAGGTGTCTGTGCCTCTTACGGGGTCATTTAGGGGCTGGTTTGGGTTTTCACCCTTTAACGGCCTGTTTTATAGTCAAAGTGTGATTTTTGCAAATTATCGTCATTCTCTCAAACCGAGAGCCCCGGGACTACGCGGTCAGTTCCTACAAGTACATTGGTCCCGTGGGAGGTGTTCGTGCCTCCTACGGGATCGTTTTGGAGTGGTTTGGGTTTTCACCATTTAACGGCCTGTTTTCAAGTCAAAGTCTGATTTTTTCAAATTATTGTCATACTCTCAAACCGAGAGACCCGGGACTACACGGTCAGTTCCTACAAGTTACATTGGTCCCGTGCAAGGTGATCGTGCCTCCTACGGGGTCGTTTGGGGGCTGGTGTGGGTTTTCACCCTTTAACGGCCTGTTTTCAAGTCTAAGTGTGATGTTTACAAATTATCATCGTACTCTCAAACCAGGAGACCCGGGACTACGCGGTCAGTTCCTACAAGTTACATTGATCCCGTGCGAGGTGGTTGTCCCTCATACGAGGTCGTTTGGGGGCTGGTTTGGGTTTTCACCGTTTTACGGCCTGTTTTCAAGTCTAAGTGTGACTTTTGCAAATTATCGTCATACTCTCAAACCGGGAGATTCGGGACTACGCGGTCAGTTCCTACAAGTTACATTAGTCCCGTGCGAGGTGTCCGTGCCTCCTACGGGGTCGTTTGGGGGCTGGTTTGGGTTTTCACGCTTTAACGGCCTGTTTTAAAGTCAAAGTGTGATTTTTGCAAATTATCGTCATACTCTAAAACTGGGAGACCCGGGACTAGGCGGTCAGTTCCTACAAGTTACATTGGTCCCGTGCGAGGTGTTCGTGCCTCCTACGGGGTCGTTTGGGGGTTGGTTTGGGTTTTCACCCTTTAACGGCCTGTTTTCAAGTCAAAGTGTGATTTTTGCAAATTATCATCATACTCTCAAACCATGAGACCCGGGACTACGCGGTCAGTTCCTACAAGTTACATTGATCCTGTGCGAGGTGGTCGTGCCTCATACGGGGTCGTTTGGGGGCTAGTTTGGGTTTTCACCCTTTAACGGCCTGTTTTCAAGTCTAAGTGTGACTTTTGCAAATTATCGTCATACTCTCAAACCGAGAGACTCGGGACTACGCGGTCAGTTCCTACAAGTTTCATTTGTCCCGTGCGAGGTGTTCGTGCCTGCTACGGGGTCGTTTGGGGGCTGGTTTTTTTATGTTTTCACCCCTTAATGGTCTGTTTTCAAGTCTAAGTGTGATTTTTCCAAATTATCATCATACTCTAAAACTGGGAGACCCGGGACTACGCGGTCAGTTCCTACAAGTTACATTGGTCCCGTGCGAGGTGTTCGTGCCTCCTACGAGGTCGTTTGGAGGCTGGTTTTGGTTTTCAACCTTTAACGGCCTGTTTTATAGTCAAAGTGTGATTTTTGCAAATTATCGTCAATCTCTCAAACCGGGAGCCCCGGGACTACGCGGTCAGTTCCTACAAGTTACATTGGTGCCGTGGGAGGTGTTCGTTCCTCCTACGGGATCGTTTTGGAGTGGTTTGGGTTTTCACCCTTTAACGGCCTGTTTTCAAGTCAAACTTTGATTTTTGCAAATTATTGTCATACTCTCAAACCGAGAGACCCGGGACTACGCGGTCAGTTCCTACAAGTTACATTGGTCTCGTGCGAGGTGTTTGTGCCTCCTACGGGGTCATTTGGGGGCTAGTTTGGGTTTTCACCCTTTAACGGCCTGTTTTCAAGTCTAAGTGTGATTTTTACAAATTATCATCATACTCTCAAACCAGGAGTCCCAGAACTACGCGGTCAGTTCCTACAAGTTACATTGATCCCGTGCGAGGTGTTCGTGCCTCCTACGGCGTAGTTTGGGGGCTGGTTTGGGTTTTCACGCTTTAACGGCCTGTTTTAAAGTCAAAGTGTGATTTTTGCAAATTATCGTCATACTCTAAAACAGGGAGACCCGGGACTACGTGGTCAGTTCCTAAAAGTTACATTGGTCCCGTTCGAGGTGTTCGTGCCTCCTACGGGGTCGTTTGGGGGCTGGTATGGGTTTTCACCCTTTAATGGCCTGTTTTCAAGTCAAAGTGTGATTTTTGCAAATTATCATCATACTCTCAAACCAGGAGACCCGGGACTACGCGGTCAGTTCCTATAAGTTACATTGATCCCGTGCGAGGTGGTCGTGCCTCATACGGGGTTGTTTGGGGGATGGTTTGGATTTTCACCCTTTAACGGCCTGTTTTCAAGTCTAAGTGTGACTTTTGCAAATTATCGTCATACTCTCAAACCGAGAGACGGGGACTACGCGGCCAGTTCCTACAAGTTACATTGGTCCAGTGCGAGGTGTTCGTGCTTCCTACGGGGTCGTTTGGGGGCTGGTTTTTTTATGTTTTCACCCCTTAACGGCCTGTTTTCAAGTCTAAGTGTGATTTTTCCAAATTATCATCATACTCTCAAACAGGGCGACTCGGGACTACGCGGTCAGTTCCTACAAGTTACATTTGTCCCGTGCGAGGTGTTCGTGCCTCCTACGAGGTCGTTTGGGGGCTGGTTTGGGTTTTCACCCTTTATCGGCCTATTTTATAGTCAAAGTGTGACTTTTGCAAATTATCGTCATTCTCTCAAACCGGGAGCCCCGGGACTACGCGGTCAGTTCCTACAAGTTACATTGGTCCCGTGGCAGGTGTTCGTGCCTCCTACGGGATCGTTTTGGAGTGGTTTGGTTTTTCACCCTTTAACGGCCTATTTTCAAGTCAAAGTGTGATTTTTGCAAATTACTGTCATACTCTCAAATCGAGAGACCCGGGACTACGCGGTCAGTTCCTACAAGTTACATTGGTCTCGTACGAGGTGTTCGCGCCTCCTTCGGGGTCGTTTGGGGACTAGTTTCGGTTTTCACCCTTTAACGGCCTGTTTTCAAGTCTAAGTGTGATTTTTACAAATTAACATCATACTGTCAAACCAGGAGACCCAGGACTACGCTGTCAGTTCCTACAAGTTACATTGATCCCGTGCGAGGTGGTCATGCCTCATACGAGGTCATTTGGGGGCTGGTTTGGGTTTTCACCGTTTAACGGCCTGTTTTCAAGTCTAAGTGTGACTTTTGCAAATTATCGTCATACTCTCAAACCGGAAGATTCGGGACTATGCGGTCAGTTCCTACAAGTTACATTTGTCCCGTGCGAGGTGATCGTGCCTCCTACGGGGTCGTTTGGTGGTTGGTGTGGGTTTTCACCCTTTAACGACCTATTTTCAAGTCTAAGTGTGATGTTTACAAATTATCATCGTACTCTCAAACCAGGAGACCCGGGACTACGCGGTCAGTTCCTACAAGTTGCATTGATCTCGTGCGAGGTGGTCGTCCCTCATACGAGGTCGTTTGGGGGCTGGTTTGGGTTTTCACCATTTTACGGCCTGTTTTCAAGTCTAATTGTGACTTTTGCAAATTATCGTCATACTCTCAAACTGGGAGATTCGCGACTACGCGGTCAGTTCCTACAAGTTACATTAGTCCCGTGTGAGGTGTCCGTGCCTCCTACGGGGTCGTTTGGGGGCTGGTTTGGGTTTTCACGCTTTAACGGCCTGTTTTAAAGTCAAAGTGTGATTTTTGCTAATTATCGTCATACTCTAAAACCGGGAGACCCGGGACTAGGCGATCAGTTCCAACAAGTTACATTGGTCCCGTGTGAGGTGTTCGTGCCTCCTACGGGGTCGTTTTTACCCTTTAACGGCCTGTTTTCAAGTCAAAGTGTGATTTCTGCAAATTATCATCATACTCTCAAACCAGGAGACCCGGGACTACGCGGTCAGTTCCTACAAGTTGCATTGATCCTGTGCGAGGTGGTCGTGCCTCATACGGGGTCGTTTGGGGGGTGGTTTGGGTTTTCACCCTTTAACGGCCTATTTTCAAGTCTAAGTGTGACTTTTGCAAATTATCGTCATACTCTCAGACCGAGAGACTCGGGACTACGCGGTCAGTTATTATAAGTTTTATTGGTCCCGTGCGAGGTGTTCGTGCCTCCTACGGGATCGTTTTGGAGTGGTTTGGGTTTTCACCCTTTAACGGCGTGTTTTCAAGTCAAACTGTGATTTTTGCAAATTATTGTCATACTCTCAAACCGAGAGACCCGGGACTACGCGGTCAGTTCCTACAAGTTACATTGGTCTCGTGCGAGGTGTTCGTGCCTCCTACGGGGTCGTTTGGGGGCTAGTTTGGGTTTTCACCCTTTAACGGCCTGTTTTCAAGTCTAAGTGTGATTTTCACAAATTATCAACATACTCTCAAACCAGGAGACCCAGGACTACGCGGTCAGTTCCTACAAGTTACATTGATCCCATGCGAGGTGGTCGTGCCTCATACGAGGTCGTTTGGGGGCTGGTTTGTATTTTCACCCTTTAACGACCTGTTTTCAAGTCTAAGTGTGACTTTTGTAAATTATCATCATACTCTCAAACCAGGAGATTCGGGACTACGCGGTCAGTTCCTACAAGTTACATTGGTCCCGTGCGAGGTGTCCGTGCCTCCTACGGCGTCGTTTGGGGGCTGTTTTGGGTTTTCACGCTTTAACGGCCTATTTTAAAGTCAAAGTTTGATTTTTGCAAATTATCGTCATACTCTAAAATAGGGAGACCCGGGACTACGTGGTCAGTTCCTAAAAGTTACATTGGTCCCGTTCGAGGTGTTCGTGCCTCCTACGGGGTCGTTTGGGGGCTGGTATGGGTTTTCACCCTTTAATGGCCTGTTTTCAAGTCAAAGTGTGATTTTTGCAAATTATCATCATACTCTCAAACCAGGAGACCCGGGACTACGCGGTCAGTTCCTACAAGTTACATTGATCCCGTGCGAGGTGGTCGTGCCTCATACGGGGTTGTTTGGGGGATGGTTTGGATTTTCACCCTTTAACGGCCTGTTTTCAAGTCTAAGTGTGACTTTTGCAAATTATCGTCATACTCTCAAACCGAGAGACCGGGGACTACGCGGCCAGTTCCTACAAGTTACATTGGTCCCGTGCGAGGTGTTCGTGCTTCCAACGGGGTCGTTTGGGGGCTTGTTTTTTTATGTTTTCACCCCTTAACGGCCTGTTTTCAAGTCTAAGTGTGATTTTTCCAAATTATCATCATACTCTCAAACAGGGCGACCCGGGACTACGCGGTCAGTTCCTACAAGTTACATTGGTCCCGTGCGAGGAGTTCGTGCCTCCTACGAGGTCGTTTGGGGTCTGGTTTGGGTTTTCACCCTTTATCGGCCTATTTTATAGTCAAAGTGTGACTTTTGCAAATTATCGTCATTCTCTCAAACCGGGAGCCCCGGGACTACGCGGTCAGTTCCTACAAGTTACATTGGTCCCGTGGGAGGTGTTCGTGCCTCCTACGGGATCGTTTTGGAGTGGTTTGGTTTTTCACCCTTTAACGGCCTATTTTCAAGTCAAAGTGTGATTTTTGCAAATTACTATCATACTCTCAAATCGAGAGACCCAGGACTACGCGGTCAGTTCCTACAAGTTACATTGGTCTCGTACGAGGTGTTCGCGCTTCCTTCGGGGTCGTTTGGGGACTACTTTCGGTTTTCACCCTTTAACGGCCTGTTTTCAAGTCTAAGTGTGACTTTTGCAAATTATCGTCATACTCTCAAACCAGGAGACCCAGGACTACGCTGTCAGTTCCTACAAGTTACATTGATCCCGTGCGAGGTGGTCGTGCCTCATACGAGGTCATTTGGGGGCTGGTTTGGGTTTTCACCCTTTAACGGCCTGTTTTCAAGTCTAAGTGTGACTTTTGCAAATTATCATCATACTCTCAAACCGGAAGATTCGGAACTATGCGGTCAGTTCCTACAAGTTACATTGGTCCCGTGCGAGGTGTCTGTGCCTCCTACGGGATCGTTTGGGGGCAGGTTTGGATTTTCACCCTTTAACGGCCTGTTTTCATGTCTAAGTGTGATTTTTGTAAATTAGCGTCGTACTCTCAAACTAGGAGACCCGGGACTATGCGATCAGTTCCTACAAGTTACACTGGTCCCGTGCGAGGTGTTCGTGCCTCCTACGGGATCGTTTGGGGGTGATTTGGGTTTTCACCCTTCAACGACTTATTTTCAAGTCAAAGTGTGATTTTTGCAAATTATTTTCATACTCTCAAACCGAGAGACCCGGGACTACACGGTCAGTTCCTACAAGTTACATTTGTCCCGTGCGAGGTGATCGTGCCTCCTACGGGGTCGTTTGGTGGTTGGTGTGGGTTTTCACCCTTTAACGGCCAATTTTCAAGTCTAAGTGTGATGTTTACAAATTATCATCGTACTCTCAAACCAGGAGACCCGGGACTACGCGGTCAGTTCCTACAAGTTGCATTGATCTCGTGCGAGGTGGTCGTCCCTCATACGAGGTCGTTTGGGGGCTGGTTTGGGTTTTCACCGTTTTACGGCCTGTTTTCAAGCCTAATTGTGACTTTTGCAAATTATCGTCATACTCTCAAACTGGGAGATTCGGGACTACGCGGTCAGTTCCTACAAGTTACATTAGTCCCGTGTGAGGTGTTCGTGCCTCCTACGGGGTCGTTTGGGGGCTGGTTTGGGTTTTCACGCTTTAACGGCCTGTTTTAAAGTCAAAGTGTGATTTTTGCTAATTATCGTCATACTCTAAAACCGGGAGACCCGGGACTAGGCGGTCAGTTCCTACAAGTTACATTGGTCCCGTGCGAGGTGTTCGTGCCTCCTACGGGTCGTTTTCACCCTTTAACGGCCTGTTTTCAAGTCAAAGTGTGATTTTTGCAAATTATCATCATACTCTCAAACCAGGAGACCCGGGACTACGCGGTCAGTTCCTACAAGTTACATTGATCCCGTGCGAGGTGGTCGTGCCTCATACGGGGTCGTTTGGGGGGTGGTTTGGGTTTTCACCCTTTAACGGCCTATTTTCAAGTCTAAGTGTGACTTTTGCAAATTATCGTCATACTCTCAGACCGAGAGACTCGGGACTACGCGGTCAGTTATTACAAGTTTTATTGGTCCCGTGCGAGGTGTTCGTGCCTGCTACGTGGTCGTTTGGGGGCTGGTTTTTTTATGTTTTCAACCCTTAATGGTCTGTTTTCAAGTCTAAGTGTGATTTTTCCAAATTATCAACATACTCTTAAACTGGGAGACCCGAGACTACGTGGTCAGTTCCTACAAGTTACATTGGTCCCGTGCGAGGTGTTCGTGCCTCCTACGGGGTCGTTTGGGGGATGGTATGGGTTTTCACCGTTTAACGGCCTGTTTTCAAGTCAAAGTGTGATTTTTGCAAATTATCATCATACTCTCAAACCAGGAGACACGGGACTACACGGTCAGTTCCTACAAGTTACATTGATCCCGTGCGAGGTTGTCGTGCCTCATACGGGGTCGTTTGGGGGCTGGTTTGGGTTTTCACCCTTTAACGGCCTGTTTTCAAGTCTAAGTGTGACTTTTGCAAATTATCGTCATACTCCCAAACCGAGAGACCCGGGACTACGCGGTCAGTTCCTACAACTTACATTGATCCCGTGCGAGGTGTTCGTGCTTCCTACGGGGTCGTTTGGGGGCTGGTTTTTTTATGTTTTCACCCCTTAACGGCCTGTTTTCAAGTCTAAGTGTGATTTTTCCAAATTATCATCATACTCTCAAACAGGGCGACCCGGGACTACGCGGTCAGTTCCTACAAGTTACATTGGTCCCGTGCGAGGTGTTCGTGCCTCCTACGAGGTCGTTTGGGGGCTGGTTTGGGTTTTCACCCTTTAACGGCCTATTTTATAGTCAAAGTGTGATTTTTCCAAACTTTCGTCATTCTCTCAAATCGGGAGCCCAGGGACTACGCGGTCAGTTCCTATAAGTTACATTGGTCCCGTGGGAGGTGTTCGTGCCTCCTACGGGATCATTTTGGAGTGGTTTGGTTTTTCACCCTTTAATGGCCTATTTTCAAGTCAAAGTGTCATTTTTGCAAATTACTATCATACTATCAAATCGAGAGACCCGGGACTACGCGGTCAGTTCCTACAAGTTACATTGGTCTCGTGCGAGGTGTTCGCGCCTCCTTCGGGGTCGTTTGGGGGCTAGTTTCGGTTTTCACCCTTTAACGGACTGTTTTCAAGTCTAAGTGTGATTTTTACAAATTATCATCATACCCTCAAACCAGGAGACCCAGGACTACGCTGTCAGTTCCTACAAGTTGCATTGATCCCGTGCGAGGTGGTCGTGCCTCATACGAGGTCATATGGGGGCTAGTTTAGGTTTTCCCCCTTTAACGGCATGTTTTCAAGTCAAAGTGTGACTTTTGCAAATTATCGTCATACTCTCAAACCGGGAGATTCGGGACTATGCGGTCAGTTCCTACAAGTTACATTGGTCCCGTGCGAGGTGTCCGTGCCTCCTACGGGGTCGTTTAGCGGTTGGTTTGCGTTTTCACCCTTTAACGGCCGGTTTTATAGTCAAAGTGTGATTTTTGGAAATTATCATCATTCTCTCAAACCGAGAGCCCCGGGACTAAGCGGTCAGTTCCTACAAGTACAATGGTCCCGTGGGAGGTGTTCGTGCATCCTACGGGATCGTTTGGGGGCTGGTGTGGGTTTTCACCCTTTAACGGCCTATTTTCAAGTCTAAGTGTGATGTTTACAAATTATCATCGTACTCTCAAACCAGGAGACCCGGGACTACGCGGTCAGTTCCTACAAGTTACATTGATCCCGTGCGAGGTGGTCGTCCCTCATACGAGGTCGTTTGGGGGCTGGTTTGGGTTTTCACCGTTTTACGGCCTGTTTTCAAGTCTAATTGTGACTTTTGCAAATTATCATCATACTCTCAAACCGGGAGATTCGGGACTACGCTGTCAGTTCCTACAAGTTACATTAGTCCCGTGTGAGGTGTCCGTGCCTCCTACGGGGTCGTTTGGGGGTTGGTTTGGGTTTTCACGCTTTAACGGCCAGTTTTAAAGTCAAAGTGTGATTTTTGCTAATTATCGTCATACTCTAAAACCGGGAGACCCGGGACTAGGCGGTCAGTTCCTACAAGTTACATTGGTCCCATGCGAGGTGTTCGTGCCTCCTATGGGGTCGTTTGGGGGTTGGTTTGGGTTTTGACCCTTTAACGGCCTGTTTTCAAGTCAAAGTGTGATTTTTGCAAATTATCATCATACTCTCAAACCAGGAGAGCCGGGACTACGCGGTCAGTTCCTACAAGTTACATTGATCCTGTGCGAGGTGGTCGTGCCTCATACGGGGTCGTTTGGGGGCTGGTTTGGGTTTTCACCCTCTAACGGCCTGTTTTCAAGTCTAAGTGTGACTTTTGCAAATTATCGTCATACTCTCAAACCGAGAGACTCGGGACTACGCGGTCAGTTCCTAAAAGTTTCATTGGTCCCGTGCGAGGTGTTCGTGCCTGCTACGGGGTCGTTTGGGGGCTGGTTTTTTTTATGTTTTCAACCCTTAATGGTTTGTTTTCAAGTCTAAGTGTGATTTTTCCAAATTATCATCATACTCTCAAACTGGGAGACCCGGGACTACGCGGTCAGTTCCTACAAGTTACATTGGTCCCGTGCGAGGTGTTCGTGCCTCCTACGAGGTCGTTTGGGGGCTGGTTTATGTTTTCAACCTTTAACGGCCTGTTTTATAGTCAAAGTGTGACTTTTGCAAATTATCGTCATTCTCTCAAACCGGGAGCCCCGGGACTACGCGATCAGTTCCTACAAGTTACATTGGTCCCGTGGGAGGTGTTCGTGCCTCCTACGGGATCGTTTTGGAGTGGTTTGGGTTTTCACCCTTTAACGGCCTCTTTTCAAGTCAAACTGTGATTTTTGCAAATTATTGTCATACTCTCAAACCGGGAGACCCGGGACTACGCGGTCAGTTCCTACAAGTTACATTGGTCCCGTGCGAGGTGTTCGTGCCTCCTACGAGGTCGTTTGGGGGCTGGTTTATGTTTTCAACCTTTAACGGCCTGTTTTATAGTCAAAGTGTGACTTTTGCAAATTATCGTCATTCTCTCAAACCGGGAGCCCCGGGACTACGCGGTCAGTTCCTACAAGTTACATTGGTCCCGTGGGAGGTGTTCGTGCCTCCTACGGGATCGTTTTGGAGTGGTTTGGGTTTTCACCCATTAACGGCCTCTTTTCAAGTCAAACTGTGATTTTTGCAAATTATTGTCATACTCTCAAACCGAGAGACCCGGGACTACGCGGTCAGTTCCAACAAGTTACATTGGTCTCGTGCGAGGTGTTCGTGCCTCCTACGGGCTTGTTTGGGGGCTAGTTTGGGTTTTCACCCTTTAACGGCCTGTTTTCAAGTCTAAGTGTGATTTTACAAATTATCATCATACTCTCAAACCAGGAGACCCAGGACTACGCGGTCAGTTCCTACAAGTTACATTGATCCCGTGCGAGGTGGTCGTGCCTCATACGAGGTCGTTTGGGTGCTGGTTTGGGTTTTCACCCTTTAACGACCTGTTTTCAAGTCTAAGTGTGACTTTTGCAAATTATCATCATACTCTCAAGCCGGGAGATTCGGGACTACGCGGTCAGTTCCTACAAGTTACATTGGTCCCGTGCGAGGTGTCCGTGCCTCCTACGGGGTCGTTTGGGGGCTGGTTTGGGTTTTCCCACTTTAACGGCCTGTTTTAAAGTCAAAGTGGGATTTTTGCAAATTATCGTCATACTCTAAAACAGAGAGACCCGGGACTACGTGGTCAGTTCCTAAAAGTTACATTGGTCCCGTTCGAGGTGTTCGTGCCTCCTACGGGGTCGTTTGGGGGCTGGTATGGGTTTTCACCCTTTAACGACCTGTTTTCAAGTCAAAGTGTGATTTTTGCAAATTATCATCATACTCTCAAACCAGGAGACCCGGGACTACGCGGTCAGTTCCTACAAGTTACATTGATCCCGTGCGAGGTGTTCGTGCCTCCTACGGGATCGTTTGGGTGCTGGTTTGGATTTTCAGCCTTTAATGACCTGTTTTCAAGTCTAAGTGTGACTTTTGCAAATTATCGTCATACTCTCAAACCGAGAGACCCGGGACTATGCGGTCAGTTTCTACAAGTTACATTGGTCCCGTGCGAGGGGTTCGTGCCTCCTACGGGATCGTTTGGGTGGTGGTTTGGATTTTCACCCTTTAACGGCCTGTTTTCACGTCTAAGTGTGATTTTTTAAAATTATCGTCATACTCTCAAACCAGGAGACCCGGGACTACGCGATCAGTTCCTATTAGTTACATTAGTCCCGTGCGAGGTGTTCGTGCCTCCTACGGGGTCGTTTGGGGGCTGGTTTGGGTTTTCACCCTTCAACGGCCTGTTTTCAAGTCAAAGTGTGATTTTTACAAATTATCATCAAACTCTCAAACCAGGAGACCCGGGACTATGCGGTCAGTTCCTACAAGTTACATTATTCCCGTGCGAGGTGTTCGTGCCTCCTACGACATCGTTCGGGGGCTGGTTTGGGTTTGCAACCTTTAATGACCTGTTTTCAAGTATAAGTTTGACTTTTGCAAATTGTCGTCATACTCTCAAACCGGGAGATCCGGGACTACGCGGTCAGTTCCTACAAGTTACATTGGTCCCGTGCGAGGTGTTCGTGCCTCCTACGGGGTCATTTGGAGGCTGGTTTGGGTTTTCACCCTTTAACGGCCTGTTTTCAAGTCTAAGTGTGATTTTTGCAAATTATCGTCATACTCTGAAACTAGGAGACCCGGGACTACGCGGTCAGTTCCTACAAGTTACATTGGTCCCGTGCGAGGTGTTCGTGCCTCCCACGGGGTCGTTTGGGGGCTTGTTTGGGTTTTAGCCATTCAACGGCCTGTTTTCAAGTCAAAGTGTGATTTTTGCAAATTACCATCAAACTCTCAAACCAGGAGACCCGGGACTACGCGGTCAGTTCCAACAAGTTACATTGATCCCGTGCAAGGTGTTCGTCCCTCCTACGAGGTCGTTTGGGGGCTGGTTTGGGTTTTCAACCTTTAACGGCCTGTTTTATAGTCAAAGTGTGACTTTTGCAAATTATCGTCATTCTCTCAAACTGGGAGATCCGGGACTATTCGATCAGCTCTTACAAGTTACATTGGTCCCCTGCGAGGTGTTCGTGCCTCCTACGGGGTCGTTTGGGGCTGGTTTGGGTTTTCACCCTTTAACGACCTCTTTTCAAGTCTAATTGTGATTTTTGCAAGTTATCGTCATACTCTCAAACCAGGAGACCCGGGACTACGCGATCAGTTCCTACAAGTTACATTGGTCCCGTGCGAGGTGTTCGTGCCTCCTACGGGGTGGTTTGGGGGCTAGTTTGGGTTTTCTCCCTTTAACGACCTGTTTTCAAATCAAAGTGTGATTTTTGCAAATTATCGTCATACTCTCAAACCGGGAGACCCGGGACTACGTGGTCAGTTCCTACAAGTTACATTGGTCCCGTGCGAGGTGTTCGTGCCTCATACGGGATCGTTTGGGTGCTGATTTGGGTTTTCGCCCTTCAACGACCTGTTTTCATGTCAAAGTGTGATTTTTGCAAATTATCATCATACTCTAAAACCGGGAGACCCGGGACTACGCGGTCAGTTCCTACAATTTACATTGGTCCCGTGTGAGGTGTTCGTGCCTCCTACGGGGTCGTTTGGGGGCTAGTTTCGGTTTTCACCTTTCAACGACCTATTTACAAGTCAAAGTGTGATTTTTGCAAATTATCATCATACTCTCAAATCGGGAGACCTGGGACTACGCGGTCAGTTCTACAAGTTACATTGATCCCGTGCGAGGTGTTCGTCCCTCCTATTGGGTCGTTTGGGGGCTGGTTGGGGTTTTCACCCTTTAACGGCCTGTTGTCAAGTCTAAGTGTGATTTTTGCAAATTATCGTCATACTCTCAAATCGGGAGACCCAGGACTACTCGGTCAGTTCCTACAAGCTGCGTTTGTCCCGTGCGAGGTGTCTGTGCATCCTACGGGATCGTTTGGAGGCTGGTTTGGATTTTCACCCTTTAACGGCCTCTTTTCAAGTCTAACTGTGAGTTTTGCAAATTATCGTCATACTCTCAAATCGGGAGACCCGAAACAATGCGGTGAGTTCCTAAAAGTTACATTAGTCTCGTGCGAGGTGTTCGTGCCTCCTACGGGATCGTTTGGGGGCTGGTTTGGGTTTTCGCCCTTTAACGGCCTCTTTTCAAGTCAAACTGTGATTTTTGCAAATTATTGTCATACTCTCAAACCGAGAGACCCGGGACTACGCGGTCAGTTCCTACAGGTTACATTGGTATCGTGCGAGGTGTTCGTGCCTCCTACGGGGTTGTTTGGGGGCTAGTTTGGGTTTTCACCCTTTAACGGCCTGTTTTCAAGTCTAAGTGTGATTCTTACAAATTATCATCATACTCTCAAACCAGGATACCCAGGACTACGCGGTCAGTTCCTACAAGTTACATTGATCCCGTGCGAGGTGGTCGTGCCTCATACGAGGTTGTTTGGGGGCTGGTTTGGGTTTTCACCCTTTAAAGACCTGTTTTCAAGTCTAAGTGTGACTTTTCTAAATTCTCGTCACACTCTCAAGCCGGGAGATTCGGGACTACGCGATCAGTTCCTTCAAGTTACATTGGTCCCGTGCGAGGTGTCCGTGCCTCCTACGGGGTCGTTTGGGGGCTGGTTTGGGTTTTCACGCTTTAACGGCCTGTTTTAAAGTCAAAGTGGGATTTTTGCAAATTATCGTCATACTCTAAAACAGGGAGACCCGGGACTACGTGGTCAGTTCTTAAAAGTTACATTGGTGCCGTTCGAGGTGTTCGTGCCTCCTACGGGTTCGTATGGGGCTGGTATGGGTTTTCACCCTTTAACGACCTGTTTTCAAGTCAAAGTGTGCTTTTTGCAAATTATCATCATACTCTCAAACCAGGAGACCCGGGACTACGCGGTCAGTTCCTACAAGTTACATTGATCCCGTGCGAGGTGTTCGTGCCTCCTACGGGATCGTTTGGGTGCTGGTTTGGATTTTCAGCCTTTAATGACCTGTTTTCAAGTCTAAGTGTGACTTTTGCAAATTATCGTCATACTCTCAAACCGAGAGACCCGGGACTACGCGGTCAGTTCCTACAAGTTACATTGGTCCCGTGCGAGGTGTTCGTGCCTCCTACGGGATCGTTTGGGTGCTGGTTTGGATTTTCACCCTTTAACGGCCTGTTTTCACGTTTAAGTGTGATTTTTTAAAATTATCGTCATACTCTCAAACCAGGAGACCCGGGACTACGCGGTCAGTTCCTATAAGTTACATTAGTCCCGTGCGAGGTGTTCGTGCCTCCTACGGGGTCGTTTGGGGGCTGGTTTGGGTTTTCACCCTTCAACGGCCTGTTTTCAAGTCAAAGTGTGATTTTTTCAAATTATCATCAAACTCTCAAACCAGGAGACCCAGGACTACGCGGTCAGTTCCTACAAGTTACATTGTTCCCGTGCGAGGTGTTCGTGCCTCCTACGGCGTCGTTTGGGGGCTGGTTTGGGTTTTCAACCTTTAACGACCTGTTTTCAAGTATAAGTTTGACTTTTGCAAATTGTCGTCATACTCTCAAACCGGGAGATCCGGGACTACGCGGTCAGTTCCTACAAGTTACATTGGTCCCGTGCGAGGTGTTCGTGCCTCCTACGGGGTCATTTGGGGGTTGGTTTGGGTTTTCACCCTTTAACGGCCTGTTTTCAGGTCTAAGTGTGATTTTTGCAAATTATCGTCATACTCTCAAACTAGGAGACCCGGGACTACGCGATCAGTTCCTACAAGTTACATTGGTCCCGTGCGAGGTGTTCGTGCCTCCTACGGGGTCGTTTGGGGGCTTGTTTGGGTTTTAGCCATTCAACGGCCTGTTTTCAAGTCAAAGTGTAATTTTTGCAAATTATCATCAAACTCTCAAACCAGGAGACCCGGGACTACGCGGTCAATTCCAACAAGTTACATTGATCCCGTGCGAGGTGTTCGTGCCACCTTCGGCGTCGTTTGGGGGATGGTTTGGGTTTTCACCCTTTAATGACCAGTTTTCAAGTCTAAGTTTGACTTTAGCAAATTATCGTCATACTCTCAAATCGGGAGACCTGGGACTACGCGGTCAGTTCCTACAATTTACATTGGTCCTGTGCGAGGTGTTCGTGCCTCCTACGGGATCGTTTGGGTGCTGGTTTGGATTTTCACCCTTTAACGGCCTGTTTTCATGTCTATGTGTGATTTTTACAAATTATCATAATACTCTCAAACCGGGAGACCCGGGACTACGCGGTCAGTTCCTACAGGTTACATTGGTCCCGTGCGAGGTGTTCGTGCCTCCTCTGGGATCGTTTGGGTGCTGATTTGGGTTTTCGCCCTTTAACGGCCTGTTTTCAAGTCAAAGTATTATTTTTGCAAATTATAGTCATACTCTCAAACTGGGAGATCCGGGACTATGCGATCAGCTCTTACAAGTTACATTGGTCCCATGTGAGGTGTTCGTGCCTCCTACGGGGTCGTTTGGGGGTTGGTGTGGGTTTTCACCCTTTAACGGCCTATTTTCAAGTCTAAGTGTGATGTTTTCAAATTATCATCGTACTCTCAAACCAGGAGACCCGGGACTACGCGGTCAGTTCCTACAAGTTACATTGATCCCGTGCGAGGTGGTCGTCCCTCATACGAGGTCGTTTGGGGGCTGGTTTGGGTTTTCACCATTTTACGGCCTGTTTTCAAGTCTAATTTTGACTTTTGCAAATTATCGTCATACTCTCAAACTGGGAGATTCGGGACTACGCGGTCAGTTCCTACAAGTTACATTAGTCCCGTGTGAGGTGTCCGTGCCTCCTACGGGGTCGTTTGGGGGCTGGTTTGGGTTTTCACGCTTTAACGGCCTGTTTTCAAGTCAAAGTGTGATTTTTGCTAATTATCGTCATACTCTAAAATCGGGAGACCCGGGACTAGGCAGTCAGTTCCTACAAGTTACATTGGTCCCGTGCGAGGTGTTCGTGCCTCCTACGGGGTCGTTTTCACCCTTCAACGACCTGTTTTCAAGTCAAAGTGTGACTTTTTCAAATTATCATCATACTCTCAAACCAGGAGACCCAGGACTACGCGGTCAGTTCCTACAAGTTACATTGATCCCGTGCGAGGTGGTCGTGCCTCATACGAGGTCGTTTGGGGGCTGGTTTGGGTTTTCAGAATTTAACGACCTGTTTTCAAGTCTAAGTGTGACTTTTGCAAATTATCGTCATACTCTCAAACCGAGAGATTCGGGACTACGCGTTCAGTTCCTACAAGTTACATTGGTCCCGTGCGAGGTGTCCATGCCTCCTACGGCGTCGTTTGGGGGCTGGTTTGGGTTTTCACGCTTTAACGACCTGGTTTAAAGTCAAAGTGTGATTTTTGCAAATTATCCTCATACTCTAAAATAGGGAGACCCGGGA